>CAKXYN010000272.1:0-600000 GCA_935064755.1 Tragelaphus eurycerus
TGTATCTATTGAGATAATCATATGGTTTTTATTCTTCAGTTTGTTAATGTGGTGTATTACGTTGATTGATTTGCGGATGTTGAAGAATCCTTGCATTCCTGGGATAAAGCCCACTTGGTCATGGTGTATGATCTTTTTAATGTGTTGTTGGATTCTGATTGCTAGAATTTTGTTAAGGATTTTTGCATCTATGTTCATCAGTGATATTGGCCTGTAGTTTTCTTTTTTTGTGGGATCTTTGTCAGGTTTTGGTAGTAGGGTGATGGTGGCCTCATAGAATGAGTTTGGAAGTTTGCCTTCCTCTGCAATTTTCTGGAACAGTTTGAGTAGGATAGGTGTTAGCTCTTCTCTAAATTTTTGGTAGAATTCAGCTGTGAAGCCGTCTGGACCTGGGCTTTTGTTTGCTGGAAGGTTTCTGATTACAGTTTCAATTTCCGTGCTTGTGATGGGTCTGTTAAGAGTTTCTATTTCTTCCTGATCCAGTTTTGGGAAGTTGTACTTTTCTAAGAATTTGTCCATTTCTTCCACATTGTCCATTTTATTGCCATATAATTGCTGATAGTAGTCTCTTATGATCCTTTGTATTTCTGTGCTGTCTGTTGTGATCTCTCCATTTTCATTTCTAATTTTATTGATTTGATTTTTTCTCCCTTTGTTTCTTGATGAGTCTGGCTAGTGGTTTGTCAATTTTATTTACCCTTTCAAAGAACCAGCTTTTGGCTTTGTTGATTTTTGCTATGGTTTCTTTTGTTTCTTTTGCATTTATTTCTGCCCTAATTTTTAGGATTTCTTTCCTTCTACTAACCTTGGGGTGCTTCATTTCTTCCTTTTCCAGTTGCTTTAGGTGTAGAGTTAGGTTATTTATTTGGCTTTTTTCTTGTTTCTTGAGGTATGCCTGTATTGCTATGAACTTTCCCCTTTGGACTGCTTTTACAGTGTCCCACAGGTTTTGGGTTGTTGTGTTTTCATTTTCATTCGTTTCTATGCAGAATTTGATTTCTTTTTTGATTTCTTCTGTGATTTGTTGGTTATTCAGGAGTGTGTTGTTCAGCCTCCATATGTTGGGCTTTTTAATAGTTTTTCTCCTGTTATTGAGAGTTACTCTTACTGCATTGTGGTCAGAAAAAGTGCTTGGAATGATTTCAATTTTTCTGAACTTACCAAGGCTAGATTTATGGCCCAGGATGTGGTCTATCCTGGAGAAGGTTCCGTGTGTGCTTGAGAAAAAGGTGAAATTCATTGTTTTGGGATGAAATGTCCTATAGATATCAATTAGTTCTAACTGGTCTATTGTATTGTTTAAAGTTTGTGTTTCCTTGTTAATTTTCTGTTCAGTTGATCTATCCATTGGTGTGAGTGGGGTATTAAAGTCTCCCACTATTATTGTGTTATTGTTGATTTCTCCTTTCATACTTGTTAGTATTTGTCTTATATATTGTGGTGCTCCTAAGTTGGGTGCATATATATTTATAATTGTTATATCTTCTTCTTGGATTGATCCTTTGATCATTAGGTAGTGACCTTCTTTGTCTCTTTTCACATCCTTTGTTTTAAAGTCTATTTTATCTGATATGAGTATTGCTACTCCTGCTTTCTTTTGATCTCTATTTGCCTGGAAAATCTTTTTCCAGCCCTTGACTTTCAGTCTGTATGTGTCCCCTGTTTTGAGGTGGGTTTCTTGTAGACAGCATATGGAGGGGTCTTGTTTTTGTATCCATTCAGCCAGTCTCTGTCTTTTGGTTGGGGCATTCAACCCATTTACATTTAAGGTAATTAATGATACATATGATCCCGTTGCCATTTACTTTGTTGTTTTGGGTTTGAATTTATATATCCTTTTTGTGTTTCCTGTCTAGAGAATGTCCTTTAGTATTTGTTGGAGAGCTGGTTTGGTGGTGCTGAATTCTCTCAGCTTTTGCTCGTCTGTAAAGGTTTTGATTTCTCCTTCATATTTGAATGAGATCCTTGCTGGGTACAATAATCTGGGCTGTAGGTTCTTTTCTTTCATCACTTTAAGTATGTCTTGCCATTCCCTCCTGGCTTGGAGAGTTTCTATTGAAAGATCAGCTGTTATCCTTATGGGAATTCCCTTGTGTGTTATTTGTTGTTTTTCCCTTGCTGCTTTTAATATTTGTTCTTTGTGTTTGATCTTTGTTAATTTGATTAATATGTGTCTTGGGATGTTTTGCCTTGGGTTTATCCTGTTTTTGACTGTCTGGGTTTCTTGGACTTGGGTGATTATTTCCTTCCCCATTTTAGGAAAGTTTTCAACTATTATCTCAAGTATTTTCTGATGGTCTTTCTTTTTGTCTTCTTCTTCTGGGACTCCTATGATTCGAATATTGTAACGTTTAAAATTGTCCTGGAGGTCTCTGAGATTGTCCTCATTCCTTTTAATTCGTTTTTCTTTTTTCTCCTCTGATTCATTTAATTCTGCCATTCTATCTTCTAATTCGCTAATTCTATCTTCTGCCTCTGTTATTCTACTATTTGTTGCCTCCAGAGTGTTTTGGATCTCATTTATTGCATTATTCATTATATATTGACTCTTTTTTATTTCATCTAGGTCCTTGTTAAATCTTTCTTGCATCTTCTCAATGCTTTTCTCCAGGCTATTTATCCATGATTCCATTTTGCTTTCCAGATTTTGGATTAATTTCACTATCATTATTCGGAATTCTTTATCAGGTAGGTTCGCTATTTCTTCCTCTTTTGTTTGGTTTGGTGGGCATTTATCCTGTTCCTTTACCTGCTGGGAATTCTTCTGTCTCTTCATCTTGTTTAAATTGCTGAGTTTAGGGTGTCTTTACTGTATTCTGGTAGTCTGTGGAGTTCTCTTTATTGTGGCGTTTCTGCACTATATGTGGGTTTGTACCGGTGGCTTGTCGAGGTTTCTTGTTTATGGAAGCTTGTATCAGTGTTCTGGTGGGTGGGGCTGGATTTCCTTTCTCTGGGGTGCAGTAGAGTGTCTAGTAGTGAGTTATGAGATGTCTATGATTTTGGGGTCGCTTTGTGTAGCCTGTGTATTGGAGCTCAGGGCTGTGTTCTTGTTTTTCTGGAGAATTTGCTTGGTATGTCTTGTTGTGGAACTTGCTGGTCTGTGTGTGATGCTTGGTTTCAGTGTAGGTATGGAGGCTTTTGATGAGCTCCTGTCAATTAATGTTTCGTGGGATCAGGGTATGGACTTAAGCCTCCTGGTTCCAGTTATTGGTCTTATTTTTACAGTAGTCTCAAAAACTTCTTCTTCTATAATGCATTCCACAACTGGACCGCTCAGAGATGTTCACGGAGTTATACAGAGAAGGAAAAAGGGAGGAAGGAGACAGAGGTGGTCAGGAGGATAAAAGGAGGGAGTGTGAAGGAGAGAGCCAGATCTAGTCAGTAATCAGTAAAGAAAAGAAAAAAGGAAAGGAAAAAAGCAAAGGACAAAAAGGAAAAAAGAAAAAAAACAAAACAGGGTCGCAAAAGTTATATCTAGAGGTGGAGATTAAAGAAGTACTAGAGGATAAAAAAAAAAAAAATAAAAGAAACAAAACAAAACAAACAACAACAAAAAAAAAAATTAAAAGGAAAAAAAATTTTTGTTTTCCTTTTTCCAATTAAAAAATAATAAAAATTAAAAAAAATATTAAAAAAAGGAAATAATGATGGTAAAAATAGTAACAATATATATAAGAGTTTCTCTATTATTGTTGTAGGTTCAGTTCATTTTCGGCTAGTTCCTTGTTCCGGTTTAAATTTCTCAAGATCTATAGGCCCCTTTCTCTGTAGTTGGACTGTATAGTCCTTTGTTCTGTGCACGGTTCGGCGGTGTTCTGGGCCAAGGCCGGCCACTCGTGTGGTCGGCACTGCACAATCTGGACTGCCAGCCCAAACTACTCCGATTAGGCAGCACTCCAGACAATCAGGGGAACGCAGTCTGCGCCACGGCCCGCAGAGGGGGAGGGGCCGGCGAGGGGGTGGATCGCACGGGAATGGTGGGCGGGTGGGGGAGGGGGGTGGGGTGGCCTTCGTGGGAGCCGCCGGCACAGCGGGCGGGGGCATGCCTGCGCGGGAGCATCCGGCAGGGGAGCGTCCAGTGGGGGGAGAGTCCCGCGGGGGAGCGTCCCTCGTCCCTCGGGGGAGCGGCCGGCAGGGGAGCGTCCCACGTGGGAACGGCCAAGGCGTCTCCCTGCTCAGCCCCAGCTCCCCAATGGCAGATGCGGGCGTTTGCAGCGATGCTTCTCCGCTGCGGAAGTTACCGCAGGGCCCGCAGTCTGTGGGTTCTAATTGCTCAACTGTTCTCCTCCCTGTTATGATAGTCTCCGTGTTTCCCAGGTTCGGTGCAGATTCCGCAGGGAGAGTGTTTCCTGGTGTTTGGAAACTTCTCTTTTTAAGACTCCCTTCCCCGGACAGAGGCCTGCCCCTCCGTCTTTGTCTCTCTCTGGCTTCTATATTCTTTCCTACCTCCTTTAGAAGGCAGCGAGTTGCTTTTCTGGGTGTCCGACGTCCTCCGCCAGCACTCCGAAGCTGTTTGTGGAATTTACTCGGCGCCCAGATGTCCCTTTGATGAATTTGTGGAGGAGAAAGCGTATTCCCCGTCCTAATCCTCCGCCATCTTAACCGGAAGTCTCTCTACTATATTTCATCAAAGTTGTAACTTGCCCAAAATTCAACAGGTTTTGTTCTCCAAAGATCCTAGCTGTCTTAGTATATCATTCCTATTATTAAATCTGCCATTTGTGATAAATCTATTCTAAATGATTATACATTTATTGAAAGTCTTTTTTTCCTTTTTACCTTGTAATAATTTTTCAATAAAGACTGTTACTTTTAAGTCAAGAGTTTATAAAAATATTTTTCTGACCATATTGCCTAGTGAGGGTTATGGCAGCTTGCAGAGGCATTTTATGTGAATGTCTTAGTCAATCACAGTGAATGCTGCTTGCAGTGAACCCAAGGGGGTTGGAGAGGAAAAAATGGGTAAGCCTGGCATTGTCTACTTGCACAAAGTACTTGATTGCATTCTCCAAACTCCAATAAGTATTCCAAAGTTTTCTAATTTATGATCTTATATTTTGTGGTTATCTACAACTTTAAGCAGAACTTTCCCCAAAGTAAGTAAAAAAAAATCTCATTATCTCAAAATGTTAGGTTAGAGCTAGCCAAAAACTAAGAAATCATTATTACCTATTTTTATGTGAGTTTTTTTTTTCAAAAGTATGAAAATGTTAGGGCTATTGTGTATTTTCTTAGAAGAGAAAGATGATTGACTTCAAAATTATATATGCAATCTCTCGCTGAATTTAAGTGGTTACTTATTCCACATATAACTAGATAAATAGCTCCTGTGTTCACATAGTAGAGTGAAATGGGCAGATTTCCTCTTGTTCTCAGTCAGAGAAAGTGGCATCAATTGATGTATTACAGAGGGCTAGGTTACTTTCTAAAATGTAGAGATGTTAAGTCTTAACACTAAAATTTTAATAACTTTGGAGTGATTGGATGAATTGAGAAATTCCTGAAGACTTGAGGACTGTTGTGGACATTTAATACATTTCCTGGGTGTTCTCTATTTATTTATTGGACATTTTTACAAATTTGGTGTATATATTTATATGTTGGAACACATAATTTGGTCTTACTATTTTTCAAACTCAGCAAATTATCTTTGCTCTCCATGGCTAGATAACTTCATAAAGTTTTCCTTATGCTTATATTAGAGTTACTGATAACCTGTAACCAAAATATTCCTGTAGCAAATGAAAACTGTTTATTAAGGACAATTCCATTTGTGGAGTCAACAAAACTTATATAGATCATCTACCATTAGCTAGAACGTGGAAATACACAAATACCATCTTTCCTGCTCTTAGTCTTACAATGAAAGATACATAAGAAGTTGATGTCATAGAGGGATAGATCTGGGAGGGTCTGGGAAATTCTCAGACAGGAGGAAATGCTTGAGGAGGTATTTGAGAGAGAGTAGATACCAGAAAGAGCAGGGAATGTGAATTATTTTGGGTGGGAGTGTGCGCATGTGTGTTAGGGAGAGGCAGAAGAGTCTAAGGAAGCTTGAAAAAACACAGATGGGAACTCTGGAAGGTGAAGAAGAGAATAGCTCACATTTTAAAGTGAGAGAGAAATAAGCGAAACAGGGAGAAAGGGTATATATTTGAGGGCTTTATAGGCTGTGTAAAGGACTTGGGGCTTTATCTTTCAGAAGATGAGCAAGCATCACAAGGTTTGAAGTAGGCAATTTATGTGTTTAAGAAGTGACATTCCCTAGGCATATAAAGGATGGGTTAGTATAGAAATCCAGGAAGTAGAGAGATTAGTTTGGAAACTTATGATATTGTCCAGACAAGAGATGATGAATCAAGAATGAAAGTGGCATGGATAGAAGGGCAAGATGCACTCAGGTTGATGTGTCTAGCTCAAAGCTAAGTATACAATGAATACAGAGTGAATTTCTGAGCTCGGTTTTCACTATCGTCCATAGCTTGGAATAGGTCCCTCATGCTTGGTCAACCTTAGTGCCACACAGAAATTCTCTGCTTCAATTAAATCATTATCCTCCCTGGCCTCTTCCACACACCATATCAGTTCCTACCACTATACATGTTTGCCTCCTAGTAAAAACCTCTTTAACTTTCCCTTTAAGCTTTTCCCTGAACATTTCCATCCTTTAGTATTCATTTCCTTATCCTAAGTGATTACTTTATCTGGAAAATAATGATTTTTATTTCTATGGTAGGAAGACATTGGAGAAAATTCAGACCAAAGAGGAGGCTGGAGAAATCTAGAAATGCATTCTGTAGGCACTTAGCCATATCTTCAACATATAGATTTATTAATTACTGAGGTATTAAAATTACCAAGAAGTATAGATACATCTTTCATCAAACCATGAGGTTTCCCCGGTGACTCAGATGGTAAAGAATTTACCTGCCTTGCTGGAGACCCAGGTTCGATCCTGCTGATAATGATCTGTATGGTCAAGGTCTTCCCAGTGGTCATATGTGGCTGTGAGACCTGGACATTCAGTATGCTTGAACACAATTATATATATAAACGTTATATAATTATATAGTAGTTATTTTTGAGCTGGGCATCAGAGGATGAGATGGCTGGATGGCATCACCAAGGCAATGGACATGAACTTGGGCAAACTTTAGGAGATGGTGAGGGATAGGGAGGCCTGGTGTGTTGCAGTCCATGGAGTTGCAAAGAGTTGGACATGACTAGGTGACTGAACAACAACATACTGAATGTAGGAAGTCAATAAACAACTTGACTGAAATGAATGAATGGCCAAAGCAAAATGACGTATGAGTCTAGGTAATTATGGCATCCATGGGTAAAGAGAATTTTACTTCTTCCTTTCTAATATGAATATCTTTATCTTGCTTTACTGCTTAGACTACTGATAGTACCACCTGTATAATGTTAATAGAACTGGTAAGAATAGATATTCTTACTGCATTATTATTATTGAAACATAGTCTTTAACTATGATGTTACTTGTAAATTTTCCATAGCTGAAATTTATCAAACTGAGAAAGTATCATTTTATTTTAGCTCAGTGAAATACTTACATATTATTACCTTGATACTTTCTCTTTGTCCTAAGCCTGGAAATTGTATCCAAACTGGAAGGCAAGGTAATTATATTGCTCATTTTCTTTGCTCCTATCTCTAAGAACAATTGATGTCCAAAATTTTGAAAACCATTATTTTATATATTTTTCCAATTTTTAAAAATTGTTTCTAGAAAGAAGAAAAAATATGGTCCCTGTTTTTACCTCTTGGCTGAAAGCAAAACAAAGTGTAAAGTTTTACACTGCTTTTTATAAATGCATAGCAGATTAATTTAAACATATATCAAGTGAGGGACATATTTTAGGATCAGAGATCAAGGATGAGTGTCTATAAGTTTGCTTCAGATTCTTTTGCTTTCATTTTATATTCCTAAGTCTTCCTTCCTTCTTTCCTTCCTTTCACTGCTGCTGCTGCTGCTGCTAAGTCGCTTCAGTCGTGTCCGACTCTATGCGACCCCATAGACGGCAGCCCACCAGGCTCCCCCATCCCTGGGATTCTCAAGACAAGAACACTGGAGTGGGTTGCTATTTCCTTCTCCAATCCATGAAAGTGAAAAGTGAAAGTGAAGTCGCTCAGTCTTGTCTGACTCTGACTCTTAGTGACCTCATGGACTGCAGCCTACCAGGCTCCTCCGTCCATGGGATTTTCCAGGCAAGAGGACTGGAGTGGGGTGCCACTGCCTTCTCCTTTCCTTTCACTAGTATATGGCAAATATATGAGAAACATTGTATGCATGGCAAAGAAACAGAGATTCTAAGAAGGATCCAATGAATCAAGTTAGTATTAGCAAAAACTTACTTTGTTTAATCAAGAATTTTATTTAATTATTTTCGTCTAGCTATATTTCTCAGGAAACTGATGATGACTAAATTACAATTGTGCCAAAAACACTAGTAAACCTGTACATTTTTTATTAATGGCTCGATCATTCACTCCCAGCCAGGATTCTTAAGGCATTAATTTTAGCAGAAACAGCTGGTTTTAGAATATAGGTGCAGGCTGTTCCTGCCACATAATTTACCTGTGAAATATTAATTAAAGAATGAAGGTTTAACTGTTTTTAATATTGTCAAAAATTGACTGTTTTCTTGAAATAGAATAAATAAGTCATAATTTTGTTTGTGTTTTAATATTTTTTACCTCAGAATCCTCATACCTCAACACACCATTATTTGGTTTGGTGACTGGAAAAATAGAGACAGGTAAATTGACTTTAGTGGAAAAAATCACATTTTCAAATAAAGGAGACAAAGTAGTAATTATTTAGGTCTAGGAATAAAAATTTCCATCTGAGTAAAGTGAAAATAATGTTTCAGTAGTTCTTAATAGAAAAATGAAAGTGTTTGTCTTTCAGTGGTATCCAACCCCTGCGGTCCCGTGGACTGAAGCCCACTAGTCTGCTCTGTGCATTGAATTCTCCAGATAAGAATACTGGGTAGCCATTCCCTTCTCCAGGGGGTCTTCTGACCCAGGGATTGAACCTGGGTCTTCTGCATTGCAGGCAGATTCTTTACCATCTGAGTCACCAGGGAAGCCCATCACTTTATATTTTCAAATCAAGAACTTGCTTTTTTCACTTTGTAATTCAAAAGTCATTAATGATGTGTATCTTTATTTTTTATTATTTGCTTAGAAAATTTACTCAATATCACAATATGGGAGTGAACTGGAGAAATTAAATATTTCTAAACATTTCCAGTCTTAAAATTATTAATAAGACATCAAATGTAGAACTGAAAAGTAAGAAAAATGCGAATTTGAAAATGAAAACTGGACAGGAGTTTTGCATTCATTATATTTATGAAGAAATTATGATGACGATCAGAAAGGTTTGGCAGAAAATTTGACGAAACTTTATGCTTCAGGCAGCAGGCGATAGTGGAAAGCACAAAGCCATTGAAGTTCAGTAGACTTGAGTTCAATGCCCAGATCTATTTACCATATAGTAGGATAGTAATTATTTGGCACTGAAAACCCTTATAATTTTTACCTTAAGTTGACTTGATATTGAGTCTGATTTATAGGGTTCTTTTGATGAATAATGAGAGAATATGTGTACCGTGCTTCTTTTTTTAAATTTAAATTTATTTTAATTAGAGGCTAATTACTTTACAATGTACAGTGCTTCTTAAATAGCTTTTATCTAAAAAATATTACCTTCTTTCACTACAGAGTATATAACTGAAAATGCCTTGCTTTCCATTATCATATAGACAAGCATTCTTACAATGGATTTTTTTCTTTTTTTTAAAATTGATGTAGTTCATGCATTGGAGAAGGAAATGGCAACCCACTCCAATGTTCTTGCCTGGAGAATCCCAGGGATGGGGGAGCCTGGTGGCTGCCGTCTATGGGGTCGCACAGAGTCGGACAGGACCGAAGCGACTTAGCAGCAACAGAGTTGATTTACAATTCTGCATTAGTTTCAATCTTACAGCAAAGTGATCTAGTTATATCTATGTATTATATCCTTTCTTTTTCAGATTCTTTTCCATTATAGGTTATTATAGAGAAAGTGGACGTCCTCAGTCGTGTCCGACTATTTGTGACCCCATGGACTATACAGTCCGTGGAATTCTCCAAGCCAGAATACTGGAGTGGATAGCCTTTCCCTTCTCCAGGTGATCTTCCCAACCCAGGGATCAAACCCAGGTCTCCCACATTGGAGGCAGATTTTTTACCAGCTGAGCCACACAGGAAGGCCAGGGTATTATAAGATATTGAGAATATTTCCTTGGGCTTTACCATAGGTCTTTTTTTGTTTATCTATTTTATATACAGTTGTGTCCATGTTCATCCTAAACTCCTAACTTAGCCCTCCATCTCTTTCCCTTTTAATAACTATAAGTGTTTTCTATGTCCGTGAATCTGTCTTGTGAATAAGTTCATCTGTATTATTTTTTCAGATTTGTCTTTTATTATGTGACTTATTTCACTTAATATGATAATCTCTAGGTCCATCCATATTGCCTCAAATGTCATTATTTAATTCTTTGTTATGGCTGGGTGATATTCCATTATATGTATGTATATATACATGCATATATATATATATATATATATATATATATATATATATATAGTTCAGCTGGTAAAGAATCCACCTGCATTGTGGGAGCCCTGGATTCAACCCCTGGGTTGGGAAGATCCCCTGGAAAAGGGAAAAGCTACCCATTCCAGTATTGTGGTCTAGAGAATTCCATGGACTGTATTGTCCATGGGGTCGCCAAGAGTCGGACATGACTGAGCTATTTCCACTCTCACTTCACTTTCTACTTTCCTGTAAATAGTGCTGCTATGAACATTGGGATGCGGTTATCTTTTAAAATTAGTGTTTCTTCCAGACATATGCCCAGGAGTGGAATTGTAGGATCAGATCAGATCAGATCAGATCAGTCACTCAGTCGTGTCCGACTCTTTGAGACACAATGAACCGCAGCACGCCCGGCCTGCCTATCCATCTCCAGCTCTCGGAGGTCACTCAGACTCACATTCATCGAGTCAGTGATGCCATCCAGCCATCTCATCCTCTGTCGTCCCCTTCTCCTCCTGCCCCCAATCCCTCCCAGCATCAGAGTCTTCTCCAATGAGTCAACTCTTCACATGAGGTGGCCAAAATACTGGAGCTTCAGCTTTAGCATCATTCCTTCCAAAGAAATCCCAGGGCTGATTTCCTTCAGAATGGACTGGATGGATCTCCTTGCAGTCCAAGGGACTCTCAAGAGTCTTCTCCAACACCACAGTTCAAAAGCATCAATTCTTCGGTGCTCAGCCTTCTTCACAGTCCAGCTCTCACATCCATACATGACCACAGGAAAGACCATAGCCTTGACTAGGCGAACCTTTGTTGGCAAAGTGATGTCTCTGCTTTTGAATATGCTATCTAGGTTGGTCATAACTTTCCTTCCAAGGAGTAAGCATCTTTTAATTTCATGGCTGCAGTCACCATCTGCAGTGATTTTGGAGCCCAGAAAAATAAAGTCTGACACTGTTTCCACTGTTTCTCCATCTATTTCCCATGTAGTGATGGGACTGGATGCCATGATCTTCGTTTTCTGAATGTTGAGCTTTAAGCCAACCTTTTCACTCTCCACTTTCACCAAGAGGCTTTTTAGTTCCTCTTCACTTTCTGCCATAAGGGTGGTATCATCTGCATATCTGAGGTTATTGATATTTCTCCCAGCAATCTTGATTCCAGCTTGTGTTTCTTCCAGTCCAGCATTTCTCATGATGTACTCTGCATATAAGTTAAATAAACAGGGTGACAATATACAGCCTTGACGTACTCCTTTTCCTATTTGGAACCAGTCTGTTGTTCCATGACCAGTTCTAACTGTTGCTTCCTGACCTGCATACAGATTTCTCAAGAGGCAGATCAGGTGGTCTGATATTCCCATCTCTCTCAGAATTTTCCACAGTTTATTGTGATCTACACAGTCAAAGGCTTTGGCATAGTCAAAAAAGCAGAAATAGATGTTTTTCTGGAACTCTCCTGCCCTTTCGATGATCCAGCAGATGTTGGCAATTTGATCTCTGGTTCCTCTGCCTTTTCTAAATCCAGCTTGAACATCAGGAAGTTCACGGTTCACATATTGCTGAAGCCTGGCTTGGAGAATTTTGAGCATTACTTTACTAGCGTGTGAGATGAGTGCAATTGTGCGGTAGTTTGAGCACTCTTTGGCATTGCCTTTCTTTGGGATTGGGATGAAAACTGACCTTTTCCAATCTTGTGGCCACTGCTGAGTTTTCCAAATTTGCTGGCATATTGAGTGCAGCACTTTCACAGCATCATCTTTCAGGACTTGGAATAGCTCCACTGGAATTCCATCACCTCCACTAGCTTTGTTCGTAGTGATGCTTTCTAAGGCCCACTTGACTTCACATTCCAGGATGTCTGGCTCTAGGTCAGTGATCACACCATCATGATTATCTGGGTATCTGGGTCATGAAGCTCTTTTTTGTACAGTTCTTCTGTTTATTCTTGCCACCTCTTCTTAATATCTTCTGCTTCCATTAGGTCCATACCATTTCTGTCCTTTATCGAGCCCATTTTTGCATGAAATGTTCCTTTGGTATCTCTGATTTATAGTAATTCTATATTTACTTTTTTGAGGAAACTCCATTCTGTTTTCCACAGTGGTTGTACTAGTTTAAGTTCCCACCAACAGGGTAGGAAGCTTTTTCTCCACACTTTCTCCAGCATTTATTGTTGTTGTTCAGTCACTAAGTCATGTCTGACACTTTGCCACCACATGGACTGTAGCACGCTAGGTTCCTCTGTCCTTCACTATCTCCCAGAGTGTGCTCAGATTTATGTCCATTGAGTCGGTGATGCTATCTAACTACCTCATCCTCTGCTGCCCTCTTTTCCTTTCACCTTCAATCTTTCCCTGCATCAAGGTCTTTTCCAATGAGTCATCTCTTCCCATTAGGTGGCCAAAGTATTCTTCAGCTTCAGCTGAAGGAACTTCAACATCAGTCCTTTCCATGAATAGTCAGGGTTGATTTTTTTTAAGATTGACTGTTTTGATCTCCTTGCTGTCCAAGGGACTCTCAAGAGTCCTTTCTAGCACCACAGTTTGAAAACATCAATTTGTCAGTGCTCAGCCTTCTTTATGGTTCAACTGTCACATCTGTACATGATTACTGCAAAAAACATAGCATTGACTATACTCAATGGACATGAGTGTGAGCAGACTCTAGGACATATAGTGAAGGACAGGGAACCCTGTGGCTCATGGGGTCACAAAGAGTCAGACATGACTCAGTGACTGAACAACAATAATTTACAGTTTGGGGGAAATGTTAAATTTGTATATATTTCTGCTATAAAATACTTTCCCTAAGTTTTTAGTTATAGCACATTAGGTAATGTCTGTCTGTATGTATGTATATACTACCTCATTAACAGTGTTTTGCTTTATGAAGTTTACTAGTTATTGTCACATGGGCTAGAGATCAGATCAGATCAGTCGCTCAGTTGTGTCCAACTCTTTGTGACCCCATGAATCACAGCACGCCCGGCCTCCCTGTCCATCACAAACTCCTGGAGGTCACTCAGACTCACATCCATCGAGTCAGTGATGCCATCCAGCCATCTCATCCTCTGTCGTCCCCTTCTCCTCCTGCCCCCAATCCCTCCCAGCATCAGAGTCTTCTCCAATGAGTCAACTCTTCGCATGAGGTGGCCAAAATACTGGAGTTTCAGCTTCAGCATCATTCCTTCCAAAGAAATCCCAGGGCTGATCTCCTTCAGAATGGACTGGATGGATCTCCTTGCAGTCCAAGGGACTCTCAAGAGTCTTCTCCAACACCACAGTTCAAAAGCATCAATTCTTTGGCACTCAGCCTTCTTCACAGTCCAGCTCTCACATCCATACGTGACCACAGGAAAGACCATAGCCTTGACTAGGCGAACCTTTGTTGGCAAAGTGATGTCTCTGCTTTTGAATGTGCTATCTAGGTTGGTCATAACTTTCCTTCCGAGGAGTAAGCGTCTTTTAATTTCATGGCTGCAGTCACCATCTAGAGAGGTTATTTACATAACTTCTAGCAAAAATGTCCAATTCATAAAAATTTATTCTAAGCATGAACAACTGTTCCTTTGCCTTGAAAAAAATTGTTAATGTGTAAATAAGATGACTCTAGAAACATAAGAGTTGAAATGGCAATAGCAATTAGAACAGGTATAACTCTTAAGAGGTTTTTTCCTTCTCCCTCTCTCCTTACTTGCAGATAGAGCTTTGCTGTTACTTTAAACCTTTTTCTTCATAGGAAGAGCTAAACTTAATTGGCATATTAGATCCAGAATGAGAGGAGGGGAGCTTTCCAACAGACTTCTGCTGGCAAGTAGCACTTAGGCTAATTTATCTTTCCATAGCAATTACTCTGAAATCCCCGACTCTTCATGCCTTGCCATGCTGGAGATACCTGCCGGCCTACACCTGTAGACACATGCTGGCTGAAGCAGGAATAATTTGAAGTCAGCCTGTGGAAATGAGCCTATCAATTCTGTCTATTACTAGTTTAACTTGTTTTTATTCCATTCTAGTTTCTATGTCTTGACCTATTTCTTATGCTGCATTTTCTATCTACTGAGAAAATGTAAACAAAGCAAACATTAAGGGATCAGTAAGAAGTACCCTGTAGCATCTCATCCCAAGGTAGAGGATTTTTTTAGTAGTGCTGGAAGTTGGCAGTGTTAACAGGATCTCTTGCTTTCCTGGAAGATGTATAGCTGAGCAAAAAATAAAGCTTTACTTGCAGGTTACATGATTAAGTGGAAATGGTAAACATGCTGATGAGAAGCTGTAGGTATGGGCCACTCGCTAGAGTTCTTAACTAATGATGGAAACCACTGCGATTCTTTGGAAATGGAAGTGGTTCATACCAATGTTTTATAAGTACAATTTCAAGTGTAACTTGAGTTCAGTGACTTATAAACTTTGTCCACTTGAAATTCACTGTTTAATCTATTTCATAGATCAAGAGAGAAAAATCAGAATTTAAGGGTTTCTAAGTGGAATGGTGCTATGATTTAACTTCATTGGAACCTGAACACTATTTTAAATCTGATAAGATTATGGTTAATTCCAGCAATCAATAAAAGGACGTAATGCAAAAACATTTGCTTCTATTTAACTTTTCTCTCTCTTTGCCTCAACTTTAATCTCTTGCTCCACCAGATTATGAGTGAATACATTACTTTAATGAGAAGAGGAGCATTACAATGGAAAATTTTCTACCTCTCTAAAAACAATGGAATGGTTCTTTAAATATAACAATAGGATTTTATTTCTTGAAGTCACATTATGAAAACAAAACAAAAAAAGAAACTTTCCATTTTATTTGTCTCTCAAAAAAATCCCCAGCAAATCGCATCTTGCTATTTGAGGAGTTAATATTCCATATAACTTCAAAAGAGCAATGTGGCACAGGTAATTCAATGCCACAGAACTGACAAGAACTAGTCCAGTCTAACATCTTAGGCATGAAACATGGCATGGGAGACTGAGAAAACTGCTTCCTTTCTATTTTTCTGCTGAAATTGTGTAATGCTAAAATCCAAGACTTTGACTTAGCCTATTTGTAGTGAAATTCTATCTCAGCCATATGTTACTACTGTCATCTTGAACAAGTTACGGAAACGTGCCTCAGATATTTTCATCTGCAAAATGGGAAAGTTCAAAGAGTCAAATCAGTTAATAAGCAAAAAAAAGTCTTAGAACAGGGCTTGTCACATGCTGCTGCTGCTGCTGCTGCTAAGTCGCTTCAGTCGTGTCTGACTCTGTGCGACCCCATAGACGGCAGCCCACCAGGCTCCCCCGTCCCTGGGAGTCTCCAGGCAAGAACACTGGAGTGGGTTGCCATTTCCTTCTCCAATGTATGAAAGTGAAAAGTGAAAGTGAAGTCACTCAGTCATGTCCAACTCTTAGTGACCCCATGGACAGCGGCCCACCGGGGACCTCTGTCCATGGGATTTTCCAGGCAAGAGTACTGGGGTGGGGTGCCATTAGTATAACTCCTACAACTGCTATTTTCATGAAACAATGAATTCCAAGGTATAGTCAAAGGCAAGTGAGTGGGGTGACCCTGGGGGCTGCTTCAGAGGCCATATATATTCATGAAAAATACAAAACTCAAAATTAAGACTAGTGATGAAAATATTTTTATTCCTTTTAAAAATTAAGGCATACAGGAAAAAAAATAAGTTGAAACTATAAAAATATCTTGCTTGAATTTACACTGGGCTTGGGGTGGGGAAGTGAGGAAGAGCATCTGAGATTGGCATGAATTCAGTTTAAAATCTGATCCATGGATTATGAGTCTCGCTTAACAGAGCTCTCTATGACACACCCAGGCTAACTCAGAAACTGGGAATGTCTCTAAGGTAGAAATGCTTTTACTTATAAAAGTATTGCTGCATTTAGCTGGGATATGGCAGCCAAGGTCTATTCTATAAAACTTTCATCTATTTTGATATTATCTGCTACTCTTCTTGGAGAAGGAATGGCAACCCAATCCAGTATTCTTGTTGGAGAGTCCCAGGGATGCAGGAGCCTGGTGGGCTGCTGTCTGGGGTTGCACAGAGTTGGACACAACTGAAGTGACTTAGCAGCAGCAGCAGCTACTCTTCTAGGATGCATCACTATCCTTCTTACTGACACATTTCTACAAATTTCTATCAGTTGATTTCTAAACTATATTTTTACTTATTCTATAGAACAAAGGTAGTATCCTTTGGGAGATAAATCCTTGGTCTTTGCTAGAACACATGGAGTTCAATGTAGTGTGGTTAGGTAGCTCTCAAGATCTTGAGCTTCTAATTTGTTTTTTGAGTAACAAACTGTGTAGGTGAAACATTGTCTTTTACCCCTCTTTTTTCAATGTTGAATAAATAAAATTTTACTAAGTAAATATACAATGAAGACTAAGTGTGGTACTGTTAGTAACCAGGTCAGAATGATATTTCTTTTCATTGTTAGTCCTTGGAGAGACTGATAAAAGCTTTTTCATCAACTCAAAATACTTGGTTCTTTAAAAGAAAAATCTCATTTAGCATAACGAACTTGATATTCTGTTAAAAAAAAAAAAAAAAAAAGGCCCCATGTGTATACAGATTCCTAATGGAGAACAGAGTGATTTAATCCTATCTGTTGCCATTATGTGTATTCCTTCAAATTATTTAAACATTCATATTTTACATTTGATATGTCCTAAAAGTGTACAGAAAGCACTTATTTGATAGAAGTCAAAATTCTCCACATGCCCTAGGCTTAAGTGGTGAGAAACAACCAACTTGAAGAGAAATGAAAGGCACGTAAAATTACAATTAACATTTTAAAAAATGACCCATTTTGCCTTATGGATCGTATTATCTTTTTGGTTTAAAGGGGTGTAGTCATCTGATGTTAAATTAGGTTTCATTTAAATTTTTTAATCATTTATGCTACAAACAATGTAACTTTTTTAATAGAATGGAATACCAAAAAGGAAGGGCATGTGATACTTTAAAATAGTTCAAGTTGGTTGGATTGTGGGTAAAGCATCACAGGTGAAAATAATTCATAAAGATAAAAGATTCTTGGGTTTGCTGTTACTGCTAAGTATGGTGGATTTCAATTCAGCTCCATTTTTAGCAGTGTGCCTCTATTGTGCAGACTAGAAAGCTCACAGTGAGAATATCTTGCTACATGATATTGATTCTCCTTTGCTTCCTAATGAGATTGGTCTTAACTTTCTGTAAGGCCCTGCAATTAGCTTACCTGAGGTATGCTTTGCAAGGTGATGTGATGGTATATCCCTTGCTCTCTTTATTACCATATTACTTATAACTAGACATACCATCCTGGGAAAACATGGACCAAGCATCATCTAGAGAATAAAAGATTGCAAGACTTGTTATTGTAAATACTTGGGAATATATGTAGGAATGGATCCTTAGTGTGATACAACACAGTGTAAGGGACATATTTTTAAGGTGAGTGAAATTCATTGCCGAGGCTAGACCAATGGAAGGCTTGGACTTCATTTTCAGTTCAAGAAAATGAGAATAGCCCCAATTGTTTGCTTGGCTAGTTGCTTGAAGTATGAACTCAGAACTAGGATGCTAAATGAAGTTGAAATGGCAGACATTTCCAGGTAACCTGCAAAGGAAGGAATCAAAATACTTAGGAAGTAAGATAACTGTAAGTTTTTCATATAAGTTTCTTATATGAAACTTGTTTCCCAAGATAATATGTAGGAAATGGGCAATAAGAAGGGCCAGGAATATACTTTCTTTATTAAATATTTTAAAATGCAGTATTATCTGAATCATGAATTCACTTAAAAATTAGGATATAAAAATTTGTTCTTGGAACCTGTATTATTTTAAAAAAACTGAAAAATGAGATTCATTAAAAAGGGAACTAAGTTAGTTTGTATGTTTGACCTGTGGACCTTCCTTTACTTAAAAAATAAGATTGAAAAAAAATTTAATTCATTCTCCTGTTAGTGGAAGATAAGGGATCATTTTAAAAGATGAATATTAACCACTATTGAACATCATTAAAATTTTGCATTTTTGTTTTTACCATTATTGAAACTGTTTCACTGTATCTGCAGGGCATTTGGGGGCTGATGGATATTTTGTCATTATAGTAAGACAAAAGCTTGAGTTGGCACATTTATTTGGCACAAATAAAGTGCAGCACAGAAAAGATAAAGTTTTAGAATCAGCTAATAAATAAAAATCTTAACTCTGCTTCTGTAAAGCACTTCTTTTAATGGTTTCAACTAAACATAGTCCATAGTTACTAAGTATTTAAACTGTAGAAGACTATAATACAGAAAAATCAAACTCTGGGTTGGCTGACTTTATTGAAGTTTAATTTATGCACAATACAATTGATTGATTTTAAGTGTACAATTTGATGTAATTGGACAAATTTGCAGACAAATAACTATCACCAAATGACATAAAAACTCTCACCCTAAAAAGCTGCCTCATGTCACTTTTGTGTTTGATCTACTTCCCCTTTCTCTGGACCCTGGCAACTATCGAGCTGCTTTCTACTACCATAATTTTTATAGAATTTTACATCAAAGTATTATAATTATTTAATGTTTACATCTGGATTCTTACACTTTATATATTCTTACACTTTATATATTCTTACACTTTATTTTTACATCAGATCAGATCAGATCAGTCGCTCAGTCGTGTCCGACTCTTTGCGACCCCATGAACCACAGCACGCCAGGCCTCCCTGTCCATCACCAACATAAAGTTATATAAATAACTTTATAATTCATATTGATACCTGTTCTAGTTTTTGCTCAAACAAGTATACGTGCCTACTTTTCTGAGGATGTTTTGTGAATGTCAGTAGTTTTGGGTTTTTTTCCCATTTTTAAAAATTGTTGGTATCTCTCTCCTTTAGATATTCTTAAATTCCTTTTAGTAATAGATTATAGTTTCAGTGTAAATATCTTGTATGTATTTTTAAAATTTATCCCTAAAGTTTTCATATTTCTTGATGCTAATGTAAATTATATGTTTTAAATTTAATTGTTCATTGTCTGTTGGTAATACACAGACATGGAATTGGATTTTGCATATTGTCCTTGTATTCTGTGATTCTAGTAAATTAATTTACTAGTTATTATTGCTTGTGCATGCATGCTCAGCCATGTCTGACTCTTTATGACCCCTTGAACTGATGTCTGCCAGGTTCCTCTGTCCATGGGATTTTTCAGACAAGAATAATGCAGTGGGTTGCCATTTCCTTCTCCAGGGGACCTTCTCAACCCAGGGATGGAACCTGCATCTCCTGTGTCTTCTATATTGCAAACAGATTCTTTACCCACTGAGCACAATTGGGGAAGCCCCAGTTTTGGGTATATTTGTTAGTTTTATCTATATTGGAAATCATATCAGCTGATGATAATAGTTACAGCTTTGTTTCTTCCTTTCAAATTGTTGTTTCTTTTCCTATCCTCTTGCTTTCTTCCTTTTCTTTGCATTTTATACTTAGGTCTTTGACACTAACCAACAACCTCTAATAATATGTGGTGAAGCAGGCACTCTTGTCCTGTTCTCTACTACAGTGGAAAAATATTCAATTTTCATTTTAGCCATAGAGGTTTTTAAGACGTTGTTTGTCAAGATTTTATTTATTTTCCTAGTTTGCTGAGAGTTTTGTTTTCACATGTGATTCTTGAAATTTATCAAAATATTTTTCTGAATTTATTGGATGATCTTTTTAGTCGACTGGTATGGCAATTTATATTTGGCTTTTGAATATGAATCCAATCTTTTGCTTGTACCCCTGATATAAACCACATATGATCCTGAAATATTAATCTTTTTGTGTATGGCTTAATTAATTTTGCTAATTTTTGTTAAAGGCTCTTGTATCTATACTCATGAGAAACATTAGAATCTATTTTAGTGTCTCTGATTTTGGTATCAGAGTAATGCTGGCCTCTCCTTGTATGGAGAAATGGGTCTCCTTGTCTATTGTCTGAAAGAGTTTGTGGCAGATGGTCCAGTGAAGCCATCTGGGTGCAGATGTTCTCAGTAGCTATGTTTTTTAACTACAAATTATATTTGTTTAACCCATTCAGGTTATTTATGATATTTATTTCTTCTTAAGCAGAATTTAGTGGCATATATCATTCAAAGAGTCTGTTCATTACATCTAAGATGTGTCTATTGGTATAAAATTGCTCACAATATTTTCCAAGAATATGAAAATATGTTTGGGAGATAGTGATGGACAGAGAAACACAGCATGCTGAAGTTCATGGGCTCACAAAGATTTGGACATGACTTAACGACTGAAAAACAGCAACATGCATCCATAGGATCTGTATTAATGGCCCTCTCTTCTCATTTCTTATATTTATCATTTTTGTCTTCAGCACTATTTTTTCCCCAGTCAGTCTGAATACAGGTTTATTGTTAATAATTTCATTCTTTATAAAAAAAATGTGTGTGTTGATTTTTCTATTGTTCTATTTTATTACTTTCTTTTTTAATTTATTTTATCCTTTCTTTAGCTTATCTGGAATTAATTTGATCTCCTTTTTCCAGTTTCTTTTCTTAAACTTTAGGAGCTTAATTATTAAATTGAAACTTTTCTTCTTTCTTAAAATATGTGTTTAGTTCTACCAAGTTTCCTCTTTTGCTTTGGATATATCCCATAATATTTGAAATGTTTTGTTTTCACTTTAACTGGTCAAAAATATTTATCACTTTTTTATTTTTTCTATTACCCATGGATTATTTAGAAAATTTTCGTTTAATTTCCACATACTTAAAACTTTTTGAATTGCACACTTAAACATTTTTTTAATATTGTTAGTGATTCCTGGTTTAATTTAGTTGTCATTAGAGAACATGTTTTTTATTTCAATGCTTTTCAATTTATTTTTCTATTGTACAATCTATTTTCATCAGTGTGCACTTGAAAAGAATGTGTATTCTTGTATTTTTAGCTGGAGTGGTCTATAAAAATTTGGTCAATTTGATTGATAGTGTTTTTCTTCTGGGGCTTCCCAGGTGGCACTAGTGGTACAGAACAGATAAGACTTCGATTCCTGGATGGGGAAGATCCCCTGGAGGAGGTCATGGCAATCCACTTCAGAATTCTTGCCTAGAGAATCCCATGGACAGAGGAGTTTAGGGGGCTACAGTCCATAGGGTCACAAAGAGTTGGAAACGACTAAAGTGAGAGCATGCAGGCCTGCATGCACAGGTTTTTCTTCTATGCTCTTATTGATTTTTGTTCACATATCCTGTCAATGTTTGAAACAGAGAGAGATATCAATATAATCACTAAAACTGACTACAGCTGTGGGCATTTTGCCTTCATCAATTCAAAGAAAATATTAATATAATTATTAATTTACGGATAATAACAATAGAAATTCACTTTATTATCAAACCTATTAAGTTTAAATTATAATATTGATAATTCAGATTTTCCAGTACTACTTTATGATTCCCCCAAATCAAAAAATGATTTATAGTTATTTAAATTCTGAGAAACTCAAATAGAATATTGTAAATAAATATTATAAAAAATCTTGAAATTTGCTATTGGTCCATTAGAACATCCATATATTCCTGCATTTTAAAGTAGTATAACATCAAATAATTTTTATAGTATATTTACAGAATCATACGCATGATGAATTTAAACTATCCTTTCATTATCTTAGGAGTAACTCTGCCAAATAAAAACATGAAAATGTACCAGATTATGTAGGGCCATGGGCTTCCCTGGTGGCTCAGACAGTAAAGAATCTGCCTGCAATGCGGGAGACCTAGGTTCAATCCCTGGGTTGGGAAGATCCCCTGGAGGAGAGCATGGTAACCCACTCAAGTATACTTGTCTGGAGAATCCCCATGGACTGGGGAGCCTGGTGGGCTATAGTCCACGCAGCTGCAAAGAGTTGGACAGGACTAGTGACTAAGCACACATATAGGCTGTAGTAAAGATCTGGAGTTTTGTTCTAAATATGACAGGAAACCATATTGTGTTGGGAATAGGGAAGTAATGTTATTTACATTTTAGAAGAAACACTCAAGCTGCTGTGTGAAGAAAAGGCTAAAGGTGAAAATGTTTCCTTGTTATAGTAGTATAGACACAGCATAGGGAGTGTGAAGTGGTTGCATGAACCATATGATTTCAAAGGCATTTTTAAGAAATTCTGCTGCTGTACTGAAGAGACTTCAAGAGAAAGGAGTGAAGAGTGTTTTCTTAGTAAACATTAAAGATATCAAAATGGACAATGTATTTGTGAGATTTTTGTTTAGCCTAGACATATATTTTGTATCAGTTCAGTTCAGTTGCTCAATCGTGTCCGACTTTTTGCAACCCCATGAATTGCAGCACGCCAGGCCTCCCTGTCCATCGCCAACTCCTGGAGTTGACCCAGACTCACGTCCATCGAGTCAGTGATGCCATCCAGCCATCTCATCCTCTGTCGCCCCCTTCTCCTCCTGCCCCTAATCCCTCCCAGCATCAGAGTCTTCTCCAATGAGTCAACTCTTTGCATGAGGTGGCCAAAGTACTGGAGTTTTAGCTTTAGCATCATTCCTTCCAAAGAAATCCCAGGGCTGATCTCCTTCACAATGGACTGGTTGGATCTCCTTGCACTCCAAGGGACTCTCAAGAGTCTTCTCCAACACCACAGTTCAAAAGCATCAATTCTTCGGCACTCAGCCTTCTTCACAGTCTAGCTCTCACATCCATACATGACCACAGGAAAAACCACAGCCTTGACTAGACGAACCTTTGTTGGCAAAGTAATGTCTCTGCTTTTGAATATGCTATCTAGGTTTGTCATAACTTTCCTTCCAAGGAGTAAGCATCTTTTAATTTCATGGCTGCAGTCACCATCTGCAGTGATTTTGGAGCCCAGAAAAACAAAGTCTGACACTGTTTCCACTGTTTCCCCATCTATTTCCCATGAAGTGATGGGACCAGATGCCATGATCTTCGTTTTCTGAATGTTGAGCTTTAAGCCAACTTTTTCACTCTCCACTTTCACTTTCATCAAGAGGCTTTTTAGCCCCTCTTCACTTTCTGCCATAAGGGTGGTGTCATCTGCATATCTGAGGTTATTGATATTTCTCCCGGCAATCTTGATTATAACCTACATATAAATAATTTTTGGAGACATGGTAGGGCAATAAGATTTCCTAGAGATTGAGAGTAGATAGGTCTGAGATGATGATGTTGTTTTTCAGTAGCTCAGTCATGTCTAGCTCTATGACCTCATGGACTACAGCACGCCACGTTTCCCTATCCATCACCAACTCCCAGTGCTTGCTCAAAATCACGTCCATGTCGGTGATGCCATCCAACCATCTCATCCTCTGTCATGCCCTTCTCCTCCCATCTTCAATCTTTCCCAGCATCAGGGTCTTTTCTAATGAGTCGGCTCTTTGCATCAGGTGGCCAAAGAATTGGAGCTTCAGCTTCAGCATCAGTCCTTCCAATGAATATTCAGGACTGATATCCTTTAGGATTGACTGTTTTGATCTCCTTGCAGTCCTTGGGATTCTCAAGAGTCTTGTCCAACACAACAGTACAAAAGCATCAATTCTTCAGCCTTCCTTATGGTCCAACTCTCACATCCATACATGACTACTGGAAAAAACCGTAACTTTGACTAGACTGTTTGTTGTTGGCAAAGTAATATCTCTGATTTTTAATATGCTATCTAGGTTTGTCACAGCTTTTCTTCCAAGGAGCAAGCGTCTGTTAATCTCATAGCTGCAGTCACCATTGGCAGTGATTTTGGAGGCCCCCAAAATAAAGTCTGTCACTGTTTCCATTTTTCCCCATATTTGCCTTGAAGTGATGGGACCAAATGCAATGATCTTCATTTTTTGAATGTTGAGTTTAGCCAGTTTTTTCACTTTCCTCTTTCACCTTCATCAAGAGGCCCTTTGGTTCTTCTTCCTGCCATAAGGGTGGTGTCATCTGCATCAGTGAATCAGTGAAAGTCGCTCAATGTGCCCAACTGTTTGCAACCCCACAATAGACTATACTATTCCAAGGACTATACAATCCATGGAATTCTCCAGGCCAGAATACTGGAATGGGTAGCCTTTTCCTCCTCCAGGGGATCTTCCCAATCCAGGGATCAAACTCAGGTCTCCCACATTGCAGGAGGATTCTTTACCAGCTGAGCAACAAGTAAGTCATCTGCATATCTGAAGTTATTGATATTTCTCATGGCAATCTTGATTCTAGTTTGAGCTTCATCCAGCCCAGCACTTCACATGATGCACTCTGCATGTAAGTTAAGTAAGCAGGATGACAACATACAGTCTTTTTTTTTTAATTTAACTTTACAATATTGTATTGGTTTTGCCATATATCAAAATGAATCTGCCACAGGTATACATGTGTTAGTCTTAACGTACTCGTTTTCCAATTTGGAATCAGTCTGTTGTTCTATGTCTGGTTCTAACAGTTTCTTCTTGACCTGCATACAGGTTTCTCAGGAGGCAGGTAAGGTCGTGTGGTATTCCCATCTCTTTAAGACTTTTCCGTAGTTTTTTTGTGATCCACACAGTTAAAGGCTTTATCATAGTCAATGAAGCAGAAGTAGCTGTTTTTTTTTTTTTTTTTTTTTTTAAATTCCTTTGCCTTTTCTATGATCCAACGAATGATGGAGGGCTCTAAAATTAGACTTTGGTGAAGAGGAAGATTTATTTTAAAAAGCTAAGAATAAAAAGTCAATGAAACATGATGAAAACGAAGATAATGTCCCAGAAGCAAGTGAAAAATATTTAAGAAAAGAGATATCTTTTGTTTTAAATGATGCTAGGGTGTTTTATGGGAGAAGGCAGTGGCAACCCACTCCAGTACTCTTGCCTGGAAAACCCCATGGATGGAGGAGCCTGTAGGCTGCAGTCCACGAGGTCGCTAAGAGTTGGACATGACTGAGCGACTTCACTTTCACTTTTCACTTTCATGCATTGGAGAAGGAAATGACAACCTACTCCAGTGTTCTTGCCTGGAGAATTCCAGGGATGGGGGAGCCTGGTGGGATGCCATCCATGGGGTCGCACAGAGTTGGACATGACTGAAGCAACTTAGCAGCAGCAGCAGGGTTTTTTTTTATGATGAGTGCTGAGAATTAACCCATGTTTTTATGGACAAGTCTTTGGTAACCTTTGCAAAAGCGGGCTCAAAAGTAAGTATATTCAAAGTGAGATTAAGGTGGAAAATGTAGAGAAGGATTATAAACAGCTCTTTAAAAATTCTCTAAAGTGTGGCACTTATGAAATATAACTGTAGCTGAAGAAAATTGTCTAAATATCTTTGTTTGGATTGCACATCTGGGTTGATAACCCTTATTTTTGTAAATATTCTTATTAGTAGAGAGCAACAAAGCTAGGTTGAGATATAGGTTTTGTAAAGTCCATTAGTCCCACCTGTCTGGTAATTCCCATGACACTTCATAGCAGTTTTTTGTGCATAAGATTCAACCACTGGCCTCAGCAAAAGTATATTCATAAACATTTGCATTTGTTTATGAATGGCTAGAAACTTCACTTTTAAAATCAAGAGACTACTGGAAATCTCTCAATAAGTAGCACCCGTGAAATTACGGGAGTTGAAAACATCATGACTAACATGTTGTCTGTCTTCAGTCCCTCAAGGACTATTTAATTTTGCTTTGAGTCACCATGAGAAAAAGGCACACACTAATCACCTAAAGTTTAGTTTTGAGATGTGCTTGAATCAAATATCGAGTAGAGGTATACCTTGGTGTTTTATGTAGTAAATGTATTCTGCTCTCTATTGACTCCTCATTTTTAATAAATACATTCAACTTAAAATATTTATTGGGGTGGAATGTAGAATCAAC
Source organism: Tragelaphus eurycerus (assembly GCA_935064755.1). Classification (NCBI taxonomy): domain Eukaryota; kingdom Metazoa; phylum Chordata; class Mammalia; order Artiodactyla; family Bovidae; genus Tragelaphus; species Tragelaphus eurycerus. The sequence goes on from CAKXYN010000272.1 coordinate 26,464, forward strand.
TATAAGGTAACAAACAATAGATGACCAGGGCATCTTTTTTTCATCCCAAACTTTCATTTAAAGGAAACTAATAAAGGTATACTCTATTTCCTCTAAACATTTAGGAAATTTAATAACAATTGATACTTTTAAAAAAATTCTAGACACTCCTCATTTAGAGTTTCTGCATGCATGTGTACGTGCATATGTCAGCATGAGTGACATATTTTCTAAAGACAAGATTCTTCAAGAGGACTAGGAAGCATGAGTGTACATCAAGCAACAACATGTGCATAAAGAGATAAGCCAGGGAAGCATGATAGCACAGCAGTGAAAACAAAAGGAACAAGAAACAAAAGTGATACTGTTGACAATAATTATTAATATATACCACTCAGGGGGATAAGAAATCTAACAGGGTCTGTGTTACAGATTCGACTCACTGATTGCATTGCTTTTAGAGTATTGTTCTCCTACATTAGAGATTAATTGGTGGAAATAATGATGAGGGTAAAAAGTAAATTGGTGTGAATTCCACTCAAGGAGCATACATTCTCAGGGAAAAAATAAGACCAATACTTTGTTTTTGTTATGTGTGTGTATATGCATGTGTGTGTCTGTATATGTGTGTGTGATATATCAATCTGGCACAGCAGCAAATGAAAGTGGTGACAAGACCTCTCTGGACAGCTGCTAGCAGTGTTATTTTGCTAAAAGCAGAAAATTCACTAAATGCTTTCTCAGTGTCTCTCCCTGAGAATTTTCTTCTGATTGAAATGGAAGAAGGGGTGATGGGAGAGAGCTTCCCCGGTCCTTATCCTGAGCAGCAAATGTGTGCTTAGTTGCTCAGTCGTGTCCGACTCTTTGCGACCCCAGGGACTGTAGCCCACCAAGCTCCTCTGTCCTTGGGGATTCTCCAGGCAAGAGCATTACTAAAAATGCAACATATTTATCAAACACTGTATTCTAGGCACTAGTCTCAGTCATGTCCACACAGAACTGTGCTTGAGAAGTGCATGGCAGGAGGATGAACAGGTGAGGACCCTTGGAGTGGCACACAGCATTTGAGGATGCCTTTCTGGATGTGACGATGCTCAGAGTCTTAGATCATTAAGTTAGTCACATGAATAGAGAATGGAGGTGTGAAAGCATAAGCAGCTTGATATCACCAGATGTGAAATTCAAGACTAAGGCAGAACAAGAGGAAATCTTTAAACAGTGCTAACAAATTGATTTTAACCTTTAAGAAATGAAAATCTATTAAGGATGTTTAAGGTAGTCATATGATCAGTACAGTATCTTAGCTATGTCATATTGGCTACCTTATAGATGATAGATACGAGGGGGCAAGACTAAATTGAAAAAAACAGTGTAAGGAGAAGGGGCTTTTTCCTGGTTATGTAACACTATTAAGAGAGTAAGCACTTGCAGCAGAAGCCTGCCAATAGCCTTCCTTCACATCTCATTGAACAGGACATAATTGTATGCTTTTAATCAGACCTACCATTGTGAAAAGAAATCGGGTGCCAATGATTGCTATAGAGAGTTTGGAACTACCTCAAACCTGGAAAAAGAGCCACTTCTCCTCCTTAAGTCCCTGAGGGAAATGGTTGAGCTTTGAGCAAAGCTGTGGAGAAGCAAATGGCAACCCACTCCAGTACTCCTGCCCAGAGAATCCCATGGACAGAAGAGCCTGGTGGGCTGCTGTCCATAGGGTTGCACAGAGCCGGACACCACTGAAGCGACTTAGCATGCATGAGCAAAGCTGGGTTTCTACCAGTAAGAAAGTATGGTGAAATGTCTAGTTGTTTGGTCCATCTTTATTCATCCATCCATCCATATATTTCTGCTTAAACAATCTTATATCTCTTCTGTGTAGTGAATGTAATTATGCCTATTTAATTGAGAGCAATGGAAAGTCAGAAATCAATAGTGAGCAAAGCTGCAGTCCATAATTTTTACTCTGTCTAGCAAATGGCAACCTGGGTTTGATCCCTGGGTCAGGAAGATCCCATGGAGAAGGGAATGGCAACCCACTCCAGTATTCTTACCTGGGGAATTTCATGGGCAATGGAGCGTGGTGGGCTACAGTCCATGGGATCGCAAAGAGTCGGATATGACTGAGTGACAGTTTATTACTTAATTACTTACAACCAAGTTCTACTTATGAGCATATGGCAAGTAGCAATAAAAAAATCAGACAAAACCTTTAGGAAATTTGACATAAGTAAAAATTGTTACATGGTAAGAGATTTTAGAAGAAAGTGCAAAAGAGACTGAAGCCTTTCAAAGATTCTGACAGTAAAACTGCAAATGGCAAAGAGAAAGATGGAAGGTACCCAAACGATGATGGTAGATACAAAGAACATTACTGAACGGGCTCTGGATTAAAAGTATCTGAATAAAGTGTAAAAAATGATGAATTACAAGAGTATAGAGGCAGGAGAATTCTGGGAACTAAGGAACTTACAGGCAGATTCTTACCACTTCTCTTTTAGTAACAATCTTTTTCCTGAGACCTAAGAGAGACTTCACTTTCACTTTTTACTTTCATGCATTGGAGAAGGAAATGGCAACCCACTCCAGTGTTCTTGGCTGGAGAATCCCAGGGACAGGGGAGCCTGATGGGCTGCCATCTGTGGGGTCGCACAGAGTCGGACACGACTGCAGCGACTTAGCAGCAGCAGCAAGAGAATAAGGGGCTTCCCAAGAGGCAATGGTAAAGAATTTGCCTGCCAACGCAGGAGAAACAAGAGAAGTGTGTTTGATCCCCGGATCAGGATGATCCCCTGGAGCAAGAAATGGCAACCCACTCCAATGTTCCTGCCTGGAAAATCCAATGGACAGAGGGGCCTGGTGGGCTACAGTCCTTGGCTTTGCAAAGAGTTGGACACGACGAAGGATGCTGCGTGCGTGCGTGCGTACACACACACACATGTGCACGCGCACACACACACGAGGAATAAAGTACAATTGAGGGCTCAGGGTCTGTAGGAGTCCTGCTGAAAGCTGGTATGAGGACCTGCCTTTCATAGGTTGAATCAATTCATCTTTTTTTCCTTTATATATATTGGAACTACTATGATCTGAAGTCTCTCATCTACTCCTGCTCACATTCTTATTTTCTTCATAGGCTTTTACCCCCAATAAATCTCTTGCAGTTCTGAATTGTCTTGGGGACTGCTTCTTAGAGAATCAGAAAGGAAACAACCTCCCTTTATATCAGATGTAAAATCATGCTGAAGTGAATTAAAGACATGAGGTAAAAACAAGAACTTTGGCAAGAAAATTTGAATTCTATGTGTACAACTTGGGGCAGGAAGCAGCCCATTAATCAAGACTGAAAATACTGAAGAAACAAACTACATTAACTACTGTAGTAAACTATACACATCAAAACAAATTTTATACACTTTGAGACATTATAAAGCACATGAAAATCAAAAGGCTTTTCTTTCATTGGAATTGCTTTGTATTAGAAGCAACTTATTATAAAAATAGAAGTATTATACACAAATACACATACACATGCATACAGAAAGAGGAGAGACAGAATGAATATATTCACAGAAACATCTAGACTGGTGTTTGAATATACAACTGGACATCATAGCTTAGCCAAGTTTATAAATAAAATGAATTATCATATGCCCTTATAAATTAAGCAGACAATACATAGCAGTTTATAAAAGATATAAATTTGCAGATCCAAAAGTGCCAAATAATTGTTTGTCCATATATTTTATGCATATACATATATATATATATATATATCTTACGTACACACACAATATAGATATAGTCCATCTATACATCTGTCTGTCTGTTCATCTGCTTGTTTATCTGCCTGTCTATCTGCATATCTGACTATATACTTTTTCATCCATCTTGCCAAATATAAAATTAGGAACACCTACTGACAGCTACAATCCATGAGGAGACTACAGTTAATTATTTTGTTTCCCAATTTTATTGAGATATAATTGATACAATTAAAATACATTTTAAAATGTACACATGATGATTTGATATATGGATACATTGTGAAATGATTACCAGAATCAAATTAATAAACACATCTATCGCTGATGGCTCAGCAGGTAAAGAATCCAGCTGCAGTGCAGGAGCCACAGGAGACAGGTTTGATCCCTGGGTGGGGAAGATTGTCTGGAGGAGGAAATGACAAGCCACTCCAGTATTCTTGCCTGGAGAATCCCATGGACAGAAAAGCCTGGTGGGCTACAGTCCATGGGGTCACAAAGAATCAGATACAACTGAGCAACTAACATTTTTCATCACCTCACAGCTATCTTTTCTCTTTTCATTTAGTTATCTATTTTTGATGAGAAAGTTTAAGATCTCAGCAAACTTCAAGTAGACAATGCTTCCTTGCACTTGTGCTCAGTTGTGTCTGACTCTGCAATCCCATGGACTATAGCCTGCCAGGCTCCTCTGTGCATGGAATTCTCCAGGCTAGAATACTAGAGTGGGTTGCAATTTCCTACTCCAAGGGATCTTCTTGACCCAGGAATCAAACCCATGTTTCTTGTGTCTCCTGCATTAGCAGCAGATTTTTTTTTAACCACTGTGCCACCTGGGAAGCCCCAGATATACAATACATTGTTGTTAAATCATGTCCAACTCTTTGCAACCCTATGAACTGCAGCGTATCAGGCTTTCCTGACCTTCACTATCTCCCAGACTATTAAATATATCATCATGCTGTATATTAGATCCTTGGACCTATTTATCTTGTAATTGAAATCTTGTACTCTTTGACCAGCGTCATCTCATCCCCCAGGTTCTGGCAACTACCGTTCTATTTACTCTTTCTGAGTCTGAATTTTCTTTTTTTTTAAGAGTCCACATTTAGGTGACACAAATAGTATTTTTCTGTCTGGCTTATTTTAGTTATAATGCTCTCTAGGTACATCCATGTTATAACAGATGGCAAAGTTTCCTTCTTTATTATAGCCAAATAATATTCCTCCAAGTGTGTGTGTTGCATTTTTTAATCCATTTATCCTTTGATAAACACATAGGTTGTTTCCATATCCTAGCTATTGTGAATAACGCTGCAATAAAATCAGAAGTACAGATATCTCTTCAACACAGTGATTTCATTTCTCACTCCAGTGATCCAGGAGTGTACTTGCTGGATCATATGGTAGTTCTATATTTAATTTTTTAAGGAACACCCATACTGTTCCATGTGACTATAACAATTTACATTCCCACCAAGAGTGTATGAGGATTTCATTTTCTCCACATGTTTATTACCACTTGATGTTATCTTTTTGATAATAGAAATGCTAAGAAATTAGAGGTGATATCTCATTGTAATCTTTATTTGCTTTTCTCTGATGGTTGATGGTTTGTGATGTTGAGTTTCTTTTCATCTGTCTGTTGGTCATTTGTCAGCCTTCTTTGGAATTTCTGTTTAGGTCCTTTATCCCCTTTGTTACATCAGTTTATTTGGTTATTTTGCTACTGAGTTGTAAGAATTCCTTACATGCCTTTGATATAACCTATCATCAGATATATGATTAGCAAGTATTTTCTCCCATTTCATAGGTTACCTTTTCATTTTGTTGATTGATTTTTCCTATGAAAAAAAGTTTTCAATTTGATGCAGTCCCACTTGCTTATTTTTGCTTTTGTTGCCTGTACATTTGTCAATAAACCCAAAAAAATCACCACCAAGACCAGTGTCAAGGAAACTTACCCCATTTTCTTATATGAGTTTTATGATTTTAGTTCTTAAAATTTAAGACATCAATCCATTTGGGAAAGTTTGTGTATATAATGTGCCTTCCCTGGTGGCTCAGATGGTAAAGCGTCTGTCTACAATGCGGGAGACCCGGGTTCGATCCCTGGGTTGGGAAGATCCCTTGGAGAAGGAAATGGCAATCCACTCCAGTACTATTGCCTGGAAAATCCCATGGACAGAGGAGTCTGGTAGGCTACAGTTCACGGGGTCACAAAGAATTGGACACGACTGAGCGACTTCACGTTCACGTTTGTATATAATATAGGATAAAGGGCCAATTTCATTCTTTTGTATGTGGATATTCAGTGTTCCCATCACCATTTATTGAAAAGACTATCCATTCCTTGTTGTGTATTCTCAGCACTTTCATGGAAAATTAGTTGACCATAAATGTATGGGTTGATTTCTGGGCTCTCTTTTCTGTTCATTGATCTTTCTGTTTTTATGGCAATTTTGTTTTGATTACCTTTGAAATGTGATCCCTCCAGCATTGGTCTTTTTGCTCAAGATTACTGTAAGCTATAAAGGGTCTTTTGAGGTTCCATATGAATTTTAGGATTGCTTTTTCTATCTTTGTGAAAAATGCCATCAGAATTTTGATAGGTATTGCACTGAATCTATAGATAGATTTGGATAACATGGACATTTTAACAATATTAATTTAATCTTAATACTGGTTTTAACAATATTAATTTTTCTGATTCATGAACACAGGACATCTTTCCATTATGTTATATCTTCTTCAGTTATTTTCATTAATGTTTATAGCTTTCAATGTACTGGTCTTTTACCTCATAGGTTAAATTTATCCCTAATTATTTTATTCTTTTGATGCTATTGTCAATGGGATCTATTTTGTGTAATTTCTTTTTTGGATGTTCATTGTTGCTGTATAGGAATACAACTGATTTTTGCATGTTGATATTATATCCTCCTGATTTACCAATTTTGTTTACTAACTCTAGCAATTCTTGGGTAGAGTCTCTAGGATTTGCTATATATAATATTGAATCATATCCAAACAGAGACAACTTTAGTTTTTCTTTTCTGATTTGAATGTTTTTTTGTTTCTTTTCCTTGCCTAATTACTCTAATTAGAACCTTCAGTACTATGGTGAATTGAAAAGGCAAGAATGTGCATTTCTGACTTGTACCTGATCTTAGAGGAAATGTTTTAACACTGATGAGTGTGATTTTTGGCTGTGGGCCTGTCATACGTGGCCTTTATTCTGAGATACATTCATTTTGTACCTAATTTTTTAGATTTCTATTATGAAATTATGTTGAACTTTTTCAAATACTTTATCTACAAATATTGATGATTTTCATCCTTCTTTATTTTAGTGTAGCACATCACAGTTATTAAATCATGTATGTTGAACCATTTTTTTATCCCAAGGATAAATCCCACATTTTCATGATGTGTGTTCCTTTTAATGTGTTGGTGAATTTACTTTACTAGCATTTTGTTGAGGGTTTTTGCATCTATGTTTATCAAGAATATTGGCCTGTATTTTTATTTTATTATGATGTTTTTGTATGGCTTTGGTATCAAGTTAATAATGGTCTAATAAATACTTTGAAAGTGTTTCTCCTCTGAAATATTGCGGAGAATTAGTTTTAATTCTTTCTTAAATATTTTGTAAAATTCACCAGTGAAGCCCTTCTGGTTCTGGACTTCACTAGGTTGGCCAAGAAGTTCATTCAATTTTCCCACACCAGCTATGGAAAAATCCAAATGAAGATTTGGCCAACCCAATTCTAAGAATCTTTGGGTAAAAGAATTTTTGATGAAACTCACAATATTTCAGGGCTAGTTTGCTGAAAAGTATACTGCTGAAATTATCTGTGAAACTGGTTAAACCTAAGAACGTATAAACAAAAATTTTAATTAAAAAACCAACAATTTGTAGATAAAATATATTTTTCAAATTCCATATTCAATTTTAATTTTTCTTTAATCTTTTATTATTTTTCAGAAGGTTTAAATTTTCTTTTATTTTAAATTAAAGGAAATTCAGAATTCCTAAACTGTATGCGTTCTCTAGAGTATAAGAAAACAGGTAGGACTTGGCTCTCCATTCTAGCAGACTTATTCATTTTTAAAATAAATATATTCACTATAAATATATAAGTGTGTGCCTCAAACACACACACATATATGTGTGTATGTATGTGTATGTATATGCTATGCTATGCTATGCTAAGTCACTTCAGTCGTGTCTGACTCTGTGCGACCCCATAGATGGCAGCCCACCAGGCTTCCCCATCCCTGGGATTCTCCAGGCAAGAACACTGGAGTGGGTTGCCATTTCCTTCTCCAGTGCATGAAAGTGAAAAGTGAAAGTGAAGTCACTCAGTCGTGTCGGACTCTTGGACTGCGACCCCATGGACTGCAGCCTACCAGGCTCCTCCATCCGTGGGATTTTCCAGGTAAGAGTACTGGAGTGGGGTGCCATTGCCTTCTCCGATATTCATGCTAATATATATAACACACACACACACACACACACACACACATATACACATACATTATGTGTATACACATACACATATATATACATACACCGGAGAATGCAATGGCACCCCACTCTGAAAAATAATAAAAGATTAAAGAAAAATTAAAATTGAATATGGAATTTGAAAAATAGCAGCAGCAGCAGCATTAACATAATTCTTATATATCAAAATAGTTCAGTTCAGTCTCTCCAGTTCAGTCTCTCCGTGACCCCATGGACTGCAGCATGCCAGGCCTTCCTGTCCATCACCAACTCCTAGAGTTTTCTCAGACTCATGTCCATTGAATTGGTGATGCCATCCAACCATCTCATCCTCTGCCATCCCCTTCTCCTCCCACCTTCAATCTTTCCCAGCATCAGGGTCTTTTCCAATGAATCAACTCTTCGCATCAGGTGGCCCAAGTATTGGAGTTTCAGCTTTAGAATCAGTCCTTCCAATGAATATTCAGGACTGATTTCCTTTAGGATGGACTGGTTGGATCTCCTTGCAGTCCAAAGGACTCTCAAGGGTCTTCTTCAACACTACAGTTCAAAAGCATCAATTCTTTGGCGCTCAGCTTTCTTTATAGTCCAACTCTCACATCCATTCATGACTATTGGAAAAACCAAAGCTTTGACTAGTTGGACCTTCATTGACAAAGTAATGTCTCTGCTTTTTAATATGCTGTCTAGATTGGTCATAACTTTTCTTCCAAGGAGCAAGCGTGTTTTAATTTCATACCTGAATACCAATTTCAACTTGTATTGTTACAGTCCTTTTTATTAGGTAGTATACTATTTAACTGTTTTGTTGAATTTAAAAATCTAACGACTTTCTTGTAAATCAAGTTTTTCACTTAATATATAGTCATTAAATCTATGATTTTTACTTGATAGAATTTTAATTTTCTACTCAACTACTTTATAAAATAATATGTTTAAGCTTCAATTTCTGAAATTATATATGATTTAGTTGTGGATCAAATACTACAGTGATTTTTTTTTCTATTAGTGGATAAATAGAGTGTTACACATGGATATAAGTTCATATATATATAAGCTATTTATAAGCTGCAAATAGTGTAGGAAATTGATATGTGCAGATCTATAATCTTTTAAAATTACATCTATAAGAAATAGAAATGAAAATTAAGAGGGAACAAATTGTAGCATTTCCTTCAAAGTCATTACTTCAAAAGAATATCCATCACCACACTATTATTCATCATTGTACAAAATGTGTGCATTCAAACACATAGAAAAAAGAAAATGAGGTATACGTACTAGAATAGAAGGAACAATATTATGATTTTCTCTGGGCGATAGAAATCTCTTTCTATAAAACAAGTCCAAAAATATAAGCCAGAAAAATAGTAAAATATTAGAATGAAAAGGTGAATAAATTCAATTAAGTTGCTGAATAGTATTGAACATTTTGATATATGGCAAAACCAATACAATATTGTAAAGTTAAATAAAATAAAATTTTAAAAAAAGATGGCCAATTAGGAAAATGAGTCCAGCTAAAAGCAACAATCAGGGCTTTTAATCACGTAATGTAACAGTGCACACAAGAGACAAAAAGAGGCAGACTCCTCAGTGTTCCATTTTCCTTCACAGAATGGCACTGGGTGAGAGTTGGGAAGATACAGCTCGCTAAGGAGAACTGTCCCCCTGCCAAGGAGCCTGAATGAAGACTGCTACCTATTATGGACTCATGAACCAAGGCAGAAAGGAGAGAAAAAAGGGCTAAAAGTGGAAAGGGACTGAGTCAATTTGGAGAAAAATGCCTCAAAAATGACATTATCCATGCCAAGCTACTACATAACAAAAAACATATTGTTTCAAAAAACATATTGTATCATTTAATTAATTCATATTTTCATTATGAAATATTTAAAATACAATGAAAAGAAGGTGAATGCTAAAATGAATTCATGAACTTAGTGTTAGGAATTATCATTATGCTGTATTTCTTGATTCACATTTTAAAGTAATATAACTTTTATTACATAAACATGTGGACATAGATACTGTAGAAAGAAAATATATATAAATGAAAATGACAGAATGAAAACATCATAGTTATATTATTCTACGATAATTTGATGTTGTTCAGTTGCTCAGTTGTATCTGACTCTTTGCGGCCCTATGGACTGCAGCATGACCAGGCTTCCCTATCCTTCACCATCTCCTGAAGTTTGTTTAAGCTCACGTCCATTGAGTCAGTGATGCATCCAGCCATCTCATCCTCTGTCATCCCCTTCTCCTCCCGCCTTCAATCTTTCCCAGAATCAGGGTCTTTTCCAACGAGTCGGCTCTTATCAGGTAGCCAAAGTATTGGAACTTTGGCTTCAGTATCAGTCCTTCAAATGAATATTCAGGACTGATTTTCTTGAGGATTGACTGGTTTGATCTCCTTGCAGTCTAAGGGACTCTCAAGAGTCTTCAACAACACAGCTCAAAAGCATCAGTTCTTTGGTGCTCAGCCTTCTTTATGGTCCAACTCTCACATCCATACATGACTAATGGAAAAACCATAGCATTGACTAGACAGAGCTTTGTTGGCAAAGTAATGTCTCTGCTTCTTAATACACTGTTTAGGTTTGTCATAGCTTTTCTTCCAAGGAGCAAATGTCTTTCATGGCTGAGGTCACCATCTGCAGTGATTTTGGAGCCTCAAAAAATAAAGTCTCTCACTGTTTCCATTGTTTCCCCATCTATTTGCCATGAAGTGATAGGAACAGATGCCTTGATCTTCATTTTTTTAATATTGAGTTTTAAGCCAGTATTTCACTCTTCTCATTCACTTTCATCAAGATGCTCTTTATTTCCTCTTTGATTTCTGCCATAAGGGTGGTTTCATCTAAATATCTGAGAGTATTGATATTTCTCCTAGCAATCTTGATTCCAGCTTGTGCTTCATTCAGCCCAGCATTTTGCATGATGTTTTCTGCATGTTAAATAAGCAGGGTAGAAATATACAGCTTTGATATACTCCTTTCCTAATTTTGAGTGAGTTTGTTGTTTCATGTCTGGTTCTAACTGTTGCTCTTGGCCTGCATACAGGTTTTTCAGGAGTCAGGTAAGGTGGTCTGGTATTCCCATCTCTTGAAGAATTTTCAGTTTGTTTGATCCACACAATCCAAGGCTTTAGTGTAGTCAATGAAGTAGATGTTTTTCTGGAACTCTCTTGCTTTTTCTATGATCCAACAAATGTTGGCCATTTGCCATTCTGAGAACCCTATTGTAGACATTTACTTTTCCTTTAGTCTGTGTGTGTATGTATATATATATATTTTATTTTTACTAAAATGTGATCATATAGTATATGCTCTTTTGTACCCTATTTTTCCTAGTAATGATTTCCATTTGTTCTTGAACTTAAGTTTGTCTTAATAATTTAATAGTTTGCTTAAAAAGTATGCAATGACAACCATGTATAGCACCTTACTTTCATGCCATTGAAATCACCTCTAATCTAGCACAGATCCTTTTTTATTATTTATGCAAAAGTGATAAATGCAAAGAAATAGAGGAAAACAATAGAATGGGAAATTCTAGAGATCTCTTCAAGAAAATTAGAGGTACCAAGGGACTACTTCATGCAAATATGGGCTCAATAAAGTACAGAAATGATATGGACCTAACAGAAGCAGAAGATATTAAGAAGAGGTGGCAAGAATACACAGAACTGTAGAAAAAGATCTTCACAACCCAGATAATAACGATGGTGTGATCATTCAAACTAGAGCCAGACAAACTGGAATATGAAGTCAAGGGTGCCTTAGGAGCATTAGTATGAACAAAGCTAGTGGAGGTGATGGAATTCCAGTTGAGCTATTTCAAATCCTAAAAGATGATGCTGTGAAAGTGCTGCACTCAATATGCCAGCAAATTTGGAAAACTCAGCAGTGACCACAGGACTGAGAAAGGTCAGTTTTCATTCCAATCCCAAAGAAAGGCAATGCCAAAGAATGCTCAAACTACTGCACAATTGTACCCATCTCACATGCTAGTAAAGTAATGCTCAAAATTCTCCAAGCCAGGCTTCAGCAATATGTGAACTGTGAACTTCCAGATGTTCAAGCTGGTTTTCAAAAAGGCAGAGGAACCAGAGATCAAATTGCCAACATCCGTTGGATCATAGAAAAAGCAAGAGAGTTCCAGAAAAGCATCTATTTCTACTTTGTTGTCTATGCCAAAGCTTTTGACTGAGTGGATCACAGCAAACTGTGGAAAATTCTGAAAGAGATGGGAATACCAGACCACCTGACCTGCCTCTTGAGAAACTTACAAGCAGGCCAGGAAGCAACAGTTAGAACTGGACATGGAACAGACTGTTTCCAAATAGGAAAAGGAGTATGTCAAGGCTGTATATTGTCACCTGCTTATTTAACTTCTATGCAGAGTACATCATGAGAAACACTGGGCTGGAAGAAGCACAAGCTGGAATCAAGATTGCCAGGAGAAATATCAATAACCTCAGATATGCAGATGACACCACCCTTATGGCAGAAAGTGAAGGAGAATTAAAGAACCTCTTGATGAAAGTGAAAGAGGAGAGTGAAAAAGTTGGCTCAACATTTAGAAAACTAAAATCATGGCATCTGGTCCCCTCACTTTATGGGAAATAGATGGGGAAACAATGGAAACCATGACAGACTTTATTTTGGGGGCTCCAAAATCACTGCAGATGGTGACTGCAGCCATGAAATTAAAAGACGCTTACTCCTTGGAATGAAAGTTATGACCAACCTAGACAGCATATTAAAAAGCAGAGACATTACTTTGCCAACAAAGGTCCGTCTAGTCAAGGCTACGGTTTTTCCTGTAGTCATGTATGGATGTGAGAGTTGGACTATAAAGAAAGCTAAGCACTGAAGAATTGATGCTTTTGAACTGTGGTATTGGAGAGGACCCTTCAGAGTCCCTTGGACTGCAAGGAGATCCAACCAGTCCATCCTAAAGGAGATCAGTCCTGGGTGTTCATTGGAAGGACTGATGTTGAAACTGAATCTCCAATAATTTGGCCACCCGATGTGAAGAGCCGACTCATTGGAAAATACCCTGATGCTGGGAAAGATTGAGGGCAGGAGGAGAAGGGCATTACAGAGTGTGAGATGGCTGGATGGCATCACTGACTCGATGGACATGAGTCTGAGTGAACTCCAGGAGTTGGTGATGGACAGGGAGGCCTGGCGTGCTGTGGTTCATGGGGTCATAAAGGTCGGACTCGACTGAGTGACTGAACTGAATTAATGGGTAAGTTTGTTAAATAAGTATAAAATTAATGTACCAATCAAAGGAATAAGCACAGTGAAGAAAAACAATGCACAATCTGGAGTGTGTGGTATGGTGCACTGTTTGTTAAGGTATGATCATCGCCCTCCTTTCTAAAGAGATAGCACTTCAGCAGACATTTCAATTATGTGAATGCCATGTATATGGAAGTTAAATATTTGAGATTTCATAGTTATAGGTTATTCATATTCTGTTATCTTCCAACCTTGTCCTTCAGAGGATTTAAAAATGGGGTATTTAATCTAATTCCTTAATGATAATAATTAAGGTTATAAGATGGATTTCCCTGGTGGCTCAATGGTAAAGAATCTGCCTGCCAATTTGGGATTCAAGGGTTCAATTCGTGGATCAAGAAGATCCCCTGGAGAAGGAAATGGCAACCCACTCCAATATTCTTGCCTGGAAAATCCCATAGACAGAAGAACCTGGCAGTCTAGAATCCATAGGTTTGCAAAGAGTCGGACATGACTTGGTGATTAAATACAAAAATGTCATGAGACACTATTTCTAAAAACAGATATTAACACATACAAGAGAAAGGATAAATATTAGCCTCTGAGAACTTACCTATAGGAACAGATATTAGATTTTTCCTTGATTTTTCTTTTATAAGAGCTCACTTCATTATTTTAAACATGTTATTTGTATAATTTTGTGATTAAAGAATGAAAAGATAGTACATGAGACTTTTTTTTATTTTAAGGACACTAAAATGTGAATTTCAAAGAGTATTTTAAACATAAAGAAAGTTAAAGGCTTTAAATTGTAATGCCTCAATGTTTTAGGTGCCAAAAAACCAAATGCTCTTTTGCTTTATATAGCAGTTCATTCATAGAATTAGCCCAATTCCTTGGAGTTAAAATGAACTGATAGTTGCATTCTCAATATCTGATTGCCTTTAACATCTTGTCCTGAAGAAACTGGTGCAACTGAAATAACATAATTTTTTTTTTTTTTTCTAAGAAGCATCGCAATACCTTTCCTTAGTCCTAACCATTTTGACATCTATTTTCATCAGGAGAAGAAATGGAAGTGAGCTATCAGCCACTAGCATTTGAGACTGGGTTAACATATCCTGCAGGCTATAGAGTTCTATTTCCATAGAAATAAAGTTTGGATTGTTGAAAATAGAAGATAGATTTTAAAACCAGTGTGTGCTTCTACTAGTGAAAAATCGTGCATTTGTAAGACAGGGGTGGTAGAATAATTCTATCTGAGCTTTCCAATGTGATCTGAAAGTCTTTGGGGGAGAAATGAAACTTCCATAAATTTTGAGTTGAGAAGTACAGGCATATTAGTTTATTAACAATGACATAAGAGCACCATAATGCCTCCTAAGAGATAAGAAACATCAAAGCTTTCTGTTTATTATAGTTTGAAAGCTTTAATGTACTCAGTCTGCATTTGTGATTTAGTCACTTGAGAGAACACAGAAAGCTGACATTTTAAAGCTTGAATTTAATAATTGGAAATAAGAGTAGAAATACTTTTTTCCCTTCTAAGATGAAGCCAAACACTGAATGTGTATCATCATTATTTGATTGCTAATGTGGACATATTGAAATCAAAGAATACAACTGCAAATAATTTCTATCAAGGTGGTTTGGGATATTTAACATAGTCTTTTCTTTTATATGTACCTGTATTTTTGAAATGGAATCTTATCAAAGTTTGTTATTAGAGGATCAGTGTAGGCATTTTTAATAGCCTAGGAATATTGGGTAATGGGAGAAGTAAATTACAGGTATCAAATTTTCAGGTGACTACTCATTGGACAAGACCCTGACACTGGGAAAGATTGAAGGCAGGAAGAGAAGGGGACAATAGAGGACGAAATGTTTGGATGGCATCACTGACACAATGAACATGAGTTTGAGCAAACTCTGGGAGTTGCTGATGGACAGGGAAGCCTGGCATGCTGCAATTCATGGGGTTGCAAAGACATGACTGAGCAACTGAACTGAACTGAGCCTGATAAAGTGAGAGAAATAGAGATAATATGTTAAGACTTGGATTTTTTTTTATACATACCCTGCTTTAAATTATTTCTTTGATATCTAAAATTATAGATTTACTCATGGTTCTCCTTTGCCTCATTTCACAAGACTAGGGGAATTACTGGTTTGGTGCTTCCCAGAAGTTTTAACAAAGAAAAAACATTTCCATGGTAACTCTGGATTTGTCTTGCACTAATTTCTCTTAAAAAATAGTAGCCCAACTACATACTTTATTTACTGCAAGCCTATATTTGTTATACTCTGAAAACATAGAAATCAAACAGTCATGAATATGTGACATTTTATTTAACAGGAGACCAAGGAAAGCAGATCAAAGTTGAGTCAGATTAAAGCAAAATTATAAGCATTAGCCAGTTAAATAGTCTATCCACAGTTGGAACCATTCTGAATTTGATTTAAAGTAATTATGACTCCTATTACATGTTGGCTTAAAACAAGCAAACACTAGCTGATTATTGAGGTTCCAACCCTTGGACCTCAAAAATTCTTAGTAACTCTAATTTCCCAAGAGGATATCTTGAACAATAGATTCCGCTGATGTTAATAGAGAGAAAATCTGTAGCCATAAAATTTCAGGAACCTCGAAGTTTAGGATTCTTTGACCATTCTACTCGTAGGGATTTGATGATGATATGACCTCCCATTATATTTCACACTGCTAGATAAGATCAGATCAGATCAGTCGCTCAGTCATGTCTGACTCTTTGCGACCCCATGAATTTCAGCACACCAGGCCTCATTGTCCATCACCAACTCCCGGAGCTCACTGAGACTCACATCCATCGAGTCAGTGATGCCATCCAGCCATCTCATCCTCTGTCGTCCCCTTCTCCTCTTGCCCTCAATCCCTCCCAGCATCAGATTCTTCTCCAATGAGTCAACTCTTCGCATGAGGTGGCCAAAGTACTGGAGTTTCAGCTTTAGCATCAATCCTTCCAAAGAAATCCCAGGGCTGATCTCCTTCAGAGTGGATTGGTTGGATCTCCTTGCAGTCCAAGGGACTCTCAAAAGTCTTCTCCAACACCACAGTTCAAAAGTATCAATTCTTTGGTGCTCAGCCTTCTTCACGGTCCAACTCTCACATCCATACATGACCACAGGAAAAACCATAGCCTTGACTAGACGAACCTTTGTTGGCAAAGTAATGTCTCTGCTTTTGAATATGCTATCTAGATAGGTCATAACTTTCCTTCCAAGGAGTAAGTGTCTTTTAATTTCATGGCTGCAGTCACCATCTGTAGTGATTTTGGAGCCCCCAAAAAGAAAGTCTGACACTGTTTCCACTGTTTCCCCATCTATTTCCCATGAAGTGATGGGACCGAATGCCATGATCTTCGTTTTCTGAATGTTGAGCTTTAAGCCAACCTTTTCACTCTCCACTTTCACTTTCACCAAGAGGCTTTTTAGTTCCTCTTCACTTTCTGCCATAAGGGTGGTGTCATCTGCATATCTGAGGTTATTGATATTTCTCCCAGCAATCTTGATTCCAATTTGTGTTTCTTCCAGTCCAGCGTTTCTCATAATGTACTCTGCATATAAGTTAAATAAGCAGGGTGACAATATACAGCCTTGACGTATTCCTTTTCCTATCTGGAAACCCAAACCCCAAATTAGGTTGAGGAACATACTGTAAGCCTATAGTTCTAGGATTTAGAAGTTGCAGAGAAGCATGGAAGAGTGGATTATGGTTGAAATTTGTGTAACACTTCTGCATCTACAACTGGAGCTATTACAAAGAAATATCTCTTGTACTCATAGGGAAAATACTGAAAGGAAGATTCCACCCACTTTTCTACAATGAAATGCTTCTGGATCTTTTCCAAATAGTGCTTATCAACCTCATACAATCTGCTAAAAGTTAGATGATTAACAATGCCAAATGAAAGAGATAGCCAAGATCAAGAAATGGAAATAGATCTAGAAGTAATATTCTCCTCATTACACTTTATTGGATGAGTCTTAGTGTTTGATTCAAAGCACTAAATGAACTAATTTCTGCCTAACTTATGAAAATTGTCTCCTGTTAATATTCCTTAGATATGTTAAATTTTCCCATTTAGTCACTTATTCTCAGTGTATACAAAAACATGCAGTGTTCAGTATTGAACAAAGCAAAGTCCCTGTCCCAGGCATTTATTTTCTAGTCTGGGGAGTAGGATGGGTCAAGATAAAAGATAAAATATGAATGATTGAATAAGATAATTTCAGATAGTGATGAATGCTAATCAGAAAATAAGTAAAGGATAATTAATGAGTTACTGAATTCAAGAATGGTCCTCAGGATTTGGGTCTTTTAAGGAGATGACCTATGAATAAAACCTGAATAATGAAAAAGACACAATCTCAGGGTGTTTGAGGAGACTCTGTGGAAAGAGAATGAAAGAAAAACGTCTTGGGATTGAAATGATGTTGCTACATTCAATACAGAAAAAAAAAAAAAAAAAAAAAAGCTCATATGGCCAAAGTATAGTTGGGTCTGGAGAGTTTGGAAAGACACATGTCATGTAGATACTGTATATAATCAGTGGATATTTTCAGCAGCATTATCTGAGAGCTTATTCTTGGTCACCATTCCAGACCTACCAAATTAGAATCAGTAGGGCTAGTTCTAGGTAATTTGTGCGCATCATGAAATTTGAATTAGCACTAGTATATGTACAATTCTAGGAGTGTTATTTAGGTAGTGGTATTAGTCTTGATGACGGTAAAAGAGAAGAGTGAAGAATTCAACATTTAGTAAGCTAAGATCATGGCATCTCATCCCATCACTTCCTGGCAAATAGATGGGAAACAATGGAAACAGTGACAGACTTTATTTTCTTGGGCTCCAAAATCACTGCAGATGGTGACTGCTCCTTGGAAGAAAAGCTATGACAACCTAACAGCATACTAAAAAGCAGAGAGATTACTTTGCCAACAAAGGTCCATATAGTCAAAGCTACAATTTTTATAGTAGTCATGTATGGATGTGAGAGTTGGGCCATAAAGAAAGCTGAGCACTAAAGAAAAGATGCTTTTGAAGTGTAGTGTTGGAGAAGACTCTTGAGAGTCCCTTGGACTACAAGGAGATCCAACCAGTCAATCCTAAAAGAAATCAGCCCTGAATTTTTATTCAAAGGACTGATGCTGAACCTGAAGCTCCAATACTTTTGGCCACCTGATGTGAAGAGTCAACCCAGTAGAAAAGGCCCTGATGCTCAGAAAGATTGAAAACAGGAGGAGAAGGGGATGACAGGATGAGATGGTTGGATAGCATCACCGACTCAATGGACATGACTTTGGGCAAGCTCCGGGATATGATGAAGGACAAGGAAGTGTGGCATTGCTACAGTCCATGGGGTCGCAAGGAGTTAGAAATGACTGAGTGACTAAACAACAACGAATTAATATTGAAATTTAGGTTAATTTAAATTTGATATCTTTAAATAAGAGTTACTACAAAAACATTCTGTGACTTTAAAAAAACAACACTGGTTTCTGTAGAGATGGAAAACTGGAAGAAGAGAGACTACTTCAGAGGAAATTACAGTATGGTAATTGAGAAATGGACAGGAAACTGAGACATGGACAGGGAAGCCTGGCGTGCTGCAGTTCATGGGGTCACAAAGAGTCAGATACAACTGAAGAACTGAACTGAATTGAATTGAGAAATAATTTTGACTTGGAGTAGGTTGGATTCAGTGATCATATCAAAAACATTTTTCCCCAAAAGGTTGTAGGGCAAATTGGATGTTGGGTAAAAAAAAAAAAAGAAAATAGTAACAAGAAATGTTTAAGCAGTTGTGGCTAATTGGATTCTTTTCTGAAATGGAAATAATTAAAGTCAAAAAGGTTTGGTAGGGAAAAAATACATATAATGAAGAGTTCAATTATGGAAGTGTTGGGTTTGAGAGGACCAATATAGTATGTGAAAAATGCTTACCATTCAATAACAAGAACCCAGAAACCAATCTGATATTTAAAAGAGCAAAAGACCTGAATAGACATCTTACCAAAAAACATATACGCATGGCATAAATACATCGGAAAAGATGTTTTAAATCATTAGTCATTAGGTAAATTTAAGTACAAACCAAAATTATATGTCACTACCTACTCACTAAAAAAGAATAAGAATTCTTAGAGTGGCAGTGCTTATATTTGGTGAAAATATGCAGCAACAGGAACCCATATATTTTTGATATGAATACAAAACTTCTGAAAATAAGAATGCAATTACCTTCAAAGAGGAAAAATGTGACAATGTCATTAGACTGCTGACAAAAAAAAAATACTAGAATAATTTGAAAAAAACTCTTCAAGACTGAGTCAAAATTATTTAAACATAAAACTTTATTATATTTAATGAAATGGCCAATTAAAAATTATAACCATCACTAAAAGATACTTTTTAAATATACAGGGATTCAAAAAACCTAGTGTGCACAGTCCTCTGGAAAAGAAAATTTTTATTCATAGTTGAGCAAAACAACAAGAAAAGGGATTGCAAAAGAGAGGAGGGTAGAACATCTAAGAATACATAGGAAAGACTAAAAATGACTTAGATCAGCAGTAAGATCGAATCCTATGGTGACAGACATGCTGTAGGCTAGAATAAAATTAGTCCAAATTATGTAAAGAAGTCAGAAGGGCTCCATAAAAATGTCCTTAAGAAGAAAACCAGTATCCTCAGAAGCCTGCATTGTATTAGCACGGAGGTTCTGTACAAAGAGAGATGAGGTAAAACAAGTACTTTCCATTGTGATTAAGAGAAAATGAACAAGTTGGGAACTTAAAAACCAGAAAAATCAGTTTTGTGGCATTATCAGTGGCATGGAAATTTTTCCCTTGATGGTCATTGGTAAATTAAGATAATAACTTACAAAATAATTATGTTGTCCTTCCTAACATTTTCTCCTTACATTTTCTAGTAATGGTCTCTTTGAGCAACATTTATTTAATGCCATAAAATAACATCTTACATTTTAGGTGTCAAATCCCAGTAATAATTTCACAAGAGATCATATGTAATAGCAATGTTTTTGAGTGACTTTATACAGAAAACTAGGAAGTCAGTTATTATAGAATAAAATGCTATAGTAACATGAGGATAAAAATGGTGTTAGTCAGGACTCAGCCAGAGAAGCAATAGGAGACATACACACACATGAATGTGGGTATATGTTATGTATGTATTTTATAAAATATTTTAAGGAAATGGCTAGGCAAATCAGAAGTTCATGGGGAAAGGGAGGCAGAAAGAGAAGACTGTATGTGTATGTGCTGAAGTTTGGAGTCTTTTTACTGCATGTTGACAACAGCCTTATATATACCTATCATAAGGTAACCATTGCAGTATCATTGCATCATTTTGTCAATGTATTGATTAGAAAAGAAGCATGATTGTGAGACAGTTTTTGAAAGTGAAAGTCAGTTGAATATAAAGTCATTTTAAAGTATTATTTTTACTCCATAAAGAGATTTATTTTGGAAACCCTGAACTGTATCTCTTTGGTTTAAAGCAAAAAAAGAGGTGGTTAAGTGATGGAAGCTACCAGGACAATTACTGATAACTGAAAAATAAGCACTGTAAAAATGTAGAAATTTAATTTGGCTATCAGAACAGCTCCTTAGCAGCTATTCACTCCTAATCAGCCTCAAGTTGTAATGGATAGAATAATAAGCACCATTAGAATAATTCACTATTCATCAAGAATAATAAACCACTTAGAATAACAAGGCTAAAATAATAAGCCAGTGCTTAAATCACGGGGAAAGATTAGGAGGAAGAAAAAGAGATTCTCAGAGGAGTTGAGATTATTGTTGTTGTGAACTACTGAGCTCCCCTAATGTATTGAATTCAGTATTGACCTTCTCCATCCCCTACTTCTGCATACTACTCAGTATTACTCAGTGTGCTCCATAGACCACCCACATCGGACTCACCTAGAGACAGAAAGAGATCGGGGAGCAGGGGTTAGGAGGAGATTGATTTCTAAGACTCCACTCTAACTGGGATCGTTCTTACTTATAAACCTGCTGCTGCGGCGTAGCTTCAGTCGTGTCCGACTCTGTGTGACCCCATAGACGGCAGCCAACCAGGCTTCCCGTTCCTGGCATTCTCCAGGCAAGAACACTGGAGTGGGTTGCCATTTCCTCTCCAATGCATGAAAGTGAAAAGTGAAAGTGAAGTCGCTCAGTCGTGTCCGACTCTTCGCGACCCCATGAACTACAGCCTACCAGGCTCCTCCGTCCGCGGGATTTTCTAGGCAAAAGTACTGGAGTGGGGTGCCATTGCCTTCTCCGTATAAACCTGCTATTTTCCCTCAATGCATTTGCTTCTGCCATCCTTTCTACCTAGAATGAGCTTGATTTCTAAATTTAGCTGTTAAAAATCTACCCATCTTTTAAGGTCAGATCAATAGCTATTTCCTTCTTTATCCTTCTTGAATTCAATACCCTACCCACTTACCCAGCCTATGCAAAGTGGAAGTAGAATTCAGATAACCTTAGGAACAAGAAAAACTAAAAATTACTTAAATTCCTTACATATGAGAAATATAGAAGAGAAAATCTTAAGATGTTCACTTGAAAACAGTATTTCCTTAGCAAATACTAAGTTGCTCTTAACAAAGAAACTAAATAGACCTATGTAAAATAGTGATTAAATTACTGTTATAAAGATAGAATAAAGTAGATTTTTTAAAGTTGATAGAATATGAAGAAAGACAAATATTGATCTCTTTTTATATACAGAATGTAAAACAAACAAGTTCATAGATACAAAGATACAGAAAACAGGTTTGTGGTTGTCAGAGAATGAGGGGTGGGAGAATGGGTTGCCTTTTTTTTTAATAAATTGAATTTTTAAAAATAGATATGACTTTCAGTAAGAGATATACAGATATAAAATATAATTATATGTGGTTTATAATAATTGTATCTACCTTGCTATGTTTTAAGAAAAATGAATACTTGAAAGTGCTATAAATAGAGGAGGGAATTTTAGGTCTTTTCCAACCCTGATACTCTCTAGATCAATATTTTTCACTTTTAGGACTGTCTTCCTTTTCAGCAACTATGTCAGTCAATTGACTGCTCTGTGATTCTCTAAGTTTAACATGTGTATATATATTACATATACATGTTTGTGATGCCTGAATGAGAAATTGCCTACATTAATGAGGTGATTTCAGCAAAGCGCTTTGAATAATGTAGTCTGAAGGAATATGTACACATATGAAATAGTAAAATTAGCCCTACTTCTCTTTCTCCAATATTTGACTTTCTACAAGCATAACACCTGTAGTGAAAACACCAATATTGATTTGGTCAAGAATTTTTAGCTCTTTTTAATTATACTGTGTTTGTATTCCTGAAGAGATTAATGATTTAGAATTAATTTAAATATTTATATGATATTTGATAACTATTTTATAATGCATGATAACTGATGATATCTTCCTTTAAAGGGAACATGTAGATAATTGTATCCAATGAAAAGCCTGACACTCTGAGAAGCAGGAAGCTCCTTCAGTACTTTTCATATGGCTCATTATGTAGTGAAGAAGTGCATTTACCAAACTGTCTGTACTTTGGCTGCGGCTTTGATAGGAAAAGCAAACAAGTTCTTTGATTTGCATGTTTAATTTTGCATGTACTCAGTTGCTCAGTTGTTTCTGACTCTGAAACCCCATGGACTGTAGCCCGCCAGGCTCCTCTCCCCATGGATTTCTCCAGGCAAAAATATTGGAATGGGGTGCCATTTCCTACTCCAGAGGATCTTCCCACGCCAGGGACTGAACCTATATCTCCTACATTGGCAGGCAGAGTCTTTATCACTAGTATCAGCAGAGTATCTGGACTTAATGAATTAAGCTGGACTTAATAAATACGTACAATCAATGTAGAAATCAGAAATCAGTACTAAAGTCTGCACAGTTTAACACAACATGGACTACATAAAAATACTGGCAAAGGACGAACTCATTTTTTAGTGGTTTAAATTAGGAAAATATTTCCTATGCTTGAAACTGTTTTAACTACCAGTCTTATTGCAAATTCTTATCTGTTCCTTTTCTCTGTTCTTAGCACACTCATGCAGGAGAGAATTAGAAAGAAAACATATGTTTCTAATAATTGTAGTGAATGTATGTTTCCAATAATTGTAGTAAATGCATGGGTTCCACAAAGCTGTGAAAAGCCCTTGGTAATGAAATGAAAACTTTTTTGCAAATGATGCCATTAGATAGCAACTAACAAATAATGTTATTATCAGAGGTTAATATCTGATATAACCTAAAAAAGAGAAGCAAATATACTTTTATAGAAAATAGACTGATCTTTAATTTTATTCTCAACAAAAGTATGTTTTATTTTTTAAGTTCATTGGTTAAAGCCCTAAGAAATATTCCTGTGAAGTTCAGCTCATAGCCAATGTAAAAATTATGTCTACCCACCCCCCTCCCCCAGCTTCTTATTGTTTGAATACATTTTTAGATAACCAACTCATTGTCAGGATGAAAAACTGCACACTGGGTGCTTTATCAAGGTGCTCAGTTGCTCAGTCATGTCCAAATCTTTGTGCCCCATGGACTGTAGCCCACCCAGGCTCCTCTGCCTATGGAATTTTCCAGGCAAGAACACTGTAGTGGGGTGCCATTTCCTACTCCAGGGAAGCCTCCTGACCCAGGGATTGAACTCATGTCTCTTGGGTCTCCTACATTGGCAGGTGAATTCTTTACCACTAGCACTACAGCAAACTCCTACAAAATGCCTTTCATCACTATTGACTTGTATGGAAAATTTATAAGATGATGATGATTCTGGAAACTAAAACACCCAAAGTATTTGGCCATATCTACAAATAGAGACAAACAAAAATAGGTGCTCATCCTTTTTTCCTTCCTTCCCTCCCTTCCTTTCCCCCTTCTCCCCTCTCTCTCTCTCACATTTAGAAAATTAGATGCTATTGGAGGAAAACATTTTCCTCTGCCCTTCTAGATTCTTCTAGCTGGTCTAATAATTAAATTGATGTGAGAGAAACTAACAGGAGAAAATCAAACAAAAGTTTAATAACATACATACATGGGAGAGACTGAGGAAAACAGGAATTCACCAAAATGGTTGAAACCTTCACTTTAAATGCTTTTTTCCACTTAAAACAAAAGAGAATGTTAGGATAGTGGCTTGGGACTTGAAAGGAGAGGAAGGCAATTGACATGGAGATGGGAAAAAAAAAGTTTGGTAAAGAAATGTTTGCTGGGCTGTGCAAAGACAGTGGGACAGAGAGAGGAATTTTAACACATTTGGCTCATTACCCCATCTACATACCTAGTTCATACTATGGTCATCTATGGTGATAGCTCCCTTCCTGGAACAGGTCCTCTAACTGCATTCTTTAGACATTTATGGGGAGGTCATATCTTCTTCCTGAGTCTTTTGAACCTTTATTGCCAGCAGCTTGAGATATTCTGCATGTCAGAGAGATAGTCAAGGGTGCAAATTTTGCTCCCTTGACAGTCTATTCTAAATACAGTCAGAAGGGAAGGGTAGAGCTCCAAGGAATAGGAGCAGGACATCTAGCTAAACAGTACCTTGGGAATAAAAAATAGTTTGAAGGCCACTGACTATGAAACAGTGGCTTCTAGATAATCTGATAATCTAATAGGCTCAACTTCTTTGAGAACTGTTTTGCCCATTCAAAGACAAAACAAGGTGGATAAATAAGCTAACTGCAATGCTGCTAAGTCGCTTCAGTTGTGTCTGACTCTGTGCGAACCCCAGAGACGGAAGCCCACCAGGCTCCCCCGTCCCTGGGATTCTCCAAGCAAGAACACTGGAGTGGGTTGCCATTTCCTTCTCCAATGCATGAAAGTGAAAAGTGAAGGTGAAGTCGCTCAGTCGTGTCTGACTCTTAGCAACCCCATGGACTACAGCCTACCAGGCTCCTCCATCCGTGGGATTTTCCAGGCAAGAGTACTGGAGTGGGGTGCCATTGCCTTCTCTCTAACTGCAATGAGTTACCTGGAAAAGGGATTTGAGCTAGATCCAGGGATCAGTAGGAATTGATAAAAAGGAAAAGATAGGCAATCTTATATGAAAGAAACATATTTGCAAATACAAGGAAAAATAGAGACGTTCTATGTAAATTCCAGTGTGGTTTAACTCTTGAATGTGTGGTGCTGAGGGTGGAAAGTGAGATGGCATTCAATCAGGAAAGGTATATTTGGGATTAGCAAAGAATTGCAATTCAGATTTAGCAACAATGGCAAGCTATATGCAAGTCCTTGCATAAGAAGGGAAGGAGAACTCAGAAGCTGGGAGGGCTATAGTACATTGAGCCTGAGGTTTTTATTGGCAGAGTTGTTCCTCTTCAAGGAAAGAAGAGTCTTTATTCTTTTGGTGGGACTCTTTTGGGCTTCCCAGGTGGCACAGCAGAAAAGAATCTGCCTTCCTATGCAAAAGATGCAGTTTCGATCCCTGGGTCAGAAAGAATCCCTGGAGGAAGAAACAACAGCCCACTCCAGTATTCTTGCCTGGATAATTCCATGGACAGAGGAGCTTGGCACCTCAGTCCATGGGACAAGAGTCAGACATAAAGCAAGGAAACCACAGACACTATTATTGCAGGACATGAGAGCTACCCCTACTGGTGCTTTGAGTTTAATTGGGGTTGCTGTTTATTAATTTTTCCCCCTTTGATAAATATCTTTCTCTGAAAGCATTGCTGATCAAGACTCAGATTTTCTAATTTCACTGGCTTTTGTCCCTTGATGCCTGGAAGGAATTTCCCTGGGTGCAGTGTTTCAAGTTGTAGGGAAAGTGTACAGACTGAAGACTTATTGAGGCCACATTTGACTAATGACAGGTAGGAAGGAGAACTCTGAGGCATTTTGAATCTCAAGTCTGTATGTGTCTAAGATCACAGACACTGGAGATCATCTGAAAGTTTATGTTACCATCAGAGTTTTGGCAACAAACTTCCAAGAGGCCTGGTCTGGATATCTTGGGAAAGCTGCCCCATTAGATGTTGTCTACTTCAGTTCTGGAAAATCTTTACTTTTAGGTTACCAGATGATGTGCAGTTTCAGTCAGTGTCCAGTGCTATCTTTAGGTGTGTCTTGTGAATTCAAAAAAACTGTTGCCTATAGTCTGGCAGCACAAGGATTTATTAGCAGGGGGCCTCTCCAATTAGGATGGAGAGAGACCTTCTGGGGTGTCTTTTCTAACAGACGAAATCTCTAGGTTGCAAGGTGTGATGTTTAAAGTCTTTGTTTTCTGAGAGCACACTGTGGACAGATTGCTCTACCAAGCATCTTTTAGCAACTACGCCTTTGCAATATAGGAGTATCTCTCCTTTTATCAGTTGTGAGTCAAAAGAGGAAGGAGCCAGGTGCCTTGAGTGTCTAATGGCTGTCTCCAAGAGAGTGAGTTGAGTTCCAAAGAAGGTAGATCTGAGATTTAGGACTAACAGCAATGCTTTTGGCCAAGGTATTTGGGAGGTCTCCAAAATTTTGCCCATTGAGTCTTAATAATGCCACTAAATGCAGTCATCTAAACCAGAGAATTGAAGGTGGTAATTGGAGTGAAACTTGTACATCCAGCCAAACAGTACACACTTGTCAAAGAACCTGACCAGTAAAATGGGTTCCTAAATTACTGAAGCTCAAGGGAGTTTCCCAAGTAGGGATAGTCTTTTCCAAATGGACTTTAGTCACACAAGATGCACTGACCTGACTGCAGGGCAGGCTTCAGTCCAGTGTGAATGTACAGACAATGAATAAAACATATTTATACCCATTAAACATAGGAAGTTGCATGAAATCCATTTGCCAGACCATGAATGGTCCACTAGGCAGTTGAAAATGTTCAGAAACAGTATGAACAGGCTTCCCTGGGTTGTATTTCAGATAAATGGGACAGGTGAAGTAGGCACTTTTTGTGACCTCCTTCATGTTTCCCCACCAATATTGATTCATGAAGACTATTATTTTGTTGGTAGACCAATAGTTTATTGCATGTACAATAATAAAGGGTGGAAATCTTAGAGTCTCTAGGAGGACTGTGTTATTTGTTCAGAACCAGAGCTCTCTCTTTTTTATCCAACCAATAATTGTTGAATTTCCAATTTTGTTTTCCTTTTCTAAGGTAAATTGTTGGGCTTCTTTAGCTAGTTTTTCTAAGATTTGACTGATTTTGATTCCTTTAAGAGCAGCATTCTTTACGGAAATGTCCGCAAGGTGACACCTCTTAGTTTTCAGAGTCAAGTTTAGAATGCCCCAGAATCTTAATAATACCTGAAGCAGCAGGTAGTAAAAGCATTGGATCTAATAATTCCTAAGCAGAGAGGCCATTTCTACTGTATTTCCACTGGAAGTAAGAGGCCATGTTGCCTCCGCAGCACTCCAAAGTCATGAGTTACTCTGAAAGTGTATCTATTCTCAGTATAAATATTGATCATTTTGTCCTTGGCTAAAATACAAACCAGGGTTAGAGCTCAGACACAAACCTGTTGCACTGGAGTAACCATAGGTAAAGGTGCTGCCTCAATAACATCAGAGGAGTTGTAACATATTCAGCACAATGTTGAACATCACCACATTTTAAATAAGGACCATCAGTAAACCATGAGAAGTCAGTGTTACTCAAAGAATTTCCTGTAGAGCATCATGAGTCAGGATCTTATCTGTCAGTACTAAGCAGTTGTGAGGGACTTTGTCAGTGGTAGGAGGGGAATAGCAGGGTTCAGATCAGATCAGTTGCTCAGTCGTGTCCGACTCTTTGCAACCCCATGAATCGCAGCACACCAGGCTTCCCTGTCCATCACCAATTCCCAGGGTTCACTCAGACTCACGTCCATCGAGTCAGTGATGCCATCCAGCCATCTCATCCTCTGTCGTCCCCTTCTCCTCTTGCCCCCAGTCCCTCCCAGCATTAGAGTCTTCCCCAATGAGTCAGCTCTTCACATGAGGTGGCCAAAGTACTGGAGTTTCAGCTTCAGCATCGTTCCTTCCAAAGAAATCCCAGGGCTGATCTCCTTCAGAATGGACTGGGTGGATTGTCTTGCAGATCAAGGGACTCTCAAAAGTCTTCTCCAACACCACAGTTCAAAAGCATCAATTCTTTGGCGCTCAGCCTTCTTCACAGTCCAACTCTCACATCCATACATGACCACAGGAAAGACCATAGCCTTGACTAGATGGACCTTTGTTGGCAAAGTGATGTCTCTGCTTTTGAATATGCTATCTAGGTTGGTCATAACTTTCCTTCCAAGGAGTAAGCGTCTTTTAATTTCATGGCTGCAGTCACCATCTGCAGTGATTTTGGAGCCCCCCAAATAAAGTCTGACACTGTTTCCACTGTTTCCCCATCTATTTCCCATGAAGTGATGGGACCGGATGCCATGATCTTCGTTTTCTGAATGTTGAGCTTTAAGCCAACTTTTTCACTCTCCACTTTCACTTTCATCAAGAGGCTTTTTAGTTCCTCTTCACTTTCTGCCATAAGGGTAGTGTCATCTGCATATCTGAGGTTATTGATATTTCTCCTGGCAACCTTGATTCCAATTTGTGTTTCTTCCAGTGCAGCGTTTCTCATGATGTACTCTGCATATAAGTTAAATGAACAGGGTGACAATAGCAGGGTTAGGGTTATTACAATGTAAAAGAGTTATGTGAGGAGCGGTTAATAAAAGGTCTTCATAGGAGCTGAGACAGCTGACTAAGAAATGTTGAGTGTGACAAGAATTCAGGAAAGCTTCTGTGCATGAGGTACAAAATGGTTATAGGAGATTCCACAACAATTTTTCCAGTGGCTTTAACCAAAAGGCCAGTGGTTGAAATGATTCTAAGGCAAAGAGAGAATAATACTGTATGTGTCAATAACAGTTCCCATGTTTTGGGTTGGTACCCCAAGAGCATCCCCTTCGTTTTCATATACCAAAAGGGAAAAGTATATCTGATCTTTGGGAGGCCCAAGGGCAAGTGGATTCATCAACTCTCATTTAGACCTTAAAGTCTATGTCATTTGGTTCTTTCACATAGAACTGGGTTGGAGTTGTTACTGTTTAGTAAAACATACAGAGGTTTGCCATAAGAGAGATACTTGGAATCTAGTTTTAATAATAATTGGGCTTCCCTGGTGGCTCAGATGGTAAAGGATCTGCCTGCAATGCAGGAGACTTGGGGGTTCGATCCCTCGGTCGGGAAGAACCCCTGGAGAAGGAAATGACAATCCAGTCTAGTATTCTTGCCTGGAGAATCCCATGGACAGAAAAGCCTGGTGAGCTATACAGTCTATGGGACTGCAAAGAGTCGGACACGACTAAGTGACTAACACTTGACTAAACCAAGATAATCTCTCAGTTGGCTCTTAGTTTGGGTCTTTGGGGGAATTTAGGGCATCATAAGGAGAAGGAAATGGCAACTCACTCCAGTGTTCTTGCCTGGAGAATCCCAGAGACAAAGGAACCTGGTAGGAGGCCATCTATGGGGTCACACAGAGTCAGACAAGACTGAAGTGACTTAGCAGCAGCAGCAGCATAGAACTGGTGGAGAAGGAAATGGCAACCCACTCCAGTATTCTTGCCTAGAGAATCCCAGGGACAGAGGAGCCTGGTGGGCTGCCTTCTATGAGGTCGCACAGAGTCGGACATGACTGAAGCGACTTAGCATGCATGCATTGGAGAAGGAAATGGTAACCCACTCCAGGGTTCTTGCCTGGAGAATCCCAGGGACAGAGGAGCCTGGTGGGCTTCCGTCTATGGGGTTGCACAGAGTCGGACACGACTGATGCAACTTAGCAGCAGTAGCAGCAGGGCACCATAAAACCTACCTTGGTCTAGACATAGACCTTGTTCTGATGCCTGAAATATTGAAACTGGGTCTGGGCAAACTACAGTTTTTCTTTGATGACCTAATGTTTCTTTAAGGCTAAAAGCTTTAATACTGGATACTGTCTTTCTGTGAGGAAACCTGAGAAAGAGAACAAAGAAGGAATTCATCCACATATTGCAACAAAATAGAAGCCCTAGGAAACTTCCTATCATCTGGATCAGCCTTCAGTATTTGTGAGAAATAAGAAGGACTCTCAATAAAACCCTGAGGCATTGCTGTCCAGGTGAAATTTTTTTCTCCCCAAATGATAGCAAACTGAAATACTAAAAATTCACAACATAAATCAATTATAGTAAAGAATTTGCTTCCAGTGGGAATGAAGGTTAGTAATAAATAAGGGTCTGAAACAACAATGTGTGAGAACAGTGATAATAATAAATGAATAATAATAACAGGGCATCAGAAGTACTGAATAAACCTCCACCCTCAGCCCTGATGATTTCTCACCAGGAAAATGGGAGATTTACAGAGACTAGTACAAGAGATAGTGAGGCCTTGAGCTCAATAATCTATTACCGGGTTGATGCCCTGAAAGGCTTCTTAACTAATAGGATATTCATTGATTCTGGAAAGGAGTTTCAAGGGATCTATTTGAATCCTGATATGAAGTGCTCTGTGAATTTTGCCAATATCAGTTAGTGAATTTGCCCATATATAGTGTGGTAGCTGACTCAAAAGAACTATGTTTCTAGAATCAGCTCTAGCACAGCCAGAGATGGAGCCAATAAAAGAAGTTAAAGGGTCACTTAATTAATCTGGTTGGTTACTTTGATTACTATCAAATTCTAGAATTATTTCTCCCTTTTGGGAAAAAGAAATTCCAGCATGATACGTCTCTAAGAAATCTTGGACTCATAAATGGATAGAGGCAGTGGAACTAAGGAGAAAAGGGTGTGTATTTCTCAAAGGGTATTCAGAGACAGGAACATTTTGAGGTTCATTAGAGAGCCCCACTATTTGAACTGCTTTAGTACTCCAAAGTGGAACTGCTTTATATAATGGTAGTGGAATTGAGCACACAGAGTAGAGTGCCAGTGTCAATTAGGATTGGAAGCGATTCATCCCCAATCTGCAGAAATATTTCTCTAAGGCAGTTAAGAGGGAGAATTGGGAAGAGCCCCTGTTGTTTCTCAGAGCCCCACCACTGATAATTGGGAAGGTGTCAGAAAGGCTGCTTAGAGAGCTAAAAGTTCCCAAAGCACTTAAATTTATAACAATCTATTTTCCAATGTCCTGGCTCTTTGCAATAATAGCAGAAACGAGGAGGGCTTTGGTTTCATTGCTAGAGTTGAAGATCAAGAATTTTAGTGGTTTTCCTTAAGGTGACTCATCTAGAGTGCAAGAAAGATAGTTTACCAGATGGACTAAATCTGAGGTGGGTGTAGTTTCTCATTCTTTCCTGATTCTTTTTGCTAGAAGGGAAAATCCTGGTTCAGCCCATTAAAAAACATAGAGTTAAAATCCTTACATCAATGAAGTACACTGAAAGTCATTCAGTCATGTCTGACTCTGCGACCCCCATAGACAGTAGTTATGAATAGAGTTATCAGATATTTCTGTTCAAGCCTAAACACAAACTAGACAAGCCCTAGAAACTGCCCAATGAAATCACTTAATAATTACTCAAATCTGATCATATAATAAGTTAGCAGGCTAGTCTTCCAGATGCAATTCTGGAGGTCTTTTAGGATTTTCCCAATTAGTGGTTTTTATCTATTTCTGGGCCTGGCTTTCCCTAACAAGCATATGAACTAGCTGATAAAAGAGAAATCAGGCTGATCTATGAGGATCTTTGGTTACTTTGGGAAAAACTTTGACTATGGCTCACAGTTCAGCTTTAGTCCAGGGAATATAAGAAATTAAGAATTTAGCCTCTGGATCTTGGAAGACTTAATTTTAAAGGAATAGGTTCTGACAAGTTCAGCGGAAAGGGAAGTTCACCAGAGAATTGATATGAGGGAACTGAGAGTATAGAGGGAGTATAGAAGGGAAGCAGGAAGATGGTGCCAGAGGCAGGGTGAGAGCAGGAGGAACCAAGGAAAACAGACAAGACGGCATGAGAAGTATGGCCTGAAAAAAAGTAGCCAAGCAAGAGGAGCAGATGACTTAGAAGCTACTGTGTCTTTTTATTTTTATTTTTTTCCACAGAACTTTTATTTTATTTTTTTGCAACTTATTTTTTTTTATTTTATTTAATTTTACAATATTGTATTGGTTTTGCCATATATCAAAATGAATCTGCCACAGGTATACATGTGTTCCCCATCCTGAACCCTCCTCCCACCTCCCTCCCCATACCATCCCTCTGGGTCGTCCCAGTGCACCAGTCCCAAGCATTGTTTTCCTTAGTTATTTTAAAAAGAGGTAATTTTAGGAGCTTCCCTGGTGGCTCAGTGGTAAACAATCCTGCCAATGCAGGAGACACAGGTTCTATTCCTGATCCAAGAGGATCCACAGGCCGTGGGGCAACTAAGTCCATGTCCTACAACTACTGAAGCCTGCATGCCCTCGAGCCTATGCCCCACAATAGGAGAAGCCACCGTAGTGAGAAGCCCACGCATTGCAACTAGAGAGGAGCCCCTGCTCACCACAACTAGACAAAAGCCCACACATCAACAAAGACCTGGTACAGCCAAAAATACATAAATAATTTTTAAGAGGCAATTTTAGACTCCTAATAACATTTGGAATCCTTCAAATACCATTCAAAATAGGTATTCCATTTAGTTCCTGAAATTTTAGAGCTGTGGTAGTCCAATTCATTTTTTAAAATGTATTTATTTTTAATTGAAGTATAATTGCTTTACAGTATTGTGTTGGTTTCTACCAAGCATCAACATGAATCAGCCATAGGGGACCCATGTCCCCTCCCACTTAAACATCCCTCACTCCTCCCCCTCCATTCTACCCCTCTAGGTTATCATCTAGCCCCAGCTTGAATTCCCTGGATCATACAGCAAACTCCCATTGGCTTGTGATAGTCATTTTAAGAAACTTAAGTCTGGGAATTTCAAAACTTCCGTAACAGTCATTGATATTCTAAATTGCCTTGGGTCAGGTTGGTCCATTTAGTTAGAATTGAAAGAGACACGTGTACCCCAATGTTCATAGCAGCACTGTTTGCAATAGCCAGAACGTGGAAGCAACCTAGATGTCCATCCACAGATGAATGGATAAGCAAGCTGTGGTACATATACACAATGGAGTATTACTCAGCCATTAAAAAGAATACATTTGAATCAGTTCTAAGGAGGTGGATGGAACTGGAGCCTATTATACAGAGTGAAGTAAGCCAGAAACAAAACACAAATACAGTATACTAATGCATATATATGGAATTTAGAAAGATGGTAAAAATAACCCTATTTACGAGACAGCAAAAGAGACAATGATGTATAGACCAGACTTTTGGACTCTGGGACTGGGAGAGGGTGGGATGATTGGGGAGAATAACATTGAAATATGTATAATATTATATCTGAAATGTATTAATCGTTCAAACTAAACAATGTCATGTTACAAAAAAAAAAAAAGAGAAAATCCTGTGGTGTTGGCAAAAAAAAAAAAAAAAAAAGAAATGCACATAAGGAAGGACCATGGATTTTTAAACATAAAATAAACCAGAGTGCCAGTGGAGGTAAGGAGAGAACCATCAAAATATTGACAACTGGGATCCTATTTCTCTAAAGTAAAAGAATAATTTTCAAATAGTCTAAACAGCTTAAGGCCACAACAGTTTAAACACTTCAGATAGCTCAAGCAACTTGCAATTCACACACATCAAGTAGCTCAAACAACCTACAGGCTTAATACTAACCAGTTCTAAGGGAGCAGCTTGGTTCCAGAGGAGCTAAGTTGAAGACTTCTCAGCTCCATCTCCATAGAACAGCCTCTATTCTACAGTGATAGGCCAAAGGCCGCACTGGCTGAATACCAATAAAACAGGCCCTGTTCCCAAAGGAATAGACCAAAGGCGCGGACAATCTAGTTGGAACAGGCTCATTTCAAGTCAGACCAAAGTGCCAAATGTGTACTTGCATACAGAACAAGGCCTTAAGTAGGAATGATAAAACCATAGTATAGATTCTGTATAAAGCCTAGAGTTTCAAAATGCAAAAAAATAAAAATAAAATAAAATTTAAGCTTGGACCCAGGATAAAGCTGTACCTACACACTCCAGGGTTAGCAAGAGAAGCAGTAACAATGGACTCAGTGTGGGTAACATACCTGCTTACTCACCAGCCCCTGATTTGTAGGGGGTCTTCTGTGGATCTGTGTACAAGTCACTATAATGTTAACCTAAAATAGACTGCCAATAATATCTCCAGCAAAAATTGCTTTATTAAGAATTGACACACAATTGCAGTTCAGGGTCAGCAACCATAATGAGTCACAGTCCATAAATCATGCACAAGTCCCCACCACATAACAGGAAGGAGAACTTCTTTACAGAGGGGGAAAGGAAATTGGGGTGAGGGGCTATAATAAAAAAAAAAGTGTCTGTAGATTTTCATTGACCGAATTGTTGCCAGGAAGAAAAGAAGTCTTCTTCCTCTTGGGCTCTGCTATCATTATAGGGCATGAGAGCTCCCCCTTTGGTCCCTGTATTCTATTTAATTGAAGTTTCTATATATTAATTTTTTTTTGCAAAAGAAATACCCAGGATTTTCTCTCTTACAACCCTCACATCTCTTGTGGAAGTCGCTCTTTTTGCTGAGTCCATCAGGAACCCAGCCCACCAGAGAGCCCAGGGGGCACAATTTGCATTGTCACTCTCCCAACAATCTGGATGGTGCTTCCCTGGTGGCTCAGACAGTAAAGCGTCTGCCTGCAATGCGGGAGACCCAGGTTCGATCCTCTGGGTCGGGAAGATCCCCTGGAGAAGGCAATGGCAACCCACTCCAGTACTCTTGCCTGGAAAATCCCATGGATGGAGGAGCCTGGTGGGCTACAATTCTTGGGGTCACAAAGAGTCGGACACGACTGAACAACTTCACTTTTACTTTCTTGGTGTTTTCCAAGAAGTTGCTATATATGCTTCAGCTTCTGGGCTATTTCTACAAATGATTTAGTACAGATCTCCAGATAAGTCTTCTCCTTTGAACTACACACCTGTACACAGTAGAAGGGCTTCCTGGTGGCTCAGATGGTAAAGAATCTGCCTGCAATGCAAGAGACCTGGATTCAATCCCTGGGTTGGGAAGACCCCCTGGAGTAAGGCATCGCAACCCACTCCAGCATTCTTGCCTGGAGAATCCCCATGGGCAGAAGAGCCTGGCAGGCTACAGTTCATGGGGTCGCAGAGTCTGATACAACTGAGCGACTAAATTCAGCTAGTACTTAGCAACGGAGAAAGGACAAATATCCAGGCTACAAGTATAGAACTCCTGAAAGAATTGAGTATCAGCTACAGTTAGTTAATAAGGTGGCTTTGCAGGGCATTATACATGAGAAGTATAGAATGAGTTCAGTTATGGGAAGAATAGAATAGGACATAAAATGAAAGAAGTGAGATAAAGATATATCCAAAATATGCTTTTATGATTGATAATAAAGGTACTAGAACAGTAATTTACCTTGCAAATTAATTTGCTTTACCTTATATAATGAAATGGTTCACCGGGTTATATCTAGAGCTTTCTTTTCTCTCTAGGGTTTTTTTTTTCTTTCTTTTCATGCAGTCATATTTTTTTTAAGTATATGGTAGTGTATCTGAAAAACCAGAAATATATCAAAAATTCTGAAATGAGATTAAGAAATTAAATAATTGTTTTAAAATATTTTTACATACTATTTTGATTTTTAGTCTTTGTAGCTCTCATGTAATTGAGCCACTACATGCAATGACAATAGCATTCTTCAACTACAGAGAAATAAATCTGGGATTGGATTAATATACTGCACCAGAGTTTGTTTATTTGGCAGTAATGAAAACAGTAGGCATGAGGTTGTTGAGTTATACCACATAGTGATTAAAGAGACACTGGTACCCATAAAAAAAGAAAACAAGCATATTTTCTACTTCCTATAGGTAAAACCCAATAGCAGATGATTTACTGCTAACGGACCTCTTTCCCTAAGCCTGGGAATTAAGTTGAGTTAGATACTCAGTAATTCACAACTGTATATTTTGAGTAACAGGCAACAAGACTAACACAGCAAGCGTTTCATTTGTTTCTTAGCCTGAGTCAAAACTAAGTAGCTCCATGCTGGCACAGTTTTGTGAAGAAACCTATAACTTATGTTGCTTTCCAAAGAGTTTGAAACTCCCTACAGATTACTGAGGTTTTGCCATATAAAGAGAAAGACCTCATCATCTATGCTGGAGAGTCAGGCCTCCATTTTATAAATCAAATAAACATTTGAGAGTTTTCTTGGAATACACATAAAATGCTTGACATTTTCAAAGCATACTATGATTTTATTTCAGTAACTCTATGATGTTTTCTGTAATACTCCACATTATTCTTTGCAGGCAGTCTTACAGGATGTGTGTGTGCATAGGTGTGTAATAGTTATAAATATTAAATATGTGTGGGTGGGTGGGTAAATGGATAGATGATGATAGGAAAGCTCACATAAGCTTTGGGGTTTGAGTCCATGTGGTGATGGTGGGTGTTAACAGTCCACATGGGATCTTTGATATCTGTGCCCATGTTGTTGGACCTCAGATTCCCAGTGCCATTTGAGCTGCCCAGGGGCACAGGTCTATATTGGAGCAGACAATTCAGGAGATGAGGCTCCATGGAATCATGAAAACATATCTCAAACGTGGTAGATATAGATTTCCTTTGAGCTTCATCCTATCTGTGTGATCTTGGGCAAGATACATAACCTTATGAGCTTCATCCTGTCTGTGTGATCTTGGATAAGATACATAACCTTATTCGCTTCTGTTTCTTCAGCCTCCAGGTTAAATGCGTATGCCCCTGGGAGAGAGACAATAATGTGACTACACAAAAGACTTTGGTGGTGGCTGACAGCAAATGTTTCCTGTGGAATACTCATTCCAAAGTTTTCAGAGAGACCAGAGTCTCAAAACTGCCAGACACTACACCTTTTTATGTATAGTTGGAATTCTAAAACCAAATAGAGAGTAATTAAGTTTTTCATTCTAGAAAATCCTGAGATAGCATTTTCTGAACACCTCCCATCATGCTGCCCAAGATTCTTGCAGCCAGGTCTAAAGTGACCACAGGGATGAAGCAAATAACACATTTCCCATGAGGCTAAGGGCTGACATCTTATTTCCTCTCTGAGAATGTACTTTTTAGTATCAGATCTATTTATTACTGTCCTTTCCTCCAAATAAGACTCAGAATTAGCCTCTGTTCAAGTAGATGAAGTCTCAATAATGCAATAAAAGTTACCTTATTGCCTCATTCTCCAATTCTTTTATTAAATTCTTTTCTCTCTTGACCTTTGTCTACTTCTTTGTGACCACCTCACTGATAGCCAGGTTGCCATGCAGAGTTGTAGCAGTTTGCTCTGATCAAAGAGACCTGACCAATAAAATAGCTGAATACTGAAATCCAACCTGCCTTCTGCTTACCAAGCAATGTTCCCAGAAGGATGCAAGCTTTTATAAATTACACAATTGAGTAGAAATGTGTCAATCTAAATATCTTTTTATTAATATATCATGGTGGGAGAGGATGACCAACAAATAAAATTTCAAAATGAAAATTTAAAAGAAATCCTAAAGTTCCAAAGGATAAAAAGGCCTAATTTGTGTATGTTTGTGTATGCAAGAGATGTATATCATATATTATTCCATTCTCTTTCTCATAAAGAATGAAGTGAAGTCCAGGGAAAGACCAAAACTCACAGGCTCATTTTAGCTAAAACCCACTCTCTTGGGGCCTCTACAAAATGTTACATCTTATGCATGTCTGGAGTTTGCACACCAACAATGCTTTTTCAAAGCTTCCTGGCAGACCTATGTATATGCTATAATCAAAGTAAAATATTTAAACCTTTAGCTGTATGGTGAACTCTCTTCTTGAATTAAGTGGTAGGAATCCATAACGATATTTCACATATCCATAAAAAGATGAAAATTAGATTTGAGCTATTAGATATTCTGAAATGTGCTGTTTTGCTTGCAGATATCCTTTTAATTCAAGCCATGAAAACTCTTGCATAGAATCAAAGACTAATACCTGAAATTTCTTATCTTTGGCTGCATTTTCAGATTTCTGAGCAGCAGTGGGAAAAGCATTTCAAGACTAATAGCTCTAGCAAACAGGATTCGTCATTTCTCCTTCACTTCTTGGTTTACAAGGCACTTTCTTCCAGCTGCAAGTAGAAGAGCAAAATTTAACCATAAAACACTGAAGGTCAGACTCAAATACTGAGATTCTTGACAATTCAATAAAGACTTTTCATACATTGTTGCCACCTTCATAGCTTTGACGCAGTTTCAGAAAGAATGGGTTACACAGATGGAGGAAATACACTGGCCACATTCCAGGGGTCCCTTTCCTCTTTATTTCATCATCACTGATTAACTGGTAATGTATTCAAAGCAGAAACTGACCTTTTGGCTCTGAAGCTTTTCTTTTTTGTGCTTTGTGATATAGGTATGACAGAAATGGGTTTTGACATTGTTATCTGCCATTTAATGTGGCATTGTAAGACCTAAAAATATCAGAGACTTAGACACTGATTAGAGCATAATGCTAGACTCTTCATATCTGAATGATGTGCACTACTTATCCATATACCTTCAAAAATTGAGACAACTAAATAGGTAATGCAACAAAATATCCTTTTGAATAAAAGTTGTCTTTGAAAGATGGGAGGAAACAATTCATTAATCATCTACATCAAACTATGTATTGTTATAGTGCAAAACCTTATATCCATTTACATTTGTACTATTAATCACAAATTTTCCTGCTAGTTGAGCATCCATATGTAGACCATGGATGCAAACAGGATTGTTTTCACTTTTTCCTGATATATTCCTAAAATTTGAAAATTTGAAATGTCTAGAATGGCTTTGATTTTTTTTTTCATTTATGTTCCAAAGGAAGATAATGGATGCTTTTGAAGAAGCATTCACATGTATACTATTTCATAAAGTGCACATATTAAGTTTTTTTTTTTTTTTTGAAGAATGATCCTGCTTTCTTTCAGTTGGAATTTCTTAAGGAAACTCAAAAGGCAATTGAACTTGTCAAATAATCGATGTTGCGTTTGACCCAAAATTATTTCATAAGAGAAATAAATGCTTTATATTTTTAAAAAGCATGTCAATATTTATATTGATTTAAAACCATTGCAGCGTTAGTAGAAACTGTGGATCAAATGACCATGTTTAGTTATAAACAGTAAAACATAGTAGCTCTTTTAGTAGTGTCTGTTGAGCAGTTCATTTTTCCCCAGAAATCTGCTCTGATACAAGATAAAAAATATGTTGAATTGTGAGCAAATTTGGAAGAGTTGATAAAGATACATGGTACAGAAAAAGAAGGGAAATAAAGCCATCAGAGTAGCCAAGGTTGACAGCACTATATAAAATATATTGAACTTATTTTATTGCTATCAATTATGTGCATAGCTCTCTTATTAAAAGATGCTCTGTAAAACTTCCTCTTCTCTCTATAAATTGTAAAAAATCAATGAATCTGTACTAAATTTTAAAAATTTTGTGGAAGAAACCTTTTTCCAGTTATTAGATGAGTAAATTTCAAACACAGCTTCTGAGAAGTAAGCAAATCAACTGTACAAAGAACAGTGCCTAATAAACCCTATTATGCCCTGAAATCAGAACATGGAATGTGTAACTTGTGAACTTCCTTCTAAACAAAATTGAAACCATCACATAATTTCGACTTAAGTATATAGCATTATTTGCTTCTGGGGCTTCCCTAGTGGCTCAAATTGTAAAGAATCTGCCTGCAATGCAGGAAACCCAGGTTCAATCACTGAGTTGGGAAGATTTTCCTGAAGAGTGAATGGCAACCCACTCCAGTATCCTTACATGGGGAATTCCATGGACAGAGGAACCTGGCAGACTATGGTCCAAGGAGTTGCAAAAAGTTGGACATGACTGATCAACTAACACTTCATTCTTCATAACACTCTTTACATGGAAATGTTACATCTTTCTTATCTTTTTTATTGGAGTATATTTGCTTTACAATGCTGTGTTAGTATCTGCTGTACAGCAAAGTGAAGCAGTTATACATGTACATATATCCCCTCTTTTTTGGATTTCTTTCCCATTTAGGTCACCACAGAGCACTGAGTAGAGTTCCCTGTGCTATAAACTAGTTACCTATTTTATACATCAGTTCAGTTCAGTTCAGTCACTCAGTCATATCCGACTCCTTGCAACCCCATGAATTGCAGCACGCCAGGCCTCCCTGTCCATCACCAACTCCCAGAGTTCACCCAAACTCATATCCATTGGGTCGGTGATGCCATCTAGCCATCTCATCCTCTGTCGTCCCCTTCTCCTCCTGCCTCTAACCCCTCCCAGCATCAGAGTCTTTTCCAGTGAGTCAACTCTTCGCATCAGATGGTCAAAGTATTGGAGTTTCAGCTTTAGCATCAGTCCTTCCAAAGAAATCCCAGGGCTGATCTCCTTTAGAATGGACTGGTTGAATCTCCTTGCAGTCCAAGGGACTCTCAAGAATCTTTTCCAACACCACAGTTCAAAAGCATCAATTCATCGGCGCTCAGCTTTCTTTACAGTCCAACTCTCACATCCATACATGAACACTGGAAAAAGGAAAAACCATAGCCTTGACTAGATGGACCTTTGTTGACAAAGTAATGTCTCTGCTTTTGAATATGCTATCTAGGTTGGTCATAACTTTCCTTCTAAAAGAGTAAGCGTATTTTAATTTCATGGCTACAGTCACCATCTGCAGTGATTTTGGAGCCCCAAAAATAAAGTCTGTCACTGTTTCCCCTGTTTTCCCATCTATTTGCCATGACGTGATGGAACCAGATGCCATGATCTTAGTTTTCTAAATGTTGTTTTAAGCCAACTTTTTCACTCTCCTCTTTCACGTTCTTCAAGAGGCTTTTTAGCTCCTCTTCACTTTCTGCCATAAGGGTGGTGTCATCTGCATATCTGAGGTTATTGATATTTCTCCCGGCAATCTTGATTCCAGTTTGTGTTTCCTCCAGCCCAGTGTTACTCATGATGTACTCTGCTTGCTGCTGCTGCTAAGTCACTTCAGTCATGTCCAACTCTATGCGACCCCATGGGCGGCAGCCCACCAGGCTCCGCTGTCCCTGGGATTCTCCAGGCAAGAACACTGGAGTGGGTTGCCATTTCCTTCTCCAATGCATGAAAGTGAAAAGTGAAAATGAAGTCGCTCAGTGGTGTCCGACTCTTAGCAACCCCATGGACTGCAGCCCACCAGGCTCCTCCATCCATGAGATTTTCCAGGCAAGAGTACTCTGCATATCAGTTAAATAAGCAAGGTGACAATATACAGCCTTTCCTATTTGGAACCAGACTGTTGTTCCATGTCCAGTTCTAACTGCTGCTTCCTGATCTGCATATAGGTTTCTCAAGAGGCAGGTCAGGTGGTCTGATATTCCCATCTCTTTCAGAATTTTCCACAGTTTATTGTGATCCACACAGTCAAAGGCTTTGGCATAGTCAGTAAAGCAGAAATCGATGTTTTTTCTGGAACTGTCTTGCTTTTTCGATGATCCTGCAGATGTTGGCAATTTGATCTCTGGTTCCTCTGCCTTTTCTAAAACCAGCTTGAACATCTGGAAGTTCACGGTTCACATATTGCTGAAGCCTGGCTTGGAGAATCTTGAGCATTACTTTACTAGCATGTGAGATGAGTGCAATTGTGCGGTAGTTTGAGCATTCTTTGGCTTTGCCTTTCTTTGGGATTGGAATGAAAACTGACCGTTTCCAATCCTGTGGCCACTGCTGAGTTAGTAATGAATATATGTCAATCCCAATCTCCCAGTTCATCCCACCTCCCCTCTCCCTTGGTATCTATGTTTATTCTCTCTTTCTGCTGTCCAAACAGATTCATCTGTACCATTTTCTAGATTCCACTTATATACATTAATATATGATATTTTTTTTTCTTTCTGACTTATTTCACTTGGTTTGACAGTCTCTAGGTACATCCATGTTTCTGCAAATAACAATTTCATTCCTCTTTATTGCTGAGTAATATTCCATTGTATGTATGTACCATTTATCCATTCTTTATCCATTCTTCTGTTGATGAACATTTAGGTTGCTTCCATGTCCTAGCTTTTGTAAACAGTACTGCAATAAACATTGGGGTGTATGTAACTTTTTGAATTATGGTTTTCTCAGGGTATATGCCCAGGAGTGATATTGGTTGATCATATGGTAGTTCTATTTTTAATTTTTTAAGGGACTTCCATAATGTTGTCTATAGTGGCTGTACATAATCCCCCCGACAGTATAAGAGGATTCCCTTTTCTCCACAAAAACTCTCCAGCATTTATTATTTGTAGATTTTGTGATAATGGCCATTCTGTCTGGTGTG
Source organism: Tragelaphus eurycerus (assembly GCA_935064755.1). Classification (NCBI taxonomy): domain Eukaryota; kingdom Metazoa; phylum Chordata; class Mammalia; order Artiodactyla; family Bovidae; genus Tragelaphus; species Tragelaphus eurycerus. The sequence goes on from CAKXYN010000272.1 coordinate 69,418, forward strand.
AGATTATAACTCATTATAGTTTTGATTTGCATTTCTCTAATAATTAGTGACGTTGAACAACTTTTCATGTTCCTCTTGGTCATCTGTATGTTTACTTTGGAGAAATATCTTTTAGGTCTTAGCCCATTTTTTCCTTGGGTTGTCTGGTTTGTTTGTTTGTTTTTTATATTGAGCTGCATGAGTTTTTTATATATTTTGGAGATTAATTCTTTGTTGCTTCATTTGCAAATACTGTCTCCCATTATGATGGTTGTATTTTTGTCTTGGTTATGATTTCCTTTACTGTACAAAAGCTTTTAAGTTTAGTTAGGTCTCATTTGTTTATTTTTGTTTTCATTTTTACCCTAGGAGGTGGGTCAAAAAAGATCTTGCTGTGATTTATGTCAAAGAGCATTTTGCCCGTGTTTTCCTCTGAGTTTTATAATGTCTGGCCTTGTATTTAGGTCTTTAACCAATTTTGAGTTTATGTTTGTGTATGGTATTAGGATGACAACAAATGAGAAAATCTTTGTGTTAATGCCTTGAAAACTGGCAAGTACCATACTCTTATTCAGTATAATTAATTTGTTGTGATTATTCCTTTGTAGCATAGGTTGTATTTATGATGTACAAAATACACTTCAAGTTGATATTTAAAAACAATGAATACTCATTATAGTCATTTGCTACACTTAACAGTCTCCTCTAAGATGACTGTCTTCCTTTATTAGTTTCCTAGGAAACTCCCTCCTCTCCCCTCTCCCCTCTCCCCTCTCCCCCTTCCTATAGCTATCTCTATCTCTTTCTGTTGTGGGGGTAAGAGAGTTGTTTCTTCTTGCTTTCTTTGTGTCTAGAAATTTGCTCTTTAAACATTTACCAGTATACTACTGGGCTTCAGTCACCTCTTCAGTAATACTTTCTTGAAGAGTAAAATCAATTTCTACCCAAAACAAATATTCATTGGTTGTCTTCTAAATATTTGACATGACCAATTGCCCTTGATCTCATTCTACTGCTGTATCTGTATTCATATAAATAAAAATAAACAGAACTTATTTTATAAAAATAGTGAAAGAAAAAGATCAGCTTTCAGAGGCAGGGCAAGGTAGGCAGACATTTATAGGTAATAGCTGCTTTAAGAGTTGTATGTCTGTGATGCTCAATGAGAATAACATTTGCTTACTGCAAATCATATGGTTATATCCCTCAATTTTCTCTTTTCAAGGACACTTTGTTATCCTTACTTTTTATTGTTCCTGATTTTTTCAGTATAATTTATTATGCTTCTAAACACTATATTCGGGGAAGGCAATGGCACCCCACCCCAGTACTCTTGCCTGGAAAATCCCATGGATGGAGGAGCCTGGTAGGCTCCAGTCCATGGGATCACTAAGAGTCGGACATGACTGAGCTACTTCACTTTTACTTTTCACTTTTATGCACTGGAGAAGGAAATGGCAACCCACTCCGCTATTCTTGCCTGGAGAATCCCGGGGACGGAGGAGCCTGGTGGGAGTCTATGGGATCGCACAGAGTCGGACACGACTGAAGCGACTTAGCAGCAAACACTATATTGTATTAAAATATGACATAATCCCTGCCCCAAATAAACTCATAATCTAGTGGAGACAACAAGTGCAATCACAATTATTTACATATCAGTGTGTATGCTTTGTGCAAATATATATATTAATGACTTTACTTCACCATGTACTAAAGACTGAGTTGGTTGTTTAAGGGGACTGTACAAACAGGTAAGAGATATTCAGAGGTACAAACTTACAGTTGCAAAATGAATGTGTCACAGGAATGAAATGTGCAATGTGGAGAATACAGTCAATAACTATGTAACACCTTTGCATGGTGACATATCAACACTAGGCTCATTGTGGTGATCATTTTGAAATGTATGGAAATACCAAATCACTATGTTATATAACAGAAACTAATATAGTGTTGTAGGTCAATTATACTTTGAAAACAAACAAATTTATAGAAAAAGAGATCAAATTTGTGGTTACCAGAGGCTGAGGGATCAGGGAGGGAGAATTGAATAAAAGGCAGCCAAAAGGTATAAACTTCCAGTTTTGCAAGATACTTAAGTACTAGGGATGTAAGGTGTGTGCTACTATAGAGTGTGTGTGTGCTACTAAGAGACTACTATAAGGCATTTAATTTTGTTCTTGGTGGTGGTAGGATGATGAGTCATTCTAGTAATTTTTTTAAAGGGCATAAACAATAGATTTTTGTCTAGGTCCCTATAACAGCTAAAGGTCCACTTTCCTCAGATATTTTCATTTTTAAAGGCATAAGATGGTTGCTTGCTTAAACTCCACACTTCATGTCTTCATTCTGCTCAGTATGAAGGAGGGTGGGGAAGAAAGTATGTGTCCTCTCCATTATAGGGAGACTTCTCACACATTCTTCTGCATATATCTCTTTGATAAGACCTGAATCACCTGGTCATTCTTAGAAGGAAGTCAGAGAAGTATAGTATTCTAACTGGTGGCAATGTATACAGTGATTTAAAAGTAGCTTTTTGTTATGAGAGGAGGAGAGAATGACTGAATAGTGGTTTTAGAGGGTCAGCTTTATGTGGGGATCCTGCACATGGACATTTAGGCATGGAGCATCCTACACTAAAAGGAATACTAAAGAAAGTTTTCTGCCAGGTCCTGAGGAAACACAGTTCTCTGAAACAGTTCACCAGAGCCTGAACTGGTGGTTGAACAAACAATGGTTTGGGGACTAGAGGAAGTGGCACAATAAAGGCTGCATTTCAGCAGATTCTTGGGCTTCAGCCACAGCAACACAGAGCCTCCTGGAGGTGGTAAGTGGGTCATGGGATCAAGAAAAGTAGTCTAAATAATTGTAAATGCAACTAGAGAAGGCAGTGAACAGTGGTCCTCCTCCAGAATGGTCCATCCTGAAAAGAGCACTTGAGAACTCCTGGCTGAGAGGAACAGATCCAGATCTGGTTCACTTGCAGCCGGGTGGTACAGGCAGGTCAGAATCTGAGGCAGGTGTCTGGAGGCTGCACACACAGGGAGGCCTGTTAGGGCTGAGTGATCCTTCCTTTATTTGGCAGATAAGAGCTCAGAGTAAGATAACTTGCTTTATCAAAGTTAAGTGTGGCTTTACTTGTACCTTTAATTGTAGTAGACCAGAAACTCCAAACTCTTGACTTACTGGAGAGCATCAAAGGCAAATGGCCTTTTTTTTTTTTTCCTCTCCTACCCTCTCTTATAAATGGAAAGCATTGTCAGTTGAAATTGAGAGATGAATCAGGTCCCTATTTAAACATCAGTAGAAATATAAGGATTCCAGATTATATCATTTATCTTCTCATTTAATAAGATGTTAATCAAATACTATAAACTTCGGAAAAAAGATTTGATTAAAAGTTCCCTGGTTTTTTTTGTTTTTTTTTTTCCTCAAATGGAAAATTCTGCGCAATAATCATTTGCCTGGTCTGAGTGTAAAATCAGTCTTCCATATACTGCTGCCCTAATGTTCAAAACACACTAAAAATACACCATGATATTTTATATAGATATACAGGTATAACCCAATGGTTAGCTTTGAGGGAAGGCAGCCGTAATTTAGAATTCTAACCTTCACATTCACTGGCAGTGTGATTGGAGACAAGTTAGCATGTGTTCTGTTTCTCAGCTTATAAAATCACAGTTATATTAGTAGTACTCTGGTAATTTTTCACATGGATTCATTCATTCATTTGCTCATTTAGAAGTACTTATTGAGACCCTACTATATTCAAGACACTGTTCTAGGTGTTAGAGATGCAAACAGGAGAGCACCAAAAGCCTGCCCTTGTGGAGCCTACTATCTGGGTGGAGATTAGCTGAGCACTTTGCAAATATGTGGTATAGCTTCTGGAATAGGGTAAACATCCTCTCAGAAGAGAGACTGCCATTATTTTTGTCACTTGTGAAATAACTGGATGACTAAGAGAGTTACTTCCCCAGAGTCTTGGAGTAATCATAACTCTTCATTTGCGTTGGAGCAACCGCTGCTCTCCAACTAGCTCCAGCCATAACTTAATTCATTCAAAGTTCATTACTTTTTGTTCCCTATTTTTTTTTAATAAATGCAAATATGAGGTAGGGTAGGATGTTTTAACTTTTCAGCCAAAGGTACTATTGAAAGACTGAGTAGCATGTATGTTTCCCCCATCAGAGCAATTTTGTTCTAAACACTTACAGCTCAAATGCCACACTTCTAATGATTTTGACTGAGGAGAGATTATGTTTCTAGTAGCAGAAGTTATTACTTCCACACAACTTTTAGATTGTACTTTGTCAAAACAAGTAATTTTATCTTAACTTAATGACCTAAATATAGAGTATATTATAAAATTGTAAATACTGTATCACCCAGTCCACCCTGATTTCCCTGGTTAATGATTAAATACTGCCAATGTTTATCTTTTGACATTTAGGAAGTAATATTTATTTTCCATGGATGTGATTCCTAATTTTATTTTACATATTAAAAGTGATAAATCTAGTTTATAACATAAATCTATGTAACAAATCCTGGTAAAGTTCTTGGGAGAAAACAAAAATAGATATATTTGTACATGCTTTATTACCTGTTGTTTAGAATAATGTTTCATCAGAAAACAATTGACAGTACCCTTGTAATATAGTGATTGCACAAAGTTATCATGGTGTATAGCTCTCATCTTGAGTGTGGAGAAATATAGAAGAAATAATTATTTGTGGAACTCTTTATAATTATGATAGCTCTACTTTAAACGGAAGATAGGGACAAAATATAGTCCCTATCCCTATATCCCAAATATACTAGGGATAGTATAATTATATTTTATACTAAAATTTCTGAAATATCTGATTGGAAAAAGTGAAATGAAACTGTCTTTTTCCTCTTTATGTAGCAGTATGAGTAGTCTGTAGCTAAGTCTCCAGTGTCTAGCATAGAGCCATTAATGCTAGGAAGAGCCACCACATTCAGGAGCGTTGTAGGTTGGCACTTTTCATCTGGACTTTAAAGCAAAGAATTATTTGAAAATATCTGAGTACAATACAAATAAAATTTAATCACATATCACATAAAATACTCTTTGTTTCATTTACCCACCATTAATCTTAAGGCAATGGCACCCCACTCCAGTACTCTTGCTTGGAAAATCCCATGGGCAGAGGAGCCTGTTAGACTGCAATCCATGGGGTCGCTAAGAGTCGGACACAACTGAGCGATTTCACTTTCACTTTTCACTTTCATGCATTGGAGAAGGAAATGGCACCCCACTCCGGTGTTCTTGCCTGGAGAATCCCAGGGAAGGGGGAGCCTGGTGGGCTGCCATCTCTGGGGTCGCACAGAGTCGGACTCGACTGAAGTGACTTAGCATAGCATACAGAAATGTTCATGGCTTGTAAGCTGTTGAAAGTGAAAGTCATTCAGTCGTGTCTGACTCTTTGTGACCCTATGGACTATACAGTCCATGGAATTCTCCAGGCCAGAATACTGGAGTTGGTAGCATTTCCTTTCTCCAGGGGATCTTCCCAACCCATGGATCAAACCCAGATTTCCAGCATTGCAGGCAGATTCCTTACCAGCTGAGCCACCAGGGAAACCCAAGAATACTGGAGTGGGTAGCTGTTAAAAACATAACTTAAATGTGTCACATTTTGGTAATTCTCACAATATGTTAAACATTTTAATTATTATATTTATTTTGGAGATCTGTGATCTTTGATGTTATCATTGTAATTGTTTTGCTATACCATGAACCACATACATCCAAGATGACAAACTTAATTGGTAAATATTGTGCATGTTCTGACTGTTCCACCAATAAGCCATTACCTCCACCCTACTCCCTCTCTTTAGTCCTTCCCCATTCCCTGATACACAACTCTACTGAAGTAGACCAATTAATGATCCTAAGCCTCTAAGTGTTTAAGTGAAAGAAAGAGTTGCAATTCTCTCACTTTAAATGAAAAGCTAGAAATGATTAAGCTTAGTGAGGAAGAATTGTTGAAAGTTGAGATAGACCAAAAACTAGACCTTTTACCAAACAGCCAAGGTTTAAATGCAGGTGAAAACTTCTTGTAGGAAATTAAAAGTGCTACTCTAGTGAACATAGGAATGATGTGAAAGTAAAACAGTCTTATTGCTGATAAGGGGAAAGTCTGAGTGATCTGGATAAAAGATCAGATCAGCCATAGCATTACCTTAAACACTAGCCTAATCGAGAGCAAGACCCTAACTCTCTTCAAGTCTGTGAGGGCTTAAAGAAATGCAGAAGCTGCAGAAGAAAAGTGGGAAGTTAACAGAGGTTCTCTCATGAGCTATAAGGAAAGAAGCTGTCTCTTTAACACAAAAGTGCAAGGTGAAGCAGGAAGTCTTGCTTGTATTAATAGAAACTGAAATAAGTTATACAGAAAACCTCACTAAGATCATTGTGGCTCAGCTGGTAAACAATCCGCTAGTAATTCGGATGGAGAAGGCAATGGCACCCCACTCCAGTACTCTCGCCTGGAAAATCCCATGGATGGAGGAGCCTGGTGGGCTGCAGTCCATGGGGTTGCTAAGAGTCAGACACGACTGAGCGACTTCACTTTCACTTTTCACTTTCATGCATTGGAGGAGGAAATGGCAACCCACTCCAGTGTTCTTGCCTGGAGAATCCCAGGGACAGGGGAGCCTGGTGGGCTGCCGTCTATGGGGTCGCACAGAGTTGGACAGGACTGAAGCAACTTAGCAGCAGTAGCAGTAATTCGGAAGACCTGGGTTCAATCCCTGCATTGGGAAGATCCCCTGGAGAAAGGAAAGGCTACCCATTCCAGTATTCTGGCCTGGAGAATTTCATGGACTATACAGTCCATGGGGTCACAGAGAGTCAGACACGACTGAGCGACTTTCAATTCACTTCACACTAAACAATCGATTTTCAGTGTAGACAGAAAAGCCTTATATGGGAAGAAGATGTCATCTATGATTTTAATAGCTAGACAGGAAAAGTCAGTGACTGGCTGCAAATCTTCAAAAGATCTACTGGCTCTCTTGTTAAGGACTAATGCAGTTGGTGACTTTTAGGTTGAAGCCAGTGATTATTTACCACTCAAAAAATCTAGAGCCTTTAAGAACTATGCTAAACCTACTCTGTTTGTGTTCTATAAATGCAACAACAGAGCCTGGATGACGGCACTCTTGTCTGTAACATGGTTCACTGAATATATTAAGTCAACTATTGAGACCTACTGTTCAAGGAAAAAAAAACAATACCTTTCAAAGTATTACCAATCATTGACAAGTCACCTAATCTGTTAATTGCCATAACCAAAAGCTCTGATGGAGATAGATGTACAATGAGATTCATGTTGTTTTCATGCCTGCAATACAGTATCCTCCTTCAGCCCCTGGAGCAAGGGGTGATTTCAAGTCCTATTATTTAAAAAATACATTTTCAAGGCTATAGCTGCCAGACAGTCATTCCTCTGATGGATCTGGGCAAAATAAATTGAAAACCCCTGGAAAAAATTCACCATTCTATATGCCATTAAGAATATTTATGATTCATGGCTATAGGTCAGAAGATCAACAGGATTTAGAAGAAGTTGACTCCAACTCTGATGGGTGACTTGGAGGGGTTCAAGACTTCAATGGGGGAAGTAACTACAGATATGGTAGAAATGGCATGAAAACTAGAATTTTAAGTGGAGTCTGAAGATGTGACTGAATTGCTTCAATTTCATGATAAAATTTTAACAGATGATGAGTTGCTTCTTATGAATCGGTAAAGAAAGCGGTTTCTTGAGATGGAATCTAGTCCTGGAAGATACTGTGAAGAATGCTGAAATGACAACAAAAGATTTAGAATAATATATAAACTCTGTTGATAAAGGAGTGGCAGAGTTTGAGAAAATTGACTCCAATTTTCAAAGAAATTCTACTGTAGGTAAACGATTGTCAAACATCACTGCATGCTAAGAGGAATCATTTGTGAAAGGAAGAGTCAATTGATGCAGTAAACTTCGTTTTTGTAACATTTTAAGAAATTGCCACAGCCACCTGAATCTTCAGCAACCGCCACCCTCATCGGTCAGCAGCTATCAATATCCATGCAACACCCTCCACCAGCAAAAAGATTATGACTTGTCGAAGGCTCAAATGGTTAGCATTTTTTAGCAATAAAATAATTTTTTTAGCTGCTGCTAAGTCGCTTCAGTCGTGTCCGACTCTGTGCGACCCCAGAGATGGCAGCCCACCAGGCTCCCCCGTCCCTGGGATTCTCCAGGCAAGAACACTGGAGTGGGTTGCCATTTCCTTCTCCAATGCATGAAAGTGAAAAGTGAAAGTGAAGTCGTGTCCAACTCTTAGCGACCCCATGGACTGCAGCCTACCAGGCTCCTCCGTCCATGGGATTTTCCAGGCAAGAGTACCGGAGTGGGGTGCCATTGCCTTCTCCGAGGTACACACATTTTTTTTTTAGGTGTAACACTATTCACATTTAATAGACTATACTGGAATGTAAACAAACTTTATAGGCACTGAGAGACTAAAAATGTGTGTGACTCACTTTATTATGATATTTAGTTTATTCTTGTGTTCTGAAACTGAACATGCAATATCTCCATGGTATGCCTGTAATGTTTTGGAGAATCTTTAATTGACACCCAAGCAGCAGTTGCTATTTTCACTTTAGGTGATTTCAAAATAACACCTGGATGGAATTCTTTTATTACAAAAGTAGAAACAAAGGAACTGAATAAAAAAAATAGGTATAATATTTACAGTACTTACTGATGTGTTGAACTATTTGGTAGATGTAAAACTAATTGTAATGTTTGCAATTATATGAAGCCTTTGTTTAATCACCAATATTCCCTTATTAAAGGACCAGAAAACTCATTAGAGCCGTGAACAAATGAAAAGATTAATCAGAAACCTAACCTGGGTCCCAAATAGCTCTTCTTTCTTATAGTCTTCTGAGTTTCACCTTTGTCCTTTGCTATGCAGTTATCCTCTTTCTAGGGAATTAAATTTCTGTACTAGATACGAAAATTGTCTCAGAGACCAGCTGCATGTACTTAAGTAATTTGATAGTACAAATGATTTTCTGGATATACTGCTCTAAAATTGTATTTCAATTACTCTCATCCATTAATGTCTTTGGAAGCAAACTTTTCTTTGCCTATGACATTTATTCTAACTACTTTTAGACATGATAACATCAGTGACCCATAGATAATCCAAAATTCAAACGTGAACGTGAAGTCGCTCAGTCGTGTCCGACTCTTTGCGACCCCGTGGACTGTAGCCTACCAGGTCCTCTGTCCATGGGATTTTCCAGGCAATAGTACTGGAGTGGATTGCCATTTCCTTCGCCAAGGGATCTTCCCAACCCAGGGATCGAACCCGGGTCTCCCGCATTGTAGACAGAGGCTTTACCGTCTGAGCCACCAGGGAAGTAAAGTTCAAAGGTCACATTTAAATAGTTTTTTTAAAAACAATATTTTAAATCTACTTGTCTTTTTAAAATATAGCATTAGTAACAAGAAAATCAATTGTAACATATTGGAGCCAAAGCACATTTTATTGTGCAAGTGAGAATAAAAGTCCAAGATTTAAGAAGAACTTTAATGACAGTTGAGGATACATCTTTTTTTGTCATAAATAGAGGTCAAGAGTCGCTAGGCTTGTTACAGGAAATATTTAGTTTACATCAAATAATTAAACACTAGAACCATAGACATAGCTATGCCTAATTTACTTGAAAATATCCAGTGGTGTACAATAGAAGATTCCTATGGATTTGCAAGAAGCTATTCACGTTTCTTTCAATTCCACATTCAGTGACCTTACCTTAGTTTCTTGAAATCAACCATGGTGGGAATATTTGCACCTCAGAAATCAGCAGATACCTTAAATAAGAGCTTTCTCTCCCTTGGAGAGCTTGTTATTAAATTTACTTGCACACACTGGTAATATCTTAAGAATGAAGATTGAAATGTCTGACTTTTAAAGGCACAATTTAAAGTAAGTGCTTTGTGCTTGGTGAGAGTCCAAAGTCTACTTTTTTTCTGTGTTTAAAAATTGTGGATGATGACATTCCTGAGTCCTACTTTCAATCTGCCATCGCTTTAACATTTCCATTTTTCCTCACCTGATGCCAAGATGCTCTGGAAACCAGGATACCGAAGTTTGAGGAGCTAGTATCCACTCAGGCCTACAAGGATCAAAACTTAGTAGTAGAAGTCCATTTCTGCCTGAAACTGCCTCAAATCCTTTTTAGATGGTTGGGTGAGACTCTTAAGAAAATTAAAGATCCGTTAAACCATCAAAACCAAGAGTGCCTTGACCCTTGTGAATGCTGTCTCTTAATACCAACAATATAGTTAGGAGGTATAAAAGAGAGAGTTAACTCAGCAGGGTTTGGGTGCACACTGTGTAGTAAAGGTTTAACTCAGTGGAATTAGGTAGCCCAAACTTTGAATATTCTAAAGAAAGGATTAACTCTTGACCAGGTCCTGAGAGATTATCTCAAAATCCTTGGAATATTCTGCATCATGAGAGTATATTTGTATAGTAGAGCCATGATCCATGCCTGAGAGTTTGTATTAGCATCAGGCTTTATGATGGGGGCCTTGGGCTGTATTAATTTGATCTTGGAGGGGTCATAGATTAACTCAGATGAGTCATGCTGGTGCTCCATGCCAGTAGTCCTTCATGACTAACCCTCCCAATCCCTGTGAACAATCTGTCACAACTCAGGTGAGCTTTCCTTCTTGGCAGGACTTCACATATGTTGTCATAGCTCATTGTTGGGAGAATTAAACATTGTCCATGTTACTCCACTGGGAGAGGACAACTGTAAGCTTATGGCTGGTTTCTCCTGGGCTGTGTCCTGTTTACCTTTTGCCCTTGCTGACTTTAACCTCTATCCTTTCACTGTAATAAATGGGAACTGTGAATTTCTGAGTTTTACAGGTCCTTCTAATGAAGAATCAAATCTGAGCGGGAGTCTTGGGAAATCTTGACACAAGTGATCTTCAAGGGAAAGCGCTGACCCAGAAGCCAAGAGTCCTTAAGTCTATTTCAGCCCTGTTAAAAATACAACTCTATGATTGGAGGTCATCTGCTCCCTTTGCTAGATTCCAGTTTATCTACATATTTTTAACCTTTGTGACTTCTAAGTTAAGTTCTATATCTGATATTCTGTGATTCTAAATATGCAATTTACCTATTATTTCTGTCTAGGACTTCAAAATCAGTAACGCATTCAAGTCCTGGATCTTTAAAAGTAAAAAAGCATGTGAGAATACTTTATTGCTAATAGTAAATCTAGTTTATCTTTGATTTTTTTTTTGGGGGGGGCGGTCTTCCTCTGACCATTTACTATAAAGGTGGCACTACTTAAGAAATCAACAAAACCACAAAAAATAAACTCATATACATATCCCTGGACTTCCCCAGAAGCTCAGTGGTAAAGAATCTGCTCTGCCAATGCAGATGTGAGTTTGATTCCTGGGTTAGGAAGATCCCCTGGAGAAGGAAATGGCAACCCACTCTGGTATTCTTGCCTGAGAAATCCCATTGACAGAGGAGCCTGGCAGGCTATAGTCCATGGGGTTAAGAAAGAGTCAGACATGTCTTAGTGACTAAAAATGGCAGCAATATATGTTTTGGGCACTGTGGACAGTAGATCCTTTTACATGAAATTATATTCTTCATTGTAATTACTGGGAACCAGGAATTTTAAAATATTATGTTATTTGTCTAAACAGGAAGTATATAAAGTTGTCAATGGATTGGAAAATGGTTTCCAGCAAAACTTCAAAAATCTCAAAACACATTTATTAACATCAGAAGCTAAACCATGTGAAATTAATTCTACTCATTGCTCTTATGATAAGATCATACATTTCAAGTTAGGATTTCTTGGAGCTTCACTGATTTAACTATATTTTGAGTAATTTAAGAAAGATAGTCTAGTTTGGACTTTTTAAAATATATTTTCCTCCTAAATTAATAATTCTAGGGACAGTCCTAATCATAATTAACAATTTGAATTTTAAGTCAAGGAGGAGTATGGAATGAATTGAAGCCTAGCGTAGACTATATTATTCAGCCTTTAAATGTATCTCACCCATCTTGTGAGGGACTTCTGATAGGGATCAAGAAAGATATCCAGGTGCCCTTCCCTTTTTTTAAGATAAAAAAATAGGGAAATGCATCTTTGCTTTACAGATACCAGAAGAAGAAACAGAGAGTTTCCCATATTATTTGGAAAAAATATAACATGAAACCTATCCTCTTAAAATATTTAAGTGTGTGTGCATGCATGCTCAATCACTTAAGTTCTGTCTGACTCTGTGCAGTGCTACGGACTGTAGCCTGCCAGGCTCCTCTGTCCATGGGATTCTCTAAGGCAAGAATACTGGAATGGGTTGCCATGCCCTCCTCTAGGGGATCTTCCGGACCCAGGGATTGAACCCACAGTGTCTTCTGCACCTTCTGCATCACAGACAGATTCTTCACCACTGCACCACTTGTGAAGCCCATATATAAGTATACAATATGTTATTGCAGACTTATAGGTACAATTTTTACAACAGATCCCTAGAGCTTGTTCATCTTGCTTGACTAAACTTCATACACCTTGGTTAGGAACTGTTTCTCCTCAACCTCCAGCCACTGGCAACCACCATCCCACTCTATGAGTCTATAAATATTACTCTTTAAGAGATCTCATAAAAGTGGCATCATGCAGTATTTATTTTTCTACAATTGGCTTATTTCTCTTAGCATAATGCCTTCAGTTTTCATGCATGCAGTTGAATTTTGTAGAATTCCCTTTCTTTAAAGACCAAATATTATTTCATTGTTTGTACAGACGAACCTTGAGCAACTTAGGGGTTAGGGGCACTGACCATTGACCACCTGTGCAATTGAAAACCTGAGTATTACTTTACAGTTAGCTCCTCGCATCTGCAATGTGGTTCTGTAGCTAAGGATTCAACCAATCACCAACAATTTAGTACTGCATTTTCTACTGAAAAAAAAAAAAATAAAATTCTTGTTTAAGTAGACCTGTATAGTTTAAACAACTGTATGTACAGCAGTTTCTTTATCCATCGTCCTTCAATGGACATTTAAGTTGTTTTCATATGTTGGCTATTGTAAACTGCAGCAATGAACATGGGAGTACAGCTATCTTTTTGAGATCCTGCTTTCAATTATTTTGGATAAATATCCCAAAGAGGGACTGCTGGATCATGTCATAGTTCTTGAGATGATCTTAGATCATATGGTAGTTCTTGTAATTTCCTGAGAAGCTGCCGTACTGTTTTCCATAGCAGCTATACCATTTACATTCCTACCAACGGTGTAAAAGGGTTCCAATTTCTTCTTACTCAAATATTTGTGGTGTTTGGGGATTTTTTCACTTTTATTGATATGCAATTTACATATATCACTGTAAGTTTAAGGTGTATATTGTAATGATTTGACTTACATACATTGTGAAATAACTGTAGACAACATCCATCATCTCATAAATAAAACAAAAAGAAAAAAAAATCTCCTTGTGATAAGAACTCTTAGGATTTTCCCTTAACTTGCATGTATATTATACAGCAGTGCTAACTGTAGTCATCATGTAGTACATTACATACTTAGTATTTATATACCTTAAACCTAGAAGGCTGTACCTTTTTTATATGGAAGTATAATTGCTTTGTGATGTTGTGTTAGTTTCTGGTACACAACAGTGAATCGGTTAATATGTACACATGTATCCTCTCCCTCTTGAGCCCCCCTCACACCCCACCCCCATCCCACTGCTCATCACAGAGTACCAAACTGAGCTTCCTGTGCTAGACAGCAGCTTCACACTAGCTATCTGTTTTACACATGGTAGTGTATGTATGTCAATCTTGCTCCCTCAGTTCATCCCACCCTCCACTTCCCCCTGTCCTCACCATGTCCACAGGTCCATTCTTTGCATCTGTGTCTCTATTCCTACCCTGCAAATAGGTTCTATATGTACCATTTTTCTAGATTCCATATTAATACATTACTATATGATATTTATTTTTCTCTTCCTGACCTACTTCACTCTGTATAACAGACTCTAGTGCATCCACATCACTCCAAATGACCAATTTCATTCCATTTTAGCCTGAGTAATAGTCCATTGAATACATGTATCACATCTTTATCCATTCATCTGTTGATGGACATTTGGGTTGCTTCCATGTCCTGGCTATTATAAATACTCTGCAATGAACATGTGTCTTTTTGAATTATGGTTTTCTCAGGGTATATATCCAGTAGTGGGATTGCTGGGTCATATAGCAGTTCTATCTTTACTTTTTTAAGGAACCACCATACTGTTCTCCATAGTGGCTGTAACAATTTACGTTCCCACCAACAGTGCAAGAGGTTTCTGTTTTCTCCACACCCTCTCCAGCATCTATTGTTTGAAGATTTTGTGATGACAGCCATTCTCACAGATGTCAGGTGGAGGTGGTACCTCATTGTATGGAAGGTTGTGGTGGCTCAGTGGTAAAGAATCCACCTGCTAATGCAGGAGAAGCAGATTTGATCCCTGGGTCAGGAAGAGCCCCTGGAGAAGCAAATGGCAACCCGCTCAAGTATTCTTGCCTGGAGGATCACATGAACAGAGGAGCCTGGCAGGCTAGTGTCCAGACATGACTGAATGACTGAGCATGCACGCTCATGGAAGATTGTAACTTTTGATTACCTTCTTCCATTCCCATCCCTACCCTCTGGTAAGCCCAAGTCTAATCTTTTTTTTTCCCCCAAAGACTCCACATATAACTGAGATCATACTGTGTTTGTCTTTCTCTGTATGACTTGTTTCACTTAGTATAATGCCTTTTAGGTTGATATATATTGTCACAAATGGTAGGATTTCCTCATTTTTAAGGTTAAATAATATTCTTGTGTGTGTGTGCATGTGTGTGTATCTTTTTAATTCATTCATCTGTTGCTGGGCACAGGTTGCTTCCATATCTTGGCTATGTAAATTATGCTGCAATGAACATAGGAGTGCCTATATCTCCTTGAATTTGCGTTTTCATTTCCTCTGATATATATCCAGGAGGGGAATATATGATCCATATGCTGGATCATATGGTGGTTCTATTTTTAATTTGTTGATATTTTTTCCATAGTGACCGTACCAGTGAATATTCTCACCAACAATGCAAAATATGTCCTTTTATCCACATCCATACCAGCATTTGTTATCTTTTGTCCTTTTGATCATGGCCACTGTAACATGTGTAAGATGATATCTCATTTTGGCTTTTATTTGCATTTCTCTAATGACTAGTGCAAAATTCAGACTTAAATTGAAGAAAGGAGGGAAAACCACTAGATCATTCAGGTATGGCCTAAATCAAATCCCTTATGATTATACAGTGGAAGTGACAAATAGATTCAATGGGTTATCTTATACAGTGCCTGAAGAACTATGGACAGAGGTTCATGACACTCTACAGGAAGCAGTGATCAAGACCATCCCCAAGAAAAAGCAATGCAAAGAGGCAAAATGCTTGTCTGACAAGGCCTTACAAATAGCTGAGAAAAGAGAAGTGTAAAGCAAAGGAAAAAAGGAAAGATATACCCATTTGAATGCAGAGTTTCAAAGAATAGCAATGAGACATAAGAAAACCTTACTCAATGATCAATGCAAAGAAATAGAGGAAAACAATATAACAGGAAAGACTAGAGATCACTTCAAGAAAATCAGAGATACCAAGGGAACATTTCATGCAAAGATAGGCACAATAAAGGACAGAAATGGTATGCACCTAACAGAAGCAGAAGATAAGAAGAGGTGACAATAATATACAGAAAAACTGTACAAAAAAGATCTTTATGACCCAGATAATAACGATGGTGTGATCACTCATCTAGAGCCAGACATCCTGGAATGTGAAGTCAAGTGGGCCTTAGGAAGCATCACTACAAACAAAGTTAGTGGAGGTGATGGAATTCCAGTTGAAATTTCAGATCCTAAAAGATGATGCTGTGAAAGTGCTGCACTCAACATGCCAGCAAATTTGGAAAAGTCAGTGGCCACAGGACTGGAAAAGGTCAGTTTTTATTCCAATCCCAAGGAGAAGGCAATGGCACACCACTCCAGTACTCTTGCCTGGAAAATCCCACGGACGGAGGAGCCTGGTAGGCTGCAGTCCATGGGGTCGCTAA
The DNA here is from genome assembly GCA_935064755.1 of Tragelaphus eurycerus. NCBI lineage: Eukaryota > Metazoa > Chordata > Mammalia > Artiodactyla > Bovidae > Tragelaphus > Tragelaphus eurycerus. The sequence continues at coordinate 85,627 of CAKXYN010000272.1, forward strand.
GAGTCAGACATGACTGAGCGACTTCACTTTCTCTCTTCACTTTCATGCATTGGAGAAGGAAATGGCAACCCACTCCAGTGTTCTTGCCTGGAGAATCCCAGGGACGGGGAAGCCTGGTGGGCTGCTGTCTATGGGGTTGCACAGAGTCGGACACGACTGAAGTGACTTAGCATAGCATAGCAAAGAAAGGCAACGCCAAAGAATGCAAATTACCACAAAATTGCACTCATATCACACACTAGCAAAATAATGCTGAAAATTCTTGAAGCTAGGCTTCAACAGTATGTGAATCATGAACTTCCGGATGTTCAAGCTGGATTTAGAAAAGGCAGAGGAACCAGAGATCAAATTGCTAACACCTGCTGGATCATCAAAAAAGCAAGAGAGTTCCAGAAAAACATCTATTTCTGCTTTATTGACTATGCCAAAGCCTTTGACTGTGTGGATCACAACAAACTGTGGAAAATTCTGAAAGAAATGGGAATACCAGACCACCTGACCTGCCTCCTGAGAAATGTGCATGCAGGTCAAAAAGCAACAGTTAGAACTGGACATAGAGCAACAGGCTGTTTCCAAATCAGGAAAGGAGTAATCAAGGCTGTATATTGTCACCCTGCTTATTTAACTTATATGCAGAATGAAGGAAAGCTACAGGGCTCAAAATAGCCTAGAATTAAAACTCCCCTCCAGGTCCTCCTCAGCATTCTATACAGAATAAATAACCTTTTCCCCCCAAAGAAAGAAATGAATATTATGATTGATTATGTTCAGCTCCCAGCCGGTCCCAGTCTCTGGCAGGTCTCAAGAATTCCTTGCCCCAGTTGTTAGAAGCTAACTAATCAAAATAATCTTGAGGAAAAACAGACTCCCTCAAAACAATGTATCTCCACATATATATGTTTTCTATATATACCTACTTTTTTCTTGACTTAGGGCAGCAACTCACTGGTCTGACTGCTACCCCTTCTTACCTCAGTAAAGGTGATCTGTTCATGTAAAGTATCAGTCTCATTATTTCTCTGAATCGAACCTTCTCTAGTTCCTTTACCTTACACAGAGTACACCATGTGAAATGCCAGGCTGGATGAAGCACATGCTCGAAATAAGGTTGCTGGGAGAAATATCAATAACCTCAGATACACAGATGACACCACCCTTATGGCAGAAAGTGAAGAAGAACTAAAGAGCCTCTTGATGAAAGTGAAAGAGGAGCGTGAAAAAGTTGGCTTAAAGCTCAACATTCAGAAAACTAAGATCATGGCATCTGGTCCCATCAGACATGACAAATAGATGGGGAAACAATGGAAAGAGTGATAGACTTATTTTTTGAGGCGCCAAAATCACTGCAGATGTTGACTGCAGCCATGAAATTAAAAGATGCTTGCTCCTTTGAAGAAAAGCTATAACAAACCTAGACAGTGTATTAAAAAAACAGACATTACTCTGCCAACTAAGGTCCATCTAGTCAAGGCTATGGTTTTTCCATTAGTCATGTATCAATGTGAGAGTTGGACCACAAAGAAAGCTGAGCACCAAAGAATTGATGCTTTTGAACTATGGTGTTGGAGAAGACTCTTGAGAGTCCCTTAGACTGCAAGGAGATCCAACCAGTCCATCCTAAAGGAAATCAGTCCTGGGTGTTCATTGGAAGGACTGATGCTTAAGCTGAAACTGCAATACTTTTGCCACCTGATGTGAAGAACTGAATCACTGGAAAAGACCTTGATGCTGGAAAAGATGGAAGGCAGGTGGAGAAGGGGACAACAGAGGAAGAGATGGTTGGATGGCTTCACTGACTTGATGGACATGAGTTTGCGCAAGCTCTGGGAGTTGGTAATGGACAGGGAGGCCTGGCATGCTGCAGTCCATGGGATTGCAAAGAGTTGGACACGACTGAGTGACTGAACTGAACAGAATGACTAGTGACGCTGAGCCTCTTTCAAGTACCTATTGATCATTTATTTCCTTTTTAGGAAAACAGTTTGGATACTCTGAGTAGAAAAATTTTATTCAGGTCCATTGTTCATTTTCACCAAATATCTAGGTAAAATTGCATGAGTTCTTACTCGTTTATATATTTGAGGAGGATTGGCATTAATTCCTCTTTAAATGTTTAGTTAAATTCACCAATGAAGCCTTTTGGTTCTAGATAATCTTTGCTGGGAAATATTTGATTACCAAATCAGTCTTTCTTCTAGTAACTGGTCTATTCAGATTTTCTATTTATTCCTTATTTAGTCTCAGTAATTCATATCTTTCTAAGAGATTTTCCATTTTCTATCTTGCCCAGAGAACAAACTTAGTTCATTTAAACTTTTCTATTGTTTTCCTGATTTCTATTTCATTTATTCTGCTCTAATTTTTATATTTTCTTCCTTCTGCTGACTTTGGTTTCAGCTTGTTCTTTGGACTTTTAAGTTTTGATAATAACTATATTCATAGGTTAAGGTGATAGCTCATTATGGATGTGATTTGTATTTTCCTGAATGATTAGTGATATTGAGCATTTTTTATACAGGTTGGCCATTTTTTAACTTTTCTTTGCAGAAAATTTATATTTGTCCTTGTGCTGTTTTTAAATTGGGTTATCAGGGATTTTTAAAACTATTAAGTTATAGGAATTCCTTATGTATTTTAGACGTTAACCCCTCATGAGATATATGGTTTGCGATAGTTTTTCCCATTCTGCAGGTTGCCTTTTTACTTTGTGCTAATTTCCTTTTCTGTGCAGGGGTTCTTTTATATATATTTATGTATTTATTTATTTTAATTGGAGGCTAATTGCTTTGCAATATTGTATTGGATCGCCATACATCAACATAATCCGCCATGGGTATACACGTGTTCCCCATCCTGAGCCCCGCCCCCACCTCCCTCCCCTTACCACCCCTCTGGGTCTGGGTGTGCAGGGGCTCTTTAATTTGATGTAGTCTCACTTTTCTTTTTATTGCCTGTGTCTTTTGTGTCATATCCATCAAATATTTTCAAGACCTGTATCATTAAACTTTTTTTTCCTATGCTTTCTTCTATGAGGTTTAAAGTTCTAGGTCTTATATTTTAAATCTTAAATCAACTTTGATTTGATTTTTGTGTAAAGTGTTATGACAAGGGTCCAATTTCTCTATCTTTCTTTATTTGCATATTGTTATCCATTTTTCCAGCACCATTTGCTGAAGATTTCTCTTTCCCCATTGTGTGTTCCTGGGAGAGATCAGTTGATTTTATATATGCATTGCATGCATGTGTTTATTTCTGTATTCTGTAATCTGTTCTGTTGGTCTATACATTTGATTTTATGGCAGTTCCATACTCTTCTGGTTTTTGAAACCTCTCTTTTTGATTTTAATATTCTTTACAATTTCTATAAAACTGTCACTGGAATTTTGATAGGGATTACATTGAATCTGTACATTGCTTTGGATAGTATGGACATCATAAGAACATCAGGTTGTAGGGACTTCTCAGGTGGTCTGGTGGTTAAGGCTCCGTGCTTCCACTGCAGGAGACGTGGGTTTGATCTCTTGTCAGGGAAGTTCAAAAAGGAATATCAGTTCTTCCAATCCATGAATATGAGAAATCTTTATATGTATGTCTAGTTAATTTCTTTCACCAGTAATTTATAGTGTTCAGTAAGTCTTTTCACCTCCTTATTTAAGTTTATTCCTAAGTATTTTATTCATTTTAGTGCTATTGTAAATGAAATTGTCTGCTAATTTCTTTTTTCATAGTTTATTTTTAGTGTGTAGAAATGCAACTGATTTTTAGTATGTTGATTTTTTTTATCCTGAAATGTCACTGTATTTATTTATTTATTCTAGTAGCTTTACAGAGCCTTTAGGGTTTCCTATGTATAAGATCATATCATTTAAAAACAGTAGCAATTTACTACTACCTTTATGATTTGTGTGCCCTTTATTCTTTGGACATGCTCAGTGACTCAGTGATATCTTGACTCTGCAACACTATGGAGTGTACTCTGCCAAGCTCCTCTGTCCATGGAATTTCCACAGCAAGAATATTGGAGTGGGTTGCCATTTCCTACTCCAGGGGATCTTCCTGACCCAGGGATCAAACCCATATCTGCTGCATCTCCTACACTGGCAGGTGTATTCTTTACCACTGGCCCTCCTTATCTTGCCTAATTGCTCTGAAGAGGGCTTCCAGTACTATGTTAAATAAAAGTAGTGACAATGTACATCATTGCCTTGTTCGTAGTTTTACAGGAAAAGATTTCAGTTATTCCCTGCTGAATATGATGTTACCTGTGTTTGTTTGTTTTTTTAATTTGGTCTTTATCAAATTGGGAAAATAGCCTTCTATTTCTGGTTGTTGAGTTTTTATAATGAAAGGGGGTTGAATTTTGCTAAATAGGGTTTTTTGCATTTAGAGACAATCGTGATTTTTACTCATCATTTTATTAATGTAGTGTATCACATTACTAGATATTCGTATATTCAACTATTCTTGTCTCCCAGCTATAAGTACCACTTGGTTAGGGTGTATGATCCTTTTAACATGCTATTGGATTCTGGTTCCTGAATTTTTTGAAGATTTTTTTCATCTATATTCATCAGGAATATGGTATGCAGTTTTCTTTTTTTGTGGTGTTTTGTCTGGCTTCAGTATCAGGATTACATCAATCACATAAGTTTATCAGTGTTCTCTTTAAATCCTTCAGAGTAGTTTTGAAGGACTTATGTTCATTGTTCTTTAAATGTTTTATACAATTAACCAATGACTTCATCCAGTTCTCAGCTTTACTTTGAGTGATTTTGGTAACTTATTTAATCTCCATACTAGCTCTGAGTTTTTCAGACTTTCTATTTCTCCCCAGGTTAGACTTAGTAGTGTTTATGTTTTTAGGAATGTATCCATTTCACCTAGGCTTTATTTTATTGGTATATAATTGTTCACAGCAGTCTTTTATGACTCTTATTTTCATAGCATCACTCTATTTTAAATCTTCTTTGTATTTTTTACCTAAGGGTTGGCCAGTTTTGTTTATCTTTAAAAAAATTTTTTTTAGTTTATTTTTATTTCTGCTCTAATATTATATTCTCTTTTCTGGTAATTTTGCATTTAGTTTGTTTTTTCCTCTAGTTCCTGAGATATAATGTTAGGTTGTTGCTTTGACATATTTCTTCTTTTTTTAGCTTAGATGTTTATCACTATGAACTTTCTTCTTAGTTCTGCTTTTCCTACATACTCTAAGTTTTGGTATATTTTTTGTCACTGTTTTGTATGTCTTAAGGTATTTCTAGTTTGTTTGTTTGTTTTTTTTTTAATTTTTTAATCTCTTCTTTGGCCCAGTGGCTGTTTAAGAGTGTATTATTTAAGTTCCACACCTATGTGAATTCCACACATTTTCACTTCTGCTTTGATTTCTAAATTTTATTCCATTATGATCAGAAAAAGTGTTATAATTTCAATTTTCTTAAATTTTTAAAATTTGTTTTATGATCTAACTTGTGATCTGTTCTAGAGAAAGATATGTGTGCTTAAGTAGAATTGTGAACTCTCATGGTATTGAATGGAACATTCTATAAATATCTTATAGGTACATTTGGCCTATAATGTTATTCAAGTCCTTTGTTTCTTTATTGATAATCTGTCTGGATCTTCTCTTCATTATTGAAAGGAATACTGAAGTCTACTGTTATTTTATTGCTATATATCTCTTCCTTCGTATCTATTTTTGCCTGACATATATTTACGTGCTAATTATATTGGTTGCATATATAATTATAATTGCTTTATCTTCTTGGAGAATTGATTCCTTTATTTCTATATAATGTCCTACTTTTTCTCGTTTCACTTTTGAACTCTAAACTCTATTTTGTATGATATACATACAGCCATCGCTTCATTCTTTAGGGTGCCGTTTGCATGGGAAATCTTTTTCATTTCTTCACTTTCAGTTATGTGTGTTAAGGTAAGTTTCTTGCAGAAAGCATAGTTGGGTCTCATTTTTGCTTGTTTGTTTGATTTCTTTAATCTGTTAATCCACTCCGTCCTCATGGACCAACCTTATATAGAGAAAGATCCTTACCAGTCATTCCAGCCTGAGATTCAGAGGGCCTCTGCTTACTCTTTCACACACTATGGAGAAGTAGGCAACTGTTGTATGGTCCACTTATTGTGTGCTGAGCCCGGGGACAGGATCAATGGCATCTGTTAGCCTAAGATACTGCCTTTCCCCTGGGCAGCTAGAATGTGCTGGATATATCAGAACTCCAAGACTGGCAATTCAGATGCCAGACCTCTGAAGAGCCCCCCTCAGAAATGTTTGGGGTCACTGAACATGTGAGCCAATCCTTCCCTCCCTTAGGTGATGCTGGGAGCTGGGAGGGGTCCTTGATCATATGGCACTGTGTCAGAGCAAGTGTCACCAACAAGGTGTCTCAAATTTCCCTACCAGATTCAGCAAGTCTAGTTTTGCAGTCTCCCAAGATTTGGAGCCTTTCAATTATTTTTCTTATACATCAAGAAAGGAATTTGTTCACTAATTGTTGCTAAATCAGTATGATTATGGGGGGAAAAGATGGTGCTTCCTACTCCATTATCTTGCTGACATTACTCCCGATGATATTTCAAAATACGGTAAAATGTTGATAACATTCTACTGCAGGACAGAACTCCTGAAAATTTACATTTAAAGTTGGCTATCAACAAAGCATATTTATAATTATTTAGTAGAATCAACTACTTAAAAAAAGATGAAATAGGAGACTAGAATTTGTTATGGTAGGGATTTAACTGATTTTAAGTAAGCAATTCTACAAGGATATTTAAAGTTAAGCCATAATCTAAAAGATGAAAAATAAAGAAAGCAAAAAATATATGATGGGATATTATTGTCTGCCAGGTTTGAGCATTGACTCTTGGGGTTTCCTATATAAGTAGAACCACTTGTATGAAGGGTTATGTCACCTTCATTCTTGCTATCTCTCCAAGGAAAACAAATATACCTCTGTATTGTTCCTGTAGAAAAATGCCTCAAAAGGACCTTATGTCATGACCTGATGTGAGCTAGCCTATTTCACACAGTCTTGTGTCCTTTAGACAGAAAATACAAAAAATATTTGGCAGATCAAGATAGTAATTTATTTCTGACAGAAGAAAATTAAATATTTCTACAAATTATTATTGCAAATCTAATGAGTCCTCACTTGTGATGTATAAGAAGTCAGGTGGGTGATGTACTCACCCAAAATGTCTGGGGCTTTGTGAAGTTCATTGGAACAAGTCAGTAATCTGTGCTTATGTTTCTACATCTAGAACTGAGAGGCCATCAGGGAATTTAGAACAAGGAAAAAATATGGAAACCACACTGCTTAACTATTCACTTTTCAGTAAGATCTCAAGAGGTTTTCTTTTCTTTATCACTCTGATAGGTATGATTTCCAATCTAGTCAGGCTTATGTGCAAAGTTGTGGTTGATGGCCTAGAGAGCAGATGGCTCACTGACCACTTTCTCATGACTTCTCCTAGGTCCTAATATATAGTTGGCTCATAGAAGCCACCCAAAAAATAATTTTAGTACCTCTGTGCTTCAAATAATATTTCTACTACTTGAATTAAATCATTTGAAAAAAGCTTACCACTGATAACTAAGTCACCATCACAAGGATTCATTTTATGTTACAGTAATGGAAACACAAACTTAAATTACTTCATCAACTGTGATTTTGCTTTTGTAATAATTAGAGTTTTTAATCCTCCCCAATTTTTAAAATATTCAATTTCTATATATATTTACAAATCCATTTATGCCACAGAACAAAAGAATAAAAATCATTAACCTCACTTTCCATTGTACTGGGGTATGAGAGTAGTAGAGAGAAATAATCTCTCAATGAGTAAGTATTAGAGCAAGCCCAGGAAAAATATACTTTTAACACCTTGATAATATAGGAAAAGGTCACCTATGCTATGCTATGCTAAGTCACTTCAGTCGTGTCTGACTCTGTGCAACCCCATAGACGGCAGCCCACCAGGCTTCCCCGTCCCTGGGATTCTCCAGGCAAGAACACTGGAGTGGGTTGCCATTTCCTTCTCCAATGCATGAAAGTGAAAAGTGAAAGTGAAGTCGCTCAGTCGAGTCCGACTCTTATCGACCCCATGGACTGCAGCCCACCAGGCTCCTCCATCCATGGGATTTTCCAGACAAGAGTACTGGGGTGGGGTGCCATTGCCTTCTCCAAGTTACATGTAAATTTTGCAAAGATAGGAAATTAGGAGAAAATGCAAGGAGTGAAATGAAAATTCTGATTATAAACAATAGGTATGCTTGGAGTAGTATCTGAGATTCTACATTTCTAACGAGCTCTCAAATCAGTCTGGTGCTGCTAATCCTCAAAATTAACACACACACACACACACACACACACACACACACACACACACACACCCCAATGCCTCTTTCCTACTTTCAGAGATTCCGATTTCATTGGCATGAAGTTTGAATATTTGGACTTCTAATCCCCCAGGACAAAGTTTGAGGAGTACTGCTTTAGAGGAAGACATTTCAAAACTTTCTAATCAAAAGACTTGTTAAAATGTCAATTCTCAGGCCCCATCCCATACTACTTAGATCTGAAACTCCAGGAGAAAAGCCTGGAAAGCAGAATCTTTAACAGGTGACTTCTTAGAATCAGCAAAGTTTGGTAAACACTGTTCTAGAGCAATCACAGAGGCCACAATATGATGTATGTTACTGGTCCAGTGGGTCATTAATCCACTTCAAGACCAATCACTGTACTTCAGAAAAAGAATCATGCAACAAATTCCTTTAGATCTCCTTGAGGAAGGTCAATGGAAAGGAAAACTGATTCTTCGAAAGGATGGAAGAATGTGAATCATCAATATGGGAATTATCAGGAGTGAGAGAGTCTACCTCTTAATTTGTACCCATTAGAGTTACCTTCCAAAGCAGAATTTTTAATGTCTACACATCACATTTTTAGTTAGTTGTGTAAGCGTATGCTATCCATGATATTCATTTTTGTTTTCTCTGTCTTCTTTGGCCCATACATTGTCTATAGCAGGGTTTCTAATCAAGTTACTTTTCAAGACACTAGTGACAGCTATATGTAACATACAAATGTTATTTCTTAACAAATTTGTTGTTGTTGTTGTTCAGTCACTCAAACATGTCTGACACTTTGTGACACCATGGACTGCAGCACACCAGGCTTCTCTGTCCTTCACCATCTCCCAGAACTCACTCAATCTCATGTCCATTGAGTTGGTGATGCCATCCGATCATCTCGTCCTCTGTCGTCACCTTCTCCTCCTGCCTTCAATTATTCCTAGCATCAGGGTCTTTTCTAATGAGTTGGTTTTTTGCATCAGGTGGTCAAAGTATTGGAGCTCCAGCTTCAGCATCAGTCCTTCCAATGAATATGCAGGACTGATCTCCTTTAGGATGGACTGGTTGATCTCCTTGCAGTCCTAAGGACTCTCAAGAGTCTTCTCTAACACCACAGTTCAAAAGCATCAATCCTTCAGCGTTCAACCTTCTTTAAGGTCCAGCTCTCACATCCATACATGACTACTGGAAAACTCTAGACATGACTATATGGACCTTTGTCGACAAAATAATGTCTCCGCTTTTTAATATGTTATCTAGGTTTGTCATAGCTTTTCTTCCAAGGAATGTCCTTTAATTTCATGGTCTGTAGTCACCACCTGCAGCAATTGCAGAGCCCAAGGAAATAAAGTCTGTCACTGTTTCATTTGTTTCCCCACCTATTTGCCACGAAGTGATGGGACCAAATGAAATGCCATGATCTTCATTTTTGAATGTTGAGTTTTTCGCCAGTTTTTTCACTCTCCTCTTTCACTTTCATCAAGAGGCTCTTTAGTTCTTCTTCACTTTCTGCCACAAGGGTGGTGTCATCTGCATATCTGAGGTTATTGATACTTCTCCTGGCAATCTTGATTCCAGCTTTTGCTTCATCCAGCCCAATATATTGCATGATGTATTCTGTATATAATTTAAATAAGCAGGGTGACAATATACAGCCTAGACATATGCCTTTCCCAATTGGAACCAGTGCCAGCAAATTTGGAAAACTCAGCAGTGGCCACAAGATTGGAAAAGGTCAGTTTTCATCCCAATCCCAAAGAAAGGCAATGCCAAAGAATGCTCAAACTACCGCACAATTGCACTCATCTCACACGCTAGTAAAGTAATGCTCAAAATTCTCCAAGCCAGGCTTCAGCAACATGTGAACCGTGAACTTCCTGATGTTCAAGCTGGTTTTAGAAAAGGCAGAGGAACCAGAGATCAAATTGCCAACATCCGCTGGATCATGGAAAAAGCAAGAGAGTTCCAGAAAAACATCTATTTCTGCTTTATTGACTATGCCAAAGCCTTTGACTGTGTAGATCACAATAAACTGTGGAAAATTCTGAAAGAGATGGGAATACCAGACCACCTGATCTGCCTCTTGAGAAATCTGTATGCAGGTCAGGAAGCAACAGTTAGAACTGGTCATGGAACAACAGACTGGTTCCAAATAGGAAAAGGAGTACGTCAAGGCTGCATATTGTCACCATGTTTATTTAACTTCTATGCAGAGTACATCATGAGAAATGCTGGACTAGAAGAAACACAAGTTGGAATCAAGATTGCCGGGAGAAATATCAATAACCTCAGATATGCAGATGACACCACTCTTATGGCAGAAAGTGAAGAGGGGCTAAAAAGCCTCTTGATGAGAGTGAAAGTGGAGAGTGAAAAGGTTGGCTTAAAGCTCAACATTCAGAAAACGAAGATCATGGCATCTGGTCCCATCACTACATGGGAAATAGATGGAGAAACAGTGGAAACAGTGTCAGACTTTATTTTTCTGGGCTCCAAAATCACAGCAGATGGTGACTGCAGCCATGAAATTAAAAGACGCTTACTCCTTGGAAGGAAAGTTATGACCAACCTAGATAGCATATTCAAAAGCAGAGACATTACTTTACCAACAAAGGTCCGCCTAGTCAAGGCTATGGTCTTTCCTGTGGTCATGTATGGATGTGAGAGCTGGACTATGAAGAAGGCTGAGCGCCAAAGAATTGATGCTTTTGAACTGTGGTGTTGGAGAAGACTCTTGAGAGTCCCTTGGACTGCAAGAAGATCCAACCAGTCCATTCTGAAGGAGATCAGCCCTGGGATTTCTTTGGAAGGAATGATGCTAAAGCTGAAACTCCAGTATTTTGGCCACCTCATGCGAAGAGTTGACTCATTGGAGAAGACTCTGATCCTGGGAGGGATTGAGGGCAGGAGGAGAAGGGGACGACAGAGGATGAGATGGCTGGATGGCATCACTGACTCGATGGATGTGAGTCTGAGTGACCTCCGGGAGCTGGTGATGGACAAGGAGGCCTGGCGTGCTGCGGTTCATGGGGTCGCGAAGAGTCGGACACGACTGAGCGACTGATCTGATCTGGTCATTGTTCCATGTCTGGTTCTAACTGTTGCTTCTTGACGTGCATACAGATTTCTCAGGGGGCAGGTAAAGTGGTCTGGTATTCCTACCTCTTAAAGAAATTTCCAGTTTGTTGTAATCCACACAGTTAAAGGCTTTAGCATAGTATGAAGCAGATGTTTTTCTGGAATTGTTTTGCTTTTTCTATGATCCAACAGATGTTGGCAATTTGATCTCTGGTTCCTCTGCTTTGGTAAATCCAGCTTGAAAATCTGGAAGTTCTCAGTTCATGTACTATTGAAGCCTGTCTCAGAGAATTTTCAGCATTACTTTGCTGGAGTGTGAGATGAGTGCAATTGTGCACTAGTTTGAATATTCTTTGGTATTGCCTTTCTTTGGGCTTGGAAGGAAGACTGACTTTTGCCAGTTCTGTGGTCACTGCTAAGTTTTCCAATTTTCCTGGCACATGGAGTGCAGCACTTTCACAGCATCATCTTTAGGATCTGAAATAGCTCAACTGGAATTCCATCATCTCCACTAGCTTTGTTCTTAGTGATGCTTCCTAAGGCCCACCTGACTTCACATTCCAGGAAGTCTGGCTCTAGGTGAGTGATCACACCATCATGGTTTTATGGATCATGAAGATCTTTTTTGTATAGTTCTGTGTATTATTCCCACCTCTTCTTAATATCTTCTGCTTTTGTTAGGTCCATACCATTTCTGTCCTTTATTGTGCCTATCTTTGCATGAAATGTTCCCTTGGTATCTCTAATTTTCTTGAAGTGATCTCTAGCCTTTGCCGGTTCTATTATTTTCCTCTATTTCTTTATACTATTCACTTATAAAGGCTTTCTTATCTCTCCTTGCTATTCTTTGGAACTCTGCATTCAAATGGGTATATCTATACTTTTCTCCTTTGCCTTTCTTAACAAATATCCTGGGACATTTTCAGTTAGAATAATAAAAACATGCTGGACTGCTGAAACTAGAATTACTTTTTGTGTTTATATGTTTTAAAATGAGTAGACATGTATTAATTCATACAAAATGCCAGGCAATGTTTTAAGGCTCAAAATGTTTCTAAACCACCAAAATAAATGAACTTGTCCCAAAGGTACTCGATACATTGGGTAGATTGTATAGCACCGATAATTTTCCCTTTCGAGCAACATAGATTCTTTTTTAAATTTTTTAAAAATTTATTAGAATATTGTTAATTTACAGTGTTGTTTTAGGTTCTGCTGTATAGCAAAGTGAATCAGTTTTATTTTATATATATATATATATATTTAACATATCTTTTTTTTTCCATATTGTTATTGTTGTTTGGTCACTCAGTCATGTCCAACTCTTTGTGATGCCATAGACTGAAGCCAGGCTTCCCTGCCCTTCACCATCTCCCAGAGCTTGCTCAAAATCATGTCCATCACATTGTTGATACCATCCAACCATCTCGTCCTCTGTCATCCCTTTCTCCTCCTGCCCTCCATCTTTCCCAGCATCAGGGTCTTTTCAACAAGTCAGCTCTTTGCATCAGGTGGCCAAAGTATTGGAGCTTCAGCTTCAGCACCTGTCCTTCCAATGAGTATTCAGGGTTGATATCCTTTAGGACAACTGGTTTGGTCTCCTTGCTGTCCAAAGGACTCTCAAGAGTCTTCTCCAGCACCACAGCTTAAAAGCATCAAATCTTTGGTGCTCAGCTTTCTTTATGGCCCAATTTTCACATTCATACATGACTACTGGAAAAACCATAGCTTTGACTAGATGGACCTTTATCAGCAAAGTGATGTCTCTGCTTTTTAATACACTAAGTTTGTCATAGCTTTTTCCTCAAGGAGCAAGTGTCTTTTAATTCCATGGTTGTAGTCACTGTCCACAGTGATTTTGGAGCCAAGAAAATGAAGTCTGTTACTGTTTCATTTGTTTATCCATATATTTGCCATGAAGTGGTGAGACTGGATGCCATGATCTTAGTTTTTTGAATATTGAGTTTTAAGCCAGCTTTTTCACTCCGCTCTTTCACTTTCATCATGAGGCTCTTTAGTTCCTCTTCATTTTCTGCCATTAAAGTAGGGGCATCTCCATATCTGAGGTTATTGATATTTATCCATGCAATCTTGATTCCAGCTTGTGCTTCATCCAGTCTGGCACTTCCCATGATGTATTCTGCATAAGTTAAATAAACATGGAGACAATATACAGCCTTTACGTACTCCTTTCCCAGTTTGAACCTTAAAGGCCATTACAAAGTATTGAATAGAGTTCCCTGTGCTATACAGTAGGTCCTTATTAGTTATCTATGTATAGTAGTATGTCTATGTTAATCCTAACCTCCCAATTTATCCCTCCCTCATAATGCTAAATATGTATTTTACATATGTGACTCAATTTCTATTTTATAACTAAGTTCTTTTGTACCATTGTTTTAGATTCCACATATGAGCAATATCATATGATATTTGTCTTTCTCTGATTTATTTGACTTATTTAATTTGGTATAATGCCCTCAAGGTCCATACATGTTGTCACAATAGGCAAGAATTTCTCCTTTAGTGGCTAAATCATATTCCATTTACACACACACACACACACAGACTGTGCCACAGCTTCCCAGGTGGCACTAATGGTAAAGAACCCACCTGTCAATGCAGGAGACATAAGATACCTGAGTTTGATTTCTGGGTTGGGAGGATCCCCTTGAGGAGGACATGGCATCCCACTCCAGCATTCTTGCCTGGAGAATCCCATGGACAGTAAAGCCGGACAGGGTACATCCCATAGGATTGCAACGAGTGAGACACAACTGAAGCACTTAGCAGCAGTAGCAGCATACAATGTCACTTTTTAAAAAAAATCTGTTCATCTCCATAGGTTGTTTCTGTGTCTGGCTATTGTAAATAATGCTGTAATGAATATGGGTATACAGCTATTTTTTCAAGTTAGTATTTTCATTTTTTCTGGATATTACAGCAGGGACACTCATCTTCCTGAGAAAGACTAGTGACCATGGTGTGGAAGGGTTGACCTCCTCTCCCACCTCTGTGATATTGGACTTAGGCCTGGCCATCATGGTGTCCCTGACTGGCTACCATTGTCCTGGTCTCCCCAGAAGGTGTTGGGTTCCTGCCACACTGTGTGCCCTCTATCTGTTACCAATGTAAGAAGAAAGTGAAAAGAAAAGAAAAAAAAAAGAGGTGGAATTACTCGATCATATGGTACTTAGATGTTTAATTTTTGAGGACTCTCTATACTGTTATCAATAGCATCTGTACCAATTTACATTCCCAGTCAAAGTATGAAAAGGTTCCCTTTTCTCTACATCTTGTTTTTTCTCCAACACTTGTTATTCCTTGTTTTTTCTTATAACAGCTATTCTAACAGGTGTGAGGTGGTATCTTATTCTAGTTTCGATTTGCATTTCCCTCATGATAAGGGATTCCCAACAACAGTGTAGGAGGGTTCTCTTTTCTCCACACACTCTCAAGCATTTATTATTGTGATCACAATATTTTTTAACACAAGCACATTGTTAATGAGTTATAACTTTTTTTTGAGACTTGACTTTATGAGGCAACAAGCTCAGATCGGGGCATATACAGTCAATGTTTTACTTAGTTGATGTTTTAAAAGAACATATGAAACAAGTAAGTCTTATTTTGATGTGTGCATTAGGGTTCTCTAGGGAAACAGAATGGTTTATGTATTATAGGGCTTCCCTGGTGATTCAGACAGTAAAGAATCTACCTGCAATGTATCAGTTAAGTTCAGTTCAGTCCAGTCACTCAGTTGTGTCCAACTCTTTGCGACTCCATGAATTGCAGCACCCCAGGCCTCCTTGTCCATCACCAACTCCCAGAGTTCACTCAAACTCACGTCTATCAAGTTGGTGATGCCATCCAGCTATCTCATCCTCTGTCATCCCCTTCTCCTCCTGCCCCCAATCCCTCCCAGCATCAGAGTCTTTTCCAATGAGTCAACTCTTCACATGAGGTGGCCAAAGTACTGGAGTTTCAGCTTTAGCATCATTCCTTCCAAAGAACACCCAGGACCAATCTCCTTTAGAATGGACTGGTTGGATCTCCACACACACACACATACATACAGAGGAGAGAGAGAGAGAGAGGGAGGGAGGGAGAAAGAGACGGATTTTATAGAATTAGTTCATACAATTATGGAGGCAGACAAGTCCAAACTCTGCAGGCTGGGCCAGCAGGCTGGAGACTAAGGAAGAACCAATGTTCTCGGACTCTAGCATCAAACTCTTGGACTTAAAGAGTTCAGGTCCAAAGATCATCAGGCTGAAGACTGAGGGAAGGACTTATGTTGCAGTTCCATTCTCAAGGTTTTCTGCTGGCAAAGTTCCCTCTCACTTAGAGGGAGGTCGGTCTGTTGTTCTATTCAACCCCTCAATTTACTTGATCAGGCCTACTCACATTATGAGAGAACATGCTTTGCTCAGAGTCTACTGATTTAAATGTTAATCTCATACAGATATACTTCACAGAAACATCCAGACTGATGTTAGAGCACACATTTGGGCATTTGGTGACCTAGTCAAGTTGCCTTAACCATCACAATGTGTCACAAATTTTATGATTCACTCTTATACATCCTGTTGAAATGGAAATTTCAATTAGCATTAGTTAGGATTAATTTTAATATATCTATATCCATCTCCTATTTACAAATTTCAATTTATCAAATTTGGAGTGCGAAAAAGCCAATCATCACAGTTAAAATTACTATATTTAGAAGGAAGGTTGACTTTATCTTGTCTCAAATACTTACTGATGATATATAATTAGAAGTGGCAAAATAAGTATATGTCATTAGAGTTTGCATTAGAACATAGATACAAACATTATTGGCTAAATTTCTCTACATTAGCTCACACTCTTTCTAACATACTTCTATAATGAAAGAAAACATTTTAAATCTATACAGATGTAGCATAGGGAAGATAAATTTCTAGATAATACCCCAAAAGTAACAGATATTACTTACAAAATATTCCTTATATCTACACCCTCAGTATCTGAGTCTGTTCAGTCAAATCAACACAAATAAAATGTGAATTGTAATCTAAAATAGCTGGTTTACATATATACAGCTGACCCTTGAAAAAGTATTAATTAGGGCATATTTAAAAGTGTTTTCTTAAAATAGTTGTGTATTACTCTAATTCAGAAATATGGATTTTTAATGATCTACAAAGCAAGACATTTGTCAGGTGTGAGAACAGTAAAAGATTGGTCCCTACTTACTCCATTTAACATCAGAGCTGACTAGGAATTTGAGGTTTCTCAGTTATAAAATACTCTTTTAACATCTTGATATAGAATGAGAGAAACATGTTTGTTTTTAAATACATTTTTTAATGTGAAAAAATCATTGCAATGGACCTAATTCTTTGATAGTTATTGTTTCTTTTACACTAACCATGTATTACCATCATTCCAGAAACCCATTATATTTTCCCAAAATATCACATGTACAAAGAAAATAATAGAAGAAAACTTTGTGGAATTCTAAAGGATCAAGAGGAAAAATGTATATTTAGAATTTAAAAATTAATAAAGCACATTTTTATCTCTTAGAATTGATCATATGGAATGCCACTTTAAAAATCTTTTTCATATATTTGACTTTTCATATAGAGAGCTAGATACTGATTGTCTCAGGTTTTCTTTCCTTTACTTTTTTTTTAATGTAGGAATTTTATGTGGAAAGAATATACCTTCTCACAAGTATTAGCCAATGGAAGATTAGAACTCTAGTCACTTAACGAGGCATAAAAGAGCAAGAAATTACATACTTGATTTTTGCCTTTCAATAAAATCTCTGTCAAATATGAAAAGCGTAGAAGAGTCAATTTACGGCTATGATTATCTATATACATATGCAATTGACAGGCCTCATATAGAATAAATTTTAGAGTGCAATTAGATTCAAATACTCCTTCACCATGCTTGTACTCTAAGCATATAATTATGAGATTGAGGTAAATTGACATATAGATAACAGTCCCTCATTGAAGTGAGAAATTGCAAATGTCAAATTCAGTATGTTAATGTTAATTTCAATGAGTATGTCTAATATTCATGCTATATTTAGTATAAATATACTATATATAGTATTTATACTCTATTAAGTATAGTATTTAAAATACATTTAGCCATCTCCCTTTCTTTACTACCCACTCTCTTTTTTAAAATAAACTGTAAAGAAATGAAACATTTTCTTCCAAATAATGGGACTCAAATTATAGCTTTAATGGTTTGCTATACAAGTCAGGTAAGTTAATAACAAAGGTATGCCTTTTTTAGTGACATGGAACAGATAAATATGGTTAGAACCAAGGTGTTTTTCAGACTGTGAATACCCAATCTACCAAGTAATATTCCCAATGACATATTAGATAACTCTTGAGAGAAAAAAATCAGAACAGTAACAAGACAACAGTAATTTTACAGTTTGCAAAAATTGTATGTGACTTACTAAGCATAAAGTATAAGATAACCATAGCTTTACGTTTTCTATGAATGATGGTCTACATTTTTCTGCAACAAAGTAACTTGGATCTTAGGGAAGAAAATAATTAAAACAGAAAAAAAGTAGTATGTTAGAGGTAAGTTTCCTTAGTTAAACTTTACACATTAAATAGAAGAACCTGCCATTAGAGGTCAGTAGCTGGAATATGTTACTTTTTGTTATTGTTATTTTGAATATTGATGTTGTCTATTTGTTTTGCATCCCTATAGCTACTTTTACTCTACTACCTGAATGATACAATCAAAAACACTCATCTGTATGTTTCTTAAATAGATTATGCCAGTTGCATTTTGAACTCTAGTTATGGAGTTTAATAACTCATTTAAGAATTATTATATGAAATACTATTGTAAAAATTTATCTTAAGAAAAGCTGCTTGAGTGTTATGTGATAAAAAACCTGATATAGGTAATTGTCTTAGTGCAGTTGCTATCAGTTCAATTCACTTCAGTCTTAGTTCAGTTGCTATCAGTTCAGTTCACTTCAGTCATTCAGTCATGTCCGACTCTTTGCGATTCCAATGGACTGCAGCATGTCAGGCCTCCTTGTCCATCACCAACTCCCGGAGTTTACCCAAACTCATGTCCATTGAGTCAGTGATGACATCCAACCATCTAACCCTCTGTTTTCCCCTTCTCCTCCTGCCTTCAATCTTTCCCAGCATCAGGGTCTTTTCAAATTAGTCAGTTCTTTGTATCAGGTGGCCAAAGTTTGGAGTTTCAGCTTTAGCATCAGTCCTTCCAATGAATATTCTGGACTGATTTCCTTTAGAAAGGACTGGTTGGATCTCCTTGAAGTCCTAGGGACTCTCAAGAGTCTTCTCTAACACCACAGTTCAAAAGCATCAATTATTTGGCACTCAGCTTTCTTTATAGTCCAATTCTCACATCCATACATGACTACTGGAAAAATACATAGCTTTGACTAGATGACCTTTGTTGGCAAAGCAATGTCTCTGCTATTTAATATGCTGTCTAGGTTTGTCATAACTTTTCTTCCAAGAAACAAGTCTCTTTTAATTTCATGGCTGCAGTCACCATCTGCAGTGATTTTGGAGCCCAAGAAAATAAAGTCTCTCACTATTTCCATTGTTTCCCCATCTGTTGCCATGAAGTGATGGGACCAGATGCCATGATTTTAGTTTTCTTAATGTTAAGTTTTCAGTCAACTTTTTCACTCTCCTCTTTCACTTTCATCAAGAGGCTCTTTAGTTCTTCTTCACTTTCTGCCATAAGGGTGGTGTCATCTGCGTATCTGAGGTTATCTCCTGGCAATCTTGATTCCAGCTTGTCCTTCATCCAGACCAGCATTTCTCATGCTATAAGAAATTACTATAAGCTGGATGACTTAATAGAAATTTGGGTATCACCATTCTGTAGGCTGAGAAGTTGAAGATTAAGGCTCTGACAGATCTGATACCTAGTCAGGACACTCTTCCAGGTCAGCAGCCATCCATCTTCTCCATGTACCTTCACATGAGAGTGGACAAGGTTGGGAGGAACACGGATAGATAGACATAGACAGTGCTCTATCCCATTCATGAGAGCTCCACTCTAATAAACTAGTTATCTCCAAAAGGCCCCACCTGCTAAAACAATCACACTGAAAATTAGGGTTTGAACATATGAAATCTGGGGGACATAAACATTTATTCCACAGCAGAAAATTTTACTAATGAGTGGCTGAGACTAGTTATCAATATGTGGCATTCTTTGTTGCTCAGTCATGTCCAACTCTCTGTGACCTCATGGACTGTCCCCTCTGTCCATGGGATATTCTAGGCAAGAGGATACTGGAGTGGGTTGCCATTTCCTACTCCAGAGAATCTTCCCAAGCCAAGGATCGGACTCCTGTCTCTAGCAGGCTGATTCTTTACCACCTGGGAAACTTAATTATCAATATAACTGTCTGCAAATACTGGTTAATCTCTACAAGGATTCTGCCCACAGTTTGCATAGTAAATATATTTTCTATATTTATAAAATAAAATAAAATATAATTAATGCAAATCACATTTTATATATTACTTGTATAAGATACATATGATACATTAATATACATTAGGTTTTACATTAAAATGTTTAGATTATGTAGCTATACATTTTTATTATTCCCTACTTTACCTAGGTTTTAAATGGATTGACTAACAGAATTTCTGTTCTCTATATATTTTCATGACTAAAAATGCCCTTGTGTGTGGAGAAGATACTTATTGAAGATAGCTAGAAATGCATGTTTAAGATGATATATTCTTGTCATTTTTACTTTCTAAACTAAAAAACTATCATAATGTTGTGGAAATCCTGCCCTCTGTTCTCTGGTGCTGAACACAAACACAGAGACAGCGTTTTGGGTGAAGTAGAAAAGAGTAGCTTTAATTGCTTTGCCAGGCAAAGGGGGCCGCAGTGGGTTCATGTCCTGAGGGCTGTGTGACCCACCCTGAAAGGGGGATAGTAAGGAGTTTTTTCATGTCCAAGGAGAAGGGTGCAATCAGCCCATGGACAGCTCTTGGATTGATTGGTGTCAAGGTGAAGTTTCAAGTATCATCAACCTTCTGCTTTCAACTAGTTTAGGGTCTATGTTCCTGTGGTCAGCAGTTTTCATCTGGAGAGCGGGTCAACTTCCTGTAAAAACAACATAGGAAAGTGTGTCAGGCCTTTATATCTTTCAGGAAACTGGGAGTTTGATTTTGTTACATTGCAGAATTATAGTCTAAATTGTTACTAGTTCTTTAGCCCAACAGCTATTCTCTTTTTCTACATCTTCATGTTTCCCAATCATTAATTTTTGAATCAGCATTTTACTTCAAAAGACAAGGACAGAGGGGCTTGTACATGGTTTTAATAGGTGAAATTAATTTTTTAGTCCCTCATCAAATGTGTGTTAGAATGACAAATCGTTTCTTGACCACAGAAGTATATTCTGGGCTTATTAACTAACTAAAAATCATTTCTCATTTTTCACTGTCATTTCAAAGGCTGATAATAATAATAAACCAATTTTAGTTGGTCCATTTATCTACAAATGTATTTGCAAGTTTCCCAAACAGCATATGCAGGAGACCATCTTAAATATAAGAAGTTAAATTTAGTTGCTAAGATCATGGCATCTGGTCCCATCACTGCATGGGAAATAGATGGGGAAACAGTGGAAACAGTGTCAGACTTTGTTTTTCTGGGCTCCAAAATCACTGCAGATGGTGACTGCAGCCATGAAATTAAAAGACGCTTGCTCCTTGGAAGGAAAGTTATGACCAACCTAGATAGCATATTCAAAAGCAGAGACATTACTTTACCAACAAAGGTTCGCCTAGTCAAGGCTATGGTCTTTCCTGTGGTCATGTATGGATGTGAGAGCTGGACTGTGAAGAAGGCTGAGCGCCGAAGAATTGATGCTTTTGAACTGTGGTGTTGGAGAAGACTCTTGAGAGTCCCTTGGACTGCAAGAAGATCCAACCAGTCCATTTTGAAGGAGATCAATCCTGGAATTTCTTTAGAAGGAATGATGCTAAAGCTGAAACTCCAGTATTTTGGCCACCTCATGCGAAGAGTTGACTCATTGGAGAAGACTCTGATGCTGGGAGGGATTGAGGGCAGGAGGAGAAGGGGACGACAGAGGATGAGATGGCTGGATGGCATCACTGACTCGATGGATGCGAGTCTGAGTGACCTCCGGGAGCTGGTGATGGACAGGGAGGCCTGGCGTGCTGCAGTTCATGGGGTCGCAAAGAGTCGGACACGACTGAGCGACTGATCTGATCTGATCTGATCTGATCTAAATTTAGTTGTACGTACAGGACCTTGGCACCCCACTGCAGTACTCTTGCCTGGAAAATCCCATGGATGGAGGAGCCTGGTAGGCTGCAGTCCATGGGTCACTCAGTCGGACACGACTGAGCGACTTCACTTTCACTTTCACGCATTGGAGAAGGAAATGGCAACCCACTCCAGTGTTCTTGCCCGGAGAATCCCAGAGACGGTGGAGCCTAGTGGGCTGCCGTCTGTGGGGTCACACAGGATCAGACACAACTGAAGCAACTTAGCAGCAAAGGACCTTTGGCAAGTACAATGAAAGCTCTGTATACATTATACCTGAAGGCAACAGAGGAAATACTTCACCATGATGAGGAGCCAGCCTCTAAGGCTGGTGTCCTGATAAGGTACTAGACTAACAGGACTAGTATTGCAGAACCATAGTCCTGGTTTAGTATTCTTGCCCTGAGAACCCCATGAACAGTATGAAAAGGCAAAAAGATAGGACACTGAAACATGAGCTTCCCAGGTTGGTAGGTGCCTAATATGCTACTAGAGAAGAGTAGAGAAACAACTCCAGAAAGAATAGAGATGGAGTCAAAGCAAAAACAACACTCAGTTGTGGATGTGACAGGTGATGGGAAGTACAGTCCGATGCTGTAAAAAACAATATTGCATAAGAACCTGGAATGTTAAGTCCATGAATCAAGGCAAACTGAAAGTGGTCAAACAGGAGATGGCAAGAGAGAACATCAACATTTTAGGAATTAGTGAACTAAAATGGACTGGAATGAGTGAATTTAACTCAGATGACCATTGTATCTACTACTGTGGGCAACAATCCCTTAGAAGAAATGGAGTAGCCATCATAGTCAACAAAAGAGTCCAAAATGCAGTCTCATTATTTTTTATCAATCTCTAATTTTTTTGGATGCAATCTCAAAAAGGACAGAATGATCTTTTCATTTCCAAGACAAACCATTCAATATCATGGTAATCCAAGTCTATGCCCTGACTAGTAATGCTGAAGAAGCTGAAGTTGAATAGTTCTACGAAGACCTAAAAGACCTTCCAGAACTAATACCCAAAAAAGATGTCCTTTTCATTATAGGGGACTGGAATGCAAAACTAGGAAGTCAAGAGAGACCTGGAGTAACAGGCAAATTTGGCCTTCGTGTACAAATGAAGCAGGTCAAAGGCTAATAGAGTTTTGCCAAGAGAATGCACTGGTCATGGCAACACAAGAGAAGACTTCCAACAACACAAGAGAAGACTCTACACATGTACATCACTAGATGGTCAATACTTAAGTCAAACTGATTATATTCTGTGCAGCAAAAGATGGAGAAGGTCTGTACAGTCAGCAAAAATAAGACTAGGAGCAGACTGTGGCTCAGATCATGAACTCCTTATTGCCAAATTCAGACTTAAATTGAACAAAGTAGGGAAAAGTACTAGACCATTCAGGTATGACCTAAATCAAATCCCTTACAATTACACAATGGAAGTGACAAATAGATACAGGGATTAGATCTGATAGAGTGCCTGAAGAACTATGGACGGAGGTTTGTGACATTGTACAGGAGACAGGGATCAAGACCATCCCTTAGAAAAAGAAATGCAAAAAGGCAATATGGTTGTCTGATGAGGCCTTACAAATAGCTGAGAAAAGACGAGAAACTAAAGGCAAAGAAGAAAAGGAAAGATACACCTATTTGAATGCAGAGTTCCAAATAATAGTGGGGACAGAAAAGAAAGCCTTCCTCAGCAATCTGTGCAAAGAAATAGAGGAAAACAATAAATTGGGAAAGACTAGAGATCACTTCAAGAATATTAAAGACACCAAGGGAATATTTAATGCAAAGATGGCTACAATAAAGGACAGAACTGGTATGGACCTAATAGAAGCAGAAGATATTAAGAAGAGGTGGCAAGAATACACAGAACTATACAAAAAAGATTTTCATGACCCAGATAACCAAAATGGTGTCACCTAGAGCCAGATATCCTGGAATGTGCAGTCAAGTGGGCCTTAAGAAGCATCTATGAACAAAGCTAGTGGAGGTGATGGAATTCCAGTTGAGCTATTCCAAATCCTAAAAGATGATACTGTAAAAGTGCTGCACTCAATATGCCAGCAAATCTGGAAAATGCAGCAGTGGCCACAGGACTGGAAAAGGTCAGTTTTCATTCCAATCCCAAAGAAAGGCAATGCCAAAGAATGCTCAAACTACTGCACAATTGCACTAGCAAAAAACATTCAAAATTCTCAAAGCCAGGCTTCAACAGTATGTGAACCATGAAATTCCAGATGTTCAAGCTGGATTTAGAAAAGGCAGAGGAACCAGAGATCAAATTACCAACATCCACTGGATCATTGAAAAAGCAAGAGAGTTCCAGAAAAACATCTACTTTTGCTTTATTGACTACGACACAGCCATTGACTGTGTGAGTCACAACAAACTGTGGAAAATTGTTAAAGGGATGGGAATACCAGACCACCTGACCTGCCTCCTGATAAATCTATATGCAGGTCAAGAAGCAACAAGTTAGAACTGGATATGGAATAAGAGACTTGTTCCAAATAGGGAAAGGAGTATGTCAAGGCTGTATATTGTCATCCTGCTTATTTAACTTATATGCAGAGTACATAATGTGAAATGCTGGGCTGGATGAAGCACAAGCTGGTATTAAGATTGCTGGGAGAAATATCAATAACCTTAGATACACAGATGACACCACCCTTAAGGCAGAAAGTGAAGATCTAAAAAGCCTCTTGAAGAAAGCGATGAGAGTGAAAAAGTTGACTTAAAACTTAACATTAATAAAACTAAGATCATGGCATCTGGTCCCATCACTTCATTGCAAACAGATGGGGAAATAATGGAACGAGTGAGAGACTTTATTTTGGGGGGCTCCAAAGCCTGGTGGGCTGCCGTCTATGGGATCACACAGAGTTGGACATGACTGAAGTGACTTAGCAGCAGTAGCAGCAGCAGAATCATTGCAGATGGTGACTGCAGCCATGAAATTAAAAGGTGCTTGCTCCTTGGAAGAAAAGTTATGACCAACCTAGACAGCATATTAAACAGCAGAGGCATTACTTTGTCAAGAAAGATCCAAGCAGTCAAAGCTATGGTTTTTTCCAGTAGTCATGTATGGACGTGAGAGCTGGACCTTAAAGAAGGTTGAACACTGAAGGATTGATGGTTTTGAACTGTGGCGTTGGAGAAGACTCTTGAGAGTCCCTTGGACTGAAAGGAGATCCAACCAGTCCTTTCTAAAGGAAATTAGTCGTGAATATTCATTGGAAGGACTGATGCTGAAGCTGAAACTCCAATACTTTGGCCACCTGATACAAAGAACCAACTCATTGGAAAGACCCTGATACTGGGAAAGATTGAAGGCAGGAGAAGTTGACAAGAGGATGAGATGGTTGGATGGCATCACCAACACAATGGACATGAGTTTGAGTAGGCTCCGGGAGTTGTTGATGGACAGGGAAGCCTGGCTTGCTGCAGTCCATCAAGTCGCAAAAAGTCGGACACAACTGAGTGACAACTGACTCATTGACTCCTTGTTCCCGTGCTTAATCTACCCAAAGTAAGGAAATTATTTTCCTCATAATTCTCAGAGAGGAAATTGGTGAGTTAGCATTGTCCCTGTAGGAGGCAACAGTTCCAATATTTCTTGGAAACTGAAATCTTGTGTGGACTAATTACAGTATTCTTAGTAATATAATCATTTGACAGTGAAACAAGTGTGTTTTGTTCTTCTTCATCCATGTGCCTACAACTACTACTACTGCTCATGTGCCCTGCCAATAACAATATCTTTTAAAAGTTGTATTAATTACTGATAAATCCTAGGAGAGTAGGTGCAGAAGTTTATTTTTCATTATATTTATTCTCTATGCTTTTATACCAAAATACTCTTAGAACTGTCTTATTGGTTTGAAAATAGAACTGCACCTCAGCATCTGCCCTCATAACACTTACTTTGTATAGAGGAATACTTCTTAAGTACACTTGCATTTAACTCTCAGATATTTGCAATATCTCATCCTCAATTTTTCCTGAACTGGGAATAGATCAGATGAACAGATTACTTTAGCCATCTTAGCTTTTCAAAACTTATATTCTTTGGCTCTTATTTATTGTTTTACTGTGTACAAGTTTGATATTTACTTGAAAGTCTTAGCTCCCAATTGCCTAATTTTAAATGTACTCAAACAGAAAATAACAACCATGCTAGAGTGGCAAAAATTCTGCAAGGGTCATAAAACAAAATATATTTTTTAAAATATCAATATTCAAGTAGGAATATATGTGCTGATGATCTTTGTTCTGATGATTTGTTCTGCCAGGACCTGGCTTAATTGTGCCTTAGAAGGTCATTTTTTTTCCCTTAATCTTTTAGCTTTCTCGTTTTCAGTTTTAGTCTTGTCCTTTAAAGTTTCTAAAATTTGTGCTTGACAGCTCTTAATCTCCTGATATTCCAACCTGACCAATCACTGAAGAAAGATTAAAAACCACACACACACACACTGAAATGCAAACAGATCCATTGAGAAGGCTTTCACTGTATATAGTCCGTCTTCACTTCCAGAAGGCTCATGCTCAGAGCCCAGCTGCTTCATGCCACACCTGAAACCTCAGCATCTCAATATTCTTCCCAAATCAGTACAAATCTAAGCTTAGAAGCTAACTGTGCAAGTCTGTCAAGTTATTATTACCCGTGCTAAAATCTTTGAAATTTAATTATCTCTGTCACGGGAACTGTTGAGGCCTATCACAAACCAGTTAGGGGTAATAGCTTCTTTATTTTGACTCTTTACACCTTTTCATTACCATTGAGTTTTTAACTAACTGTATATTCTGGAGGACTGCCCATTATAAGGGAGAAGGCAATGGCACCCCACTCCAGTACTCTTGCCTGGAGAATCGCATGGACAGAGGAGCCTGGTGGGCTGCAGTCCATGGGGTCGCTAAGAGTCAGACCCAACTGGGCAACTTCACTTTCATTTTTCACTTTCACGCATTGGAGAAGGAAATGGCAACCCACTCACTCCAGTGTTCTTGCCTGGAGAATCCAAGGGATGGGGGAGCCTGGTGGGCTGCCGTCTATGGGGTCGCACAGAGTCAGACACGACTGAAGCAACTTAGCAGCAGCAGTCCATAGATAAATCACTCTGACTGAGGTTTTTATTGAGAACACTGATGGTTTTCTGAATGGTTTCTTTAAAGATTTTTGTGCACCTGCCTTTCTCTATGTAAAGTGTGAAAACAATTTGGAGTTCTGGTTCTAGAGAAATGTCAATTAGAAAACAATGAACAGAGAGATCTCTCATTTTCAGGAATTTTATGTCAATAGTAATTCTACTGAAGATGTGCTTTTTTTTAATCCCTTCAGAGTTATATAGACACCAACTGGAGATTCAGTATTCTTCAGGAGAGACATCTCATTCTATGAAATAATTAAATTCATTTATCCAGCAAATGTTTACTGAGCATCTACTTTGTATTATTTTCTATGGAAACACTGGAAAGATAATAGGGAGAAAACTTTGAGTTGCTGCTTTTTCTGAGATGACAACAGTTCATTGCAATGTCTGATCAATGTTTCAAAGAACTCAATGATTTCTGTCAATGAGGGTATGCTGACAGTCTGTGGTCAGGAAAGACTTCCTAAGGAATTAGGGGGAGAAGGAATTTACAGTTAGTGGGGTGAGATAACCATTCTAGGACCAGCGAAGAGCACATGCAAAGGTTCTGAAAGGAAGAAAGTGGCCCCTTATGACACACACATGCACACACAAAAAAAAAAATGATAAAATTCAAAAGCAGCCCAAACTGTTTTTTTCTAACCTAAATACCATTTTTAATAGAAAAAAAAATCATGCAAGGAAGAAACCTGTTTATTTTCATAAACTTTCAGTTATAGGATCAGATATTCATTCCTGAAAGCCTTGTAAATTCTAATTTAGTTCAAATGCTGAATCAACTTGATTTAGTAAACTCTTTCTTATTTCAACATACTTTGTTGCTTTGACTTACCTTGTTGTTAAAAGTGTATTTCAACTTCCACACTCAGCAGTCTGAAGTTGTTTCTCTTAACAGCTTGTCATATAGTTCAATCTATGGCAAACTAAAAGCTAAATCAATTTTACCTCTTTGTCCAAGAATCTGCCATCAAAATAAGGTGGGAAAATTCCAACTCCATATCCTCTCCTGTTCTATTTCCTTCTCTTTCATTATTTCCCACTAATGGTTTGTCTGCCAGCATTGCTTTTAGTTTTCACGTGATATTTCTGCTATTGACTCTTTAGTTGCCTAGTTTGCTACTTATGACTATGCTCTAATCAGTTCAGTTCAGTTCAGTCGCTGAGTCGTGTCCAGTTATTTGTGACCCCAAGAATTGCAGCACGCCAGGCCTCCCTGTCCATCACCAACTCCCGGAGTTCACTCAGACTCATGTCCATTGAGTCGGTGATGCCATCCAGCTATCTCATCCTCTGTCATCCCCCTTTCATCCTGCCCCCAATCCCTCCCAGGATCAGAGTCTTTCCCAATGAGTCAACTCTTCGCATGAGGTGGCCAAGGTACTGGAGTTTCAGCTTTAGCATCATTCCCTCCAAAGAAATCCCAGGGCTGATCTCCTTCAGAATGGACTGGTTGGATCTCCTTGCAGTCCAAGGGACTCTCAAGAGTCTTCTCCAACACCGCAGTTCAAAAGCATCAATTCTTAAGCGCTCAGCCTTCTTCACAGGCCAACTCTCACATCCATACATGACCACAGGAAAAACCATAGCCTTGACTAGATGGATCTTTATTGGCAAAGTAATGTCTCTGCTTTTGAATATGCTATCTAGGTTGGTTATAACTTTCCTTCCAAGGAGTAAGTGTCTTTTAACTGCATGGCAGCAGTCACCATCTGTAGTGATTTTGGAGCCCAGAAAAATAATGTCTGACACAGTTTCTCCATCTATTTCCCATGAAGTGATGGGACCAGATGCCATGATCTTTGTTTTCTGAATGTTGAGTTTTAAGCCAACTTTTTCACTCTCCACTTTCACTTTCATCAAGAGGCTTTTTAGTTCCTCTTCACTTTCTGCCATAAGGGTGCTGTCATCTACATATCTGAGGTTATTGATATTTCTCCTGGCAATCTTGATCCCAGTTTGTGTTTCATCCAGTCCAACATTTCTCATGGTGTACTCTGCATATAAGTTAAATAAGCAGGGTGACAATATACAGCCTTGACGTACTCCTTTTCCTATTTGGAACCAGTCTGTTGTTCCACATCCAGGTCTAACTGTTGCTTCCTGACCTGAATACAGATTTCTCAAGAGGCAGGTGAGGTGGTCTGGTATTCCCATCTCTTTCAGAATTTCTCACAGTTTATTGTGATCCACACAAGCAAAAGCTTTGGCATAGTCAATAAAGCAGAAATAGATGTTTTTCTGGAACTCTCTTGCTTTTTCCATGATCCAGTGGATGTTGGCAATTTTATTTCTGGTTCCTCTGCCTTTTCTAAAACCAGCTTGAACATCTGGAAGTTCACGGTTCACATATTGCTGAAGCCTGGCTTGGAGAATTTTGAGCATGACTTTACTAGCGTGTGAGATCAGTGCAATCGTGGAGTAGTTTGAGCATTCTTTGGCATTGCCTTTCTTTGGGATTGGAATAAAATCTGACCTTTTCCAGTCCTGTGGCCACTGCTGAGTTTTCCAAATTTGCTGGCATATTGAGTGCAGCACTTTCACAGCATCATTTTTCAGGATTTGAAATAGCTCAACTATAAGTCCATCACCTCCACTAACTTTGTTCGTAGTGATGCTTTCTAAGGCCCACTTGACTTCACATTCCAGGATGTCTGGCTCTAGGTGAGTGATCACACCATCGTGATTATCTGGGTCATGAAGATTTTTTTGTACAGTTCTTCTGTGTATTCTTGCCATCTCTTCTTAATATCTTCTGCTTCTGTTAGGTCCATAACATTTCTGTCCTTTATTGAGCTCATCTTTGCATGAAATATTCCTTTGGTATCTCTAATTTTCTTGAAGAGATCTCTAGTCTTTCCCATTCTGTTGTTTTCCTCTATTTCTTTGCATTGATTGCTGAAGAAGGCTTTCTTATCTCTTGCTCTTCTTTGGAACTCTGCATTCAGATGCTTATATCTTTACTTTTCTCCTTTGCTTTTCACTTCTCTTCTTTTCACAGCTATTTGTAAGGGCTCCCCAGCCAGCCATTTTGCTTTTTTGCATTTCTTTTCCATGAGGATGATCTTGATCCCTGTCTCCTGTACAATGTCACGAACCTCATTCCATAGTTCATCAGGCAGTCTGTCTATCAGATCTAGGCCCTTCAATCTATTTCTCACTTCCACTGTATAATCATAAGGGATTTGATTTAGGCGATACCTGAATGTTCTAGTGATTTTCCCTAGCTTCTCACAATATTCTGGAGGGAAGGAATGTCTCCAATTCCTTTTGTTTTCCCTGCTACTTAGCACAGTGCCTAGAACATGTTGGATATTTAATAGATACTCTCATACTTGTTTTTCAGAAATGTCAATGAGAACTCTTTCTTCTTCCCATTTTCTTTTGGGAGGTTTATTTAAAGGAGGCTATGTGAAAGTAGGGATTTTTTTGTTTTAGTCTCTACTTTATACCTACTCCTCAGAATAGTATCTCGTATATAAAATAGGCATTAAATAAATAGTCAGTGGATTACATAATGTTCAAATTTTCTAAAAAATTGTATATGAATTCAGAAAACTTGGATATTGACTGCAGGGCAGTAAAATTTAATCACAAATAAGGGCAAAGCTAGAATGGCATGTAGTTACTCTCAGATACTACTATCCTGTTGTTAACTCCATGTACAGTATAACTTTTCAGACTTAGTATACATACCTTATATAGTCAAGATTACTTTTGAAAAATGAAAATATACCTTAATAAATAATATTTTAATTCAAGATCAGAATGCTATGTGATCCTTAAGTAAATACTACATTTACTGATGATGTTGGCTGTGGTCCAAATGCAAAATATCATGGTTATTAAATATACTTGTTGGCATTTGATCTGCTAATTATTGTTTAAAGAAAAAGTCCTTGACATTTCAAGAGTTATTTCCAATCATTGCTGTTACAGTGTGTTATATTTCTTTTCATTGCAGAAAAAAAATCACATAAGGCTATGGTAGCAGAAATTGAATAAATATTAACATCTAAATAGAATAACTTCCTATTGAATAACAATCCTGCTGATAAAAAGGCAGCCCAAGAATCTCTCTGACATGAGAATCACACACTTTTTTACACTGGGGAGGAGGCTATGAATGCTTAGAGTAACACAATGAGGATGACCATTACAGTGCATGACAGAGTGATTGATTAGCAAGAAGTCAGAGGCTGCTTAGCTCAAGCTCTCATCCTCAAGTCAGTGAAGCAGGAATAATTTCTTACAGAAGTCACATTCTGATATCTCAATTTTCTTTCTAGTTTTATAGTTGATAGCAAATATGTTCTCCAGGCTAAGCTTAGACAAAAAATTTTTACAATTAAAAGGAATAAATTTCTAGTTTTAGAGCTTTAACATGAGTCAATAAAAAATACTTCTGAGGGAGATATTAATCAATTACAAATATAAAGAACTTTTTAATATTTTGATTCAAGCAAAACATACTATCAAAAATAAGACAACTGGACAATACGGATACTCGGTAAATCTTGATGATTTTAAGAAATTGTTGTTTCTGTTATACAAGTGTTATAATAACACTGTGGCTATGTTTTGAAATGGTCCATTTGTTTTGACATATTTACAGATAAAATGATGCGGTATTAGGAGTTGGCTACACAATGGTAAAGGAAGGAAATGGGAGGATTTAAATGAAGATATGAATGAAATAAGATTGGTGTTGAGGCAGTAATTGTTGGAACTAAGTGATAGGTCCCTTGTGGTTCACCATAGTATTCTTTCTTCTTTGTAAATGTTTTTAACCCCACCCCAGTACTTTTGTCTGGAGAATCCCATGGATGGAGGAGCCTGGTAGGCTCCAGTCCATGGGGTCGCTAAGAGTCAGACATGACTGAGCGACTTCACTTTCACTTTTCACTTTCATGCATTGGAGAAGGAAATGGCAACCCACTCCAGTATTCTTGCCTGGAGAATCCCAGGGACGGGGGAGCCTGGTGGGCGCCGTCTATGGGGTCGCACAGAGTTGGACACGACTGAAGCGACTTAGCAGTAGCAGCAATAATAATTTAATACAAAAAAATGGAAGGAAAATTCTCTTTTGTATGAAAGAGAAGGCTGAATAAGGAGAAGACAACATCCTTCACTGCAAAGGTAAAGAGAAGTTAAATCAACCTACACCAAGATTTCTCTTCTCAACCTATGTTGCATATAACAACAGAACTACCATTCTTAATGGGAGACTTTAATAAACCACTTACACCTATGTATAGAACAACTAAACAGAAAATTAACAAGAAAACACAAACTTTAAATGATACAATAGACCAGTTAGAACTAATTGATATCTATAGGACATTTCATCCCAAAACAATGAATTTCACCTTTTTCTCAAGCGCACATGGAACCTTCTCCGGGATAGATCACATCCTGGGTCATAAATCTAGCCCTGGTAAATTCAAAAATATTGAAATCATTCCAAGCATATTTTCTGACCACAATGCAGTAAGATTAGATCTCAATTACAGGAGAAAAACTATTCAAAATTCCAACATATGGAGGCTGAACAACACGCTGCTGAATAACCAACAAATCACAGAAGAAATCAAAAAAGAAATCAAACTCTGCATAGAAATGAATGAAAATAAACACAACAACCCAAAACCTGTGGAACACTGTAAAAGCAGTGCTAAGGGGAAAGTTCATAGCAATACAGGCATACCTCAAGAAACAAGAAAAAAGTCAAATAAATAACCTAACTCTACACCTAAAGCAACTAGAAAAGGAAGAAATGAAGAACCAGAGACTTAGTAGAAGGAAAGATACCATAAAAATTAGGGCAGAAATAAAAGCAAAAGAAACAAAAGAGACCATAGCAAAAATCAACAAAGCCAAAAGCTAGTTCTTTGAAAGGATAAATAAAATTGACAAACCATTAGCCAGACTCATCAAGAAACAAAGGGAGAAAAATCAAATCAATAAAATTAGAAATGAAAATGGAGAGATCACAACAGACAACACAGAAATACAAAGGATCAATACAAATACAAAGAGACTACTATCAGCAATTATATGGCAATAAAATGGACAACGTGGAAGAAATGGACAAATTCTTAGAAAAGTATAACTTTCCAAAACTGGACCAGGAAGAAATAGAAAATCTTAACAGACTCATCACAAGCACAGAAATTGAAACTGTAATGAGAAATCTTCCAGCAAACAAAAGCCCAGGCCCAGATGGCTTCACAGCTGAATTCTACCAAAAATTTAGAGAAGAGCTAACACCTATCCTGTTGAAATGCTTGCAGAAAATTGCAGAGGAAGGTAAACTTCCAAACTCATTCTATGAGGCCACCATCACCCTAATACCAAAACCTGACAAAGATGCCACAAAAAAAGAAAACTACAGGTCAATATCACTGATGAACATAGATGCAAAAATCCTTAACAAAATTCTAGCAATCAAAATCCAACAACACATTAAAAAGATCATACACCATGACCAAGAGGGCTTTATCCCAGGGATGCAAGGATTCTTCAATATCCGCAAATCAATCAATGTAATACACCACATTAACAAATTGAAAAATAAAAGCCATATGACTATCTCAATCAGATCAAATCAGATCAGTTACTCAGTCATGTCCTACTCTTTGCAACCCCATGATTCGCAGCATACCAGGCTTCCCTGTCCATCACCAACTCCCGGAGATCACTGAGACTCACATCCATCGAGTCAGTGATGCCATCCAGCCATCTCATCCTCTGTTCTCCCCTTCTCCTCTTGCCCTCAATCCCTCCCAGCATCAGAGTCTTCTCCAATGAGTCAACTCTTTGCATGAGGTGGTCAAGGTACTGGAGTTTCAGCTTTAGCATCATTCCTTCCAAAGAAATCCCAGGGCTGATCTCCTTCAGAATGGAATGGTTGGATCTTCTTGCAGTCCAAGGGACTCTCAAGAGTCTTCTCCAACACCACAGTTCAAAAGCATCAATTCTTCGGTGCTCAGCTTTCTTCACAGGCCAACTCTCATATCCATACATGACCACAGGAAAAACCATAGCCTTGACTAGACTAAGCTTTGTTGGCAAAGTAATGTCTCTGCTTTTGAATATGCTATCTAGGTTGGTCATAACTTTCCTTCCAAAGAGTAAGTGTCTTTTAATTTCATGGCTGCAGTCACCATCTGCAGTGATTTTGGAGCCCAGAAAAATAATATCTGACACTGTTTCCATTGTTTCCCCATCTATTTCTCATGAAGTGATGGGACCAGATGCCATGATCTTCATTTTCTTTTTTTTTTTTTTTTATCTCTGTTGACCTTTTATTTATTTATTTATTTATTTATTTATTTTTTTTTGCTTAACTTTACAATATTGTATTGCTTTTACTATACATCGAGATGGATCCGCCACCAGTATACACGTGTTCCCCATCCTGAACCCTCCTCCCTCCCCACTTCCCACACCCTCCCTCCAGGTCATCCCAGTGCTCTAATCCCAGCTATCTGTTATAGGGCATCATACCTGGACTAACTCATTTCAGATATGATATTATACATATTTCAATGCTATTCTCCCCAATCATCCCACCCTCTCCCGGTCCCAGAGTCCAAAAGTCTGTTCTATACATCAGTGTCTCTTTTGCTGTCTCGTAAATAGGGTTATTTTTACCATCTTTCTAAATTCCATATATATGTGTCAGTATACTGTAATCAAACTTAAAAGCTTCTGCACAACAAAGGAAACTATAGGCAAGCTGAAAAGACAGCCTACAGAATGGGAGAAAATAATAGCAAATGAAGCAACAGACAAACAACTAATCTCAAAAATATACAAGCAACTTCTACAGCTCAATTCCAGAAAAATAAACGACCCAATCAAAAAATGGGCCAAAGAACTAAATAGACATTTCTCCAAAGAAGATATACAGATGGCTAACAAACACATGAAAAGATGCTCAACATCACTCATTATCAGAGAAATGCAAATCAAAACCACTATGAGATACCATTACACGCCAGTCAGAATGGCTGCGATCCAAAAGACCACAAGCAATAAATGCTGGAGAGGGTGCGAAGAGAAGGGAACCCTCTTACACTGTTGGTGGGAATGCAAACTAGTACAGCCACTATGGAAAACAGTATGGAGATTCCTCAAAAAACTGGGAATAGAACTGCCTTACCATCCAGTAATCCCACTGCTGGGCATACACACTGAGAAATCCAGAATTGAAAGAGACACGTGTACCCCAATGTTCATAGCAGCACTGTTTACAATAGCCAGGACGTGGAAGCAACCTAGATGTCCATCCACAGATGAATGGATAAGCAAGATGTGGTACATATACACAATGGAGTATTACTCAGCCATTAAAAAGAATACATTTGAATCAGTTCTAAGGAGGTGGATGGAACTGGAGCCTATTATACAGAGTGAAGTAAGCCAGAAACAAAAACACAAATACAGTATACTGACACATATATATGATCTTCATTTTCTGAATGTTGAGCTTTAAGCCAACCTTTTCACTCTCCACTTCCACTTTCATCAAGAGGCTTTTTAGTTCCTCTTCACTTTCTGCCATAAGGGTGCTGTCATCTGCATATCTGAGGTTATTGATATTTCTCCTGGCAATCTTGATTCCAGCTTGTGTTTCTTCCAGTCCAGCATTTCTCATGATGTACTCTGCATATAAGTTAAATAAGCAGGGTGACATTATACAGCCTTGACGTACTCCTTTTCCTATTTGGAACCAGTCTGTTGTTCCATGACCAGTTCTAACTGTTGCTTCCTGACCTGCATACAAATTGCTCAAGAGGCAGGTGAGGTGGTCTGGTATTCCCATCTCTTTCAGAATTTCCCAGTTTATTGTGATCCACACAGTCAAAGGCTTTGGCATAGTCAATAAAGCAGAAATAGATGTTTTTCTGGAACTCTCTTGCTTTTTCCATGATCCACTGGATGTTGGCAATTTGATCTCTGGTTCCTCTGCCTTTTCTAAAACCAGCTTGAACATCAGGAAGTTCACAGTTCACGTATTGCTGAAGCCTGGCTTGGAGAATTTTGAGCATTACTTTACTAGCGTGTGAGATGAGTGCATTTATGCAGTAGTTTGAGCATTCTTTGACATTGTCTTTCTTTGGGATTGGATGAAAACTGACCTTTTCCAGTCCTGTGGCCACTGCTGAGTTTTCCAAATTTGCTGGCATATTGAGTGCAGCACTTTCACAGCATCATCTTTCAGGATTTGGAATAGCTCAACTGGAATTCCATCATCTCCACTAGCTTTGCTTGTAGTGATGCTTTCTAAGGCCCACTTGACTTTACATTCCAGAATGTCTGGCTGCAGGTCAGTGATCACACCATCGTGATTATCTGGGTCATGAAGATCTTTTTTTGTACAGTTCTTCTGTGTATCCTTGCCATCTCTTCTTAATATCTTCTGCTTCTGTTAGGTCCATACCATTTCTGTCCTTTATTGAGCCCATCTTGGCATGAAATGTTCCTTTATCTCAATAGATGCAGAGAAAGCCTTTGATTTCTCAAAGGCTGATTATCTCAATAGATGCTGAGAAAGCCTTTGACAAAATTCAGCATCCATTTATGATAAAAACTCTCCAGAATGCAGGAATAGAGGGAACATACCTCAACATAATAAAAGCTATATATGACAAACCCACAGCAAACATTATCCTCAATGGTGAAAAATTGAAAGCATTTCCCCTAAAGTAGGAACAAGACAAGGGTGCCCACTTTTACCACTACTATTCAACATAGTTTCGGAAGTTTTGGCCACAGCAATCAGAGCAAAAAAAGAAATAAAAGGAATCCAAATTGGAAGAGAAAAAGTAAAACTCTCACTGTTTGCAGATGCCATGATCCTCTACACAGAAAACCCTAAAGACTCCACCAGAAAATTACTAGAGCTAATCAATGAATATATTAAAGTTGCAGGATATAAAATTACAAAGAAATCCCTTGCATTTCTATACACTAATAATGAGAAAATAGAAAGAGAAATTAAGGAAACAATTCCATTCACCATTGCAATGAAAAGAATAAAATACTTAGGAATATATCTACCTAAAGAAACTAAAGACCTATATATCAGATCAGATCAGTCGCTCAGTCGTGTCCATCTCTTTGCGACCCCATGAACCGTGGCACGCCAGGCCTCCCTGTCCATCACCAACTCCCGGAGGTCACCTCAGACTCACATCCATCGAGTCAGTGATGCCATCCAGCCATCTCATCCTCTGTCGTCCCCTTCTCCTCCTGCCCCCAATCCCTCCCAGCATCAGAGTCTTCTCCAATGAGTCAACTCTTCACATGAGGTGGCCAAAATACTGGAGTTTCAGCTTTAGCATCATTCCTTCCAAAGAAATCCCAGGGCTGATCTCCTTCAGAATGGACTGGTTGGATCTCCTTGCAGTCCAAGGGACTCTCAAGAGTCTTCTCCAATACCACAGTTCAAAAGCATCAATTCTTCTGGCTCAGCCTTCTTCACAGTCCAGCTCTCACAACCATACATGACCACAGGAAAGACCATATCCTTGACTAGGCGAACCTTTGTTGGCAAAGTAATGTCTCTGCTTTTGAATATGCTATCTAGGTTGGTCATAACCTTCCTTCCAAGGAGTAAGCATCTTTTAATTTCATGGCTGCAGTCACCATCTGCTGTGATTTTGGAGCCCAGAAAAATAAAGTCTGACACTGTTTCCACTGTTTCTCCATCTATTTCCCATGTAGTGTTGGGACCAGATGCCATGATCTTCGTTTTCTGAATGTTGAGCTTTAAGCCAACTTTTTCACTCTCCACTTTCACTTTCATCAAGAGGCTTTTTAGCCCCTCTTCACTTTCTGCCATAAGGGTGGTGTCGTCTGCATATCTGAGGTTATTGATATTTCTCCCAGCAATCTTGATTCCAACTTGTTTTTCTTTCAGTCCAGCATTTCTTATGATGTACTCTGCATATAAGTTAAATAAACATGGTGACAATATACAGCCTTGACGTACTCCTTTTCCTATTTGGAACCAGTCTGTTGTTCCATGACCAGTTCTAACTGTTGCTTCCTGACCTGCATACAGATTTCTCAAGAGGCAGATCAGGTGGTCTGGTATTCCCATCTCTCTCAGAATTTTCCACAGTATTGTGATCTACACAGTCAAAGGCTTTGGCATAGTCAATAAAGCAGAAATAGATGTTTTTCTGGAATTCTCTTGCTTTGTCCATGATCCAGCGGATGTTGGCAATTTGATCTCTGGTTCCTCTGCCTTTTCTAAATCCAGCTTGAACATCAGGAAGTTCATGGTTCACATATTGCTGAAGCCTGGCTTGGAGAATTTTGAGCATTACTTTCCTAGCGTGTGAGATGAGTGCAATTGTGCAGTAGTTTGAGCATTCTTTGGCATTGCCTTTATTTGGGATTGGGATGAAAACTGACCTTTTCCAATCCTGTGGCCACTGCTGAGTTTTCCAAATTTGCTGGCATATTGAGTGCAGCACTTTCACAGCATCATCTTTCAGGATTTGGAATAGGTCCACTGGAATTCCATCACTACACTAGCTTTGCTGGTGAAAGAAATCAAAGAGGACACTAATAGATGGAGAAATATACCATGCTCATGTATTGAAAGACTCAATATAGTGAAAATTAGTATGCTACCCAAAGCAATTTATAGATTGAATGCAATCCCCATCAAGCTACCAACGGTATTCTTCACAGAGCTAGAACAAATAATATCTCAATTTGTATGGAAATGCAAAAAACCTCGAACAGCCAAAGCAATCTTCAGAAAGAAAAATGGAACTGGAGGAATCAACCTGCCTGACTTCAGGCTCTACTACAAAGCCACAGTCATCAAGACAGTATGGTACGGGCACAATGACAGAAATATAGATCAATGGAACAAAATAGAAAGCCCAGAGATAAATCCATGCACATATGGACACCTTATCTTTGACAAAGGACGCAAGAATATACAATGGATTAAAGACAATCTCTTTAACAAGTGGTGCTGGGAAAACTGGTCAAACACTTGTAAAAGATTGAAACTAACATCATACACAAAAATAAACTCAAAATGGATTAAAGATCTAAACATAAGACCAGAAACTATAAAACTCCTAGAGGAGAACAGAGGCAAAACCCTCTCTGACATACATCACAGCAGAATCCTCTATGACCCACCTCCCAGAATACTGGAAATAAAAGCAAAAATAAACAAATGGGACCTAATTAAACTTAAAAAGCTTCTGCACAACAAAGGAAACTATAAGCAAGGTGAAAAGACAGCCTTCAGAATGGGAGAAAATAATAGCAAATGAAGCAACAGACAAACAACTAATCTCAAAAATATACAAGCAACTCCTTCAGCTCAATTCCAGAAAAATAAATAACCCAATCAAAAAATGGGCCAAAGAACTAAATAGACATTTCTCCAAAGAAGACATACAGGCTAACAAACACATGAAAAGATGCTCAACATAACTCATTATCAGAGAAATGCAAATCAAAACCACTATGAGGTACCATTTCACGCCAGTCAGAATGGCTGCGATCCAAAAGTCTACAAGCAATAAATGCTGGAGAGGGTGTGGAGAAAAGGGAACCCTCTTACACTGCTGTGGGAATGCAAACTAGTACAGCCACTATGGAGAACAGTGTGGAGATTCCTTAAAAAAACTGGGAATAGAACCGCCTTATGATCCAGCAATCCCACTGCTGGGCATACACACTGAGGAAACCAGAATTGAAAGAGACACGTGTACCCCAGTGTTCATTGCAGCACTGTTTATAATAGCCAGGACATGGAAGCAACCTAGATGTTCATCAGCAGATGAATGGATAAGAAAGCAGTGGTACATATACACAATGGAGTATTACTCAGCCATTAAAAAGAATACCTTTGAATCAGTTCTAATGAGGTGGATGAAACTGGAGCCTATTATACAGAGTGAAGTAAGCCAGAAAGAAAAACACCAATACAGTATACTAACGCATATATATGGAATTTAGAAAGATGGTAACAATAACCCTTTATACGAGACAGCAAAAGAGACACAGATGTATAGAACAATCTTTTGGACTCTGTGGGAGAGGAGAGGGTGGGATGATTTGGGAGAATGGCATTGAAACATGTATAATATCATATATGAAACAAGTCACCAGTCCAGGTTCGATACATGATACTGGATGCTTGGGGCTGGTGCACTGGGACTACCCAGAGGGATGGTATGGGGAGGGAGGAGGGTTCAGGATGGGGTACACATGTATTTCTGTGGCAGATTCATTTTGATATATGGCAAAACCAATACAATATTGTAAAGTTAAAAAATAAAATAAAATTTTTAAAAATAAATTCAAAAAAAAAAAAAAGAAGAACTACCATTCTGAAGTACATGATCCTGCATTTCTTCTGTAATTTTTTTTTGCCCAACTAGATATTTAGTTTATTGAAAAAAGCTACTTTTTCTTAAAATGCTTTTGTATCTTCTACAGTATACATAAACAACAACCATATACTTAGTATTGAAAATGTGCTGTTTAATACTTTTAACTAGGAAAAGTAAAATGACAATTTCTCTGTGCAGTAACCAAATATTCATATTAAAATGCAAGACAGTATCAGTAGATGAATACATAGAGCAGATGAAAACTCAGGAATAATTGTAGCGAATTATCCTAAGCCAAAAAGTGGTAAACAAAACAGAACAAATGTAAGCAGAGAAAGAAAATATTAAGTGCAGGGCACCTAGAGATATTGACAAAATACAACTGGAGATATGGAAAAATGAATATTAATTTCTACCATGTGCCAGGGACTATTATCAAAAGTAGGTTTTAAGCAGCAAATAAAACAATTCCTGTTTTCATAGAACCTTTTTCCAGCTTTGTCAAGGTATAATTGACAAAGTTGTAATGTATTTAAAAAATAAAAAGTGACAATTTGATATATGTCACTTTTTATTTTCTAAATACACTGTGAAAGGATTCTCCCCATCATGTTAACACATCCATCACTTCACATATATATATCTCTTCCCACCAGATGAGAGCACTTACATTTTACTTTCTTAGCAAATTTCAATGCTACAACATAGTGTTATCACCTATAGTCACCACATTATACATTAGATCCTCATACCTTACTCAACCTATAACATAGCTTGTACCCATTTGATAACTTCCTATTTTCCCTACCCCTCCCCAGTCCCTGGCAATCACTTTTCTACTTTCAACTTCTATAAATTTGACTTTTTAAAAAAATCCCACACTTAAGTGATGCCATATTTATCATTCTTTAATTTATTGCACTTATCATAATGCCCTTCAGGTTTACCATGTTACCACAAATGACAGAATTTTCTTCTATTTTAAGACTGAATAATATTCCGTGTGTGTGTGTGTGTGTGTGTGTGTGTGTGTGTGTGCATGGAATATCACAGTTTCTTGATCCTTTTATCCTAAGTGAAAACATTTAGGTAGTTTTCATATGTTGGTTGTTGTGAATAAATGCTTCAAGGAACATTGGAGTGCAAATACCTCTTTGCGATAAGTGCCTTGTTTACTTTGATATATACCCAGAATGGGACTGCTGGATAATATTGTAGTTCTGTCTTTAATTTCTTGAGGAACCTATATACTATTTTTCATAGTAGCTGCACCAAATTACATTCCTTTATTCATCGTCTCATATCTTCAGCAGCATTTATCTCTTATCTTTTTGATAAACACTATCCTAATAGATATAAGGTACTATGATTGTGATTTTTGACTTGCATTGCCCTGGTGAATAGTGATGGTGAGCAATTTTCATGTACCTATTGACCATTTGTATGTCTTCTTTGGAAAAATGTCTACCCAGATCCTAGCTCATTTTTCAATTAAATTATTTTGGTTTTTTACTGTTGTATGTATTCTTCATATATTTCAGATAGTAACATCTTAT
The DNA here is from genome assembly GCA_935064755.1 of Tragelaphus eurycerus. NCBI lineage: Eukaryota > Metazoa > Chordata > Mammalia > Artiodactyla > Bovidae > Tragelaphus > Tragelaphus eurycerus. Next base: position 127,513 of record CAKXYN010000272.1, read on the forward strand.
CAGATATGTGGTTTGAAAATATTTCTTCTCTTTCCATAGTTTGCCTCTTCATTTTTAATTTCCCTGGCCAAGCATAAGATTTTTAGTTTGATGGTGTCCTACTTCTTTATTTTTGCTTTTGCTACCAAGTTTAAAAACTCATTGCAAAAAAATTGATGTTAAGGAACTTATTGCCTATGTTTCCTTCTAGGAGTTTTACAATTTCATGTGTTACATTCAAGTATTTAATCCACTGTGAGTTGATTTTTGTCTATTGTGTAAGATAGGAGTCAATTTCTTTCTTTTGTATGTGGCTGTCCAGCTTTCCTAGCACCATTTATTGAAGAGACTATCATTTACCCACTCTATACTCTGAGATCCTCTACAGAAACCAGTGACCAATAACCATGGGTTATTTCTGGACAGTCTGGTTCTATTTATTGATGTGTTTTTATACCAATGCCACATTGTGTTGATCACTGTAGCTTGGTGATTTAGTTTGCAATCAGGAAGTATTTTACCTCTAGCTTTGTTCTTGCTCAAGATTGATTATTGTCAAGTGTCACATAACTAATAAGTACAGGAGTAAGAATCAGTATGGTACTCATGATACCAATGACTTTCTCATTTCTGCTTTTCAGTTATTTCTCTTTGAGGGTGGCTTATTTGCCCATATGATTTCTTCTATATGAGCCTTGGGTTAGAGGGGAAAGAGGAACAAGGCTGAAAAAGTAGATCCAACCATAGAGGGGTCACACAAGCAAAAACTTTTTTTCTATAACGGTGGTGCTGTATTACTAGTGAAAGTATCTTTATTCATTTATGAAGCCGCCCATTCACTGCACTTTTCTGTTAACTTATCTGTGAGATTAGTTAGCTTTCAGTTTCTGATTCTTTGAATCCTCACTATTTTCCACAATCCTCCGTGTCAGGCCTTCTCAAGTAATTCCAATTCTGTGCTTGGTCTGTCTCTTACCTCTCAGATTTTGCAAAGCATAGATTAGCCTTCTGTTATTAAAGTGCTGATAATGATCAATCCAGCAAATTCCTGGAAAATCATTACAACAATGAAATTTTCTTCAGCAGATGGACCTCCTAATGGGGACCAGGTAGTATATGAAGAGTAGATAGTTTTTTGTGGTAATAGTTTATACTTTTCCCTGGCTTGGCTAATTTAGAGATCAGATCAGATCAGTCACTCAGTCATGTCCGACTCTTTGCGACCCTATGAATCATAGCACACCAGGCCTCCCTGTCCATCACCAACTCCTGGAGTTCACTGAGACTCACGTCCATGGAGTCAGTGATGCCATCCAGCCATCTCATCCTCTGTCGTCCCCTTCTCCTCTTGCCCCCAATCCCTCCCAGCATCAGAGTCTTCTCCAATGAGTCAACTCTTCGCATCAGGTGGCCAAAGCACTGGAGTTTCAGCTTTAGCATCATTCTTTCCAGAGAAATCCCAGGGCTGATCTCCTTCAGAATGGACTGGTTGGATCTCCTTGCAGTCCAAGGGACTCTCAAGAGTCTTCTCCAACACCACAGTTCAAAAGCATCAATTCTTCGGCACTCAGCCTTCTTCAGAGTCCAACTCTCACATCCATACATGACCACAGGAAAACCACAGCCTTGACTAGATGAACCTTTGTTGGCAAAGTAATGTCTCTGCCTTTGAATATGCTATCTAGGTTGGTCATAACTTTCCTTCCAAGGAGTAAGAGTCTTTTAATTTCATGGCTGCAGTCACCATCTGTAGTGATTTTGGAGAAAATCACCAGAAAAATCAAGTCTGACACTGTTTCCACTGTTTCCCCATCTACTTCCCATGAAGTGATGGGACCAGATGCCATGATCTTCGTTTTCTGAATGTTGAGCTTTAAGCCAACTTTTTCACTCTCCACTTCCACTTTCATCAAGAGGCTTTTGAGTTCCTCTTCACTTTCTGCCATAAGGGTGGTGTCATCTGCTTATCTGAGGTCATTGATATTTCTCCCAGCAATCTTGATTCCAGTTTGTGCTTCTTCCAGCCCAGCGTTTCTCATGATGTACTCTGCATAGAAGTTAAATAAGCAGGGTGACAATATACAGCCTTGACATACTCCTTTCCCTATTTGGAACTAGTCTGTTGTTCCATGTCCAGTTCTAACTGTTGCTTTCTGACTTGCATACAAATTTCTCAAGGGGCAGGTCAGGTGGTCTGGTATTTCCATCTCTTTTAGAATTTTCCACAGTTTGTGGTGATCCATATAGTCAAAGGCTTTGGCATAGTCAATAAAGCAGAAGTAGATGTTTTTCTGGAACTCTCTTGCTTTTTCAATGATCCAACAGATATTGGCTATTTGATCTCTGGTTCCTCTGTCTTTTCTAAATAATACCAGTGGGCACATAAACTTGGAATAGAGAATTTATAGAACTGACATAGAAAAATATGGAAATAAATGTTTCCAGTAGATACAAATATGAGCAGTTGCTTTTTAAATTTTTTATGATTTACTGAATCATTTTCTTTTTTGATAGATCAACACTATAGCTTCTCCTATTGAAGCTCAACAGTCTTTTTTTTTTCTTGATAGCAAAAGGCTAATTATAAGCTATCAAAAGCTTCTCTAATTTTATGGCACAGTTGATTTCTCCTTGTATATATTATAATTTTTTGTTTATTAAAGTGACTTACAAATATGTTTTGCCTTCAGAAATAACAGATTTGCTGATTTTGCTCAATATTCACTGCATAATACATTTCCAAATTTACAAATCAAATATAACTTCTCAGTCATATTTGGAAATTTAATTGCATATTGAATTGTCACAAACTTGAGAAAATGTTTCCTATTATAGTGCTAGGAGCTCAGAGTTACATAGTTCTGAAAAGTTCCTAAGTAATAAACTGATGAGGTGGGTAAATTTGTTGTAAGTCAGGCTTGAGATCTCATTAACAAAACTCTGAAAGAGGTACCAAAAGCTCTGGATTTCCTGAATAAAACTAACTCAAAGTTGCTGAGTTTAATAGTCAGCATTTTTTCCTGTATCCTCACACTATTTACTCTGTTTTATTCTTTCCTTTTACCTTTTTATTTTCACATAATTTCAGACTGATTGAAGAGGTGAGAGAACAGTACAAAGAATCCCTTGTAATCTGTATCCAAGTTCCCCAAATGTTAATACTGTCTCATTTACTTTTCTTTCCCTCTCCCTCTGTCTTAGGAGGTTTCCTAGACAGAAAGAAAAACAAATCACCCTTTTATATATCCTAGATATATAATACAATAGATACAATTATATTATATATCTATAGATAAAATCCATTTGCCACCTGGAATGAGGGACTCATTCAAATCAGACTCATATCTTCCTACAGAGAACTGGAGACCTGGCACTGTCTTCCTACAAGATCATAGTGTAAAGAATTGGGTCCTAGGTCTTAAAGCTAACAAGGGGCTTATTTAGCATCTAAATAGGTCTGTCCCTGCCTTCCACACATAGGAGACTGTTTCCAACTTCATCCTGGAAGCACCTGGGGTTGTGAACCAACAAAAAGTCAGAACTGCACAAAAGGTATTAGAGAAGTGTCTCCACACCTTGTAACACTGTTCATACTCCATATGTAACCAATCATCTCACTAGTCTATAGTTTATTTTTTAATATGTTTCTTTTTAGAAAAATGAACAGATAATCTGTATATTTTCCTATCTCCTTTTATTTCTTACAAAAAGACAGCATATTAAAAATACACTTTATTCCTTTGCTTTTTCACCTAATACTTATATCCTAAATGTCAATTTATATTGGTTTATAGAATCTTTCTCATTCTGTTTTTATAAGACAGATATGTAATACTCTATTGTGTGTCTGTACCAGTGTTTGCAACCTCTCTCCAATATAAGGTAATATAGGAGATTGCAAACAATTACATATAGTGCTGTAATATATTTTTATATTGTTGGGCATATCCTTAAGGTAAATTCCTAGAACTGGGGTTGCTGTATAAAGGGGTAAACACATATGTATTAATAGTTCATTGAAGGCGAAGCTGTTAGTCATTCAGTCGTGTCCGACTTTTTGTGATCCGATGGACTACATCCTGTCAGGCTCCTCAGCCAATGGAATTCTCCAGGCAAGAATACTGGAGTGGGTTGTCATTCCCTTCTCCAGGGGATCTTTCAGACCCAGGGATCAAACCCAGGTCTCCACTGCAGGGTGATTCTTTACTGGCTGAGCCAGCAGGAAGTCCAACAGTTAGATATTGCCAAATTTCTCTCCATAGAAATTGTACAAATCTGAATCTTTTCCAGCAATATAAGAAAGTGCATGCTTCCATATTTTGTTGTTCTGACTCAGTTGTGTCTGACTCTTTGAGACCCCCTGGATTGCAGCACACCCGTCCTTTACCACCTCCTGGAGTTTGCTCAAACTCATGTCCATTGAATCAGTGATGCCAACCAACCATCTCATCCTCTGTCATTCCCTTCTCCCCCTGCCTTCACTCTTTCCCAGCAGGGTCTTTTCTAATGAGTCAGCTCTTCGCATCAGGTGGCCAAAGCCAGGCATCAACAGTACATGTTTCCATATATTCTCTCCAAAATGTGTACAAAGGTTGAGCTGGTTTAAAATTTTGCCAATCTAATTAGTGAAAAAAAAGGAAAAATTTTTATTAGGGTAGTTTCAATTTTTATTTCTCTGGTATGGGGTTACAGGAATTCAAAGTACTTTCAAGCATTAGGTGTCTAAAGTATAATTTGATGAATGAAATAGTTAAAAGTAACCTTATCAGCAATTATGTATTATTTTCTACACTAAAAATCAAAACACATGCTATCGTTTTGTCCTACAAACCTTTATCTGGATAGTATCTCATTCCCTGTATATTGTGTCTTCTTTGAGTTTGCTAATGATTTTTTTTCTTCCTTTGTGAACATGTGTTAGGAAATTTCCCAGGTTGCTCAGTGGTAAAGAATCCACTTGCCAACACAGGAGACACAAAAGAAGTGCATCCGATCCCTGGGTAGGGAAGATCCTCTGGAGTAGGAAGTAGCAACCCACTCCAGTACTTTAGCCTGGAAAATTCCATGGACAGAGGAACCTGGCAGGGGCTAACAGTCCATGGGGGTCACAAAGAGTTGGACACAACTGAGCATGCACTGGCTGTCATTTTTCTCTTCCTTTGTGAACATTGTACTCTATATTAAAAGTGTTTCTGGCAATCCATTCTTAGTTCCATAGAACACTATTAGGACCACATTGAGAAAAGCCACCACTTGTGTTTTTGATATGTTATTTGAATCATAACTATAATATTCTGCTCTGCTAAGTCACTTTAGTCGTGTCCGACTCTGTGCGACCCCATAGACGGCAGCCCACCAGGCTCCCCCGTCCCTGGGATTCTCCAGGCAAGAACACTGGAGTGGGTTGCCATTTCCTTCTCCAATGCATGAAAGTGAAAAGTGAAAGTGAAGTCGCTCAGTCATGTCTGACTCTTAGTGACCCCTTGGACTGCAACCCACCAGGCTCTTCCATCCATGGCATTTTCCAAGCAAGAGTACTGGAGTGGGGTGCCATTGCCTTCTCCAACTATAATATCATCCTAGCCCTTTTCCAGCTTGTAGAGTTAATGGGAGAACCAGAATTTTTCCTGTTTGTTACCTGTTCTTTTGTCTAAAATTTTTAAATTACATTTAGAAAAAATAATTTCAATAGTTAACTTTTAATACTTCACTGCCAGGCATCTTGTTAAATACTTTATATTTATGATCTTATATAGATCCTCCTCATACCTCTCTAGTTTACTTTTAACATAGTATATTTATTTATCAGGGATAAGGAATGTTAAAATACCCATACACAGCCTTTGAGAATCAAAGCTGAGATACCAGCAGAATGTTTTCCAACCTGGGAATGAAGGATTAACCACTGACTATAACATTATTGGAGAAGGCAATGGCACCCCACTCCAGTACCCTTGCCTGGAAAATCCCACAGATGGAGGAGCCTGGTAGGCTGCAGTCCATGGGGTCGCTAAGAGTCGAACACGACTGAGCGACTTCACTTTCTCTTTGCCCTTTCATGCATTGGAGAAGGAAATGGCGACCCACTCCAGTGTTCTTGCCTGGAGAATCCCAGGGACGGGGAAGCCTGGTGGGCTGCTGTCTATGGGGTCACACAGAGTCGGACATGACTGAAGTGACTTAGCATAGCATAGCATAGCATAACATTATGGCAGAAAGTGAAGAGGAACTAAAAGCCTCTTGATGAAAGTGAAAGTGGAGAGTGAAAAGGTTGGCTTAAAGCTCAACATTCAGAAAACGAAGATCATGGCATCTGGTCCCATCACTACATGGGAAATAGATGGAGAAACAGTGGAAACAGTGTCAGACTTTATTTTGGGGGCTCCAAAATCACTGCAGATGGTGACTGCAGCCATGAAATTAAAAGACGCTTACTTCTTGGAAGGAAAGTTATGACCAACCTAGATAGCATATTCAAAAGCAGAGACATTACTTTGCCAACAAAGGTTCGCCTAGTCAAGGCTATGGTCTTTCCTGTGGTCATGTATGGTTGTGAGAGCTGGACTGTGAAGAAGGCTGAGCGCAGAAGAATTGATGCTTTTGAACTGTGGTGTTGGAGAAGACTCTTGAGAGTCCCTTGGACTGCAAGGAGATCCAACCAGTCCGTTCTGAAGGAGATCAGCCCTGGGATTTCTTTGGAAGGAATGATGCTAAAGCTGAAATTCCAGTATTTTGGCCACCTCATGCGAAGAGTTGACTCATTGGAGAAGACTCTGATGGTGGGAGGGATTGAGGGCAGGAGGAGAAGGGGACGACAGAGGATGAGATGGCTGGATGGCATCACTGACTCGATGGATGTGAGTCTGAGTGACCTCCGGGAGTTGGTGATGGACAGGGAGGCCTGGCGTGCTGCAGTTCATGGGGTCGCAAAGAGTTGGACACGACTGATCTGATCTGATAACATTAAGCAGTCTTATAAACCTATAGTATTTGATTGAGAGTAGTTTATCTACTTAAAAAAGCAATAAACTCTAAGTAAGCTGAAAGTAAACCTTTGTTTAACAATCACATCAACAAGAGTAAGCTCTTAGGATGAAAAGTCAGTAAACTCTAATCTTGCATGCTTGAGTGACAGAGGTAAACTTATAGGAAGTAAAAACCAAACTAAGGAAAGCTCAAAAGAATTGTCTAGTACAAACCTTCTCATCAAAGCACATGGGAAACCCAATGCACAGAACTCTTCACCTATATTAGACTTCATATTTATAGACAGATCATAAAAAAGCATAATGCAAATATTACAAGTGTTAACTTATGAACTTTAGGAATAATTTTATTAACAAATAAATGGCACATGTGTGGTGATAATATTGCGGTAAAATAAATGGATCTCTGAATGCATCTCCACAACTGCTTCTGCTACTTTTCAGTGGATCAGAAACCAGAGCGGGCTATTTTAATCTTTCACATGGTTGCCTTCCAAGGCATGTCAAGTACTCACAAGTTTTAGATTCATCAGTCCAGATCTCTTTTGCAGTAGTTGTTCATTTTAGGCCTTATAAGCTAACAGAGATATACCTGCCACAAGTGTGAACAGCTGCACCTTTTTCTTTATATCTCTCATTGCAGCTATAATTTCTAGAACCTTGATATATTCAGAATAGATACTGCCTCCTACTTAAGCTGGTTTCATGTATGAAAAAGCAAAACTCTTTAAAATATTGTAAATGGGTTGAACTTACTGTAAGTGCTAAATGTTTTCATTATAGATAAAGTATATATACCTGTCTTGAATCTCAAAAAAAAGATTCCTAATCTTCTCTTTTTGTCTTTAAACCATGTGAATTGCTCATGAAACACGAAAGATAGGAGAAAAATGCAATCTCACTTCACAAAACGAAATTAAATAGATAATATTTTTATAGTGGATTTTACACCCACACAGATAACCAAAAGCCATCTCTTTGGGGTGTTTAAATTTTCATTGTCATTGTTTTTAAGCCTCTTTATGTAGAAAATGATAACCTTGCAAATCCTATAATAAGAGAAAGATTACTAATATTGATGTAAGGAAATTCAGTGACTGTTACTCTTTAGTACAGCCAGAATTCTGTGTTATCTAAACATTTAATACCACAAAATTTATGTGGCTATGAATCAAGTAACTGAATTTGCGTAATATCAACAAAGATTTATTGAATATATAACCTAGTATAAGAAACTGTAGCATAATGATTTGTATATTTACATACTTGTTTTATATAAACACTATTTTAGAAACAAAGTCTTCTTAAAGAGATACTTCATCTTGTCCTAGATAAGCAGAAGATACAGATTTCTGATTTTCCCCTTATGGTTGAAAAGTCAGTGGGAAGATTTCCCTGAATGTATGGCTTGGTTGGTGAGTAAAACAGTGATATGGGAAGACACCATGGATAGGCCATCTCCTAGATTGAAGCACACCAGAGGTCACATGTTCTTACCCCCGTTCCCATACTAATCTGGGTATTTCCAAAGTGTCCCTACCAACTTGACGTTCAGACCCTAGAGAGATCGGTGCCTTACCTGTTTGATCTCCTTCCTCTTTTCTATCCTGTTTACTTTTTCCTACAAACTCCTAGAGATAGAAGGGTCCAGCTTTAGGTTTTTACATCCTCCGCATTATTCCTTTCTTTTATCTAATACAACAAATTTAGTTTTAACAAACAAAAAGATATTCTCTCAACATTCTGAAGAATTCAAATTACAGTTTCATTTATTTATTTATTTATTTTAATTGGAGGCTAATTACAATATTGTAGTGGTTTTTGCCATACATTGCCATGAATCAGCCATGTGTGTACATGTGTTCCCCATCCTGAACCCTGCTCCGTCCCTCAGGCTCATCCCAGTGCACCAGCCCTGAGCACCCTCATGCATTGAACCTGGACTGGCGATCTGTTTCACATATGATAATATACATGTTTCAATGCTATTCTCTCAAATCATCTCACCCTCAATTTAAGATTTGTGAGATAGTAAAAGAAATCTATGAGAATTCAGGAAAGCCTGTTTGCTTTTTGTTTGTTTGTTTTAATTTGGGGCTTTAAGATGTGTTTCTTACCCCAAAACTCTGCTTTAAATAACAAAACTGGATATCTTTCTCTTTTATTTTTTGCACTTTCCCATAATGACTGTTTTCTCAACCTTTAACATCCAGCTAATTCCAAGGCAGATAAAAATTCTAGGTGAGATAAAGAAAAGGATTATCACATAAAATGCCAAAAGAGGAAAGCCCTTGGGTGTAGTTTAGAACATTACCACTATTACAAGTGGATGAGATCATATTCACTTTTAATAATTATGTATCATAGCTTCTTAGAGAAGCCTCCTGTCAAATTCAGAAATGGGATTTTATAAAACTATTATGGAGCAGTTAGTCAATAACAGAATAAATATGCAGTCTTCATCCTAGGGAAAGATATCAGAAGCTGTAAACTACCGACCTTCGGGATTCAGCAGTGCAATGAAAATTTAAAGCAGGAGTTTGATGTCATTTTCTCTGGTCATGGCCATCAAACAGTTCCGGTGAAGACAGAGTGTAGTACCATACCCTAGATATAGTAACCGCTCAAAAACATTTTTTAAATGAGAGAACTATAAAATGTCTTTAACCCTAAGAGAACTATTGTTGGAAACACTTGAACATTTAATGGAACAAAATGTTCATGTTACACCATCCTGGTGAGCTCCAGTCATCGTTCTGGTTTTAACACCAAGTTTTGCTCAGAGTGACACTGAGACATTGATTTTGATGAATGAATTATTTCTTTATGGATGAAAGTTCCTCACAAAACTTGAATGTGATCAAATTCATCACCACTGGTAATTAGCACTGGTCATTCTCAAATCATCTCATCTAAGGTGATCAAAAATAGTTTTAATTGAAAATTGCTGCTATTCACTTTTTTTCTTGTATGGAGACCCATTATGAGAATTCCAGAGGTGATACATTACTGAATTATCTGTGCATAAATGGTGCATTTTCATTGAAAATAGATTTATATTCCCGGAGACAGTGCTTGGAGTACACATAGGAAATTAACTGTTCCTGGAAGACATTAGCTAAAACTAACTATGATTGATTGTTATACATAAAATGTAACAAAAACTGTACTTAGGAATGATTAATGTCTTTACCATAGCCTATTAAAGTCGTCAACCTTTTAATGAGTAAGTAACCTTACTCAAAGTATTAAAATTGCAAAACTGTTCTTAACATGTTGGTAGGCTTTTCAAAATATTTTAAGGTGCTTCTACTTCAAATTCACTAAATCTTAAACTGTTCTACACCAGTTATGTTTCCATAAGAAACCTTCAGATGAATGTGTTTAACTCAGTGTGCAGAATTTTCACCATACTTAAGCAAAGATTTATATTGAAAGGTTTGTGCAGATTATTAAGAATACCTTGAAATCAAATATCAGGGAATGACCAATAAAGCCTTTGTGTTTGCTTACTGTTCAACCTGCCACATTTTATATAGTAGCAATGTTGAATTTTTTTCAGAAGGATGTGTCTATTCAAACTTAACTGAAGACTTAAATAAACAAGAATTCATTATAGATTGTTATATTTTACATCTTCATGTTATTTTTCTCCTAAAATGTTAACTATTTCCTGGGTTCTGTGCAACAAGATACCTAGATTATAAAAGTACAAAAAGGTTCAAACGAAAAATAACCTAGCATGGTCTCACTACATTTATTTATGAGGAGAAATATTTCTTTGAAACATCTAGTATCAAATTAACAGAATAAATTTTCATTTATACCTTATTGAGGACTAGAAGAACCATAATAGCATTGTTGTTAAAGATATAGCTGATATGTTTTACCGATTACAAAAAAAAAAGACTGTGAGGCTGGTTTTATCTCCAGATATCTGTAGGATGACACAGATGAAGAGTGGCTGACCTAGAAACTGAATCTAGGATTTCTAGCTCCAAATCTGGCAAACTATCACACTCTTCTACCTCTCCTCCTAAGTTCCATTGTTTCCATTCCCTTGTAGGAAATAAATACAACTTGTATGCAATTTTGTCAGGACATTCCTAATATATGCTGGTATATTATCATATTCCATCTATTTTAATTGCTACTTGTACATAAAAATGATCTCTCCTAGCAAACAATAATACTTTATGTAAAGCCTTTGTTCCCTCTGTGTCACTCCTAATACCTGCTGTATGCTTTATATGTATATAAAATACACAAACATATTTGATGAATAGATCATTTACTGAATATCTTGACATATTATCTCAAAGTGTGTTATAACACAACTATGGTTAATCTCTGACACATGCCACTACTATACACACAAGTATTTCACTGGTATAATTTTGGACAGTGGTCACATATTAAGCCTATGCACTGGTGAGGCGTATTTACTGTCATGAAAAGATACCAGCATTCTTCTCTATTGAGTTACACATTCAGCACCTTACTTGGCAATGTAGCATAACTGCACTGCATTTTCTTGATACAAAATATAACTCTGATCTCTCAGATGACCATTTCTTCAAAAATCTTGACTGCAATAAATGATATATATGACAGACACAGCTGGTTGCCAACAAATATCCATTCTTTCCATCTCCCTTATGAAGAGAAATTCACTTTTTCTTTTGAACAGCAACATTTCTTTAAAATGTGCAGCGTCTCAGTCTCTTTTTGCTTCTAGCAGTAGTCAGTGAATGACTAGTTCACTTAGTTCAAATGAATGAGATGGAAAAGGAATTATGACAATATAACAAGGTAAGACTTCTTGGGAAAATTTTTTTCAAAAGGACAGAAAAAGACTGCATCTTCCTTTACTCCTTTTCATTTCTCATTTTTTTCTGCTTGAATCTGACACATTGAAGGTAACAGTGAAATTTTTGTGATCAAGAGGGCGAAAGCTACATGCTAAAGCTTGCAGAGCAAGAAGACAGAATGTCTTAGGCCCTTGATGACACGGAGGAAGAATATCTTCCCTCTTAACGTGTTTGTTACTAGAGTGACACTCCTTGCTTAAATCTGTGATGTTAGGTTTTCCACACTTTCAGCTGAATATACTCCTAATTCATAGAATATATATGAAAGTTTGCCATAAGTCATGTTTGAGGTGATCTGTGGTTCACAGAACATATTTAATGCCCTGGGATCTGCAAGTTAACAAGCACTTATGTGACTGAAGGATAGATAACCCTGAGCTAAGGGACAGGCTTGTATTATTATTATTATTATTATTATCATTTTATCCTTAGATCAGCCCAGATAATCAGAAAGTTACTTAGGTAACATTGTTTTCTTACCTTTTAAAATTTTATTTACTGCTTTACCTGGCATTTGGCTTGCATTTCAGGTCAATGTAAGAATCACTCAGTTGAAACTTGATAACACTTTTATTACAGAGCTATTAGTGACATCCTTCATTGGCTGCTTTGAGTTTTCAATTTCAATAGCAGTGATGCTTATTCTGATGAAGTGTGTGGTTTTTACTCCTTGGACACTGTAATTTTCTTCCCTTTTTTCGCCACTAAGAAGTACAGCACCAATCTATTACTCACGTCTAGCAACTATGAACTCTAGGGCTTGATAAGGTCTGCTGCTAAGTCACTTCAGTCGTGGCCGACTCTGTGCGACCCTATAGATGGCAGCCCACCAGGCTCCCATCCTTGGGATTCTCCAGGCAAGAACACTGGAGTGGGTTGCCATTTCCTTCTCCAATGCATGAAAGTGAAAAGTGAAAGTGAAGTCGCTCAGTCGTGTCTGAATCGTAGCGACCTCATGGACTGCAGCCTACCAGGCTCCTCTGTCCATAGGATTTTCCAGGCAAGAGTACTGGAGTGGGGTGCCATTGCCTTCTCCATTGATAAGGTATATTTGTATACTAATCCTACCACTGGCTTTATAGTATTATCTTAAGGTTTTTTTTGGTCATATTTTCTCAGCTTTTGTATAGGTATATTGTTACATAGTTTTATATATGGGTTCATTTTTAAAGTTGGTTATTCAAAACAAAGTCCCCTCCCTACCACAGGCCATCATGAATATGTGAGCAGAGGGCTGGTCCCTGGATGGTAAAACTAGTCTCTTGCACTATTCACACAAATTCCACATATCTTCCATATTCCCTCACTGGTCTCTTAATTTTCTCCACAAATATTTTTTTCTACTGATAAAAAGCATGGGTTTATTCTTTTCCCCTTTCCCATCCTCCTTAAAATTGGCTTTAAATTCCTTCAATTGCACAAAGTGACCTTTATTTGGGTTATTAAAGTTATTTCTGCTTTATTGACTATGCCAAAGCCTTTGACTGTGTGGATCACAATAAACTGTGGAAAATTCTGAAAAAGATGTGAATACCAGACCACCTGACCTGCCTCTTGAGAAACCTGTATGGAGGTCAGGAAGCAAGTTAGAACTGGACATGGAACAACACACTGGTCCCAAATAGGAAAAGGAGTACGTCAAGGCTTTATATTGTCACCCTGCTTATTTAGCTTATATGCAGAGTACATCATGAGAAACGCTGGGCTGGAAGAAGCACAAACTGGAATCAAGATTGCTGGGAGAAATATCAATAACCTCAGATATGCGGATGACACCACCCTTATGGCAGAAAGTGAAGAGGAACTAAAAAGCCTCTTGATGAAAATGAAAGAGAGTGAAAAAATTCACTTGAAGTTCAATATTCAGAAAACTAAGATCATGGCATCCAGTCCCAACACTTCATGGGAAACAGATTGAGAAACAGTGGAAATAGTGTCAGACTTTATTTTTTTGGACTCCAAAATCACTGTAGATGGTGATTGCAGCCATGAAATTAAAAGACGCTTACTCCTTGGAAAGAAAGTTATGACCAACCTAGATAGCACATTGAAAAACAGAGACATTACTTTGCCAACAAAGGTCCGTCTAGTCAAGGCTATGGTTTTTCCAGTAGGCATGTATGGATGTGAGAGTTGGACTGTGAAGAAAGCTGAGAGCCAAAGAATTGATGCTTTTGAACTGTGGTGTTGGAGAAGACTCTTGAGAGTCCCTTGGACTGCAAGGAGATCCAACCAGTCCATTCTGAAGGAGATCCGCCCTGGGATTTCTTTGGAAGGAATAATGCTAAAGCTGAAACTCCAGTACTTTGGCCACCTGATGCAAAGAGTTGACCCATTGGAAAAGACTCTGATGTTGGGAGGGTTTGGGGGCAGGAGGAGAAGGGGATGACAGAGGATGAGATGGCTGGATCGCATCACCGACTCGATAGACATGAGTCTGAGTGACCTCCAGGAGTTGGTGATGGACAGGGAGGCCTGGCGTGCTGAAATTCATGGGGTCACAAAGAGTCAGACACAACTGAGCGACTGAACTGAACTGAAAGTTATTTTCAGACAAGCTGCTATTGATCAAAGAGACTCTTGCCAGGTACCTCTGCCTAAATCAGTTTTCTAGTTATTCAGTAAACCTGTAGGAGAAACCAAGAAATAACAAACACTGAAGTACACATTGTCCAATGATTAGCTAAAGAAACAGCGTTTGGTTTTGAGCACTCCCTCACCCATGTTAAAGACCATCATACTGTCTCAGAAAAGTATTCATTTCCCTCCCCATTCAGTGTCCTAATAATTGTCTAGGTATCTTAAGGAGCCCCAATTAACATTTCCTTTTACTCTTAAGCCACTGTTCTGAATTGCCTAGACAACACTCTCCAGCAGTTTCAGGCATAATTCCATGGCTGAACTAAAAATAACCAAACCAAGGGCTTCCCTGTTGGCTCTGTGGTAAAGAATCTGCTGGCCAGTGCAGATGTGAGTTCAATCACGGGGCCGGGAAGACCCCACATTGTTGTTTAGTCACTAAGTCGTGTCTGACCCTTTCACAGCCCCATGGACTGCCATCTGCCAGGCTCCTCTCTCCATGGCATTTCCCAGGCAAGAATACTGGAGTGGGTTATTTCCTTCTCTGGGGATCTTCCCAACCTAGGGATCAAACTGGTTGAGCCACCAGGGAAGCCCCACATGCCATGAAGCAGCTAATCCCATGCACCACAACTATTGAGCCAGTGCTCCACGACAAGAGAAGCCACCACAACGAGAAGCCTGTGTACTGCGACTCCAGAGCAGCCCCTGCTCATAGCAACTAGAGAAAAGCCCTTGAAGCAATGAAGACCCAGCACAGCCAAATAAATAAATAAATAAAATTACATATATACAAAATAACCAAGCCATCAAGATATATTACTGAAAAGGATAGGCCACACACGATCCATGAGTTACTTGAAAATATTATAGTAATAGTATTCTTAACACCCTTGAATTACTTCAGACTTTTCCAGAATATACTGGTTTATAGTCTAAATATGAAATAAACTTTGTGAAAAAAATGCTCATCTTTTTCTTCAAAATGCAAATATTATAATAAAAGATATTTCATTATTAAAATGTTCTATGAGAGTCAAAACAGGAAGTTTGCATTTTAAAGTATGTGAATATGTGAAATATGTGAATTTACTTTTTCAAGAAATATTCAGAAACTATTAGCTTTTAACATTTTTAAAAGTAATTTCAAAATAAAATCAATTAAAGTGTCTGAATAATAATGAACATGGAGGTACTTTTCTTCTAAGTAAATGCTATAAAAATTATCATAAGCTTATAGTTCATTATCAGTTTGTAGAATACTTTCTTTTTGGAAAATGACATAAAATACCAGCTAAATGTAAATATCTAGAGGGAATATCCAATGAAAATGTCTGTGGCAAATCTTAATATAGTTGTGAGATTTCAAAGGTTTATCATTTATTTCACCTCATTGTAGACTAGTTAGGCCTTCTAACAAGTTATTTTTTGTTCTCCAATTATTTTATTAATTTTAGTGCCACTTTCATAAGTTAATAAAAATACATATATAGCCCCGGCTTGTCTATTCTCAGCATAGGAATGATGTTAGCTTTAGAAACAGTGTTTATTTTCCTATAATCTTTTCAGGACATCTGAACACAGCAGGCAACGGGGAACCCACAGAATAATGACAAAAGGAGCCACTCCCAGCCACAGAAGTGGTTCTCTTGGAGCGGTTAACTGAGCTCACCATGGTAAGCACAGTGCTGTGAGGCTGCGCTCCCCCAGGTCTACACGGTGGCCGCCACATGTCACTTGCCTTGCTTTCACATACTTCGTCTTTCATGACCTCTCTGTTTCCTTAGAATTCTGAACTCACCTAGGTCATTCTGGGGAATCTAATTCAAATCCAATTTCTGGGAGACGGAAGAAGATGGCAGAGGAGTAAGATGGGGAGATCACCAGCCTCCACACAAATACATCAAAAACTCACCCACTTTCTGATCATTTAAGGCAAGGGATGTTTAGAGAAGGGTTTTCCCGGCACATGGTTGTCCATCAAGTGTCAGAAAACTTGAGAAAGATTCATTTATACTATAGAGCAGAAATGTCACCTGCTGCCTTTAACGTTTGAAGTCCTTAGTTGTGTGACTGTTCCTTCGTGTCCAACTCTTTCTGACCCCCTGGATAGTAGCCTGACAGGCTCCTCTGTCCATGGGATTTCCTGGGCAAGAATACTGGAGTGAGTTGCCATTTTCTTCTCTAGGGGATCTTCCTGAGCTGCATCTGTTTTGTCTCCTTCCTGCATTGGCAAGTAGGTTCTTTACCACTGGGCCACCTGGGAGGCCCCAGGAAGCCCTTTAATATAATAGAAAAATTAATTAGGTTTATTTCTCATGTTTCTCTGTTATACAAAGTGAAGAAAACAGTGTTTCATAAAATTCAAAGACAAGTCATTTTCGTCCACAGCATGATGGCACCCTGCATCATTTGCCTTTTTTTTTTTTTTTTTGTCTCTCTCTTTAGATTTCTAACTAACTGGACATCCATAACCAAACCTAAGTCCTCTGCATGTTTTAACAGAACAGCTGGGGTGTTCTACCCACCTGTGCTTCCAAAGCTGGGCAGATAAGACCTCAGTGGGGTGATAGATCCTGGGAATCAGTGAGCCTGCCCTATCTCCACTCTTGTCCATCAAGAAAAAAAGAGAACAGGGAGAGATCAAAACTGTGTGGATAGCCACAGATGAGAGAAAATTGGTCTCAGGGCCAGCCTGCCAGACAGGGGGATGGGGCCTGCCATTTGAGAGGAATAAAGACAAGTTTTCAAGCAGCGGACAGAGGAACTCGGCAAGTCAGCACCTCTACATCAGAGGCCACCTCCTTGGCAGAGTAGGTGGAAAGTCAAAGTGTTGAGTAACCACCTAGCTCTTCCAGTTGTTCCGGATGCAGATGGAGGGACCCTTTTCGGTCCACCAGGGGACGCTCGGTGACTGCGGGGAGGGAGAAGAAATGGAAGGAATCCGAGAAGACCTTTAAAAGGCACTGAAGGAATATACTCTCTTCCTTGAGATTTCAGCAGGGGTTCTGCCCATGGACCTCTAGGCATGTCCTGCTGGAATACCTCTGTACTAGTGAGAGTCACTCAGTCGTGCCTGACTCTTTGCCACCCCGTGAACTGCAGCCTGCCAGGCTCCTCTGTCCATGGAATTCTCCAGGCAAGAACACTGGATTGGATAGCCGTTCCCTCCTCCAGGAGATCTTCCCTACAGGGGATAGAACCTAGGCCTCTACTGCAGGGCCCTCTACTAAATTCGTGGGCAATCCTCAAAGCCTCAGGTGCCAAGCTCATACCTCCCTTCACTCTGCTGCCAGTTCTGTGTGCCCAGAAGGTACAACCAGAGAACCAGCTCTAGCTCTAGTAGCAGAAACCACAAACAGGAGCTGTAGGGCCACCCTCTGGAATACAACTACCAGCCTGTTGAATTGGAAGAAACAAAGGAAACAAAAGATCTTAACAAAGCAAGTTGTCAGCTGCTTTACATGGAAAAACAGAAGCACGTATCATCAAACGTCAAATGCTCATAAAAATCAGGAAAATATGATATCACAAAGATAATTCTTCAGCAATGAAACTCAAACACAGAATCAGTTCAGTTCAGTTACTCAGTTCATTCGTGTTCACTCGTGTGCAACTCTTTGCAACCCCATGAATTGCAGCACACCAGGCCTCCCTGTCCATTACCAACTCCCGGAGTTCACTCAGACTCACATCGAGTCGGTGATGCCATCCAGCCATCTCATCCTCTGTTGTCCCCTTCTCCTCCTGCCCTCAATCCCTCCCAGCATCAGAGTCTTTTCCAATGAGTCAGCTCTTTGCATCAGGTGGCCAAAGTATTGTAGTTTCAGCTTCAACATCAGTCCTTCCAAAGAATACCCAGGACTGATCTCCTGCAGAATGGACTGGTTGGATCTCCTTGCAGTCCAAGGGACTCTCAAGTCTTCTCCAACACAACAGTTCAAAAGCATCAATTCTTCGGCACTCAGCTTTCTTCACAGTCCAACTCTCACATCATACATGACCACAGGAAAAACCATAGCCTTGACTAGATGGACCTTTGTGTGGATCACAAACACAGAATACTGTAATCTAATAAAAAATTCAAAATTGCTGTTATGAAGAAATTTGCTGAACTATAAGAAAACTCAGGAATAACATTAATGAACGAAGGAGTTCTTTACCAAAGAGATTAAAATTATAAAAAAAAAAAATTCTAGAGCTAAAGAATTCAATAAATGAAGAGTGCATGAAGAACATAGGTAACAAGGCAGGCAGATGAAGGAAAGAAGAATGACTTGAAGGATAGAAATACAGAAATAATGCAGTTCCAAAGGTGAACTTTACACTTTTAAAAAGTGAACAAATCCTATAAGAGCTATCAGATTTGACCAAGAAGGCAAATATAAGAATAACTGATATACCAGAAGAAAAAAAGAGGGAAAAGGGGGCAGAGTTTATTTAAAGAAATAATAGCTGAGAACTTCCCTAACCATGGACAGAATTGGAATATACAAGTTCACGAAGCTAATAGAACTGGTATTTCAATGCAAAAAGATCATTTCCTGGACACATTATAATAAAATTGTCAAAAACCAATGATAAAGAATTTTTAAAAGCAGTTAGGGAAAAAATAGTCCTCTACAAAGGAACCCCCATTAGGCTCATATCAGACTCCCAAGCAGAAACTCTACAGAAAAAGAGAGAATGGAATGACATATTCAAAGTGTGGAAATATAAAAATTGCCAGCCAAAAATACTTTATTTGGCAATGTTATTCTTATGAGGGAGAAATAAATGTTGAGAGAATTCCCTACCTCTCAACATTTCTTGCCAGAGAAGGCAATGGCAAAGCACTCCAGTACTCTTGCCTGGACAATCCCATGGACAGAGGAACCTGGTAGGCTGTGGTCCATGAGGTGGCTAAGAGTCGGACATGACTGAAGGACTTCACTTTCACTTTTCACTTTCATGCATTGGAGAAGGAAATGGCAATAACCCACTCCAGTGTTCTTGCCTGGAGAATCCCAGGGATGGGGGAGCCTGGTGGGCTGCCGTCTATGGGGTCACACAGAGTTAGACACGACTGAAGTGACTTAGCAGCAGCAGCATTTCTTGGAAGAAATTCTAAAAGGAGTTCTTCGAGCTGAACTGAAAAGAAGCTAATCAGAGACATAAAAACATATGAAAGTACACACCACTGGTAAAGATGAAAAATAAACACTTAGAATGGGGTATTAACCCATTTACTACACTATAAAGCTTAAGGATAAGAGCATTAAAAATAACTATACTACTTTTTTAATGAATTCACAACATAAAAAAAATCATGACACTGAAAATATAAACAAGGAAATATAAGGGGCTGGAATCTTTACTGAAGAATGAAAATAAGTTGCTACCAGCATAAGATGGACTTTTATCTATGTGATGTTTTAAGCCTTTTATCATGTAAGCCTCATGATAACCAGAAGCCAATAGAAAATGCTTATTTCTGTTGTTCGTTGTTCAGTGGTTAAGTTGTGTCCGACTCTTTGCGACCCCATGGACTGCAGCATGCCAAGCTTCCCTGTACCATGTATTAAGTTCACCAATCTAAAGGCACAGTCTGGCTGGATGAATAACAAAATAAAACCCAACTATGCTGCCTACAAAGCATTGATTTCATCCATGTAGGCAGACATAAGTTCAAAGTTGAGAGGGAAGAAGATATTCCATCTAAGTGGAAACCAAAAGAACACGTAAGACAAAACAGACTTCAAGCCAAAAATGGTAACAAGAGACAGAGAATGTAATTATATAATGATAAAGAGGTCAATACATCAAGAAAATAGTATAATCATAAATATATAAACATCCATATCAGAGTACCTAAATATATTAAGCAATTATTAACATACCTAACCTATTTCTGCTTTATTGACTATGCCAAAGCCTTTGACTGTGCGGTTCATAATAAACTGTGGAAGATTTTGAAAGAGATGGGAATACTAGACCACCTGACCTACCTCTTGGGAAACCTGTATGCATGTCATGAAGCAAAAGTTAGAACTGGACGTGGAACAACAGACTAGTTCCAAATAGGGAAAGAAGTACATCAAGGCGGTATATTGTCACCCTGTTATTTAACTTATATACAGAGTACATCATGAGAAACGCTGGGCTGGAAGAAGCACAAGCTGGAATCAAGATTGCTGGGAGAAGTATCAATAACGTCAGATACACAGATGACACTACCCTTATGGCAGAAAGTGAAGGGGAACTAAAGAGCCTCTTGATGAAAGTGAAAGAGGAAAGTGAAAAAGTTGGCTTACAGCTCAACATTCAGAAAACGAAGATCATGCCATCCAGTCCCATCACTTCATGGGAAATAGATGGGGAAACAGTGTCAGACTTTATTTTTCTGGGCTCCAAAATCACTGCAAATGGTGATTGCAGCCATGAAATTAAAAGACACTTACTCTTTGGAAGGAAAGTTATGACCAACCTAGACATCATATTAAAAAGCAGACATTACTTTGCCAATAAAGGTCCATCTAGTCAAGGCTATGGTTTTTCCAGTGGTCATGTATGGATGTGACAATTGTACTATAAAGAAAGCTGAGCACTTAAGAATTGATGCTTTTGAACTGTGGTGTTGGAGAAGACCCTTTAGAGTCCCTTGGACTACAAGGAGATCCAACCAGTCCATAAAGGAGATCAGTCCTGGGTGTTCATTGGAAGGACTGATGTTGAAGCTGAATCTCTAATACTTTGGCCACCTGATGTGAAGAGCTGACTCATTTGAAAAGACCCTGATGCTGGGAGGGATTAGGGACAGGAGGAGAAGGGGACAACAGAGGATGAGATGGTTGGATAGCATCACTGACTCAATGGACATGGGTTTGGGGGGACTCCAGGAGTTGGTGATGGACAGGAAGTCCTGGCATGCTGTGGTTCATGGGGTCGCAAAGAGTCAGACATGACTGAGTGACTGAACTTAACTGAACATACCTAAGGGGCTTCCCAGGTATTGGGTGCTAGTGGTAAAGAATTTGCCTGCCAGTGCAGGAGACACAAGAGATATGGGTTCGATCTCTGAGTCTGGAAGATCTCCTGGAGTAGGAAATGGCAATTCACTCTAGTACTCTTGCCTGGAAAATCCTATGGATAGAGGAGTCTGATGGGCTAGGTTGCAAAGAGTTGGACAAAACTGAGCACACACACACACACACACACACACACACACACACACACACAAACTTACCTAAAAGGAGAAACAGAAAACAATACAATAAGTGTAGAGAACTTCTATACCCCACTGTTAGCAATGGATGGCTCATCCAGATAGAAAATCAGTAGATTTCCTAGAGAGAAGATCAAGATGGCAGAGTGGGGGACTCAGAGCTCACCTTCCCACCCCCCCCACACACATCAAAAATACATCTACATATGGAGTAATTCTCATTGAAAACAAACTGAAGACTAACAGAAAGACTCTTTCACAACCAGGACTGTAAGAAAGTTCCACATGGAGTCAGGAAGAAAGGGAAGAGAAAAGATCAAGTCAAAACCTATATCCCCAGGACAGGGCACAAAAGAGGAGTGAAATTACACAGGCAAGTGTTCTTCCCTGGTGGTGAATGGTTTGAGCCACATAACTGGGCACTCCAGCCCTACAGTCTGGCACAAGGAAGTTGAGTCCCCTTAGCTGGGCTGAAAAATCAATGAGACTAACAGCTATAAGAAACCTTGACTCTGCTTGAGAAGAACACACATATGCTTGCTTATTTCTAAAAGAAGGCAGAGAAGCAGAATTGAAGGACTCTGGCCAGGTTGTGTGGGTTCCTATGACTGCCCTTGTGCCTGTCCCAGCCCAGGCTAAGCACCTGCTCTGCAGTGCAGCCACAGTAGGACAAGGCTTTTGCCAAGGAGGTATATAGCTGTGAGGATTGCAGCCAGCTTGGAGCCTTCATTGACATCTGAATAGGGTGAAAGCAGCTATTACTGGTGATCATGGGAGTGGCAGACTGGCAGTGGTTTGGAACTCTGCTGTGCTGGGACTGCCCCAGTGTGTAGCCCAGACCACACCTGGAACCCACTATGGCTCCTCTTGCTCCAGCTTTTCCTCCTTCTGGGACGAAGATGCCAGTGCTAGGAGGAAGCAGAGCACACACTTAGAGGGAATGGAGTGAGCTTAGATGAGACCCTCAGAGCTTCTGCTCCAGCAACTTAGGACTTGCCCCTACCCCTTAGAAGATGGTGCCCAGTGAGCAGAGGGGAAGCAACAGGTCACACCTGACTCTGACTCTAATCCTTCTACCTCAGGCCACACCTCTCACTAATTTGATAGCAGCCAGCACACCCTGGGAGAATAACATGGCTTGTGCTCACTTTAAATCTCTCCCATTAAAGCCTCTGGGGAAACTACAACTGTATAGGGAGGCTCCGACATAATGACACACCTTCAAGACTTGGATAGGCAACTGTTTCATCTAACTTCACAGAGACAGAGGCTTACACAAAACGTCCCATAGATAAAAATCCATTTTATTCTGATTGCAACAAAGAGCCAAGAACACCTGATGAAGAAAGAATAGTTTCACCTCTTCACCAAATGGTAATGGGAAAACTGGATAAATAAGTGCAGAAGAATGAAACTGGCCCCTATAGTCCACCACAAACAAAAACGAATTTGAATGGATCAAAGACTTAAACACAAGACCTGATACCATAACTCCTAAAAGAAAATATAAGAAAGCATCACCTTGACACTGGTCTTGGCAGTGTTTTTCTGAGTGTGATGCCAAAAGCACAAATAACAAAAGAAAACAGAAACAGATAAGATGACATCAAACCTGAAGCTCCTGCACAAGAAAACAAACACTACACAAAATAAAATGTCAACCTACAGAATAGGAGAAATCTTTGCAAACCACATATCAGATAAGGAGTTAATATATAGAAGACTTATGAATTTATACAGCTCAATAAAAACCACAAACAATCCAATTTAAAAATAGGCAGAGAAACTAAATAGACATTATCCCAAAGAAGACATCAAATGGCTTCAGTTCAGTTCAGGTCAGTCGCTCAGTAGTGTTCAACTCTTTGCGACCCCATGAATCACAGCACGCCAGGCCTCCCTGTCCATCACCAACTCCCGGAGTTCACCCAGACTCATGTCCATCGAGTCAGTGATGCCATCCAGCCATCTCATCCTCTGTCGTCCCCTTCTCCTCCTGCCCCCAATCCCTCCCAGCATCAGAGTCTTTTCCAATGAGTCAGTCCTTCACATGAGGTGGCCAAAGTACTGGAGTTTCAGCTTTAGCATAAGTCCTTCAAATGAACACCCAGGACTGATCTCCTTCAGAATGGACTGGTTGGACTTGCAGTCCAAGGGACTCTTAATAAGAGTCTTCTCCAACACCACAGTACAAAAGCATCAATTCTTCGGCGCTCAGCCTTCTTCACAGTCCAGCTCTCACATCCATACATGACCACAGGAAAAACCATAGCCTTGACTAGACGGACCTTTGTCAAATGGCTTAAACATCACTAATTAATCAGGAAAATGCAAATCAAAACCACAATGAGATATAGCCCCACAACTACTAGAACAGCTATCATCAAAAAGACAAGAGCTAATGGCGAAAATGTGGATAATAGAGCAGCCTTCTACACTGTTAGTGGGAATGTAAATTGGTTCAACAAATATGGAAAACAATATGGAGATACTTTAAAAAATTAAAAATCAATCTCCCATATGATTCAGAAATTCCATTTCAAAGTATATATCCAAAGGATATGAAAACAGGACATTGAAAAGATATATGTACTCACGTGTTTACTGAAGCTTTATTCCCAATTGCCAAGTTCTGGAAAAGAAAAGATGTCCTTTTCATCATAGGAGACTGGAATGCAAAAGAAGGAAGTCAAGAGATACCTGGAGTAATAAGCAAGTTTGGCCTTGGAGTACAAAATGAAGCAGGGTGAAGGCTAATAGAGTTTTGCCAAGAGAACACACCAGTCATAGTAAACACCCTCTTTCAACAATACAAGAGATGATTCTACACATGGACATCACAGGATGGCCAATACCAAAATCAGATTGATTATATTCTGTGCAGCCAAAGATGGAGAATCTCTATACAGTCAGGAAAAAAGAACTGAGAGTTAACTGTGGCTCAGATCATGAACACCTTATTGCAAAATTCAGACTTAAATTGAAGAAAGTAGGGAAAACTACTAGGCCATTCATGTATGACCTAAATCAAATCCGTTGATTATCCAGACGAAGTGACAAATAGATTCAAGTAATTAGGTCTGATAGAGTGCCTGAAGAACTGTGGACAGAGGTCCATGACATCGTATGGGAGGCAGCAATCAAAACCATCCTCAAGAAAAAGAAAGGCAAAAAGGCAAAATAGTTATCTGAGGAAGGCTTACAAATAGTTGAGAAAAGAGGAGAAGTGAAAGGCAAAGGAGAAAAGGAAAGCTATACCCATCTGAATGAAGAGTTCCAAAGAAGAGCAAGGAGAGATAAGAAGACAGCCTTCTTAAATGAATAATGCAAAGAAATAAAGGGAAAAAATAGAAGGGGAAAGACTAGAGAATACTTCAAGAAAACTAGAGATACCAAGAGAACATTTCATGCAAAGATAGGCATAATACAGGACAAAAATGGTATGGATCTAACAGAAGCAGAAGATATTAAGAAATGACAAGAATACACAGAAGAACTATATAGAAAAGATCTTAATGACCTGGATAACCATGATGGTGTGATCACTCACTTAGAGCCAGACATCCTGGGGTGTGAAGACAAATGGGCCTCAGGAAGCATCACTATGAAAAAAGATAGTGGAGGTGATGGAATTCCATCTAGGCTATTTCAAATCTTAAAAGATGATGCTGTGAAAGTGCTGCACTCAATATGTCAGCAAATGTGGGAAACTCAGCAGTGGCCACAGGACGGGAAAAGGTCAATTTTCATTCAAGTCCCAAAGAAGGGCAATGCCAAAGAATGTTAAAACTACTGCATAGCTGCATTCATTTCATATGATAGCAGAGTCATGCTCAAAATCCTCCAAGCTAGGCTTCAACAGTATGTGAACTGAGAACTTCCAGATGTAAAAGCTCAAATGTAAAATTGAGATGTAAAATTCTCAAGAGAATTCCAGAAAAACATCTGCTTCATTGGCTATTCTAAAGCCTTTCTCTGTGTGGATAACAACTAACTGTGGAAAATTCTTAATGGGATGGGAATACCAGACCACTTTACCTGCCTCCTGAGAAACCAGTATTCAGGTCAAGAAGCCACAGTTAGAACTGGACATAGAAAAAGAGGCTGGTTCAAAATTGGGAAAGGAGTTTGTCAAGGCTGTGTATTATCATCCTGTTTATTTAACTTATATGCAAAGAACATCATGCAAAATGCCAGGCTGGATGAATCACATGCTGGAATCAAGATTGCCAGGAGAAATATAACCTCAGATACACAGATGACACAACCCTTATGGCAGAAAGTGAAGAAGAACTAAAGAGCCTCTTTTTAAAAGTGAAAGAGGAGATTGAAAAAGTTGGCTTAAAACTCAACACTCAGAAAACTAAGATCATGGCATCTGGTCCCATCACTTCATGCCAAATAGATAGGGAAACAGTGGAAACACTGACAGACTTTATTTTCTTGGGCTCCAAAATCACTACAGATGGTGACTGCAGCCATGAAATTAATAGACACTTGCTCCTTGGACAAAAAGCTATGACAAACCTAAACAGCATATAAAAAGCAGAGACTTACTTTTGTGGACCAAGGTCTTTATAGTCAAAGCAATGGGTTTTCCAGTAATCATGTATGGATGTGAGAATTGGACCATAAAGAAGGCTGAGTGCCAAAGAATTGATGCTTTTGAACTGTGGTGTTGGAGAAGACTCTTGAGAGTTCCTTGGACTGCAAGGAAATCAAACCAATCAGTCCTAAAGGTAATCAACCCCGAATATTCATTGAAGGCCTGATGCTGAAGCTCTGATACTTTGATCACTTGATGCAAAGAGCCAACTTATTGGAAAAGACCCTGATGCTGAGAAAAATTGAAGGCAGGAGGAGGAAGGGGATGACAGAGGAAAAGATGGTTGGATGGCATCATCGACTCAATGGACATGATTTTAAGCAAGTTCTTGGAGACAGCGAAGGACAGGGAAGCCTGGCATCCTGCCGCTCATGATGTCATGAGGAGTCAGACATGACTGACTGACCAAACAACAACAACAACAACAAAAGTTCTTGAAACATCCTAAGTGCCCATCAATAGATGAGTGGATGAAGAAGATGTGGTAGAATTATGCAATGGAATATTATTCAGCCATTAAAAAGAAGGACATCCTTCTACTTGTAATAACACTGATGGATCTTCAGCATTTTATGCCAAGAGAGATAGAAGGGGGCAAAAACTATATGACTTCACCTATATGCTGCTGCCGATGCTGCTAAGTCACTGCAGTTGTGTCCAACTCTGTGCGACCCCATAGACGGCAGCCCACCAGGCTGCCACATCCCTGGGATTCTCCAGGCAAGAACACTGGAGTGGGTTGCCATTTCCTTCTCCAATGCATGAAAGTGAAAAGTAAAAGGGAAGTCACTCAGTCCTGTCCAACTCTTCGTGACTCTATGGACTGCAGCCCACCAGGCTCTCCATCCATGGGATTTTCCAGGCAAGAGTACTGGAGTGGGGTGCCATCACCTTCTCCACTTCACCTATATGTGGATTCTGAAAAGCCAAACTGGTGAAAACAAAGTAAAATGATTGCTATGAGGAATAAGGGTAGGAGGATAGCATACACATTTAAGTTACCAACTGCATTGAGTCAAAAATAAGTCCTACAGATCTAATGCAGAATATAATGAATATAGTCAACAATATTGTATTTAGTCATTAAGCTTGCTAAGAGACTAGATCTTAATGATTCTAACCACCAAATGAAAGGATAATTATGTAAAGTGATAGAGGTGCCAATGCTCTCTACAATGACAGTCATATTGCAATATATAAATGTATCAAATTAACATTCTGTACATCTTAAGTTTACACAATGTTATATGTCAAATATCTTTCAAAAATAAAGTCACTTTTGTCTTATGTGATATTTCTTTAAAAAGCCTTTAGTTCTGAATTTGCATGTGTAAACTTAACTAATTAATAAAGTATTAGTTAACAAAGTCTGAATGGATAAAAACTTTTCATTCAAAATCTGTTGCATCCAACAGATTTTGTAGTAGAATATACAGGATGCATGATTAGAATATCTACTTATAATGTAGCAAAGTCTTTATAGTAAAATTTATGGCCTTAGAATTTTTAATTTTGAAGAGTAAAACAATTTCAGGCTAATGTTTTACTTTACATACAAGAACTTTAAGGATAATTAAAATCATTTTTCCTCCTTTAAGGAAGGACTGAGAATAATATCACAATATCTTGTTGTTTTTCAACACACGGAAATACCTCAGTACTACACTGGATAAATACATCATAACTTACGATTCAAAGCCATTATTTAAATTCAATGATTATTAATTTTGGAGTTAATAGGTGATTGCAAATTACTTGTGCAAGTCATTATTAATCTAACCAGGTTAAAGTTCATATTTTGTTATTTGTTTTCTATTTGTGCCCTCTTTTTTTTTTTTACTTGCTTTTCCTCTATTCTCCCTTTCTCTAGTATAGTATATTATCCATTCTATCTTTTCTATTATTTTACTTTATCTTTTCTATTGACTTTCTAGTTATACTTTTTAAATAATTATTAACTGGTTAGTCTATGAGATTTGGTTAATCTATTAGATTTCTAGTTAATATATGAAATTTCATCATATATCCTTTATTTAATGTAGTACAACTTGTTAATATTTAACCAATTAATAATTTCATATAGCCAACATAAAATTGTATACTTCTAATTTTTCACCCACTGCCCTTTGTAGGATTATTGTCAGCCATTTTGCTTCTCCAGGTTATAAATTTCATAATATTATTGTCATCAATTTCAGCAAAATGGAAAAGCTACCTATAGACATAACATGGTGCACAGGTACCAGATTTTTGAGTTAGATGTATATCACATCCCTAAAAGATCAGATCTTTGTGCAACTAGAGATGTGGACCTCATTACTGCAAATGAACAAAGAGGCCATAGCTTCCTCACCTCCAATCACTGCAATTCCTGAGCCAAGGCACAGAGCACCTGGAATTTCCCAGGCAAGAATACTGGAGAGGGTTGCCATTTTCTCCTCCAGGAGAGCCTCCCAACCCAGGAATAGAAACCCATGTCTCATGTCTCCTGCATTAGCAGGCAGGTTCCTGCATTGGCAGGTAGATCTACAACTAGGTCTACCGGGGAAGCCCATGGACCACAATATATATGGTGCCAAATGTTACTTGGGGTCAATGGCAAACTCAACAACACCAACCACTGGTTCCACAAGAAGCTGCAGTTCATTTTGGCAGAAGTTTTCTTGGGCTTACTTATAACCATGCAGCAGTGGAGAGCTCCCCCATTTATTGCTTTTGTGGACAACATCATCGAGTTCACAAAGAAACCTGAGTCGATGAGGTCTCCCAGGGTTCCCTTGACCATGCCCAAGAAGCTGTAATTTAACATCACCCCCCGATAAAGAGTAACACTGAGATGACCAAACTGAATCTCATCATGACAGAATCATGACCTGGATATCACAGTGATGGTGATAACAGAACATTGTTATATAAAAGCAGAAGTCTTTCAAACATTTAAAAATCAGTCTATTTATGTCTTCCACTTTTCAGTACTACTCACTTTTCCTGCAGTTCACAGTGCTTCTTTAGGGGTCTTTGCCTTTCTTTAGTATTTTGTCGTGTGAATCTCCTCATGACAAATTGCTTTTTATTTTTTTTATTTTTTGCCTGAAAATAGCTTTATTTGTCTGTGCTTTGGGAACATATCTTTACAGGATACAGAATTCTACTTTTGTTATTGTTTTTCTTCAGGGATGTTGTTTTATTGTTTTCTGGTTTCATTTTCATTCAAGGTCAGCCATTACTCTTACTGTTAAATGTAACATGTACTTTTTATCTGGATACTTTTATGATTTTATCAGTTTACTTACTCTTGTCCTTTTTATTCAATATTATATTGAAAGTCCTATCCAGAGAATTTAGGCAAGAAAAAGAAATAAAAGGCATCCAAATCAGAGAAGTAGTACAACAGTAGTCAGATTTGCAGATTACATGATACTACATAGGGGAAAAAAAACCTAAAGACTCTTAAAAATGTGGCAGAACCAATAAACAAAATCCATAAAGTTGCAGGATATAAAACCTATATACAAAAACCAGTCATAACTCTATATACTATTTAATAATATATTATCAGAAAAAGAAATTAAGAAAACAGTTCCATTTTTATTTGTATCAAAAATAATAAAATACCTAGGTATAAATTTAACCAATTAAGTGAAAGACACCAAAAACTGTAAGACACTGATGAAAGAAACTGAAGAAAAAACAAATATATGGAAAGATATTCCATTATAATTGATTGGAATAATTAGTATTATTAAAGTGCCCATGCTTCCCAAAGGAATCTACAGATTCAGTGTAATCACTATCAACATTCAAATGGCATTTTTCACAGAAAGAGAACAAAACAATCCTAGAATTTGTTGAGACCACAAACTACCCTCAACAGTCAAAGCGATCTTGAGAGAGAAGAACAAAGCTGGAGGCATCACACTCCCTGATTTCAAACTATACTATTAAGCCATAGTAATCAAAACAATATGATAATACTACCATAAAAACAGACACATTAATCAATGGAACAGAACAGAGCTCTTAAACTCATACATATATGGTGAATTAATTTTTGACAAAGAAGTCAAGAATATACAATGGGGAAAGGACAGTCTGCTCAATAATTTGTATTGGGAAAAAATGGACAAGCACACGCAAAATAATAAAACTAAACCTCTATCTTAAACCATACAGAGAGTAATTCAAAATGGATCAAAGACTTCAAAGTAAGACCTCTAACCATAAAACTCCTTGAAGAAAACATAGGTTGCAAGTCCTTTGACATTGGTTTTGATGATGATTTGTTTGGATTTGACACCAAAAACAAAGGCAAGAAAATACAAAATAAACAAGTGGGATTACTTCAAACTAAAAAGCTTCTTCACAACAGAGGAAACTATCAGCAAAAATTAAAAGGCAACATACTAGATGGGAGAAATTATTTACAAATCATATATCTGATAAGGGGTTGATATCAAAATATATAAAGAACAAATTCAACTCAACAGCAAAAAATAAATAACAATCCAATTAAAGCAGGACAGAGGATATGAATAGGTATGTTCCCAAATAAGACATACAGAGAGCCAACAGCAATATTAAAAGGCACGCACCATCACTAATCATCAGGGAAACGTAAATCAAAACTACACAGAAATCACTTCACACCTGTTAGAATTGCTATAAGCAAAGACAAGAAATAACAAGTGTTGATGAGGATGTAGAGAAAAACTCTGCACTGTTGGCAGCAATACAAACTGGTACAGCCACTATGAAAAATAGTGTGGAGTTTTCCCCAAAATTAAAAACAGAACTACCATATAATCCAGTTCCACTTCTGGGTGTTTATCTGAAAAAACAAAATCAGTAACTTGAAAAGATATCTGCCACCCACGTTCACTGCACCCCCACTGTTTACACTAGCGATGAAGTAACCTAAGTGTATTGATGGATGAATGGATAAATAATATGATACATATACATAATGGAACATTATTCAGCCATAAATAAGATGATCACATTTGTGACAATGTGGATGAATTGAGGGATTAAGTGAAAGAAATAGACAGAAAGACAAATATTGAATGATCTCACTTATAGGTGGGATTTTTTAAATACTTATTGAATTTGCATTCTCTGAATAGGTACAGAGAACAGATTGGTAATTGCTAAAAGGAAGGGTAGCAGGCAGAGAAAATTAATGAGGCTGTCAAAAGATCCAAATTTCACACTGTAAAATAAATAAGTTAAGGAAATGTAATATACAGACGGCATGACGACTATAATTAATAATACTGTATCATATATTTATTGTATACTTGAAAGTTGCTAAAACAGAGGATCCTAAAATTCTCATCACCAGAAAAAATATAGCAACCTTATATATCAATAGATGTTAACTAGACTTTTGAGGTAATCATTTCCTAATATACAAATATCAAATCATTATGTTGAATACCTAAAACTAATATAATGTTATATGTCAATTGTACCTCAGTAAAAAATTGGAAGTTTTCGGGTAACTTTCCCAATTGACTTTAATGTTTATCTGAAATAACAAAACATGCCTTGACACAAATATATGAAGAACAAATAAAGAAAACATGTTTAGGATATTAAATGTCACAAACTAGATACTGCTAACTGCACTGAAGATAAGTCGGAAACCTGTACACACACATACAAACATACACACACACATTCAACTATCAAAGTAGTGAATATATGCAAATTGAGAAGAAGGGAATTCAGAAAGATGAACCTGGTCCACAGAGCAGCTATTTCTCTAGAGATCACTGTAAATTTTGGAAAAGGTCACTTAGTCTGAGAAGCTGTGCCTTCATGATAATGTAATGTCAGGGTTAGACTTCATGACAAGTGTCATGTTACTAGAGGAGCGAAAGTTGCAGTTCAGAGCTGCTAACCAAGTCCTGATAAACCCTTCATGCTTTAGGGACCACATCCAAGGAATAAGTGTGCATAGAGGATATTCTCATTCTCAAAGGGACTGAAGTTCAGGTTCAAATTCTATTAATTCCTTCCTATGCTCTGCTATGCTAAGTCACTTCAGACGTGTCCGACTCTGTGTGACCCCATAGGCAGCAGCCCACCAGGCTTCCCCTTCCCTGGGATTCTCCAGGCAAGAACACTGGAGTGGGTTGCCATCTCCTTCTCCAATTAATTCCTTAGAATTGTTTAAAGCAATTCCAAGATTGTTCATGTCTTAGTTGTCTGCTAGAAGTTTATGCACATCCTCTCTGAATGAACATAATATTATCCTAGGCACCATATTATTAAAATATTATAAGCACCCTGTATCAACCAGTAAAAATCATCAGGACAATGAGGAAAGTAAGGAAAGTAAATACAACAAAGGGAAAAATATACAATAGAAATAGATGCACAGAGGAACTGGGTAACAGAATTATCAGATACAGGCTTTAAAAATAACTGTTAAATAAGTTAAAGACTAATGAGACAAAATCTAGAATTTGAATATAAAGCAGAAAATATAAATGAATAGAGAAAAAATAACCAAATTAAGATCTCTGAAGATGGGTTTAATAGCGTGTTAGGCAATGCTAATCAGCGAACTGGTAACCAGGATATAGGTCAAAAAAATAAAAAATAAACAGAAGAAAAATGTAGTGCTTAAAAAGAGTGGAAATTTTCAAAACTAATAAAGGTGACATGGTGACAAGACTAATTTACATGTAATTAGTGTCCCAGAAAAGAGGAGAAAAAGAATACTTTGACCTTGCCACTCATTGTGATTTTTGTCCATGCAGCCTCTGATAATTAATCATCTTTCTAACCAACCCAGTTGCTATCAGTGAGTCCGTTTCTCCAAGATCATCTCCTATCAGAAGTCTTCCTATAAGAGACACCCCCACTGAATTTCTTAGTGATCCTAACATCCTTTACACTAATTCATTCATTTTTACCTTAGTAAACTATGTATCCTCCGAGTTGTATGTAAAACATAATCATTGAGTGGAGTTTTTGCCTTACACTGTATATTCATTCCAGCATTCCTACTTATCCAAGCCTTTTAATTCCTTCCTGCACTATCTGTCATGGCAATTTTACCACACTAAATGTTAGTGATTGCTTTTATCATACTCCTAGAAGTCATTTCTGGAGAAGGCAATGGCAACCCACTCCAGTACTCTTGCCTGGAAACTCCCATGGACAGGGGAGTCTGGTGGGCTGCAGTCCATGGGTTCACTGAGAGTCGGACACAACTGAGCGACTTCACTTTCACTTTCATGCATTGGAGAAGGAAATGGCAACCCACTCCAGTGTTCTTGCCTGGAGAATCCCAGGGACGGGGGAGCCTAGTGGGCTGCCATCTATGGGGTCACACGGAGTCTGACACAACTGAGCGACTTAGCAGCAGCAGCAGAAGTCATCTCACTAGCATATTTGTATTATCTCCAGGGGTCCTTGTCAAGATGTTGAATCCTATGCCCCATAAGAGTCCTCCCAAATGAATAATCTCTCCCTTATCCAATTTTGTCTCTCAGCCCCTTGATCAAGAATCATCATAATCTAATCCCATGCTTAATCTCTCAGCTCCTGCCAGAACACACAGGCTAAGTTTTGCTGCCCATTCTTTTGAGCATAGGCTCTTTCCTCTTTTATCAGATGCATGTGTCCCTAGCTGAATTATAATTTAACCCTAGATACTCTCCTAGTAACCCAGAGGGGTAGTACAGGCAGATCCTGAGTGGACCTGCCTCTGAGCTTTCTACTTGTGAAGACTCAGAAATTTCAGGGTAATCCAAGGATTCACAATTTGAGGGTTTCTATTCTTCCCCAATCAGGTTCCCAATATTGACATAGACGACTTGTCTTGACTGTAGATTTAATACTCAGATCTTGGCTACTTTTACAATGACCTCCTGAGCCTGGTCCTCAGCTTTCTCTGCTCTCCACACCGCAGGAGAGGAGAGCTGTTGGTACACAACCATGGAGTTCTCTTTGCTTGCTCGATTTACTTTTAATTGATGAATTACTCCCTAAAAAAATTACTTTGTAAAAACAATTTTTTTCTAAATATCAACTGAGTTCAATAGTGACTTCCCAATTTAATTGACCTTGTAAATTTTTTTCCATCTTTCTCAGAGGTCTGATCTAGGTTGTCAGTGAAGGAATTCCTTTCTATAAGGTTACCGTTGCAGTCCAATCCAATGCATGCGGAAGTCTAATAATTGGACACCTACCTTGTATAGGTATCTGGTCTCCACCTACCTTCTACACCAAGGATGGCAGTCCTTACTGTTAGCTGGGTGGCAAATGATCCAACTCAAAAACTCCACCTTCGTATCTACTTTCTTGGACCATCCCTGGCATCAACTGCTACAAGTTGGGTTCCCCGGAAGAAGATACTTAGCTGCAGATTATCATGTTATAGATGTGTTGAGGATGTTCCTGGGATCAGCAGCTATAGAAGAAAGAGGAAAGAGGCAAAACTGGTCAGAAGGAAAAGTTGAGATCTAATGCTGTCTCTGCAAAAGTCTTAGCCTACCCTGAGGGGAGTTCTGAAGATGAAAAGATTCTTTGAATTTTTCCAAATTGGATACATCCCTACACTGATCAGTTACTGGGTGTAGAAAACTCCACAAAGGTCTCTGAAGGGTGTTGTCTGGTAAAAGCTGTCTACTTTAGCCCTCTCAACAGACATGGTACTAAATCTTCATTTCTGAAGGGTATTTGAGTGGCATACTAGAGCCACTACCAAAATGGAATATTATAACAAATATATCTCAAAGACTGATGAAACAAGCAAAAACCAAAATCAATAGGAGATAAGTGATTGAAACAACATGATTAACACTATTGACTTCTTTTTAAATTGGAGTATAGTTGATCTACAAAGCTGTGTTAGTTTCTGGTATACAGCACAGTGATTCTGTTATTACAGTACCCTTATTGTTTATCTATTTTATATATAGTAAAAACACCATTGACTTGAACTGGTATCAGTAGATCACTGTACCTAACAACTGCAAAATATTTTTTTTTTCAAATGCTATCTGAACATTTACCCATATTGACTTAACTATATCATTTAAATACTGGCACACGATTAAGCACATTTCTACAAAGTTCAAAGGACTGAAATTATAGATTGTGTTCTATAACCACAGGGAAATAAACTAGAAATTAAAAACAAAACTATAACCACAAAAAAATCCCCATATGTTAGGCTATTAAGCCTATACATCTGAATAACTCAAGTCAAAGAATGAGTTAGATAAAAAATGGAAAATTTATCATGCTTTTAACTGAATATAATGAAAATATGACATTTTCCTACTAGTAGGATGCAGGTAATACCATTCTTGTTAGCAGTCTTAAACATAAATATCAGAAAAGAAGTCTGATAAAACTCACTTCAAGAAGTTAGAAAAAGAAGAGCAAATTAAACTCATTTTTAGAGATGAGAACATTGTGCTTATATTAAAAGTAGCATTGGTCTATTTTATTTAAAATTTTTTCATAATGTAAAGCTTTGAAAATAGTACAAATTCAGTTCCTAAATTCCATAAAGGAAAAAATATATATACATAAATAGAAAAATTGCAAAAGGGCACAAATGTGTAGTTTAATTACATGAAAGAGTAATGGGCAATAAAAATCAGATTTAAGGTGAAATATTTTTAAATTGGTCAGGTTATAAATGAAAAGCATTTTGTCGGAAACTAGCCATGACTTAATTTCACCAGATGAAGTTTACTGAACAGGGACTTTAGTAAGTAGTTGACAGTACACTGCATTTTTGCTTTGAAAAATACATGCTTGTGGCCCCTAAAAGTAATAATGTCAATGCTTTTTTATGGAAACACATTCTGAAGCTGATCATATCGCTCCTGCTTGTGAGCATGTGTGAGAATCCATGTGGCCTGACTCAAGTGCATGCAGATTTGAAACTCTGTAGACCACCCGTGACAATAACACATGTTCAGCTTCTTTTAATCCTACACTAGAATTCCTGTCAAGAACAGCACATGGGAAAAGCTGAAGAAAATTCCAGGGAAGAACTAAATAAATCATTATTCACAAATGACATGTTGGTGTTCATAGAAAATCCAAAATATCTACAACTTACTACTATATAGCAAGCTCCATAGACACACGATCAACATATAAAAATCAACTGTATTTAAATATAAACACCCTGAAAGTTAGATGAACAAAATTCATTTACAACTTTTATGATATATCAAAGTAACATTAAGTATTCAGGTAAAAATCTAATAGAAGATTTATAAGTCCTCTTCACAGAAACTACAAAATATTGAAAGAAATCAAAGGGCAAAATAAATGGAAGAAATAACATTCAAGAATTTGAAGTTTCAGTACCATAAAATGGAAAATTCCTTCCAAAATTCTTCTACAGATTCAGTACAATACAATCCCAATCTAAAGCCCAGCCTGTATTTGGGGATGGGGGTTGGGCATGAAGTTCTGGGGATAGAAACTGATAAACTGTGCCAAAAATGTCAAAGACAAAAGACAGTCCTGAGGAGAACTAACAGAGAATATATACCATGTATAAAGACTTGCAGTAGCCTTACAAGAAACTAAGACAGAATTCTATTGATGCAAAGGAAGACAAATAGCCAATGGAAGCCATGGAAATTTCAGACAGAGCCATACATGTATGAGCCTTTAACTCATGGCAGAGACGGTACTGATATTATATTTCAGGAAGTACTAACATGGAAAAACCTTGTATCCTTCCTGTACCCTCCACCCTAACATACACACGCACACACACACACACACACACACACACACACACACACCCCACACATACACATAA
The DNA here is from genome assembly GCA_935064755.1 of Tragelaphus eurycerus. Classification (NCBI taxonomy): domain Eukaryota; kingdom Metazoa; phylum Chordata; class Mammalia; order Artiodactyla; family Bovidae; genus Tragelaphus; species Tragelaphus eurycerus. Next base: position 164,549 of record CAKXYN010000272.1, read on the forward strand.
GTCAATTCCAGATAGGCTTCAAATAGAAATGTGAACCATGAAGGGTCTGGATAATATAATAGGAGAAGATCTTGATTAGCTTGGTATAGTAGGCTAAATTAATGGCCTCCTAATCTCTGAATAAAGATGTCCTTTTCATTATAGGGGACTGGAATGCAAAAGTAGGAAGTCAAGAAACACCTGGATAAACAGGTAAATTTGGCCTTGGAATACGGAATGAAGCAGGGCAAAGGCTAACAGAGTTTTGCCAAGAAAATGCACTGGTCATAGCAAACACCCTGTTCCAACAACACAAGAGAAGACTCTACACATGGACATCACCAGATGGGCAAAACCGAAATCAGATTGATTATATTCTTTGCAGCCAAAGATGGAGAAGCACTATGCAGTCAGCAAAAACATAACCGGGAGATGACTGTGGCTCGGATCATGAACTCCTGATTGCCAACTCAGACTTAAATTGAAGAAAGGAGGGGAAACCACTAGATCATTCAGGTATGACCTACATCAAATCCCTTATGATTATACAGTGGAAGTGAGAAATAGATTTAAGGGACTAGATCTGATAGATAGACTGCCTGATGAACAATGGACTGAGGTTCGTGACATTGTACAGGAGACAGGGATCAAGACCATCCCCATGGAAAAGAAATGCAAAAAAAGCAAAATGGCTGTCTGGGGAGGCATAAGCATCTGAATGCAGAGTTCCAAAGAATAGCAAGGAGAGATAAGAAAGCCTGACTCAGCAATCAATGCAAAGAAATAGAAGAAAACAACAGAATGGGAAAGACTAGGGATCTTTTCAAGAAAATTAGAGATACCAAGGGAACATTTCATGCAAAGATGGGCTCAATAAAGGACAGAAATTGTATGGACCTAACAGAAGCAGAAGATATTAATAAGAGTTGGCAAGTATACACAGAAGAACTGTACCAAAAGATCTTCACGACCCAGATAATCACAATGGTGTGATCACTCACTCAGAGCCAGACATCCTGGAATGTGAAGTCAAGTGGGCCTTAGAAAGCATCACTACAAACAAAGCTAGTGGAGGTGATGGCATTCCAGTTGAGCTATTCCAAATCCTGAAAGATGATGCTGTGAAAGTGCTGCATTCAATATGCCAGCAAATTTGGAAAATTCAGCAGTGGCCACAGGACTGGCAAAGGTCAGTTTTCATTTCGATCCCAAAGAAAGGCAATGCCAAAGAATGCTCAAACTACAACACAATTGCACTCATCTCACACGCTAGTAAAGTAATGCTCAAAATTCTCCAAGCCAGGCTTCAGCAATATGTGAACCGTGAACTTCCTGATGTTCAAGCTGGTTTTAGAAAAGGCAGAGGAACCAGAGATCAAATTGCCAACATCTGCTGGATCATGGAAAAAGCAAGAGAGTTCCAGAAAAACATCTATTTCTTTGTTATTGACTATGCCAAAGCCTTTGACTGTGTAGATCACAATAAACTGTGGAAAATTCTGAAAGAGATGGAAATACCAGACCACCTGATCTGCCTCTTGAGAAATTTGTATGCAGGTCAGGAAGAAACAGTTAGAACTGGATATGGAACAACTGACTGGTTCCAAATAGGAAAAGGGGTATGTCAAGGCTGTATATTGTCACTTTGTTTATTTAACTTACATGCAGAGTACATCATGAGAAACGCTGGACTGGAGGAAGCACAAACTGGAATCAAGATTGCCAGGAGAAATATCAATAACCTCAGATATGCAGATGACACCACCCTTATGGCAGAAAGTGAAGAGGAACTAAAAGCCTCTTGATGAAGGTGAAGTGGAAAGTGAAAAAGTTGGCTTAAAGCTCAACATTCAGAAAACAAAGATCATGGCATCTGGTCCCATCACTTCATGGGAAATAGATGGGGAAACAGTGGAAACAGTGTCAGACTTTATTTTTCTGGGCTTCAAAATCACTGCAGATGATGACTGCAGCCATGAAATTAAAAGATGCTTACTCCTTGGAAGGAAAGTTATGACCAACCTAGAGAGCATATCAAAAGCAGAGACATTACTTTGCCAACAAAGGTTCGTCTAGTCAAGGCTGTGGTTTTCCCTGTGGTCATGTATGGATGTGAGAGTTGGACTGTGAAGAAGGCTGAGCGCCGAAGAATTGATGCTTTTGTACTGTGGTGTTGGAGAAGACTCTTGAAAGTCCCTTGGACTGCAAGGAGATCCAACCAGTCCATTCTAAAGGAGATCAGCCCTGGGATTTCTTTGGAAGGAATGATGCTAAAGCTGAAACTCCAGTACTTTGGCCACCTCATGCGAAGAGTTGACTCATTGGAAAAACCTCTGATGCTGGGAGGGACTGGGGGCAGGAGGAGAAGGGGACAACAGAGGATGAGATGGCTGGATGGCATCACTGACTCGATGGATGCGAGTCTGAGTGACCTCCAGGAGCTGTTGATGGACAGGGAGGCCTGGCGTGCTGCAGTTCATGGGGTCGCAAAGAGTCGGACACGACTCAGCGACTGATCTGATCTGATCTGGTACATAGAAAATTGTCCTTTCTGCTATTAATGTTGATGCTTTTAAATTTTTTCACATCAGCAATTATTTCATTAGCAGTGAAGTTTTATTTTTCCTTTGCTAGAATTTTATATCTTTTTAAAAAAATGTACTTTATTGAACCCCTTGAGTGAAATATTAGATAGAAGCCATTACAGCTGGATTCCTTGCTTGTTCTTGACTTTAAACTGAAAGCGTCTAGTATTTACGCCTTAAATATCATTTGGGGATTTGAGAAATTAAAATATTTTTTCAACTAGTTGACAAGTCTTACATTTGGGGGTTAAATTCTACTTTACTCTGATGTATTTTAACTGTGTATTACTTTATATATTTTGCTAATTATTTTTAGAATTTTACTTCTATGTTTATAGATATTGATCTTTTCCTTTTCTTGCTGTTCTTATCTGGTTTGGTGGTAGCTCTTCAGAGTGATTTGGAAGACCTATTGCTCTGAGTCTTTAGAGTAGTATATTAGATTAACATTATCGTTTTTTAAGATTTTGTGAAATGTTCTTGTAAGTGCTTATATTTAGGACTTTGAGAAACTGTCTGAAAGTGAAAGCCACTCAGTCATGTTTGACTCTTTGCGACCCCATGGACTGTAGCCTGCCAGGCTCCTCTCTCCATACTAGAATAGGTAGCATTCCCTTCTCCAGGGGATTTTCCCAACCCAAGGATTGAACCCAGGTCTCCCACATTGAAAGCAGCTTCTTTACTGTCTGAGCTACCAGGGAAGCAGGACTTTGAGAAGTGGGGTGTGGGGGGTGGGCAAAGAACAGAACACCAATTCAATTACTTTAGTAATTATAGGTCTCTTCAGATTTTTACTTCTTGAGACCATTTTAATAATTTAAGTGTTTTTCAATAAATTATTTCATTTAACTTTTCAAATTCATTGACATTCATTTTTGTTGCTTTTTAAGATCTATTGAGCTCTATTGATATAAAAAAAAATTGTACAGATTTAATACTGTGATGAGATTGGACATATGCACATCACTACAATCAAGATGCTAAATATATCCATAGTCCAAAAATTTCCTTGTGTGATTTTGTGTCTTACACTTAACATGAGATCTATTTTTTAACAAACTTTAAAGTACACAATAATGTGTTATTAACTATATATAGCAGAGAAGGCAATGGCAACCCACTCCAGTACTCTTGGCTGGAAAATCCCATGGACGGAGGAGCCTGGTAGGCTGCAGTCCATGGGGTCGCATAGAGTTGGTCACGACTGAGCATCTTCACTTTCACTTTTCACTTTTCATGCATTGGAGAAGGAAATGGCAACCCACTTCAGTGTTCTTGTCTGGAGAATCCCAGGGACGGCGGAGCCTGGTGGGCTGCCGTCTATGGGGTCGCACAGAGTCAGACACAACTGAAGCGCTGCAGCAGCAGCAACTATATATAGGCACTATGTTATAAAGCATCTCTCTAGAACTTATTCACCTTGTATAATGGAAGCTTATATCTATATTCCATATCCCTTCACCCTATTCCCTGGAAACCATTATTCTATTCTCTGCTTCTATGAGTTTGGTTATTTTAGAAACTTTATGTAAGTGGAATCATATAGCATTTGTCCTTCTGTGATTTGCTGATTTCACTTAGCATAATATACTCCAGGTTCATCCACATTGTCACAAATGTAGGGTACCTGTCTGTTTTTAAGACTGAATGATACTGCATTGTATATGTATTGAAATTTCACATTCTGTTTATCCATTCATCTGTTGATGGACATTTGGGTTTTTTCCATATACTGACTATTGTAAATAATGTTGCAATACACATGAGGATGTGGATACCTTTTTGAGCTCTTGATTATCCTTTCTTTCTAATAATTCTTACTAGAGAGTAGTTTATTAATCTTTTCAAATCATCAGCTCTGGTTTTAGCTGATCTTTGCTACTATCTCTTTGTGAAATATATTTTTTAATTTCACACAATTGGATTTAAAGTGATCTGTCAATTTAGTTACATACAGTGGGAGATATATTTGGCTAGTGTACCAATATGAGTCATTTTGAATGGAACTTACTCCATTATTATATGGAATATAATTTACATTATTATTGAATTAATGCAAACAAATATTTTTTTAGAAATGCTTCTATAAGCATCTATATGGCTAGATGGATGATTTCTATGCTCTAATTAAGGCATATTTCTCTCATAAGTACCAAATTTACTTCTTAGGAATCATTTTGTTCTTTCCTCTTCATTGTCTCTCACATAGTAAATACTCAGTCTTATGTGTTGCACTGAAATGAAGAAAGCAAACTAACAAATTTTGCAGATTCTGTCATTTTTCTTAATTTCAGTTGTATATCCTTCTCATCTTTACTGACTCATTCCGAAAGCAGGTATCTAGCACTATCCTTGGAGAAGGCGATGGCACCCCGCTCCAGTACTCTTGCCTGGAAAATCCCATGGATGGAGGAGCCTGGTAAGCTGCAGTCCATGGGTTCGCTGAGGGTCGGACACAACTGAGCGACTTCACTTTCACTTTTCACTTTCATGCATTGGAGAAGGAAATGGCAACCCACTCCAGTGTTCCTGCCTGGAGAATCCCAGGGACAGGGGAGCCTGGTGGGCTGCCATCTATGGGGTTGCACAGAGTCGGACACAACTGACGTGACTTAGCAGCAGCAGCAGCAGCACTATCCTGAACTTGACAACACCATGGTACACAATTCAAGGAAGATCCTGATCACAGAGCTTCCATTATCTGTGAGGAAACTCAAAAAATAGACAAGTAAAGAAAGACAATATTAAAAAATGATCAGGAATTTTTTTCTTAAATTCCACTGTGATAGAATTAAGTATAATTAAACAGGTACAGAGAGGAGGCACACACTATACAAAATGAAATGATCAACAAATTCTCCTTGAAAAATATTTACAAGACTATAACTATGAAAATGAAACAGCCATGAAAAACTTATTGTGAATTCAATGAAGGAAAATGGTGTGACAAATGCAAAGACCACAAAAGAAGAAAGACCTTGGCATGCTTGAGTAAGAGAAAGAAAGCTCTTGTAGCTGGAACCTAGAAAAAGAAGTGATAAGTAGAAAACAAAATTGGTGAAATGCAGATCATGGGATATCTTGTAGGCCAAAGGAAGCATTTGGTTTTGATTCTAAATACAACAATAAATCATTAAAGACTTTCTATTGTTGTTTTATTTTTGGTTTAAGTTTTAACAGAGAGCCATGACCTGATTTCAGTTTTTAAAAGAGTTTAATTACAACCTACAAAGAATGGCTTGTAAGCAACAAGAGTAAGAGTAGAAATAAAGTTATTACAGTTTAAAGATGACATGGAATTGGACCATCACAATAAGAGTGGAGATGGAAAGAAATGAACCAATTCAAGACACAAATTAAAGACAAATCAATCAGGATCCATTGATGAATTAAATATAAGGGATGGGCATGAAGGAAAGGGAGAAATAAAGGAAAATCCAGGGTTGGTGGCTTGAGAAGATGAGCACTCGTATAATGGTATATTACAGTACAGTTGTCAAGATGCCAATTTTTTTTGCACTAATTATATTGCAAAGATATTTTTCTAATAGTATAGAAACAGTAAAATACAATGTGAGGAGAAATTAATTATGGGTCAGAGGACTTTGATATGTTACTTGCTGTACAAGGCTTTCTCGCAAACCAAAAATTATAAATATAACTACCAACTTATTGTGAAAATTAAATGAGATAGCACAGGCAAAAGTAATCAGCACAATATCTAACACACAGTATTTACTCAGCATGTATTGGTTAAATGTAAATATAGATACATTTTGATCACCTTGACGACTGATGGAAGATATTCTGGTACCAATGGATTTGTTTGTTTGTTTTTACCATTTTTTTAAAAATCTCATAGAGATTGATAAACACCCTATTCTAAAATGCCATACATTTATCTATCATTTTGTTAATCTCGTCAAGATTATTATAGAGTAGATTTAGCTTTACTTAAAGAGGTTAATTGGAGAAGGCAATGGCACCCTACTCCAGCACTCTTGCCTGGAAACGCCAATGGACGGAGGAGCCTGGTAGGCTGCAGTCCATGGGGTCGCTAAGAGTCGGACACGACTGAGCGACTTCACTTTCACTTTTCACTTTCATGCATTGGAGGAGGAAATGGCAACCCACTCCAGTGTTCTTGCCTGGAGAATCCCAGGGACGGCGGGGCCTGATGGGCTGCCATCTATGGGGTCGCACAGAGTCGGACACGACTGAAGCGACTTAGCAGCAGCAGCAGCAGCAAAGAGGTTAATTTGTAGATGCTCTCAGTGTATTTTCTAAAACATATCAAACAATAAACTGTCAAAACAGGAATAAAAGGAAGGCATTAAAGAATTTGACATTAGGTTGTTTAGGGGTAAATTCCATCTCAGTTCTTTCTTATAGTCTGTGCAAATCAATTAAATCTCTCTAAAAATAGGTTTTAATTATGGTAGCAGAGGAGTAGAATAGATGATCTTTTAAACCATATTTATGTCAGGCCTCTAGGATGGGAGGAAATATACTGCATACCTTGCTGATAATAATTAATCAGATAATGAGTTTATATACATAAAAATCTTCTGTCAGTTCTAAAGTATAATTAATTCTTTCTGCAAATGTTTACTGAGTATATTCTATGTCCCTGACCAAGCACATATATTCTTAGAGCTAACAGTCCAGTTGCAGGAAAATAAGGAATGATTGAATGAATAAATTGATCACTCCATAAAAAATGTAAGATAATTATTAAGGCCAAGAAATAAACAGGAAGATGTAGGAAACAGAAAGTAACTTAACAGGGTGGGTTTCTTTACTCAATATAGGCCCCTGTGCAGGAACTATCATTTCAACTGGAGGTTGAAAGATGAAAGTAATCCAGCCTCATGAACCAATGAAAACAGAGTTCTTGAGATAAAAACAAATATAAATGTCTAAGCTGGGGATAAGTTTTACTGTTGAAGCAAAATGAGAAAACTAAAGTGGACAAAGAAGAAGAAACAGGAGAGAGCACAGTATGAGAAGAAGTGTGAGAGTAGGCAGAAGCCAGATTACTGATGAGTACATAGGCCATAGAAAGTAATTTGAATTTCTTTTAGTATAATGGAAAATATATATATTTAAACAGTAGAGCTACATACTTCAAAATAACCAATTGACAAGATTAGAGACAAATGGATCATTTAGCAGGCTAATAATCATGGAGGCAGTAATTATGCAAAAGATGAAAAGTGATAAGGTTTGGGAAATATATTTAATATAGGGTTAAATTGCTGGTGGACTGGATGTACAGAACAGGGAAGACAATAGTGACTCCTATATATATTTTTTAAATATAGGCAGCATCACTTACTGAGATGTAGAAGGCTAGAACAGGAGCAGGATGATGGAACCTGAGGGGTGGAACCAAAAGTGAGGGTTTTCTTGGAAACAAATGAAGTTTAGAATACCAACTACACATCTATATGAAGCTTTTGTAAAGGTAAGAGAAGTGTATCATTCTTACGCTCAGAGATTGGGGCTGAATATGTAAACTTAATAGTCATGAACATAAGATGCTATTAGAAGTCACAGGACTACATTAAATCATATAAGGAGAGAGTGTGGACCTGAAAATAACTCTGAGATTTCTAAGTTGAGAAATAAGGATTGACCACTGGACTTATCAAGATGGAAGACACTGGTGACTTGGACAAAAGCAGTTTCAGTAGATTATGGGAAAAATGTTTAACTGAAGTAGACTGAAAAGTAGAGGCAGGGAGAGAATAGTAGAAATAGTGTGTCTAGAATATATGTGTGAAAAAGAGCAGACAAATAAGGTAGGCACTGGAGAAATATTGTGAAGACTAGAATTTATTAAGAATAAGAATTTATTGAGGAAGATACTGTAATTTTTTAAATTTTTCATGGCAATTTTCAGATAGAAGAAATTAAATTGATTGTGAAAAGAAATAAGCTACACCTGCAGAAGCAAAATCCTTGAGTAGATCACAAGCAAAGCATCTAACAACCAAGTTGACCAAGTGGAAAAAACTGGCTTTCCAAGGGCACGGAGAGGTCTCACTAATTTCAACAAGAAAGAAGTGAAGGTACATGGGTACAATAGTAAATCAGTCAATCTCCACTGCAATCTCTTCCCTCCACATGAATTAGTTCCATATAGTGTAAAAGTGTAGGCTGTGGAGTCCAACTGTGGTTTAGTCTCTCAGTCATGTCCGACTCTTTGTGACCCCATAGACTATATCCCATCAGGGTCCTCTGTCTGTGGGATTTCCCAGGCAAGAATACTTGAGTGGGTTGCCATTTCCTAATCCAGGGGAGTCCAATTGACTTGGTTCAAATATCAGCTCACTGTGACCATGAAAAAATCTGCTTGTGTCTCAGCCTTTCATCTGTAAGATGGGGATAATAATAGTACCTACCTCAGAGGTACTTTTGAGATAAGGCAAATGAAACTGTAAGACCCACAGTAGACAAGGAGTACCAAGCAAATGTAGTTGTTGTTGTTGTTATTATTATTATAGCACTGTTATGTGACCATGTGCTGAGCTGTGCTTAGTTGTTCAGTCATGTCCGACTCTTTGAGATCCCATGCACTGTAGCCCTCCAGGATGCTCTATCCATGGAATTCTCCAGGCAAGAGTACTAGAGTGGGTACCCATTCCCTTCTCCAGGAGATCTTTCCCACCCAGGGATGGAACCTGCATCCCCAGTGTCTCCTGCATTGCAGGCAGACTACTTTACCACTGAGTCACCAGGGAAATACATAATAACCCTTATCAGCAATTAATAACTTGGAACCAAAATGGACATATAATAGAATCAAACCTTGTAATGAAATGCTCCTTGGGGAGAATACTAGGAAAATGTTCTTGGAGCTTATTAGAGTCAGTATTTAATTGGGTAGTTTCTGTTGCACATAAATTTATATTCTTTCAAAAAACTGCTAGAGAAGTAGTTTCCCTGCATTTGTCTCCCTCTTTTAGTAAAAGAAAAAAACAGCAAATAGAATCAAATGGTTTGTGCACAATAAATATGCTCTGCCTTGAACTGTGTATTACATAGAACCCCAAAACAAAGGTTTCACTAATGTTTATTACTGAGTATTATATTGAATCTTGGAAACAGAAAGTGCTCCAAATATATTCAACCCGGAATATTTTAATATATTCAGAGCACTAAAAGGCAGCAGAAATGTACTCTCTCCCTGTATCATTGATATAAACTCTTCTTTATATAATAAACTTCTGGAAATGAAGCAAAAATAATTTTTAAATTTTCTTAAGGATACTGATGAAACATACTGTCTAATACCCTTTGTGCTGTCAGGAAGGACATATGTTTCACAAAACAAGATGAGAGAGTAGAAACAAATATACTAGGTTGAACCATGCAACTCCCAAAATTTGATCCCTTTTTGTTGGCAAAAATATTTTCATGATCCAGCTTAATAGATGAGAACAAGAGTAGAAAATTACATTAACCAGTCATATGCTTGACATACCTATAAGCAGTCAGTTTCCCAAGTGAGATTAAATAATAGAAACTAAATTTTGTAAATAACTCAAACTTTTAAACAGATGAAAGCTATATATGTACTGAACTTTTAACTTAATTAACTTTTAGGAAATCATGTGAAAAAATAATAAAGAAATTTTTATACTAAGATGAAGAATATGAGCATTCAATTTTGTTCTATTATCTAAGAAATGACAGTTTATATCTTTTTAAAATTTTCATGCCTATTTTAAAGGGCATTTTCCCCCTACTTTCATTTTACCACATCCTCAGAACTTTCCAAGATCCAAGAGCCACCCCAGAAGCTTCACATTAAATGTCAGATCATCTGTTGTCTACTACATTGGCTTTTTAATACAAGCTTGATATTATCTAATTAGGGAGAACTTTAACTTTGGGGGAATGAAATTATGTGAAAGTTCAATTCTTTATTTCAAAGCTTCTGCCAAAGCTGTCCTCAGCCTCAAGGAACTGGTTAAGGAGTCCACTATCCCATTGCTTGATCATACCATCTAGCATCACCCAGTGTCCCCTTGATGGTCAGAGGAAGTCAGAAAAAGCTCTGGCAAGACCAGAAATTATGGTTCAATAAGAATCAGTAAAAGGTCAGCAGCTTCAGTTTGATCTTTCTCCTTCTAGATTCACATACATTAAATACAAAAGTCTCCAAAGAGTCAATGCTTAAGGCTAAGCAGTAAAAAAGAACTGGGGATGTATTTAACAATGGTACTTCCATAAATTTTAGTGTGTGTGTGTGTGTGTGTGTGTGTGTGTGTGTGTGTGTGTATACATGCATATATATATGCATACTTCACAGAGAAGGCAATGGCATCCCACTCCAGTACTCTTGACTGGAAAATCCCATGGATGGAGGAGCTTGGTAGGCTGCAGTCCATGGGGTGGCTAGGAGTCGGACACAACTGAGTGACTTCACTTTCACTTTTCACTTTCATGCATTTGAGAAGGAAATGGCAAGCCACTCCAGTGTTCTTGCCTGGAGAATCCCAGGGACAGGGGAGCCTGGTGGGCTGCCATCTCTGGGGTTGCACACAGTCCGACATGACTGAAGCGACTTAGTAGCAGCAGCAGATGCATACTTCAATAGCTTAGGGTAGGTCTCACCTGTTTTATCACATACAGGTAGAACACTGTTGACCCAACATTTATAAGAAACATGCCAATTCACAAATGGCAGGCTTGTTTTTTTATTCACTAAAATTAAATCAGAAAAAAATTTTGAGAATATAATTTGATAACTAATGTATGCCTGAAATAGCTCATCTTATTATGAAAGCAAAACAGGATCTCTTCAGCAATAGATAATCCTTTTCTGTTCATAAAAGGCTTTTACAAGTGATTTCATTTAATCATTAGTAGGTAACATTGAAGGTATATAAAATCCCACTTGACTGTTGAGGAAAGGGAAGTCTACATTGAGCAGATGTGCACAAGTTGATATAGCAAGTAGTGAAATAAAACTAAAATTCTTATTACCTGACTACATACACACCTCTCTTTCTTAGGACATACTAAATATTCATGGCATATATGAAGAGATGCTCAGTAAGCCTTAAACATTATGCTGTCCTTTATTCCCTGTTCCTTTTAGAGACTTGGCCATCATCAGCTCTTGTCATTACGTGATTTTATTGCTTATAGTCATGGTCAGTGAAAAATCAGTGACTTCCCTGAATTCACAATATCAGTCTGCTGCTGCTAAGTCACTTCAGTCGTGTCCGACTCTGCGTGACCCCATAGACGGCAGCCCACCAGGCTCTCCTGCCCCTGGGATTCTCCAGGCAAGAAAACTGGAGTGGGTTGCCATTTCCTTCTCTAATGCATGAAAGTGAAAAAGTGAAAGTGAAGTCGCTCAGTCGTGTCCAACTCTTAGCCACCCCATGGACTGCAGCCCACCAGGCTCCTCCATCCATGGGATTTTCCAGGCAAGAGTACTGGAGTGGGGTGCCATTGCCTTGAAGTCCTAAAAGAGGCCCTGGGAGAGGACTCTGAGTCAAGCAAAACAAAATAATCCAAAGAACGAACAAATAAAACAGAAATAACCAAAATAAAACAAGAGACAAACACAACAAAATACAAATAAGCAAAACAAAACTGCTCAAGAAATCCAGTTTTTTGCAGTAACTATTCTAAACTCTATTTCTAAAAATATATATATTTTTCTGGATTCTTTTGTGTACCATGCTATTCCAATGAACAAAGTACTGACTTGTAGAAAAAAGATAACATTAAGATAAATTTTTTCTTTATGTGGTTCTCCTACCATTATAAGAATGAATAGTTCTTTAGCTTTCAAGGTTATTATAAATTCTGGTGATAATTTTAGGAAAGAATATAAAAGTTAAAAATCTTGAGTATTTTGTATTTCCACATACTATTGTATTGCCTTCTTATATATGATACATGGGCTTCCCTGGTGGCTCAGATGATAAAGAATCTGCCTGCAATGCAGGAGACCCAGGTTCAATCCTTGGGTCTGGAAGATCCCCTGGAGAAGGAAATGGCTACCCACTTTAGTATTCTTGCCTAGAGAATTCCATGAACAGAGGAGGCCTGGAAGGCTACAGTCTATGGAGTCGCAAAGAGTCAGACAAAACTGAGTGACTCACACTTTAAATTTCACATATGATAATTAGAAAACTAAGCTCTTGGAACATATTTTTTGATGATTTCATTACAGCTTTATCAATACTTACTATGCTGTCTAAGCATGATTTGAGAAAACTATTACCACTGATATCTTAGCTAATTTTGCTGTTTTTTTTAATTTTTTACAGCAACAGTAGTGTTAATATTAGGAATTCAAATTATTTGAGGGTAGAGAAAAATAGATATAAATTGCAATCAAACAAATTCTTATTGCTGTTGTGTGTGTGTAACAATATTACAAATAAAGATGTTAGTCCATGCATGGAATAAATAGAAAAATTGCTCAGCCGTAAGGTATAGGATCAATTAACTTAGTCTTCCTAACTGTGAAGACATTTGTAGGCAATTCCAAGAATGTTAAAACTTTAGATCTTGAGGGAAAAATGTGATACTAAAGTCGTAAAATCTTATACTCCTGAAACAATATACCATTTAGCCTTCATTGGGAAGATAAGAATATTGTGCAGTGGGCTGCAGGGAACTTGAATTAGCTCAGTCAATTAATTCATGATTAATTTATGTTAGATGCTGCTCTCCTGAGTCTATAAAAGACAAGATTTTAGTTAACCAGCAGTATTTAGTTTAATAAAAGTAAAGTCTTTAAAAATGAATTCTAGAGAGAGAAAAACTGACTATTGACACAACCAATGGGCAGCAAGAGTCCCGTTTTAATTTGTGTCAATGGAAGTTAAAATAAATTTAGAAACTAATAAGAACAGGGTTGCTCCCTTCAAATGGATGACCAAATTTCCCAGATAGTTATTAGCATTAGCGTGGCTTATACAGCAGTGCTGCCAGGACGTGTGACAAATCATAAGTATGCACAAGAGCAAAGCCTTTCTTTCTTTGCAGCAATTGCTGCCACTAGTGATAAGTTCATGTTCTCTCTGGGTCTAACAAGAAACATTCAATTTTCTAGCGCCTTCGGTCAAAAATGATTCTGCAGAGGCTGTGAGTAGATTTTGATTACTCTAATTATCCATCTGAACATAATACATGAGCTTAATGGGCCTTTGTGTATTTAGGATACATTGAGGGAGCATGTGGTTGTAGACCTAGCTGGGTTCCTAAACCACAGAGTAAATAATAGGGGGCTCATGCAATCTGTTCAAGGGAAAAAGCAAAAATGAATCTTAAAGAAAATGCTGCAGCTGCAATCATACAGTAGCTCAGGTAATCTAAATATTGTGGAAAACATTTCATTGAAAACAAGAGTAGCACTTAGGATTGATCTTTCTTTAAAAGAAACCAATGAGGGCAGTATGCACTTTTAGGAATATCTCTTTGGCTGATAAAGAGAAGTTATACGGCTGATTTGATTCACCTCATTTGTCTGAAAACATTTGAATTAACACTCACTGCCTGTGTAACTTGAGTTCTAGAAAAGTTATGAATAATGTCATCATATAGGATTAACTTTGATAGGGCAATTACTCTCTATGAGGCAATGAATGGATACTACTACAAGTTCAAATATTATGCTTCCAAGAATACCATGTGTGAATTTTGCTAGGCCTAATAAAATGTTTGAGAACATAGGATCTGTAGTTCAGATTGCAGACTGCCTGGGTTTAAATTCTGAACGTATAAAATAGTTGTGCAATCTTGAACAATTTATTTGACTTCAATTTTCTTCATATGTACCACAAGGATAATAAAATAATAGTCTAAAAAGCCTCTTGATGAAAGTGAAAGTGGAGAGTAAAAAAGTTGGCTTAAAGCTCAACATTCAGAAAACAAAGATCATGGCATCTGGTCCCATCACTACATGGGAAATACATGGGGAAACAGTGGAAACAGTGTCAGACATTATTTTTCTGGGCTCCAAAATCACTGCAGATGGTGACTACAGCCATGAAATTAAAAGACGCTTACTTCTTGGAAGGAAAGTTATGACCAACCTAGATAGCATATTCAAAAGCAGAGACATTACTTTGCCAACAAATGTCCATCTAGTCAAGGCTATGGTTTTTCCTGTGGTCATGTATGGATGTGAGAGTTGGACTGTGAAGAAGGCTGAGTGCTGAAGAATTGATGCTTTTAAACTGTGGTGTTGGAGAAGACTCTTGAGAGTCCCTTGGACTGCAAGGAGATCCAACCAGTCCATTCTGAAGGAGATCAGCCCTGGGATTTCTTTGGAAGGAATGATGCTAAAGCTGAAACTCCAGTATTTTGGCCACCTCATGCGAAGAGTTGACTCATTGGAGAAGACTCTGATGCTGGGAGGGATTGGGGGCAGGAGGAGAAGGGGACAACAGAGGATGAGATGGCTGGATGGCATCACTGACTCGATGGATGTGAGTCTGAGTGAACTCCAGGAGTTGGTGATGGACAGGGAGGCCTGGCGTGCTGTGATTCATGGGGTCACAAGGAGTCGGACACGACTGAGAGACTTATCTGATGTGATCTGATAAAGGTTATCATTAGGAATGATGTGTATGTATATATGTGTGTGTGTGTATATATATATATACACACACACATTATACCTGTAGCACTTTGTCTGACATTTAGTCAAAGCTCAGGAAATACTGGCTCTAATTATTGTTTTTAGCATTTCTACCACTTGTCCCCTTACTTGAATGGTATGGGAGGTGGTATTGGGCCGGGGGGTCATTATCGGTTTCTAGGTTAAAACACACAGTTCCATGATTCTAAGACCTTTCCCTTGAAGTCAAAAAGAAGAAAGAGCAGAAAGGTAAAAAGCCTTTTTACCTAACCAAGAGCCATTTGAAGCTCTGTGCTTCATCTCTCTTCTGAGACATAGTCTAGGGCAAAGTGGAACATCTCATGTAAAATAATGGTGGTTAAATACAGAAGGCTTTCTAAATATGTTCTTACAGTCCTTCTAAATTAAACTTTAGCTTCTATCATTATTTTTTAAATATATCAACATAATGCCATTACACCTAATTAAAATCACAGCTAGTGTGTTTCATAAAATATCTGAGATTGTAACAATTAATTTCCTGTTTATTTACTTATTACACTTTTGATTTTAAAACATATGCTTACAAAGGAAGGGAGGTAAGGACTCTATTTGAATTTTTGTTGTTGTTTTTAAATATACTGAATATTTTTTATGTGTTACTAAGAATTCTGGCTAAGGTCATTAGTGTCAGATATGAAGTAACTGTTCACAAAAATATGACAGAGATAGACACAGTCTCCATGATTGCAAATGCCTAAGTGCTCACATTATTCTTCATGAACCACATGCTTCAAGTAGTGATCAAGCCTAGCCATCGTTCTTCTCACAGGCAATGTGGCATGAAGGAAGAAGAGTCCCATCTTTGTGACATGCCATGTTTCACTGCCAGCATGAGAGGATCTGGCGGGGGTTTTTTTTCCCCTCTTTTTTGGCCAGTCAATTGGTAAGTAATGATATGGTAGCTCAAATATGTCATTTTTCAGCAGTAACTATCATAATTTCTATTGGTGCAGAAAATCAACAATGGTTGTTCACACTGACTGAAGCACTAACTGCACAATGGAAAGACAGGTGTTTTGACAACAGTGGCACTTGTACTAGGCCCTCGAAAACAAAACAAGGGTATGAAAAGTGGTGTGTGTGTGTGTTTTAGTGAATGTGAAGAGGCCCTTGTGTAATGAAAGACTGGCATCTCCAAAAAGGAAAATTAAAAAGTGAACTGTTAATGAGGTCTGACAAAGGATAGATCACTAGAAATAATTTGAGAATTGGTTTAAAAAAAAAAAAAAAACAGAGAAACATGGAGATGTTACATGTCTGTATAAAATTCAAGCCCTTTTGAAGACTCGGGGAAATGGTAAAAACAATAACAATCTCATGTGCTTAATTGTTACCCAAATCCTTTGTTTAAAATATTAACAAGTTTATTTTCTTATTAAGGAATACAGTCCATGGTAAGCAACTTGGAAAATACAGCTAGACAGAGTGTCATTTAAATAATCTATTATGCCACTAACTACCTTTGCATGAGTTCATTTTATACAAAGCAACTGCTGTGATCTTTGTAAATTGTTCATCTGCTCAGAACCCTCTAATGGATTCCTGGCATACCTCGAAGTGTAAATGACTTTCCCTGCCTACACAGCCCCAAATGACCTTCCCTGCCTACACAGCCCCAAATGACCTGGCCCCAGGCTTTCTCTGTTTCTCCCTAATTTGCCATCACTCTTCCCTACCTCATTCTGCTCCAGTCCAGAATATTGAGCTAGGATTTCTCAAACATTCCAAGCTGATTCCTACTACAGGACATTTCCAGCTGTTCCTTGACTAGAACGTTCTTTATCCAGGTACTCATGGCCTTGGCTGTGGATTCATTCAGGTCTCTACTCAGCATCAGCCCTCAAACAGGCCCTCCCTGAGCACCCCATCTGAAGCAACACCCTTCCCATAACCCCCTCTTCTGAATCCTACCACTTCTTAACCTCCTTTTGACACCATTACATAACTTTGGATTGCATATTAATTTTTTTAATCTCCATGTCATGTATATTCACTAAAATGTAAGCTTCCTGAGGATGTTTTTGTTCATCAGTGCATCCCCAATGCTGATCAAAACTCTTCACCTACAATATGCTCTCAATAAATATCTGTTGAATAAATGAATATCCAGTGTTACATTCTGATTATAAAAATTAAAAATAATGTCTTGGGCTGCTAATTTTGTGCATTCTTCTAAATGCTTTACATGTACAAACATATTGAATCCTCCTAACAATCAGATAATAAAGGTGTCATTATTTTTCCCAATCTTATGAGTGAGCAAAAAGAGACAACAGAAATACTTGCCCAAGATAGAGTTAGTAACTGACAGAATCAGAATATGAAACTAGGTAGGCTGGCCTCATAGCCAAAATCTAAATCACTAGTCAACCGTGTCCTTTCTTTCTCACTGTTATACAAACACACACAAACACACTTACATGCACAAATGTGCACAGAAGGGCAGAGCTAACAGTATTTGGAGAATATTTTCCACATAATTAAATATGCTCTGGCGAGACAACTTTATGCCTGTACCATATTTCATTCTATGAGTTTGTCAGAAGGATTTTTAAACCATTTTCATATGATGAACATTTATAGATATTATTCTTTTACTATTGTTAGTAATATAATTAATATTATTTTCTATAAATTAAATTATTAGATAAACAAGTATATTTTTTTCTCAGGGTTTTAAATTTTATATTACCAAATTGTTCTTGAAAAAAATATCATAATATCCATTCCTTCATACCATTACAAACCTAAGTATATATATTTAAAATTTTATTCATTTTGATAAAAATTTTTATTTAATATGTGCCTGCTTTTTCAGAGGGGTTGAACCAAGAAAATTAGAAATATCAAGGGAACATTTCATGCAAAGATGAGCAAAATAAAGGAGAGAAATGGTATAGCCCTAACAGAAGCAGATACTAAGAAGAGGTGGCAAGAATACACACAAGAACTGTACAAAAAAGAGCTTCACGACCCAGATAATCACAATGGTGTGATCGCTGACCTAGAGCCAGACATCCTGGAATGGGAAGTCAAGTGGGCCTCAGAAAGCATCACTACGAACAAAGCTAGTGGAGGTGATGGAATTCCAGTGGAGCTATTTCAAATCCTGAAAGATGATGCTGTGAAAGTGCTGCACTCAATATGCAAGCAAATTTGGAAAACTCAGCAGTGGCCACAGGACTGGAAAAGGTCAGTTTTCATTCCAATCCCAAAGAAAGGCAATGCCAAAGAATGCTCAAACTACCGCACAATTGCACTCATCTCACACGCTAGTAAAGACATGCTCAAAATTCTCCAAGCCAGGCTTCAAGAATACATGAACTGTGAACATCCAGATGGTTTTAGAAAGGGCAGAGGAACCAGAGATCAAATTGCCAACATCCACTGGATCATGGAAAAAGCAAGAGAGTTTCAGAAAACATTTATTTCTGCTTTACGACTATGCCAAAGCCTTTGACTGTGTGGATCACCACCAACTGTGGAAAATTCTGAAAGAGATGGGAATACTAGACTACCTGACCTGCCTCTTGTGAAATTTGTATGCAGGTCAGGAAGAAGTATTTAGAACTAGACACAACAGACTGGTTCCAAATAAGGAAAGGAATATATCAAGACTGTATATTGTCACCCTGCTTATTTAACTTATATGCAGAGCACATCATGAGAAATGCTGGACTGGATGAAGCACAAGCTGGAATCAAAGTTGCCAGGAGAAATATCAATAACCTCAGATATGCAGATGACAGCACTCTTATGGTTATGGCAGAATGTGAAGAAGAACTAAAGAGCCTCTTGATGAAAGTGAAAGAGGAGAGGGGAAAAAGTTGGCTTAAAACTTAACATTCAGAAAACTAAGATCATGACATTCAGTTCCATTACTTGATGGCAAATAGATGGGGAAACAGTGGAAACGGTGGTGGACTTTATTTTTGGGGCTCCAAAATCACTGCAGATAGTGACTGCAGCCATGAAATTAAAAGACATTTGCTCCTTGGAAGAAAAGCTATGACCAACCTAGACAGCATATTAAAAAGCAAAGATATTACTTTGCCAACAAAGGTCCATCTAGTAAAGGCTATGGTTTTTCCATTAGTCATGTATGGATGTGAGAGTTGGAATGTGAAGAAAGCTGAGTGCAGAAGAATTGATGCTTTTGAACTGTGGTGTTGGAGAAAACTCGAGAGTCCTTTGGACTGCAAGGAGATCCAACCAGTCCATCCTAAAGGAAATAAGTCCTGAATATTCATTGGGAGGACTGATGCTGAAGCTGAAACTCCAATACTTTGGCCACCTGATGCAAAGAACTGACTCATTTGAAAAGACCCTGATGCTGGGAAAGATTGAAGGCGGGAAGAGAAGGGGATGACAGAGGATGAGATGGTTGGATGGCATCACCGACACAATGGACATGAGTTTGAGTAATCTCTGGGAGTTGGTGATGAACAGGGAGGCCTGGAGTGCTGCAGTCCATGGGGTCTCAAAGAGTCTGACATGACTATGTGACTGAACTGAACTGAACATTCTTTATAAATTTATCTCTTCATTTTTGGACTTCCCCTAGGTTCGCCTAGTCAAGGCTATGGTCTTTCTTGTGGTCATGTATGGATGTGAGAGCTGGACTGTGAAGAAGGCTGAGCGCCAAAGAGTTGATGCTTTTGAACTGTGGTGTTGGAGAAGACTCTTGAGAGTCCCTTGGACTGCAAGGAGATCCAACTGGTCCATTCTGAAGGAGATCAGCCCTGGGATTTCTTTGGAAGGAATGATGCTAAAGCTGAAACTCCAGTATTTTGGCCACCTCATGCGAAGAGTTGACTCATTGGAGAAGACTCTGATGCTGGGAGGGATTGAGGGCAGGAGGAGAAGGGGACGACAGAGGATGAGATGGCTGGATGGCATCACTGACTCGATGAATGTGAGTCTGAGTGACCTCCGAGAGCTGGTGATGGACAGGGAGGCCTGGCGTGCTGCAGTTCATGGGGTCGCAAAGAGTCGGACACGACTGAGCGACTGATCTGATCTGATCTGATTTTTAACTGAGTAAAATTTCAAAATTTCATTTTATAGAATTATTCATATATTAAGTTTTGTAACACTTACTCATATGTTTTTGAAATAGTTTTCAAGTTTATAACTGCCTTAAAATTTTTCTTATGTTGTTTTATGCATAAAATACATCTTGGTTATATAATTATATGTGTGTGTCTTTTATCCTGTGATTACCAACACTAGTTATATATATTATTAAGCAAATGCCATAATGCTTACTATATTTAAGCTATTTCCAAGTCCTAGGTTTTATTCACATACTTTTATTCTAAAACTGAAACCACGTTTGCAAGGCACTGTGTTCTGACATTCATCTTTTATACCAGATGAGTCACTGGGAGCACCTGGTATTTCCTCTAAAATTGAAGTGCCAGCAAATAAAAAGAAGTTAATACTCTCATCTGCATTTTATCTGCCTGTTGACTGGGTCTCCTGTCCATTTGGGCCTATCAAATGGAAACAAAGATGCAGATGAAGGCATGTGCATAAAAAGGGAAAGGTGCAGAGTTATTTCATAAAATTATGTTTGAACTTTACCTATCAGGCTACTGAGTAATTTATTGCAAAACCCCACCAGGCCAAAAAAGAGGAGGCATTTACTTTTTCACAGAGGGATGGTGAATTCAGTTGGTTAACTTTTTACCAAGCCCTATGCCAAATTATTATATACACTTATATTTGTACAAATATACTTACACACATATATATATAAATTATATATCTGCCTACCTATTATGCATTTATGTTTATACACACATATATTATGCATATTATCTTTATACACATTATATACATATACAATAAAAATATAATGACAGATACATAGTTCAATCAGTCAGTCTCAAAGTTATTCTTTCTCATCTAAATTTGTGGAGATCTTCCATATAACCTGCCCACCTCTGGCAGACATTTTGATAAGAGGAATGCACAGACAATATTTTTGTGCATTTCACAAGTGCCCAATAGTAAATAAGAAATGACTTAGGAACATGGATTTTATTTAATATTTGAAGGACTGAACCCTGAATAATTTGTAAGAGATGTAGAACTCTTGGCATCTACAGCAACATAGAGAATTCAGCAAGGCATGAACCAATGCATCACGGACTATCATGGGTCAATGAATCAATCTAGTGAAAGACACAGAATCAGGTGACAGAAGGGGAGGATGCCTAGACCAGCCCAAGGATAGAGTTTTTCAAGAGCCCCTCCTGAAGAAAGGTATCCCCAGTTTCCTAGAGAAAAGAGATATAGAGCCATAACTTTACAAAATAGGCAATTATACTGTACTATGGATAAGCATCTTTTAAATAACCTTTTGTTGAAATATAAGCAATTTTTTCCAAGCAGTTCTTTAACTCTTTTTAATAAATAATGATATTTTATTAAATCTTAAGATAAAAGAACCACTTTAGAAGCTGAAACTACCAAGCTCAGTTGACACTAGAATAAATCCCATTCCTTCCAGGTTGACTAGTACGGCTAGGTTCCCACCCTTCTAGAATGTCACTAGTACTGTAGCCTGCGTCACCATCATCTCTGACCCGGAACACTCTACTGGCCTCCTAATGAGCTTCCCTAAGTTCACACTTAATGCCCTCCCCACCCTAGTCCCATACACTTTACTGTCCACACAATAGCCAGTTTACGTAGGGCTTCTGTCTATCAAAAAGTGTGCTGTTACTATTTATGCTAATGCCTTTATAATGAATGATTCCCTCAGAGGAAAGAGTTTATTGTTTTCAATGCAAAGCAAAGAAATAAACACCATCCCTTCTCTACGTCTCTCCATGAACCCAGAACACAATGTCCAGGAACACAAAGTGTATCTTCTGCTTTTGTGAGCGAAGCATCTTTCCCTGTGCCTCAGAAAGAGATTAGGAAGAGAGTATTACTCCAACCAGTAGTAATCATTTCATATCATGTTAAAAAGTACTAAACTTTATTTTCCTTATCACACTGGCCCATCCCAAATTTCCATTGAGGATTTCTACTCTGTTTCCCAATTTTGGAGTGGTTCTGTTCACCATCCTATTCTCTGCTATTCTGAAATTACATTTGCTGAAGTCACCCATTCCCATAGCTTTATATAGCACTGTACACTGATGAATTAGAAATGTTCATTTCACCTTGGTCTCGTCTTGAGTGATCATTTTATAGGTGTAGCCACATTCAACATCTCTTTTTCAATGTCTAATGGATAATTCAAGCTTAAGTCCAAAACAGAACTCTTGAATCATTCTTCTGAGCCCTGACACGTCCCCATTTCAGAAACTCTGGAGCAAAACCCACTGTATTGTTCTGCTTTAAACTAGGGAACAAGTCTTAACTCTTGCTCTTTCCCTAATCTACTCACCCACTGCCATAGCTATTAGCAAATTCTATCATCCCCACTATCAAAGCACCTCAAAATAGAATTAAGAACCCATCTAGAAAAATGGTACTGAATAATTTATTTACAGGGTAACAATGGAGAAACAGACATAGAGAATAGACTTATGGACATGGGGAAAGGTGAGGAGAGGGTGAGATATATGGAAGGAGTAACATGGGAACTTACATTACCATATATAAAATAGATAGCCAATGAGAATTTGCTGTATGGCTCAGGAAACTCAAACAGGGGCTCTGTATCAACCTAGAGGGGTGGGATGGGGAGGGAGATAGGAGAGAGTTTCAAAAGGGAGGGGATATATGTATACCTATGGCTGATTCGTGTTGAGGTTTGATAGAAAACAGCAAAATTTTGTAAAACAATTATCCTTCAATAAAAAATAAATTAATTTTAAAAAATAATTAACCCAATCACTTCTCACCACTGCTACCACACTGGTCCAAATACCAGCTACTCTTCTTTAGACTACTGCTACCATCCCCCAACTGGTCTTGCTGTTTCCATCTTTGCTCCACATACCCTGTATTTGTCATACTGCACCTAGTGTGGTGTGTTTAAAATGCAAATCTGATCACTTCATTCTCCTGCTCTGTCAAATGTGTTTAGAATAAAATCGATTTTCCTTTTGTCCATGCTCTGGCCTCATGCTCTGATCCCTGACTTTAATCTCATCACTCTTCATTTGTTCTGTTCTAGCCTTACTATTGGAGAAGGCAATGGCACCCCACTCCAGTACTCTTGCCTGGAAAATCCCATGGATGGAGGAGCCTGGTGGGCTGCAGTCCATGGGGTCGCTAAGAGTCGGACACGACTGAGCGACTTCACTTTCACTTTTTCGCTTTCATGCATTGGAGAAGGAAATGGCAACCCACTCCAGTTTTCTTGCCTGGAGAATCCCAGGGGCAGGAGAGCCTGGTGGGCTGCCGTCTATGGGGTCACGCAGAGTCGGACACGACTGAAGTGACTTAGCAGCAGCAGCAGCCTTACTATGGGAGAAGGCAATGGCAAGCCACTCCAGTACTCTTGCCTAGAAAATCCCATGGATGGAGGAGCCTGGTAGGCTGCAGTCCATGGGGTCACCACGAGTCGGACGCAACTGAGCAACTTCACTTTCACTTTTCACTTTGACACAATGGAGAAGGCCACGGCAACCCACTCAGTGTTCTTGCCTGGAGAATCCCAGGGATAGAGGAGCCTGGTGGGCGGCCATCTATGGGGTCGCACAGAGTCGGACAGGACTGAAGCGACTTAGCAGCAGTAGCAGCAGCCTTATTATCTTCTTTGTAACCTCTCCAATAAGCCAGGAACATTTCAACTCACAGCCTTTGCCCTTTATCACTATGACTCAAAGCCTCACACCCTCCACCTTCCCCAACACACACAGAAACTCAACACATTCACACAACTTTCACACAACTCAGTACATTCAGACTCTGCTCAACCATCAGTCTCTCAAAGAGGAGGGTCCACACCACTGTTCTCACCCATCTCCCATTATTCCAGGTCCTCTTGTGCTGTTTTATCTTTCTAGTCTTTTGTATGTGTTCATTTGCATATTGCCTATCTTCCTCCCTAGAATGTAAACTCCATGATGTCAGGAATTCTGTTGGTTTCATTCACAACTATGTTCGCAGAGTCTAGGATGGTCCTCAGCACATAGTGTTCCTGTAAGTATTTCAGATGAATATTATATTAGCTAGCATTCAAAATTGTCATCAAACTTGGCTTTGCTTTACAATGAACCTGGAACTGATTAAAACATATAGCAATACTAATGCAAACATTATCAAAGTAATTCTTTAAAGAGAAATTGATACATATAAGAGATCTTACACCTGTATTTCACTAAAATAATCAGCTGAAAAAAGGAGAGTGTCATAAACCAAAATTTTAAACAGATAACACCATTTGTTAATACACGCCCACCATGCCGCCAATATTTTCTAGCCATAAAATTTTTTATTTACTCTGCAGATTACCATTATGTTCATTTTATCTGCAAACATGAAGATAGACTACTTACTCCCAATATGCCATTGCTTAAATTATATTTTAAATTCTGTCCTGTGTTTATTTTGTATCCCCTCTATTTACTAAATAGTAGACTATATTGATTAATGACACATGTATATCTTGGGAATATGCCTGGAAATCTCTAGATTACACTAGCTTGTCATACAGATTTGATTTTGAGGACTCTCCTTTATCTGTAACAACTCCATAACCAAGGGAATTTTTTTAAATGTACAAAATTAAAGAAACTACCTAAATATAAATAACTCATTGTAAAGCAATTATACTCCAAAAAATTTTTTTTAAAAAATGTCTAAAATTTCATTTAAACTCTCAATATTAAAGTGTCTTAAATTATTCTTTTATTAGGCTTTTGAGGATGCTCAAGGATTTAAAAAAATAACAATTAAAAACACTTAAATTCATTTAACATTTCATATTGTTTATTCTCCATACTTGCATGTATTTATTGTCTTTTTTAATATCTACTAAGGTAAAGTCACGAAATCAGATTGATTATATTCTTTGCAGCTGGAGATGGAGAAGCTCTATACAGTCAGCAAAAACAAGACCAGGAACTGACTGTGGCTCAGACCATGAACTCCTTATTGCCAAATTCAGACTTAAATTGAAGAAAGTAGGGAAAACCACAAAACCATTCAGGTATGACTTAAATCAAATCCCTTATGATTATACAGTGGAAGTGAGAAATAGATTTAAGGGCCTAGATCTGATAGATAGAGTGACTGATGAACTATGGAATGAGGTTCGTGACACTGTACAGGAAACAGGGATCAAGACCATCCCCATGGAAAAGAAATGCAAAAAAGCAAAATGGCTGTCTGGGGAGGCCTTACAAATAGCTGTGAAAAGAAGAGAAGCGAAAAGCAAAGGAGAAAAGGAAAGATATAGGCATCTGAATGCAGAGTTCCAAAGAATAGCAAGAAGAGATAAGAAAGCCTTCTTCAGTGATCAATGCAAAGAAATAGAGGAAAACAACAGAATGGGAAAGACTAGAAATCTCTTCAAGAAAATCAGAGATACCAAAGGAACATTTCATGCAAAGATGGGCTCAATAAAGGACAGAAATGGTATGGACCTAACAGAAGCAGAAGATATTAAGAAGAGATGGCTGAATACACAGAAGAACTGTACAAAAAAGATCTTCACGACCCAGGTAATCACGATGCTGTGATCACTGACCTAGAGCCAGACACCCTGGAATGTGAAGTCAAGTGGGCCTTAGAAAGCATCACTACGAGCAAAGCTAGTGGAGGTGATGGAATTCCAGTGGAGCTATTCCAAATCCTGAAAGATGATGCTGTGAAAGTGCTACACTCAATATGCCAGCAAATTTGGAAAACTCAGCAGTGGCCACAAGACTGGAAAAAGTCAGTTTTCATTCCAATCCCAAAGAAAGGCAATGCCAAAGAATGCTCAAACTACCGCACAATTGCACTCATCTCACATGCTAGTAAAGTAATGCTCAAAATTCTCCAAGCCAGGCTTCAGCAATATGTGAACCGTGAACTTCCTGATGTTCAAGCTGGTTTTAGAAAAGGCAGAGGAACCAGAGATCAAATTGCCAACATCTGCTGGATCATGGAAAAAGCAAAAGTTCCAGAAAAACATCTATTTCTGCTTTATTGACTATGCCAAAGCCTTTGACTGTGTAGATCATAAGAAACTGTGGAAAATTCTGAGATGGGAATACCAGACCACCTGACTTGCCTCTTGAGAAATTTGTATGCAGGTCAAGAAGCAACAGTTAGAACTGGACATGGAACAACAGACTGGTTCCAAATAGGAAAGGGAGTACGTTAAGGCTGTATATTGTCACCCTGTTTATTTAACTTCTATGCAGAGTACATCATAAGAAACGCTGGACTGGAAGAAACACAAGTTGGAATCAAGATTGCTGGGAGAAATATCAATAACCTCAGATATGCAGAGGACACCACCCTTATGGCAGAAAGTGAAGAGGAACTAAAAAGCCTCTTGATGAAAGTGAAAGTGGAGAGTGAAAAAGTTGGCTTAAAGCTCAACATTCAGAAAACGAAGATCATGGCATCCAGTCCCATCACTTCATGGGAAATAGATGGGGAAACAGTGGAAACAGTGTAACACTTTATTTTTCTGGGCTCCAAAATCACTGCAGATGGTGAGTGCAGCCATGAAATTAAAAGACGCTTACTCCTTGGAAGGAAAGTTATGACCAACCTAGATAGCATATTAAAAAGCAGAGACATTACTTTGCCAACAAAGGTTTGTCTAGTCAATTTTCCCTGTGGTCATGTATGGATGTGAGAACTGGACTGTGAAGAAGGCAGAGCACCAAAGAATTGGTGCTTTTGAACTGTGGTGTTGGAGATTCTTGAGAGTCCCTTGGACTGCAAGGAGATCCAACCAGTCCATTCTGAAGGAGATCAGCCCTCAGATTTCTTTGGAAGGAATGATGCTAATGTTGAAACTCCAGTACTTTGGCCACCTCATGCAAAGAGTTTTCTCATTGGAGAAGACTCTGATGCTGGGAGGGATTGGGGGCAGGAGCAGAAGGGGGTGACAGAGGATGAGATGGCTGGATGGCATCACTGACTCCATGGATGTGAGTCTGAGTGAACTCCAGGATTTGGTGATGGACAGGGAGGCCTGGCGTGCTGCGATTCATGAGGTCACAAAGAGTTGGACACAACTGAGGGGATCTGATCTGATCTGATCTGAAGGTAAAATCATCTGTTTAAAAGATCATGTTTATAATTGGTCACATATATTTTCCAGGATTCTTTTTTTCAGTGTCAAGTTGCCTTAATGTTCCAGAAAAATAACCCTATTCTTTATAAGGACAATATTATTTTTAATTTAAAATATTTTCTGAGGATTATTTATTGGGGAATTTATCTCTAAAATTTACCTGAATTTTCTTTTTATGTGAATTTCTAAGTTGTACTGCAGCTACTGCTAAGTCACTTCATACATATGGCTAAAGACCAAAGGTATAGTAACCACACTCCCCCTTGACCCAAGCTAGAAGTTCTATCATAACATAGAGTCAATCTAAATTAGATTTAAAAGTTGATGCCCAAGGGAAGTATTTGCTATTAACTAGCAATGTGTACAATTAAACTTAAAGCACGGTCATAGTGTTTTAATCAGGGAAGCTAAGAGTCATTTCTGTCCTGTGGGGTAATAAATGAAGGCAAAAGCAATTGAACATGCTTTCTGATGTGCTAAGTGATATATGGGCTCTCTGGAGTCACCAAATTGGAAGGGCCACATGCTTAGTTAATCAACACTGCACAGTCATATTGGGGGAGAGGTGATAAATTTAACAGATGTTATACTCGCAGGGGTCAGGGTAAAATGGACTTGATCCACCACCTCTGTAATTAAAGGGATGTCTTTAAATGCCTATTATCAAATGCCTAACTATAAAAGAGAATGAATTTTTTATTCTCAGTCATTCACTCTGAGTGGATTTAGTAATACTATCAACCACAGTGGTCAAAGCTGGCCACTGACTAATATGTTGACAGGAAGAAAATCAGATCCTGGGAGACGAGTTTATGTACTTCCTTCCAGAATTTTCAAAGCTGATTACAACAAAACCACATCCAGAGAAAACCATTAAGACAACACTCAGGTGATAAATTGCTATTTCTGCAGACTGTCCTCCTTCAAGAATAAGCCATGTATTCTCTGCTGACAAACACTATTTCTTGCACACAATTTAAGTACAAAAGGACAAAAGGAATTCTTACCTCAGTCACCTTCCATTTCAAGTTATGCATACCACAACTTCTTGTCTTTGCAAATGTGTTTGAATGGGAAAATGGTATTTCTGGGATTATAAGTTTGATGCCTATTTTCTGACGATGGCATATTTTCTGTTCTGAAATTTCAGTTATTGCTTAAAATTCTTAAAGGATAGAAGTTGAATTAAATGGCATATATTGATTTTTCCTATTTGTCGTTATTAAGTCTATAAATTGTGTCTGATTTTTTGTGACTCCATGGACTGCAGCATGCCAGGCTTCCTTGTCCTTCACTATATCCAAGAGTTTGCTCGGATTCATGTCCGTTGAGTCAGTGATACTATCTAATCATCTCATCCTCTGCGCCCCCTTCTTCTTTTACCTTCAATTTTTCCCAGCATCATAGTCTTTTCCTTTATATTGGGTAGCCAAAGTATTGCAGCTTCAGCATCAGTCCTTCCAATGAATATTCAGGGTTGATTTCCTTTAGGATTGACTGGTTTGATCTCCTTGCAGTTCAAGGGACTCTCAAGAATCTTCTCCAGCACCACAATTCAAAAGCATGTCTTCAGTCCTTAGTCATGTCTATGGTTTACCTGTCACATCCATACATGACTACTGGAAAAATCATAGATTTAACTATATAGACCTTTGTCAGCAAAGTGATGTCTCTACTTTTTAATATGCTGCCTAGATTTGTTATAGCTTCCCTTCCAGGGAGCAAATATCTTTTAATTTCATGTATGCAGTCACTGTCTACAGTGATTTTGGAGGCCAAGAAAATAAAATCTGTCACTGCTTCCACTTTTCCCCCTTCTATTTGCCATGAAATGACAGGACCAGATGCCATGACCTTAGTTGTTTTAATGTTGAGTTTTAAGCCAGCTTTTTCAGTCTCCTCTTTCACCCTTATAAAGAGATTCTTTAGTTACTCTTCATTTTCTACCATTAGAGTGGGCATCATCTGCCTATCTGAGGTTGTTGATATTTCTTCCAGCAATCTTGATTTCAGCATGTGATTCATCTTGCCCAGCATTTCACATAATGTACTCTGCACACAAGTTAAGTAAACAGAATAACGGTATACAGCCTTGACATACTCCTTTTCAAATTTTGAACCAGTCCATTGTTTCATGCTCAGTTCAAACTGTTGCTTTTTGACCTGCACAGAGGTTTCTCAGGAGACAGAAAAGGTGGTCTGGTATTCCCATCTCTTTAAGAATTTTCCATAGTTTCTTCTTGAGAGATCTTTACAGTTCAACAAATTTGAATTCTTTTTCAATTTCCACCATCCCTGTCTACTACCTTCAGGTCTATGGGATGTAATGCTGCTATTTGGTTAGTTGATTGTAGTTTAGCCATGAAAGAACAGTGTCTTGGAAAATGACCATTTCCCTTCCTTTCATAACTCTTTAGGACTACAGAAGAGAGCCCACCATCTTTCTTCTCCCTTCTGAGTCCTCAGTATTAGCTGGAAAAATACACTCATAAGTAAGCCTAAGGAGAGGAAAGAAGGAAACATCTCCTTTCTCATCTAATGCTGTGTCCTGGGTACTCTTTCCAATTGTAAAGCTGCGTATGACCAACAACTTTTGGGTTGAACTTCAAGTCCAAGAGTGATTGGAATTAAAAATTGGGGCTCCATTGTACTGATAGCGAGGTTCACAAAGTAAATTATTTCTGCCACAAATCAGTTTGAAGATATTATTTTTAATATCCCCATCCACTCGTCTTACCCAGCCTCTCTTCTGTCACTATCTCACATAAGTCAGCCTAATCCTTTGAGACTGTTTACTCAACAGTAAAACAAAGATTAAAATTATTCCCAGTCTATATCCTTTCATGTGTTCTTCTTACTTTAATAATAATCAATGTCCCATGTCAAAAAAAAAAAAAAAATGAGCATGTATAAAGTGTTAAAAACCTTCTCTTTACCCTAAACATACTCTCTCAGAAACCCAATTCCTCTGAGTTCATCTTCTATAAACTGACATTGGACCTAAAAAGAAGCAACCCATGACTGAGTCATAATGATGGAAAAGAATAAAGCATAGGAAATCTTGGAGTAATAGTCCACGGTGGCGAAAATGGAAAGAAACATATGTGGTATAGTGTCAATGCACCATTCTACACTGTGGTCTTTGCTTTTTTATTTAGTTCTATATTTATGTTATCAGATCAGATCAGATCAGTCGCTCAGTCGTGTCCGACTCTTTGCGACCCCATGAACCGCAGCACGCCAGGCCTCCCTGTCCATCACCAGCTCCCGGAGGTCACCCAGACTCGCATCCATCGAGTCAGTGATGCCATCCAGCCATCTCATCCTCTGTCGTCCCCTTCTCCTCCTGCCCTCAATCCCTCCCAGCATCAGAGTCTTCTCCAATGAGTCAACTCTTCGCATGAGGTGGCCAAAATATTGGAGTTTCAGCTTTAGCATCATTCCTTCCAAAGAAATCCCAGGGATTGATCTCCTTCAGAATGGACTGGTTGGATCTTCTTGCAGTCCAAGGGACTCTCAAGAGTCTTCTCCAACACCACAGTTCAAAAGCATCAATTTTTCGGCGCTCAGCCTTCTTCACAGTCCAGCTCTCACATCCATACATGACCACAGGAAAGACCATAGCCTTGACTAGGCGAACCTTTGTTGGTAAAGTAATGTCTCTGCTTTTGAATATGCTATCTAGGTTGGTCATAACTTTCCTTCCAAGGAGCAAGCGTCTTTTAATTTCATGGCTGCAGTCACCATCTGCAGTGATTTTGGAGCCCAGAAAAACAAAGTCTGACACTGTTTCGACTGTTTCCCCATCTATTTCCCATGCAGTGATGGGACCAGATGCCATGATCTTTGTTTTCTGAATGTTGAGCTTTAAGCCAACCTTTTCACTCTCTACTTTCACTTTCATCAAGAGGCTTTTTAGCCCCTCTTCACTTTCTGCCATAAGAGTCGTGTCATCTGCATATCTGAGGTTATTGATATTTCTCCCGGCAATCTTGATTCCAACTTGTGTTTCTTCCAGTCCAGCATTTCTCATATTTCAGTATCTCACTCTATGACATACCTGCCAGAAACTCCATTGTATGAATATATCAAAATTTATTTAACTTCCTATTGATGGACATCAGGATAGTTTTACAATTTGATAGATAATATTAAAAACCTCCCATAACCTTCCATGGGAGAAGGCAATGGCACCCTATGGGGTCGCTAAGAGTCGGACACGACTGAGCGACTTCACTTTCACTTTTCACTTTCATGCATTGGAGAAGGAAATGGCAACCCACTCCAGTGTTCTTGCCTGGAGAATCCCAGGGATGGGGGAGCCTGGTGGGCTGCCATCTATGGGGTCACACAGAGTTGGACACTACTAAAGCGACTTAGCAGACTTAGCATAACCTTCCATAAAGATGTTAATCTATACTTTTACTCAAGACCACCTTAGAGGTGGGCAACCAGGACTCCTGTGCTAAGCCATATTTTACAGGATTCCTTTGGTCCTGCTCTAAGCATGGCTCTGCCAAAAATGAGAGGAAATCCTGGGACTATGAGGACATGCCCACCAAGAACCTATATTCTCTATTTCAGATCATAATCTGAGAGAATGGGGCTGGAAAATTTCCTGTCCAAACATACCAGGGTCTGTTTCCAAGGACTGGAAGTGTCTCTTCTCTGGATCTGTTCCTCTTGGGATGGATTGCAAATGACATGCTGAGGTTTGACAGGCCAGCAAGAAGGAATTTGAACATGGATGTGGGAGGATGGAGCTTGATGGCCACATACATGTTGCCAGGCCCCTTCTGATGAATGGCGCATGGAGCTGGGACATGAACAAGGACAGACTGAAAGCTGACAGCTTATATTCCATTCTTAAATAAATTTAAGAACTCATCTGCTTTCACTAACAGGACCTAACAGTTTTTGTTTCCACAACACTTGCTGTCACTTAGTATTATAATTTTTGTTTCATTTTTGCCAGTCTGAGAGTTTTTAAAAATCATGTTTTATTGTATTTAAAATTGCACTTATTTAGTTCATATTTTCACATCAGATCAGATCAGATCAGTCGCTCAGTCGTGTCCAACTCTTTGCAACCCCATGAACCGCAGCACGCCAGGCCTCCCTGTCCATCACCAGCTCCCGGAGGTCACTCAGACTCGCATCCATCGAGTCAGTGATGCCATCCAGCCATCTCATCCTCTGTCGTCCCCTTCTCCTCCTGCCCTCAATCCCTCCCAGCATCAGAGTCTTCTCCAATGAGTCAACTCTTCGCATGAGGTGGCCAAAATACTGGAGTTTCAGCTTTAACATCATTCCTTCTAAAGAAATTCCAGGATTGATCTCCTTCAGAATGGACTGGTTGGATCTTCTTGCAGTCCAAGGGACTCTCAAGAGTCTTCTCCAACACCACAGTTCAAAAGCATCAATTCTTCGGCGCTCAGCCTTCTTCACAGTCCAGCTCTCACATCCATACATGACCACAGGTAAGACCATAGCCTTGACTAGGCGAACCTTTGTTGGTAAAGTAATGTCTCTGCTTTTGAATATGCTATCTAGGTTGGTCATAACTTTCCTTCCAAGGAGCAAGCATCTTTTAATTTCATGACTGCAGTCACCATCTGCAGTGATTTTGGAGCCCAGAAAAACATACTAATAGCCAATTTCAACTTTTTTCCAATATACTGTTTATTTTACCGTTTCCTCATTTTAAAAATCAAAATCAAATTATTAGGCTCTGGTTCAAGATGGCAATGTACAAAAAAGATCCTGAACTCATCTTCTCTCATAGACACACCAAATCCACAGATTTTTATAAAAGAGTCCAGCATCCCCACCCCCCAAAAAAAACTCGATAAGCAACTCCTACACATCAGTCAAATAAGAAAAATCCCACATCCATGTTGCAGTGGGTGGGAGAAGCTGAGATACAATCTCACCATAAACCCCACTCTCAGCTCAGCAACCCACAATTGGGAGGAAGCACAACTCACACTTCTCCCTGCGGAGCAAAGGGTTTGAAACCCACATCTGGCACTCCACCTTTTAAGACCTGCACTTCAGAGATGAACCTCCCATACACATAGCTTTGAAAGTCAGTAAGACTTGCACCCATGAGTTCCACAGTTTGTAGTGAACTGAGAGACAGTTCATAAAAGGTTCCTACAGGCAGACTTACCTACCCCAAGGCCTGCCAATGCTAAGCAGCCAGAAGTTCTGTGAAAAAAGTTTATTTGATTATTTGAAATATGTGGCCCAAGGGACAAACATCTAACTTAGCACACACCTAGAGGTCTGTGGAAATACTGTCCAAAGGTAGAGGCCAGTGGGCACCATCTTTGCTCTCTCCCTCTGCCTCACTCCAGCTAGCATGGATCTCCTGGACAGAGCTTGCACCGCTGTTTGGTGCTCCACTTTATGTGGCTGCCACCCAGGCAATCCCTCTAGGGCTCCTTGCTCTAGTGGTCAGCAGGACTTACACTCTTGTGTCCCCCAGGACTGTAACAAACAGAAAATGTTCTTAACAGGCTACCACCCCAAGGGCACAGCAGAGAGGAAACAACTAAGGAGCCAGTTTTTCTGTGAGATCTGTTAGCTTATCTTCATAGCTGCAGCCTAGGGGCAGCCTTCTAACTACACACATCTAAGGGTCAGCTGAAATCCTCTCCAGAGACCTTGGAGGGCAGACAATATCTTCACGCTTTCCCTCTGCCATGCTCCAGAATGCAAGTTTCTCCCGAAAAAAGGCCTTATACATATTTGATGTGCCAGTTTTTATGCTTTCCAGGGTGTGACCCTTGACTCACTAGCTCTTGTGGCCAGTAAGGCTAGGGTTTCTGGGTCCCCTGTCACTGTAAGATATAGAGAGACAGTTTCTGATCAGGTGCCATCTCCAGGAAACAGTCAGACTGCTGACGAAACACATTACCACTCTTTCTGTGAAAGAAGCCTATTCACTTGTCCTGGAACTGTAGCCTGAAGGCCAGACTTCTAGTTTGGCACAATTTAGGGACCTGCAGAGGTGCTCTTAGGGGATGGAGGCCAGTGGACACCATCTTTGTCCTTTCCTTCTTCCTTGCTCCAGGTTACTGGTATCTCTTAGAAAGGAGCATGTCCACTAATCTGGCACCAACCTGGCTCTCATATCCAGTTGGGCTGATGCTCCCATTCCCACAGGATCGTATACATTTGCAGACTTTAGAAGCTGCTGCCTGAGGGTCTGGCTTTCAACTAGCTTAAATCTAGACACTGTCTGAGATCCTCCCCTTTGGGACTGACAGGTCTTGGCACAACTGTAACTAAAAACAAGGAGCACTAAAAACAAATAAAGTCACTTGGAAAATGACAAAGGTTTGAGAGACAACCAAAAGCTAGAGCAGGGTTGAATGATAACATTCATCTCCTACCCAAAGCAATTACCTCTAGATTGAAATCATATCAAGCATATTTTCTGACCATAATAGTATGATCAGATCAGATCAGTCATTCAGTCATGTCCATCTCTTTGCGACCCCATGAATCGCAGCACGCCAGGCCTCCCTGTCCATCACCAGCTCTCAGAGGTCACTCAGACTCACATCCATTGGTCAGTGATGTCATCCAGCCATCTCATCCTCTGTCATCCCCTTCTCCTCCTGCCCCCAATCCCTCCCAGCATCAGAGTCTTCTCCAGTGAGTCAACTCTTCACATGAGGTGGCCAAAATACTGGAGTTTCAGCTTTAGCATCATTCCTTCCAAAGAAATCCCAGGGCTGATCTCCTTGCAGTCCAAGGGACTCTCAAGAGTCTTCTCCAACACCACAGTTCAAAAGCATCAATTCTTCGGCTCTCAGCCTTCTTCACAGTCCAGCTCTCACATCCATACATGACCACAGGAAAACCATAGCCTTGACTAGACGAACCTTAGTTGGCAAAGTAATGTCTCTGCTTTTGAATATGCTATCTAGGTTGGTCATAACTTTCCTTCCAAGGAGTAAGCGTCTTTTAATTTCATGGCTGCACTCACCATCTGCAGTGATTTTGGAGCCCAGAAAAATAAAGTCTGACACTGTTTCCAATGTTTCCCCATCTATTTCCCATGAAGTTATGGGACCGGATGCCATGATCTTCATTTTCTGAATGTTGAGCTTTAAGCCAACTTTTTCACTCTCCACTTTCACTTTCATCAAGAGGCTTTTTAGTTCCTCTTCACTTTCTGCCATAAGGGTGGTGTCCTCTGCATATCTGAGGTTATTGATATTTCTCCCAGCAATCTTGATTCCAGCTTGTGTTTCTTCCAGTCCAGCGTTTCTCATGATGTACTCTGCATAGAAGTTAAATAAACAGGGTGACAATATACAGCCTTGATGTACTCCTTTTCCTATTTGGAACCAGTCTGTTGTTCCATGTCCAATTTTAACTGTTGCTTCCTGACCTGCATACAAATTTCACAAGAGGCAGATCAGGTGGTCTGGTATTCCCATCTCTTTCAGAATTTTCCACAGTTTATTGTGATCCACACAGTCATAGGCTTTGGCATAGTCAATAACAAAGAAATAGATGTTTTTCTGGAACTCTCTTGCTTTTTCCTTGCTTTTTCCATGATCCAGCAGATGTTGGCAATTTGATCTCTGGTTCCTCTGCCTTTTCTAAAACCAGCTTGAACATCAGGAAGTTCACGGTTCACATATTGCTGAAGCCTGGCTTGGAGAATTTTGAGCATTACTTTACTAGCATGTGAGATGAGTGCAATTGTGTGGTTGTTTGAGTATTCTTTGGCATTGCCTTTCTTTGGGATTGGAATGAAAAATGACCTTTTCCAGTCCTGTGGCCACTGCTGAGTTTTCCAAATTTGCTGGCATATTGAGTGCAGCACTTTCACAGCATCATCTTTCAGGATTTGGAATAGCTCCACTGGAATTCCATTAACTCCACTAGCTTTGTTCATAGTGATGCTTTCTAAGGCCCACTTGACTTCACAATAGTATGAAGCTAGATATAAATTATAAGAAGAAAACTAGAGAATTCACAAATACGTGGAGATTAAACACATGCTGTTAAACAATCAAAGGGCCAAAGAAAATACCTTGACTAAAGAAGATAAAAGATAAATCAAAACTTACAGGATTCAGTAAAAGCAGTAATGAGAGGTAAATTTGTAGCAATAAAGGCCAATATCAAGAAACAAGAAAAACCTCAAACAAATTTATACAATTAACTAGAAAAAGAAGAACAAAGAGAGTCCAAAGTCAGTAAAAGAAAAGAACGATCAGAGGAGAAATAAATAAAAATCTTAAAAGAGATGAGAAAAGACCAATGAAATTAAGAGTTGTTTTTCTGAAAGATAAACAAAATTGACATACTTTTAGTTAGACTCACCAAGAAAGAGAGATAACGCAAACAAAACCAGAGAGAGAACTGAATACCAAAAAATAAATAAAAATAAAAATTAAGTATTATAAGGCACCCCTGGGATGGCAGAGCCTGGTGGGCTGCTGTCTATGGGGTCGCACAGAGTCGGACACAACTGAAGTGACTTAGCAGTAGCAGCAGCAGTATGATTGCTTCACAGTCTTTTAACTAAGATAAAGAAATTATGCTAACATTAGACAGCTTTGAACATATGGGTCAATTTATAGACGTATACAATCTATTAAGAATGAATCTTAAAGAAACAGAAAACCTGAATGAATTATCAGTGATGTGACTTAATCAGTAATAAATAAAACTTTCCAACAAACAAATGTCCAGAACCAGATGGCTTCACTGGTAAATTTGACCAAATATTTAAAGAGAAATGAATATCGATTCTTCTCAAACATTTCCAAAGAGAAAAAAGAAAAGGAGGGAATACTTCAGAATTTAATTTCTGGGGCCAGCATCACCCTTATTTAAAACCATTGAGGGATACCCCAGGAAAAGAAAATTACAGGCCTATATCCCTGGTGAGCATAGATGAAAAATTCCTCAACAAAATATTAGCAAACCAAATTCAACAAAAGATTTAAATGATCATATATCATGATCAAGTGAGATTCATTCCAGGATGCACGGATGGTTCAAAATCCACAAGATAAATCAATATACGTCATACATCACATTAATTAAATAAAGGATAAAAATCATGTGATCATCTCAATAGACAGAAAAAGCATTTGACAAAATTCAATGTCCATTTATGATAAAAACTCACAACAAAGTGGGTACAGAGGGTAGATACATGAACATAATCAAGCTGTATATGACAAACCCACAACTAGCATCATACTCAATGGTGAAAAGCTGAAAGGTTTTCTTTTAAGATCAGGAACAAGACCACGATGCTCATTCTTGCCACTTTTATTCAACATAGTATTTTAAGTCCTAGCCAGAATAGTTATGAAAGAAAAATAAATAAATGGCATCAATATTGAAAATAAAGAAGTAAAACTCACTTTTTAGAGTTGATATACATTGAAAATACTAAAGACTCCATTTATAAACTGTTAGGACTAATAAAATTAGCAAAGTTAATACAAAGATACAAAATCCATATACAAAAATCAGTTTCATATATCAGCAACAAATATTCAGAAAATGAAATTAAGAAAACAATCTCTTTTACAATTGTGTCAAAAAGAATAAATATAATCATGTAGTGAAAGACCTTTACACTGAAAACTATAAGACACTGAAAAAAGTTAAAGAAGACATAAGTTAATGGAAAGATTTGCCATGCTCATGGATTTGAAGAATTAATATTGTTAAAATGTCCACTCAACCCAAAGCCATTTACAGATGCAATGCAATTTCTATCAAAATTGTAATAGTGTTCTTTCAGCCATAGAACAAAGAATCCTAAAATTTGTATGAAACTACAAAAGATCCTGATTAGCCAAAGCAATTTTGAGAAAGAATAACAAAGCCAAAGGCATCGTACTTTCTAATTTCAAGCTGTATTACAAAGCTAGTATAACCCAAACACTGTGGCATTTGCATAAAAACACATAGATCAATGAAACAGAATAGAAAGCCCAGAAATAAACTCACACACATAGTATCAATTAATTTGACAAAGGAGCCAAAAATATAAAATGGGAAAAGGACAGTCTCTTAAATAAATAGTGTTGGGGAAACTGGACAGCAACCTGTAAAAGAATGAAACTGGACGACTATCTTACACCACACACAAACGTTAACTCCAAATGGATTAAAGACTTGAATGTAAGATCCAAAGCCAAAAAACTCCTAAAGGAAAATATAAGCTCGTTGACTTGGGTTGATGATGATTTTTTTGTTTGCTTGTTTTATTTTGATACCGAAAACAAAAGCTACAAGAGCAAAACAAACAAGTGGCATTTTATCAAACTAAAAACTTCTACATAGCAAAGGAAACTAACAACAAAATGAGAAGGTAACCTACCGAGTGGGAGAAAATATTTTCGAATTGTATATCTAAAAGGGGTTAATTTCCAATACATAAAGAACTCAAACAACATAAAAAAAAAAAAGATTAAAAAGTTGGTAGAATATTTGGATAGACATTTTTCTAAAGAAGACATAGAAATGGCTGGTAGTATAAGAAAAGGTATTTAACATCACTAATCATCAGGGTGATGCAAATAATAAACCACAATGAGGTATCACCTCACATCTGTAAGAACGGCTAGACTCAAAAAGACAAGCGATAACAAATTGGAAAGATGTGGAGAAAGGGAACCCTGATACACTGGGAATCTGAATTGTTTTTTTCACTGTGAAAAACAGGATGGAGGGTCTTCAAAAAAAATTAAAAATAGAACTGCCATGTGATCCAGCTCTTTCACTACTGAGTATTTAACCAAAGAAAATTAAAACACCAACTCAAAAGATGTTTGCACCCCCATGTTCTTTGCAATATTGTTTATAATAGCCAAGACATGAAACAACCCAAGTGTCCATCAACAGATGAATGAATAAAGAAGTGGTATATGTATATATACATATATGCAATGGAATATTATTCAGCCAAAAGTAAGACAGAAATCTTACCATTTGCAAAAACGTGGATGGATTTTGATGGGATTATACGAACCAAAATAATTCAGAAAGAGAAAGACAAATAAATAGTTTCACTTATGTGTGGAATCTAACCAAAACAAAACACCAAACTCAAACTCAAAACACAAAACAGATTGGTGGTTGCCAGAGATGGGGGCTTTGGAAGGGGTAAAATGAATGAAGGGGCAAAATAAATATTTACAAAATAATAGACCATGGAGATATAATGTACAGCACAACGAATATAGTTATTAATATTATATTGTATACATGGATGTTGCTCAGAGAGTAAATCTTAAAAATTATCATCACAAGAAAAAAACATTTGTAACTATGTGTGGTAATGAATGGTAACTAGACTTATTGTGGTGACGTTTCATATAATATATACAGATCAGATCAGATCAGATCAGTGGCTCAGTCGTGTCTGACTCTTTGCGACCCCATGAATCCCAGCACGCCAGGCCTCCCTGTCCATCACCAACCCCGGAGTTCACTCAGACTCAAGTCCATTGAGTCAGTGATGCCATCCAGCCATTTCATCCTCTGTCGTCCCCTTCTCCTCTTGCCCCCAATCCCTCTCAGCATCAGAGTCTTCTCCAATGAGTCAACTCTTCGCATGAGGTGGTCAAAATACTGGAGTTTCAGCTTCAGATCATTCCTTCCAAAGAAATCCCAGGGCTGATCTCCTTCAGAATGGACTGGTTGGATCTCCTTGCAGTCCAAGGGACTCTCAAGAGTCTTCTCCAACACCACAGTTCAAAAGCATCAATTCTTCGGTGCTCTGCTTTCTTCACAATCCAACTCTCATATCCATACATGACCACAGGAAAAACCATAGCCTTGACTAGATGAACCTTTGTTGGCAAAGTAATGTCTCTGCTTTTGAATATGCTATCTAGGTTGGTCATAACCTTCCTTCCAAGGAGTAAGCATCTTTTAATTTCCTGGCTGCAGTCACCATCTGCAGTGATTGTGGAGCCCAGAAAAATAAATCTGACACTGTTTCCACTGTTTACCCATCTATTTCCCATGAAGTGATGGGACCAGATGCCATGATCTTCATTTTCTGAATGTTGAGCTTTAAGCCAACTTTTTCACTCTCCACTTTCACTTTCATCAAGAGGCTTTTTAGTTCCTCTTCACTTCCTGCCATAAGGGTGGTGTCATCCGCATATCTGAGGTTATTGATATTTCTCCCAGCAATCTTGATTCCAGCTTGTGTTTCTTCCAGTCCAGCGTTTTTCATGATGTACTCTGCATAGAAGTTAAATAAACAGGGTGACAATATACAGCCTTGACGTACTCCTTTTCCTATTTGGAACCAGTCTGTTGTTCCATGTCCAGTTCTAACTGTTGCTTCCTGACCTGCATACAAATTTCACAAGAGGCAGATCAGGTGGTCTGGTATTCCCATATCTTTCAGAATTTTCCACAGTTTATTGTGATCCACACAGTATTAAAAGGCAAAATGATAGAATACTGAAAGAGAAACTCCCCAGGTCAGTAGGGGCACAATATGCTACTGGAGATAAGTGGAGAAATAACTCCAGAAAGAATGAAGGGATGGAGCCAAAGCAAAAAGAATACCCAGCTGTGGATATGACTGGTGATAGAGGCAAGGTCCGATGCTATAAAGAGCAATATTGCATAGGAACCTGGAATGTCAGGTCCATGAATCAAGGCAAATTGGAAGTGGTCAAACAAGAGATGGCAAGAATGAATGTCAACATTCTAGGAAATCAGCAAACTGAAATGGACTGGAATGGGTGAATTTAACTCAGATGACCATTATATCTACTACTGCAGGCAGGAATCCCTCAGAAGAAATGGAGTAGCCACCATGGTCAACAAAAGAGTCCAAAATGCCATACTTGGATGCAATCTCAAAAACGACAGAATGATCTCTGTTCGTTTCCAAGGCAAACCATTCAATATCACAGTAATCCAAGTCTATGCCCCAACCAGTAATGCTGAAGAAGCTGAAGTTGAACGGTTCTATGAAGACCTACAAGACGGTTTAGAACTAACACCCAAAAAAAGATGTTCTTTTCATTATAGGGGACTGGAATGCAAAAGTAGGAAGTCAAGAAACACCTGGAGTAACAGGCAAATTTGGCCTTGG
Organism: Tragelaphus eurycerus; assembly: GCA_935064755.1. Taxonomy (NCBI): domain Eukaryota; kingdom Metazoa; phylum Chordata; class Mammalia; order Artiodactyla; family Bovidae; genus Tragelaphus; species Tragelaphus eurycerus. The sequence continues at coordinate 206,098 of CAKXYN010000272.1, forward strand.
AATACGGAATGAAGCAGGGCAAAGACTAATAGAGTTTTGCCAAGAAAATGCACTGGTCATAACAAACAATACCCTCTTCCAACAACACAAGAGAAGACTCTATACATGGACATCACCAGATGGTCAACACCAAAATCAGATTGATTATATTCTTTGCAGCCAAAGATGGAGCAGCTCTGTACAGTCAGCAAAAACAAGACCAGGAGCTGACTGTGGCTCAGACCATGAACTCCTAATTGCCAAATTCAGACTGAAATTGAAGAAAGTAGGGAAAACCACTAGACTATTCAGGTATGACCTAAATCAAATCCCTTATGATTATACAGTTGAAGTGAGAAATAGATTTAAGGGCCTAAATCTGATAGATAGAGTGTCTGATGAGCTATGGAATGAGGTTTGTGACATTGTACAGGAGACAGGGATCAAGACCATCCCCAAAGCAAAATGGCTGTCTGGGGAGGCCTTACAAATAGCTGTGAAAAGAAGAGAAGCAAAAAGCAAAGGAGAAAAGGAAAGATATAAACATCTGAATGCAGAGTTCCAAAGAATAGCAAGAAGAGATAAGAAAGCCTTCTTCAGTGATCAATGCAAAGAAATAGAGGAAAACAACAGAATAGGAAAGACTAGAAATCTCTTCAAGAAAATCAGAGATACCAAAGGAACATTTCATGCAAAGATGGTCTCGATAAAGGACAGAAATGGTATGGACCTAACAGAAGCAGAAGATATTAAGAAGAGGTGGCAAGAATACACAGAAGAACTGTACAAAAAAGATCTTCACGACCCAGATAATCATGATGGTGTGATCACTGACCTAGAGCCAGACATCCTGGAATGTGAAGTCAAGTGGGCCTTAGAAAGCATCACTACGAACAAAGCTAGTAGAGGTGATGGAATCCCAGTTGAGCTGTTTCAAATCCTGAAAGATGATGCTGTGAAAGTGCTGCACTCAATATGCCAGCAAATTTGGAAAACTCAGCAGTGGCCACAGGACTGGAAAAGGTCAGTTTTCATTCCAATTCCAAAGAAAGGCAATGCCAAAGAATGCTGAAACTACGGCATAATTGCACTCATCTCACACTCTAGTAAGGTAATGCTCAAAACTCTCCAAGCCAGGCTTCAGCAATATGTGAACCTTGAACTTCCTGATGTGCAAGCTGGTTTTAGAAAAGGCCAAGGAACCAGAGATCAAATTGCCAACATCCGCTGGATCATGGAAAAAGCAAGAGAGTTCTAGAAAAACATCTATTTCTACTTTATTATATATACAGATACTGAATCACTATTTTGTGATCCCAAAACTATTATAATGTTACATGTCAACTACAAAGCAATACAAGATCAAAGTGATTGTTATTCATCTGTTCTCCTATATAATTTATTTCTGCTATATAATTTATTCATTTTGAGAATGTTATAAATGTTTGATTCTTTTATGTAGGATATAACTGAATTTTCATTACTTTTATTAAATTCCATAGCCTTTCACCTTTTAATTGGTGTCTTTATATCATTTATATGTATGTGACAATGAAAATACTTGACCTGAAGTCTACATACTTTGTTTTCTTTTCAGATTTTTAATCACTCACTTGTTTTATTGTTATCCCATCTTGCAGTGATATGTGTATATTCTTTCTCTTCTCCCAGTAATTGTGGTGATATTTAAATCCATTTTTCATTTTCAACTGCTTTTCCTTCTTTATTTTTTGATCTTTTGTTTTTTTTCAGTTGTACTGCATGGCTTGCAGCATCTTAGTTCCCCAACCCAGAACTGAACCCTGGCCACAGCAGTGAAAGCGTGGAGTTCTAACCACTGTACCTCTAGGGAATTCTACATAATTTTAAATCATATGCTTAAAATGCAGGTCTCTAAGTTATAAAGTTTAGAAAGCATCTATTATTTCCACACTATGAAAGTTTAAATATACACTTCTACTTCCTCTAACAATTTATCACTTACTTTATTTTAGTACTTTTATATTTTGATCTGGGTTTATATTCTAATTTCTAAATGTAAGTGAAGTTCCACTGGTGGCACAGAGGTTAAAGCTTCTGCCTCCAATGCAGGAGACCCAGGTTCAATCCCTGGGTCGGGAAGATTCCCTGGAGAAGGAAATGGCAACCCACTCCAGTATTCTTGCCTGGAGAATCCCATGGTCGGAGGAGCCTGGTAGGCTACAGTCCACGGGGTCGTTCCTCTAACAATATATCACTTACTTTATTTTAGTACTTTTATATTTTGATCTCGGGGCCGAGATCAAAATATAAAAGTACTAAAATAAAGTAAGTGATATATTGTTAGAGGAACGACCCCGTGGACTGTAGCCTACCACGGGGTCGTAGGGTTTATATTCTAATTTCTAAATGTAATATACCTACAAATCATTGTCCTTACTTTTACATTTATATGAGTTCACAATGCATAGGCAGTTTTTTATATTATTGCTTCCCCGTTTCCTAGGGTTGTTGTTTTGTTTTAAATTTTAACTTTTCAGTTGTACGACAGATGTCAAAACTGACCTTAACACTTTTCAATTTCTCCTAAAAGAGATGGATCTATGTGTTTATTCCTTGCAAAATGCTTTGGCCAGTGGAATGCTGCATAGCAATACCATATGGATTCTGACCCAAGATCTCAGGAGGCATTGAAATTCCCACTCTTGTGGTACTTTTGCTTTTGGGATCTCTGCCACCTCCACCTGCTAATAAATCTAGGACAGTCTTGTATGTGATAAGAGACACAACCCAACTACTCTCATCGGCTCAGCCAACAGATTGCCAACCATGGACATCTGAGTGAGGCTACTCTGGATCGTTCAACTGCCAGGAGACACGTAGCTAAAAGCAGATGTATGAGAGTCCAGAGACACTGACCAAGTTGCCCAGATCAGAAAGACTGCTCAGCCTATATACAGAACCATAACCAAAGTGAGAGCTCTAGTTTAAAGTGACAACATTTGGGGTGATGGCTTTCTTAGAAAAGCAATCTGATACAGGTTGGTTAACAGAATTCATAACTAAGATGCTTTCCTTCACAGTATCTCATGGGTACTATACTCTCTGAATCCTTTTTTATTTAAGAAAGGACTGTTGCCTTTATTAATGGATTAAAAAGTAGCTGTTTATTAAATTTTAGAATCATAAGTTTTAACTTCAGAATTCTGCATACATGCTCTGACATCTCTTTACATGGCATACTGCTATGAAGAATCTAAGTTCAGCCTAGTCTTCCTTTTTGAAGGTAACTACTTTTTCTGATGCATGACTATAGTATTCATTATTTAATCATGAACATTAATATTTATGCCATATGACCCTTCAGGGTTGATAATTCTTTTTTTTTTTTGGAACATAGTGTTCCAAGTTTAGATTTGTAAATTCAGTTCTTTCCATATATGGAAAGTTTTATTTCTATTTTGATATTCACTTCAGCCTCTAATTCATTGACAACTATGCAAAAGTTTCATCTCTATTCTCTCATCTTTATAGCTAATTGCTTTCATTGTTTTGTCTAAGGAATCACCTCAAATGTGTTCTTGTTTCCACATTATCTAGCAGTAATGATACAAAGTTGAAAAGACTTTGCACATATGTGTAATTTAATTTTATACAGCCTGGACTCTTAATAAAGAGATATAGCTGGGGCAGGATGGCTGCACCTGCACACTAGTGTTAAAGAACCCACCTGCCAATGCAGGAGACGTAAGAGATATGGGTTTGATCTCTGGGTTGGGAAGATTCCCTGGAGGAGGGCATGGCAACCCACTGCAATATTCTTGCCTGGAAAATCCCATGGACAGAAGAGCCTAGTGGGCTACAGTCCACTGGGTCGCAAAGAGTCGGACACGACTGAAGTGATTGAGCAAGCACACATGCACAGACTCTTAATAAAGAGATATAGCTGGGGCAGGATGGCTGTACCTCAGTTTCCTCATTTATAGAATAAAGACAGTAGTAATACTAACTAGTCAAGACAGCATATTAAAAAGCAGAGACATTACTTGGTTGACAAAGGTCCACCTAGTCAAAGCAAAGGTTTTTCCAGTAGTCATGTACGGATGTGAGAGTTGGACTATGAAGAAAGCTGAGCAACGAAGAATTGATGCTTTTGAACTGTGGTGTAGGAGAAGACTCTTCAGAGTCTCTTGGATTGCAAGGAGATTAAACCAGTCAATCTTAAAGGAAATCAGTCTTGAATATTCATTAGAAGGACTGATACTGAAGCTGAAACTCCAAAACTTAGGCCATCTGATGCAATGAACTGACTATCAGAAAAGACCCTGATACTGGGAAAAAATGAAGGAAGGAGGAGAAGGGGACAACAGAGGATGAGATGGCTGGATGACATCACTGACTTGATGTATATGAGTTTGAGCAAGCTCCGGGAGTTGATGATGGATAGGGAAGCCTAGCATGTTGCAGTCCATGGGGTCGCAAAGAGTCAGATGCGACTGAACTGAACTGAATACTAATATAAATTTTCTGAGTAGTCAATGAGCCTTATAAAAATAAGACCCTCAGAAGAGTTCTTAGTATGTGGTAAGTAAATATTAACATTAAGCAATTATTACCATTACAAATTAACACTGGCTCTTTTTTCATCACCTAGTCTATTTATTGCTTCCAATATGACTTTAATTTTTGTAAAGGCCTTATTGTTTCCTTTAATGTCTTTCAATAGCTCACCTACCTCACTTTTTTCAATTTGTTCTATTTTATTGTTCTCTTTTAACTCTTTTACAATTTCTCTAGTATTTTGTCCTTTTTTTCCCCTTTGAGTCTCTGTTCTCTTTTATTTGCATATATACTTCTTAGTGCTTAGTTGCTCAGTCATGTCTGACTCTTTATGAGCCCATGGACTGCAGCCCACCAGGCTCCTCTGTCCATGTGGATTCTCCAGGCAAGAATACTAGAGTGGGTTGCCATGCCCTCCTCCAGATACTTCTTAGAGTCCAACTCTATTTTTTGAATGTAAATTAATATCATCCCATATACACCATTTCAACTACCACTTTAGTAGTAAAGTAGGTTGCCATGTCCTCCTCCAGGAGATCTCCTCAACCCACGGATCGAACCCAGGTCTCCTGCATTCTTACCATCTGAGCCACGAGGGAAATCCCTGATCTCTCCTACCTCAGCTCTACTGCACTTTTTTGTGTGTTCCAATTCTGAGTTGCAGAAAGTAACAGTCTTGTTTGAGGTGATGCTGCTGATGCCTCACATCTGTCCACATCTGTCCACTTCAGTTAGAGCTCTAATGGATAGTTCTGTGGGGCTCAGCCTCCCTTCAGACCACAAGCATCTAATCTGAAGTGGCAGCTGTTCGTCCTTCTGCATTTAGTATATGTGCTGCTGTAGCAAGCACCATCCTTCTGCATTTAGTCTCAACTCCTTTTTAGATGCTTTAAGAACTGTTCATCTTTTGCAAGTGCTGTTTGGAAGAATAGGGCAGGAGGACCCTTGAATCCGCCTTTAAGCAGTAAGAGACAGGACCCTGTAGACAAACATTCTGCCTCCTCCAACTGGAAAATTCTGTGATATTCTGTACACTTCTCCATGGTCTCAGTAGAATCCAATGTGCATGACTCACCATAGCATCTTTGATAACGTCCTGATGTGCTGACTTTCCCTCCATCCTTATCTCTCCCTCTCCAGTCCTAACTCCAGTATCAGGAATCACTCTCTAAACAATCTCTGTACCAAAATCCTGGCCTCAGGCTCTGCTCTGAAGAAACCCAAACTAAGACATATAACTATAAAATCTCTCTTCAAGATCTCCTCACCATTTCTCTGCAATATGGAACTTTACCCAAGTAATATCCCCAGACTTTCTATAGCCTATTCCTATCCCAAGTTCCTGTGATTTACACTGAGGTAGGAGAAGGCAATGGCACCCCACTCCAGTGCTCTTGCTTGGAAAATCCCATGGACAGAGGAGCCTGTTAGGCTGCAATCCATGGGGTCGCTAGGAGTCGGAGACGACTGAGCGACTTCACTTTCACTTTTCACTTTCATGCATTGGAGAAGGAAATGGCAACCCACTCCAGTGTTCTTGCCTAGAGAATCCCATGGACAGGGGAGCCTGGTGGGCTGCTGTCTATGGGGTCGCACAGAGTCGGACACGACTGAAGTGACTTAGCATAGCATAGCATAGCATAGCATTGTTCCTTTGGCAACTCAGAATCAAATCAATTGCAAATAGTCAAGTAAATATGCATCCTGAATGAGATTTACAGATGAACTTGTCTCATACAAACAGAGGACTTTCTCCTTTTCAAAATTTTCATGATTTCCATTCACCTGGGAGGATTTTTGTTGAGCAGATTTAAATAAATTCTATATCCCTAAAGATAAGAGATTATTTTATCTATTATCATAGAGCTTCCAAACATAATATATGATTCTTCTGCAAAATAAAGGGGTTGTACTCAACATTAACTTCTCTTTGAAATATATAATTTGTGCTTGGTGCTAAGCCACAGTTCCATGGTATCATTTAGAAAATTCAAAAAGTTTCCTTTGTCTGAAAAGTTTAGAAACCTTTAGTAATTGAAGCAGAAAACGTAGATGGTCCAAATGTAAGATAACCAAATGCAAAGGGGATTTAACCTTTGTTTCTCATTACCTGAACTGTATAATCAGGGAGAAGGGTTGTATGAATAGCAACTACTACAAATAGGAAAAAAACCCATTTTAATAATTAGTTTTAAACTTCATTTCCATTCAATTTAAACTAGAATTATAAACAAATACAACCAGCTGCAAATTTATCTACTTTCCTTTCCTTTGAAAATGCTTTTATTATTAATATTTGCATATTTCATAAAAAGTATGCTAGGAAGAAACATTACAATAACAATTTTGCAATATGCTAATTAGAGATAGTGACTTAGAGAGCAAAGTATTCTGACCGAACATCTGTTTTGAATATTAGCATCACATAATGTTGAAAATGTTTCATTTCCTGACCACAAAAAAAGATCTTAAAAAGTTATAGTTGGTTTACCTACTAAGATTAGGATTTAGTTGTACAATGTTTAAACAAGTAAGATCACTAAAATTCTAAATGGCTTATTGATTTAATGCCCTTCATAGAAACGAGTTACTAAAAACTAGATTTAAAACAGCATGTCTTAAAGTAACTCATTCCGTAGTAGCGTTTTTGGAATGTCTTCTGTCTTCCACACAATGCTAGGCAGCTGAAGGGAGATGAGACTCTTGACTGCACAGAGCTGACAGTCCAGAGATCATCAACATGTATACAGGCAATCCCAACACAGAATGATCAATGTCATGATCAGCAAAAAACAGAGACCTGTGGGAGCACCCAGAACTGTCTAATCCAGATGTATAAGAGTGGTTTCTCAAAAGCAATCCTTATCTAATTGCCTAATAACTGAAATAAAAAGCTTTTTCTATTACAAAGTTGGTTCCCAAAACGAGATTAAAAGAAACTTATTTACCTGATAAATTCCATGCAAGTTAGGATTATTTCACATTTGCAGGTCTTTAAATAGACAGAGAAAGAGAATGCTTTCAGTATAAATCTGTCTTTGAACAGATTTCTTCTGAAAGTGATTTATTGGCTATGATTAGTTCTCTGTAAACATCATAAAAGAACAAAGTTTTAATACTTGAAATATTAAGAAGAAAATAATCCAAACACCTTTATTAAATGCACTTTGATAAAAGCAAAATACTGTTGTTAATCCTATTTACAGTTCTCTATAATGTTACAAATGACAAAGAACAGATGATAATGACCTGAAAGAGGGACACTCATTACTTCAAAGCATCATTCTGTTTCTTTAGAAGACAAATGTTATATGAAGGTAAATCAATATTGAGAAGAAGAGTTTTATCCCATCTAACTGTACTAATATTTAATATTTACTGAGCATTAACAATATATAGGGGATTGTTTAAAATTTCAAGTTAGTCATGGTCTCTGGCAAGAATTGGTTATTTTATTTCTAACTACATTTGGGTCCCAGCCATAACTCTTATAATATTATGCACTCCCTGATGGAGATCTAAATGTTAATTGTTATGGCATGGAGCATGTTAGTCACTCAGTCATGTCTGACTCTCCACAATCCCACACTGTAACCTTCTAGACTACGGTGTCCACAGAATTCTCCAGGCAAGAGTGCTAGAGTGGGCAGCCATTCCCTTTTTCAGGGGATCTTCCAGACCCAGAAATAGAACCCAGGTCTCTCACATTATAGGCAGATTCTTTACCATCTGAACCACCAGGGAAACCCAATTGTTATAGAACTGTTAAATTCTTCATGGGTGACTTAAAACAAATCAACTACTATGTGTTCACAGCCCCTAAACATCAAACATAGTGATATATAAAACAACTAGTATAAAATATTTAAATATATATAAAACTTAATATAATCTATTTTTTAAAAAAACTAATAGCAAGTGTGCAGGATAAAAATCAACATGCAAAAATCATCAATTTTGTTTCTATATAACAGTAAAAAGCAATTGCACATGGAAATTTTATAAAAAACACAATACTATATGCAAATAATTAGGTGTATATCTGACAAAATACTACATGATCTAAACACTACAAAACAATGCCAAGAGAAATAAAAGAATAAATAAATGGAGAGTTATTCCATACTCATTAGTCAGAGGATGAGATACTGTTAAGATGTTGATTCTTTCAAATTGATCTATAGATTTAATACAATCTCAATTTAAATCCTATTAGACATTTTGGTAGAAATTGGTTTTAAAATCTTTAAGGAAATGCAAAGGATGTAGAATAGCCAAAACAACCTAGCAAAGGACAAAGCTGGGGAATGAGCACCACGTGGTGTCAAAGCTTCTTATAAGTCTAGAGCAATCAAGACAGTGGGCACTGTTGTAAAGATAGAAAAACAACCCAACGGAACAGAATAGACTCAAGAAATATACCCATACACATAGGAAAACTAATTTTCAACTAAGCTGCAAAGACAGTTCAGTAGGAAAAGGACAGTCTTTTCAACAAGTAGTGCTGGAAAAACTGGATATCAATATACAAAAAAATAAGCTTCAGTATATACCTCACATCTTATACAAAAATTAACTCAACTGATCATGGACAAAAAAAATTAAAAGTAAATATAGGAGAAAAATCTTTGTGACCTTGGGACAAGCAAAAGTTTCTTAGAGACAGCACCAAAAGTGTAATCCATAGAATAAAAACTGATACACTGGAATTCATAAAAATTAAAATGAGTTATCACTGAAGTATACACTGTTAAGAAAAGATAAAAAAACATAAATGGGAGAAAACATTTGCAAATCATGTATCTGATAAAGTAATTGTAGCTAAAAATACATGTATATTGTTGAAACTGTATCCTTTAAACATGTACAATCTATTATGTATCAGTTATACCTCAGTAAACTGTTTTGAACATTTACTGAAATATTATTCTTCATTAGGTAAAGTGCATTCTGTAATGTCACCTTCTGTTTTTCTGGCATGAACTCTTCCCATTATTTCCCAGAATAAAATAAAAAGCAGCTTGTAAAATTCATTCTGAGCAGTTTTCAGGCCATTTTCTGGAGTCCGAGAAATTTTTGCAAAGAGGAGTGAAAAAGTGTGCTGCCTTTTCATAAGTCTCTTTAAAGGAGTACTTATCCTCAAATGGGTATTAACCTGGGAAAGTACAATAATCAGACCTAGTTTTTAACAAACTTTCAGAACAGCTTTCTTCCACTCGTTTCCTCATCTCAGTGGTTACCCACTATGCCTTTAGGTGGAAATAATTTCCACCTATTCAGCCTTTCTCTTATCAATACTACATTTTAAAGACTAGCTTTTCCTAGACTATGTGGGTGATGAACAGAGAATTTCATTACCAAATATGTAAACTTCCCTTGTGTCAGCAAGGACATCCTGCAATATAAATAAAGACTATACTTCCGATCCATCACTTTATCTGAACTCCGGCATCAGCAAAAGTGAAACAACATAATTGTGTACTAAAAACTTTCCTTTAGCCATTCATGAGGAATAGTAATGTGTCCACTGAGCACCAGGGAATTACAGAGCAGATATATGTGCATGTAAATCATGGATACATTTATAAATTTAACTAAACCAAGCAACAAATCATACGATGAAACTGGGAGGTGGGAAATGACTTTAAGTGTCTAAGGACAGAAAGAATTATTGAAAGAAAAAGTTCTAATGTGAGTGTAGAGTATACTGACCATCTGAGGACAAATATTTATTAAACCTATTCCTATATGAGAGAGATAGAGACAGAGATAGACAGGTAGAGAGACAGAGAGAGAGAAGAAGGAGAGAACATGAAAGTTAGCTTCCTTTGAAGATAAATGTGATCGAACCATTCCACTTGCCAAGCATGGCACAAACTCTGAACGTGTTTACCCAGGATGACTTGCAATACACTTGTAATACTAGTATTGTCACTTAACTTCTGTATCCAGAAATAACAGTAGTCAAGGAAAAAGGATCAAGACAGGGAAATTTATTGAGTTTGGCTATCTAAATGTAGCTAAACTTTCATTCAAAACAAAAACTCATAAAATCTACACTGTATATCTTGAAAAGCAGATAAAAACACAAAAGACTTGTGTTTTTCCTTTTTCAAAGCATATAAGTTTTTACTTTCATGCAATTTAGGGATCCTGTAGGACCCATCTTCTTTCAATATATCAAGACATCTTCTAATCTATTTAAACTAGCAAGGCATTTTCAGCACCAGGCCAGAGGGTTAACGTCATGGTAGGAAAAGCCATAATAACTCAAGTACAATTTTATGTGATACATTCAAAGAAATTATCATAATGAATGAGATACTTCTGTAGTACTAGGGGCAATTTCAAATGAAAAATGGTTGAACATGAAAACATAATTAAATTTCAGATAAAATGGGTCAAAAATAATTTAGCAGCATTATTAATATACAGTTAGTTGATTTCATTACATTTATCACTGTCCACATGGTAAAATAAATAGATAAGTCTAAGGCAATGGCAGCCTTATGATAAGCACAGCTATTCTGATTACCCCCAGCTTAGAGCATCTTTTCCCATGGAGAAAATGACCCCAAGACATTTAAATTGTACTAGTTATTGATTAATACAAAAGCAAGGTCTTTTGTATGAAAAGGCATTAAATCGAAAAGCCCAGTCATAGATATAACCACAGTTAAGTCAGAGCTTTCTGAATTTGTTTTTCTTTACATAAAATGGAGATCAGGTAAAAACATAAAATCTAAAATTCTGCATTCACACGTTCGTCGGGAAATACCAACCAAGAAAACAAATTGTGTTGGGGAGAAAGAAAGAACATGTTAACTCTTATATGAAAGACATAGATTTAAAAATTACATGTAATAAATCCTATATTTTTCTACACACTATTTCAAGATCCTTTGTTTTACTACCTGATCAAATGTACAACTGCATGTGATACCAGGTAAAATATTATCATCTAAAGGACCACAGGTGATATCTCTAAATCAAAACATGATTCTTCAAAGTTTTGTTCTAAACCCTCCATAGTATTTCTGAAAGGGGCTTCCTACTGCCTACAAATAAAGCCCAATGTCCTTTGTTCAAAGCCCTCACACATCTGTAGTCAATTCCCCTCCTAGTTGCACTTCTTGGTTTCCCCAGCAGCCCCTGACTGGACTTTGCAGTTGAGTTTATCCTTAAATAAACCATATATGTTCATGCTTTTTCCTCTTTTCCACTTGGCAAATTTTTATCTTTCCACTCAGCTGTAATGTCACCTCTGCTGTGAAGAGTTTCCCAAACCTTTCCTGAAGAGGTAGTTGCCCCCTCTCCACTTGTGGTGCAGTGCCAAGAACAGAGTATTCAGAGTCCAGCATGAATCCAAAATTGCCAGCAGCCACTATGATCATCTGATCCTGAGTAATTTACCCAATCCCTCTAATCTTGGTTTTCTCATCTTTAAAGTACTTTAGTCCAGCAATTGCTTTATTATGTAGTATGAGGGCCAAATATTGTAATGCATGCTAAGTCACTTCAGTCGTGTCCGAGTCTGTGTGACCCCATAGACGGCAGCCCACCAAGCTCCGCCGTCCCTGGGATTCTCCAGGCAAGAACACTGGAGTGGGTTGCCATTTCCTTCTCCAATGCATGAAAGTGAAAAGTGAAAGTGAAGTCGCTCAGTCGTGTCTGACCCTCAGTGACCCCATGGACTGCAGCTTTCCAGGCTCCTCCATCCATGGGATTTTCCAGACAAGAGTACTGGAGTGGGGTGCCATTGCCTTCTCCAATTGTAATGCATATAAATCAGGTAAACCAGAACCTAGCATAGAATAGATTCCTAACAAAGAACAGCTATCTCTACTTGTATTCCACATTACCCTGTATGAGTTCACTGTCATTATTTTGTTTGTGTCTATCCCCCACTCTAGACCATCAGTGGAAGGGGTCATATTTAATCTTCTTTGGATTCTTAACAACTAGCATAATACTGGTAAGAGGTGGTCAATAACTGAAGAATGGACAGATGGATGAATAAGTCATAGAGCACAACACCTTGTTTTATAGTGGAAGAAACCAAAGTCCAGCCTATTTAAGAGACTTGCCATAGACTACACTTCTAGTTAGTGAAAGAAAGAATGGGATAGAATGCAAGCAGAGATAATTTAGTTATCAGTATCATTCTAATTATGAACTGCTTTTCCTCTACTCAATGTTTTTTGGATATTATATATTAAGTAGGCCTACTTTTCTCCAATATCCAGGTCATGTGACCAAGGCTGACCAATCAAACCACCCTTCCTCCCCTTGAAGCTTATGGGTCAAACAAGGTCATGAGAGTTCTTTAAAAGTCACTACTATCCTTAGTTAGACTGATGCTGCTCTGAGACCAAAACTTAGCTAATGATACAGTGAAAGGGGACTAGGATAAATATTGGTATCATTGGAAACTGTCTCAGACTGCAGCTGAAGCTCCTTGAACTTCCACTGTTTGTTTAACCAGTACACATTGAGTTTCTAGCATTTGCAATGGTAAAGATCCCAATACAATTTGTTCCTATCTTCTCCCTATATATCTTCAGTTCAGTTCAGTTCAGTTCAGTCACTCAGTCATGTCTGACTCTTTGCGACCCCATGAATCACAGCATGCCAGGCCTCCCTGTTCATCACAAACTCCCGGAGGTCACTCAAACTCATGTCCATCGAGTCAGTGATGCCATCCAGCCATCTCATCCTCTGTCATCCCCTTTTCCTTCTGCCCCCAATCCCTCCCAGCATTGAATCTTTTCCAACGAGTCAACTCTTTGCATGAGGTGGCCAAAGTACTGGAGTTTCCGCTTTAGCATCATTCCTTCCAAAGAAATCCCAGGGCTGATCTCCTTCAGAATGAACTGGTTGGATCTCCTTGCAGTCCAAGGGACTCTCAAGAGTCTTCTCCAACAACACAGTTCAAAAGCATCAATTCTTGGGCGCTCAGCCTTCTTCACAGTCCAACTCTCACATCCATAGATGACCACAGGAAAAACCATAGCCTTGACTAGATGGACCTTTGTTGGCAAAGTAATGTCTCTGCTTTTGAATATGCTCTCTAGGTTGGTCATAACTTTCCTTCCATTCAGCCATCTCATCCTCTGTCGTCCCCTTTTCCTCCTGCCCCCAATCCCTCCCAGCATCAGAGTCTTTTTCAATGAGTCAACTCTTCACATGAGGTGGCCAAAGCATCTTGCTATATGCTAAATAACTAACACATAATGTAAAATACCAAAAAAGACAATAGCAGTACACTAAGCCAAGTGTTTCATTTCTAATGACAAATCTGATGGATTTAACCTCACCTTACCCAGAACTGCACTGTGTGGGGAATCACTTCTGTATTGTCAAGGGCTTTGTAGTTAATGCTGCTGCTGCTAAGTCGCTTCAGTCGTGTCCGACTCTGTGCGACCCCACAGACGGCAGCCCACTAGGCTCTGTCCCTGGGATTCTCCAGGCAAGAATACTGGAGTGGGTTGCCATTTCCTTCTCCAATACATGAAAGTGAAAGTGAAGTCGCTCAGTCGTGTCCAACTCTTAGCTACCCCATGGACTGGAGTAGATATTGTTTAATAATCATTAGGACCAAGTGGCCTCTATGCTGTTAGTTCCCAAACAATGATGAAGACCTTCCCTGATGTGTTCCTGGCACCTTTGAGAGTAGTTACCCATTCATAAATCTTGACTTAGGAGCACACTTCATTTTCCCAAACACCTAACCCCATACCCAAAACTAACCATGAACTTGTTTCAGTGACCTTTTAGCAGTACACAGTACAGCTGTAAATGCTTCCAGATCATTGTCTGCCCATCCTACCCTGTAAGTTAGTGCTCAGACGCTCAGTAGTATCTGACTCTTTGCAATCCCATGGACTGTAGCCTGCCAGGCTCCTCTCTCCATGGGATTCCCCCAGAAAGAATACTGGAATGGGTTGCCATTATCTCTTCCAGGGGATCTTCCCAACCCAGGGATCAAACCCACATCTCTTTTGTCTCTTGCATTGGCAGGCAGGCTCTATCACCACTAGCACCACCTTGGAAGCCCCACGCTGTAATAAACCAATCCACTGATTATACAGAGCTGCCTGCCTCTTTTTGGATCTCAAGATACCTTCTCAGTTCAACTGTCACTTTTTGTTCCTTCTGCCCTCCTCCAAAAACAGACCAGTCTCAGCTCTTAGAGCCTGCCTTCATTCCTTGCCCCATCTTTCATGCCATCAATTCCTTATCAAGCTTCAAATCAGATTTGTCTGTCTCTGATGTCTAGACCCATATTTAAAGGGCTCATGAAATTATGCCAGACTCACTAAGATAATCTCCCTTAGAGTCAACTAATTTGTGATCTCTATTATACCTTCACAATCTATTCACAACCATACCTAGATCAGTGATTGACTAAATGACTGCAAAAAAATATGAGTTCTAGAGGGGAGGAACTGTGCAGGCTATCTTAGAATTCTGCCTTCATTTAGGGGAAGAGAGAATTTACCTAGGAAATCTGGAATTGACTTAAAAACTTCTAACTGCATGTGTTTATGTTGAACTGACTAGGATAAAGTTTCTCATTTCTAGTGAAATATAGGTCAGGAAAGAAATTAATGAATCTTGGAAAATTTCTTTGAAACGGTCTTCTAATTCCTTTAAAAATAGTTCTATACACCAGAGTCTGAACCCATGTTATCTGTACCTATTTATATTATACCTTGTTTTAGTATATTTCACTTTACTGCATTTTACCAATCCTGTGTTTTTCACATATTGAAGGTTTGTAGCAACCCTGCATTAAGCCAATTTATCAGCACCATTTTCCCAACAGTATTTGCTCATTTGTATCTTTGTGTCACCTTTTGGTAGTTCCCATATTTCAATTTTACTATTATATTTGTTATTATGATCTATGTTCAGTGATCTCTCATATTACTACACTGACATGCTGTAGGCTCAGATCACAATTTTATTAAATAAAGTATTTTAAATTATGTAGATTTCTTTAGCCATAATGCTACTTTAATAGACAACAGTAATAGTGTAAAAATAACTTATATACACTGGGAAATAAAAAGTCCGTGCAACTTGCTTTGTTAAGTGGTCCTGCAACTGAAATCCACCTGTCTCCTAGGTGTTCCTATAAAATTTAAGCTTGTATGTAAACTTGGTATCATGACAGGAAATTGTGTCAGATCGCTTGAAAATTTTATGTGCATCCCCATATTACCAGAGTGAACATAGGTACTTGAAATTATAATCCTTGGCCACCAGTCTGGCAGCATTTTCTATCGTTGGCTAATTCTACTCCTAAGCCTTTCCGACATTGTTTATATCCTACAGCTCCTTTCACCTAAATCTGTAGCAATCCAATTTTATCTTTTTTTTTTAGGTCATGTCTAAGATCATTGAGGAACAGGCTGGAATATGAGACAATGTCCCTGTACATATATCAGAGTCAGAGAGGGGCTAGGATATTGGGATTTTCTCCCTGACTAACTTCTTTACCCACTGGGTGACAGAATCCAGGCGAGACCCAAGTCTCCGCGTCAGAAGTGTACCTGGGGAAAATTCAAAGAAACAGCAGGATTCTTAACATACTTCAAAAGCTAAGAATGGATAAGGAAAGACCAGAAGGTGCTTTGAAGAGTACTCTTGAATTCCACTTCCTGTGAGAGTACTCTGATCCTTATAGCCCAAAAGGGTTTCACTGGGAAATTGCTGCTTGAAAAAACCCTCCATTTTGACAGGCAGCTGAGAGCCAGAGTTTCCTGAGAATTACAGTCCTCCCTGTGAAAATAAAGCAGAAAAACACTGACGCCCTCTGCACTGAGATCCTTTCCTCAGCACCATAAACACACAGTTAATTTACACTAGAGTTGGATTCTTAAGTGTTAACATTGTAAGGTACAATTTGTCTGGTATACGGCCGTTGTTTTTACCTCATAAAACAGAGTAAATCAGATTTTCAGTAATGCCTTGACTCAGCTATAGTTTCTGTCCAACTATTACTCGTAATTATTCTGGCCCTAACGTTGATGCTAAGAGCTCTCTCCATGAAGCAAAATAAATAACCAGTCTCCTTCGGAAATAAAGGGAAACAGAATAAATTGAAGAAAGACACTCTTCCATCAGCATCAGGAGCGCCAAGCAGACTCTAAATTTATTCAATTCGCACTTTGTTTTTAAGGAAGACTGAGCTATTTATTTCTGTCCTGTGGGCAAACTCAGAATATAACGGACACAATGTCAGAGAGAATGAAGAAAAATGATGATATTCCCCAGCAGGATAAATACATCTTTTGCAAAAATAAAGTTACCAGAGTCACTCTAGCCCCAAGTGATCAGCTGCTAGGAGACACAGAAGTGAACTGAGATTATTGCACAGAAAACTTGAGTAAAGGAGGATTTATATTTATAATGAAACAGCATCCGTAAAGACTGATAACACTTTAAGACTGGAGGCTCTGTTTCTCAAATTCGTAGATGCAATCTGGATCTTCCTAAAAGGAATTTGTATCTTTGTGCCACGTTTCACTCTTGGGATCTCAGAGAGCCCCTCAGTGATGGTGCATGTTTTGAGCTCTAAGACAGGGAG
Source organism: Tragelaphus eurycerus (assembly GCA_935064755.1). Lineage (NCBI taxonomy): Eukaryota > Metazoa > Chordata > Mammalia > Artiodactyla > Bovidae > Tragelaphus > Tragelaphus eurycerus. The sequence goes on from CAKXYN010000272.1 coordinate 223,211, forward strand.
ACAAATGGCCTTTTTCATATGCATCAGTTCAGTTCAGTCGCTCAGACGTGTCCGACTCTTTATGACCCCATGGACTGCCGCATGCCAGGCCTCCCTGTCCATCACCAACTCCCAGAGTTTACCCAAACTCATGTCCATTGAGTCGGTGATGCCATCCAGCCATCTCATCCTCTGTTGTCCCCTTCTCGTCTTGCCTTCAATATTTCCCAGCATCAGGGTCTTTTCAAATGAGTCAGTTCTTCGCATCAGGTGGCCAAAGTATTGGAGTTTCAGCTTCAGCATCAGTCCTCCCAATGAATATTCAGGACTGATCTCCTTTAGGATGGACTGGTTGGATCTTCTTGCAGTCCAAGGGACTCTCAAGAGTCTTCTCCAACACTACAGTTCAAAAGCATCAATTCTTCAGCACTCAGCTTTCTTTATACTTCAACTCTCATATCCATACATGACTACTGGAAAAACTATAGCTTTAACTAGATGGATCTTTGTTGGTTAAGTAATGTCTCTGCTTTTTAATAAGCTGTCTAGGTTGGTCATAGCTTTTCTTCCAAGGAGCAAGCATCTTTTAATTTCATGGCTGTGGTCACCATCTGCAGTGATTTTGGAGCCCAGAAAAATAAAGTCAGCCACTGTTTCCATTGTTTTCCCACCTATTTGCCATGAAGTGATGGGACCAGATGCCATGGTCTTAGTTTTCTGAATGTTGAGTTTTAAGCAAAGTTTTTCAGTCTCCTCTTTCACTTTCATCAAAGGGTTCTTTAGTTCTTTTTCACTTTCTGCCATAAGGGTGGTGTCATCTGCATATCTGAGGTTATTGATGTTTTTCCTGGCAATCTTGATTCCAGCTTGTGCTTCATCCAGCCAAGCATGTCTCATGATGTACTCTGCATAAAAGTTAAATAAGCAGGATGACAATATACAGCCTTGACATACTCCTTTCCCAATTTGGAACCAGGCTATTGTTCCACATCCAGTTCTAACTGTTGCTTTCTGACCTGCATACAGATTTCTCAGAAGGCTGGTCAGGTGGTCTGGTATTCCCATCTCTTGAAGAATTTTCCACAGTTTGTTGTGATCCCCATGTGCATATGGAAGCCCATTTGGAATTTTTGAGCTGCTACTTTAACATCCGTCAGAACATGGAATTTTATTGGAGAATGTTGCCTCCAACTTAGCAAGGCATGCATGGCCAGTTTTTTGTTTTTTGTTTTTTTAATAATTTTGTGATATTAATCACTTAACAACATTGCCTCTGCTGAGAAATATTTACCAGATTCTCCTCATCCCCTCAAAAATTCACCTTATAAATTCCCAGCTGCACATCTCTGCTTATTCCTTCACTGCAAAATTCTTAATAGTCTTTCTAATACAAGCTCAGATCCTACTTTCCTAAAGGCTTTCCCAAAACTCTGAGTCCATATGACTCCCCTCTTTTCAATTCTTTTAACAATTTTTATTGGCACTAATTGGATTAATGTGTTCTTGCTTCTCCCCTCAAAGCCTGTACCTCTGTAGCTCCCTCTTGAGACATCCTGTAATAATTTGAATAATAGCCACTCAAAGATATCAAGTCCAAATCCCTGGAACTTCTATTTTTACCTTCTTTGGGTAAAGGGTCTCTGAAGATGTAATGCAGCTAAGGATTTTGAGATGAGACTGCCCTGGATTATCCAGAAGGTCTAAATGCCATCACAAGTGCCCTTATAAAAGACAAGCAAAGGGAGATAGCACATACACACAGACAAGAAGGCCATGTGAAGACAGAGGCAGAGTTTGGAGAGACATAGCTACAAACCAAGGAATGCCAATAGCTACCAGACACTGGATGAAGCAAGGAATCAATTCTCCCCTAGAGTCTTGGGAGGGAACACAGCCCTGCTCATTATGATTTCAGACTTCTGACCTTCAGAACTATGGGAGAATGTGCTTCTGTTGTTTAGGTCACTAGTACATGGTGACTGATTATAACAGTCATGGGAAACTAACACAGTCCACCAAATTAGTTTGTTGACTGACCCATTGCTTCTCACAGAGGGAGTATAAGGCAGCAAGTAGCTAATCTTACGCTGTCTTGATCAGACACATGCACTTCTATAGCTCCACATTTACATCTGCTTGCACAGGTTAAAAATTTATTATCCCCCAATCATAAGAAAATCATAAGAAAAATTTAATCCTTTCTTTGCAAGGTTATTCAGGTTCTATTATTTCCAGGTAAGATAGTTGTTTGGTTCATGAATTTTTAAACTAAGACCTATGGGTTACAATCTTAGCCCTGAAACTTGCTAAATTTGTAGGTTAGGCAATTAATTTAACCTCTTCAAGTTTCCATTTTCTCATTTATATAAAGATGATACCCTCATAGGATTTCTGAGTGGATAAAATAATTTGTGTAAAGCACTGTGGCTGGCACACTGTAAATGCTTAATAAATGGCAGCTATTTTTATTACCGGGTTTCCTATAGTTTACTTGTTCAACAAATATTCACCAAAGGTCGCTTTAATGAGCTAGGTCTCTACTAAGGGCGGAGATTACAAATCTAAAGAAACACATCACCTCAAAAAATTAAAAATAGAACTACTACATGATGCAGCAATTTCACCCTTGTGAAGATAGGCAAAGAGAAAAAAAACAATAACTCAAAAATATTTCTGCACCCCATATTCTTAGCTGCATTATTTACAATAGCCAAGACATGGGAACAATCTAAGTGTCTATCAACAAAAGGATGAATAAAGAAATTGTGGTGTTTATACATATACATGGGCTTCCCTGATAGCTCAGTTGGTAAAGAATCCACCTGCAATGTAGGCGACCCCAGTTCGATTCCTGGGTTGGGAAGATCCCCTGGAGAAGGGTTAGGCTACCCACTCCAGTATTCTTGGGCTTCCCTGGTGACTCAGCTGGTAAAGAATCTTCCTGCAATCTAGGTTCAATCTCTAGGTTGGGAAGATTCCCTGGAGAAGGAAAAGACTCCCCACTCCAGTATTCTGGCCTAGAGAATTCCATGGACTATATAGTCTATGGGGTCACAAAGTCAGACATAACGGACTTTCACTTTCACTTTTCAGTTTCATACATATCCATATACATGTACATATGTGTATATGTGTATATATATATAATGAAATATTATTCAGCTATTAAAAAACAAGGGAAATCCTGCCATTTGTGACAATATGGATAGCCCATGAGGGCATTATGCTAAGTGAAAGTTAGCATAGGCAGAGAAAGGCAAATTCTGTATAATCTCATTTATATGTGGTATCTTAAAAAATCAAACTCACAGAAAAAGATATCAGATTTGTGGTTACCAGAGGTGGGAGAATGGGGGCAAGGAGGAGGAATTTGAGGAAGGTGGTCAAAAGTTATAAACTAGTTATGAAATTAACAAGTACTAGGAATGTATGACTATAGTGAAAACTGTTGTATGCCATATAAGAAAGTTAAGACAGTAAATTGCAAGAATTCCTGCCACCAAGAAAATTTTTGCTTTTGTTTCTTTTTCTTTTTTATCTATATGATACTGTGTACCTCAATAACTAATCTTATTGCATGTAATCTTTTCACAATATGTGTAAGTTAAACCATTATGTTTTACACCTAAAACTTACACAGTGATGTATGTCAATGATATTTTAATAAAACTTTGTCAGAGGGAGAAACAGACTAAATCCCATAGCCATGGAACTTATAAGATTTATATTCCTAGCCAGTGAACTTTTAAAAATTCTTAAGATGAGCACTTGATTTCTCTCATTTATTGTCTCTCCTCTTTAATAAAAGAACATTTAAGGCTATAAAATATTCCTTAATTTTAGCTTTTTATACATTCCATACATATGAAGTATTCTCCTTTCCACTGTGTTTTGCATGGTTGATTTCTTAAATTTCTTCACTGATACAAGAGTTTTAAACGTATGTGTTTTCTAAATTTAAGTAGCTAAAATATTTTTTCAATTTCTTTTTATTTTTTTTTTTTTAATTTTTACAATGTTGTACTGGTTTCTGCCTTACAATAATGCAAATTAGCCACAATTATACATATATCCCCTCCCTCTTTTTTTTTTTCTCAGCTTAGACTATCTTTATTTATTTTTTTAATTAAATTTTATTTTGCTTAACTTTACATCAAAATGGATCCGCCACAAGTATACATGTGTTCCCCATCCTGAACCCTCCTCCCTCCTCCCTCCCCATACCATCCCTCTTAATGAGAAAATAGAAAAAGAAATTAAGGAAACAATTCCATATCCCCTCCCTCTTTAGCCTCCCTCTCCTCTCCAATCCCACACCTATAGGCCATCACAGACTGTGCTCCCTGTGTTACACAGCAACTTCTTACCAGTTATCCATTTTACACATGATAATATATATATATATATATATATATATATATATATAGATGCTACTTTCTCCATTCATCTCACTCTCCCTCAATTGTATTGATTTATGAGCAGACAGTAATACAGTTGACTTTTTTTTTAATTGCAAAAGTTTTCTATATCATATGCATTTCATGTAGTTTTATTACTAATGTAACTTCTTTAAAAATATGCATTTTATATTATACACTGTCCTTTTTTATCTTGTTTGGTGCTCTAAATTTTTTAAATGACCTTATTATTAACATTGCCACCTCTTTCTCTAGGCTTATATTTACCTAGAACTATTTATCTTTGCCAGGATCTCTTAGACTGTCAGTCTGTCTGCATCATTTTTGTAGCTTATTTCTTATAAATTACATACAGCTGGGTTTGGTTTTCTAACTCTATCCAATAGTTTGCCTTTTAGTGGAAATCAGTCTGTTCATACTTAGAATATATTTATTATATCTATTTTATGCTGATTTCTTATTTAACATCATCTTTTGCTCTAAATATTTATTCCTTACTATTTTCATTATTTTTAATTACTCTTTTATTCTTCCTCTGTTCACTTTTAAATTTAGCTTCACTTTCTCATACTGTTAATTATCACCTCCTATATTCATTAGGGTACTACTTGCTGCTGTAATAGATAAGCTCTAATATTTTAGTAGCTTAATATACAAGAATTTATTCCTAACATTCCAAAGTAGTTCCAGGCAAGTAGGGTTCTGGTCTACTCAATTATTCTGGGACTCATGATGACAGAAACTCTGCAGTGAACTCTATACCTTCGACTAGATGTTTTAACAGCATCAAGCTAAAAGGGAAAAAACATGGAGTCATACCTATCACTGGGATACATTTGTGCTCACAATCCAGTCACATGCAGGGGAAACTGGGAAATGCATTCTATCATGTCCTAGCATCATTAGACACATAGGACTCTATTACTTAACAAGCTAACTACATATGCTGCCAAATTTCCCATGTTTCTATCATAAAGCCACCCATCAGTAATATATATTTATTAACATTCTAAAGTATCAATACATGCAGAAGAAAAAATAAAATGGAAATCTATAAATACACTTATACAGTTATAACATGTATTATTTTATTCTCTTAAAGTAATCTAAAGTTTAATGCCATATGTTCACCAATTTGGTTCTCCAGAATGCACATGTCCCTCAGAGACTAGCCACTTCCTCTAATTAGTTTTGGCTGTTTCCTCAAGCACTATTCACTCTATGAAGTACGATATGGTTAAGAAGGCTTAACTGGTTACAATGAGACTGTTGAACATGCATTCATACAGTATTAATCTGTGTGATCTTAAAATGCTTTCCAAATACTCCATTTAATCTTTTCTGAAAATTTTTTCATCAAAATAATGATACAGTTACTGAGTTTTCTGGTAGATATTCACCAAAAAATGTGCACTATTTTATCTGGGGAAAAGGAAGTATTTCAGGAATAGAAGTTGAAATGTACAGCACATCAGGATCACCAAATTCCTTCATGATTCATTTCACTCCACAGTGGCAGAATGAAGAAAAGGCCTGGAATTAGTAGACTTTTTTCATTCAATTCAGTGACCAATGCTGAACAGGATTGTAATTCTGTAACAGTTTAGCTATTGTTGAGGATTAAACTGAGGACTGGGTTACTAAGGTTAATTAAAGCACCCAAAGAAGGATCCAGAAGACAATTAGAATGCATCACAAAGCAGCAGCATTCCCTTGGGTTTTATGAGATATTTATTATAGCTAGTTTTTGCTAAATAGGCAGCTATTTTTATGTCACTCTAAATTTAAGTTTTTGCTGCATCATTTACTACATCCTTGTCTCCTTAAGATTTCTGATTTAGACCTACATTTGAAAACATGTTTCCTTTCACTAGCCATTCCATTTCCCAGTGCAGTCCTACTTTATCTAGGTAGTGGGAATTTTCTTGTTTGTCCATACTTGTGTGATCCTCTCTGAGTCAACTTCATCTTGCACCTATATTACTTCTAAACCTAAGTTTGTCCAAGTAATAGTCAACATATCCTACATTAAGGCAACTCACAGACAGCTAAAATAAGTCCTCATCTGTGAAAACCTACTATTAGTTTAAAATACTTTATGGCCTTACTTTAGTAAAGCTCCATTTTGTGTGAAATAGAGTACAAGACAAGTTTATCCTGAACACCATCTATAAATTTAATTATTAAAAGTGCTGGAAGAAACTCATGAAAGCAGCTTTATCTTAACAGTTTAATGACATGAATCAAGAGCCCCAGTGTCACTGTTAGCACCAGAGGATATTAAACTTTATCAGAATGACACACAGATAAAAATTGTATCTAGTGTTAAACAGGCAATCTCATAAGTATGTTTTAAGATTTTTAAATAACCTGAATGAGATTAAAATAATATAACCTATATAGGGAAATCAAAAACAAGACCAAGAGCTGACTGTGGCTCAGATCATGAAATCCTGACTGCAAAATTCAGACTTAAATTTAATAAAGTAGGGAAAACCACTGGACTATTCAGGTATGACCTAAATCAAACCCCTTATGATACAGTGGAAGTCACGAATAACTCAAGGGATTAGATCTGACAAACAGAGTGCCTGAAGAACTATGGACAGAGGTTCATAACATTGGACAGGAGGCTGTAATCAAAATCATCCCCAAGAAGAAGAAATGCAAAAGGCAAAATGGTTGTCTGACGAGGCCTTAAGAATTGTTGAGAATAAAACAGAAGCAAAAGGCAAAGGAGAAAAGGAAAGATACACCCATCTGAATGCAGAGTTCCATCGAAAAGCAAGGAGAGGTAAGAAAGCCTTCCTAAGTGATCAACGCAAAGAAATAGAGGAAAACAACAGAATGTGAAAGACTAGAGCTTGTTTCAAGAAAATTAGAGATGCCAAGGGAATATTTCATGCAAAGATGGACATAATAAAGGACAGAAATGGTATGAACCTAACAGAACCAGAAGACATTAAGAAGATGGGGCAAGAATACACAGAAGAACTATACAGAGAAAAATCTTAGAGACTCAGATAACCACAATGGCGTGATCACCCACCTAGAGCCAGACATCCTGGAATGCGAAGGAAAGTCAGCCTTAGGAAGCATCACTAGAAGTGATGGAATTCTAGCTAAGCCAATTCAAATCCTAAAAGATGATGCTGTGAAAGGGCTGCACTCAATATGCCAGGAAATTTGGAAAATTCAATAGTGTCCATAGGACTCGAAAAGGTCAGCTTTCATTCCAATTCCAAAGAAAGGAATGCCAAAGAATGTTCAAACTACCACAAAATTGCACTCATCTCACATGTTAGTAAAGTAGTGCTCAAAATTCTCCAAGTTAGGCTTCAACAATACATGAACCATGAACTTCCAGATGTTCAAGCTGGATTTAGAAAAAGAGGAACAAGAGATCAAATTGCCAACATCCGTTGGATCATAGACAAAGAAGGAGAATTCCAGAAAAATATCTACTTCTGCTTCATTTACTATGTTAAAGCCTTTGTGTAGATCACAACAAACTGTGGAAAATTCTTCAAGAGATGGGAATACCAGATCACCTTACCTGCCTCTGAGAGAAATCTGTATGCAGGTCAAGAAGCAAGAGTTAGAACTGGACATGGAACAACAGACTGGTTCCAAATTGGGAAAGGAGTACATCAAGGCTGTACATTGTCACCCTGCTTATTTAACTTTTATGTAGAGTACATCATACGAAATGCTGGGCTGGATGAAGCACAAGCTGGAATCAAGATTGCCAGGAGAAAAATCAATAATCTCAAATATGCAGATGACAGAAAGCATTTGCCTTATGGCAGAAGGCAAAGAACTAAAAAGCCTCTTGATGAAGATAAAAGAGGACAGTGAAAAAGCCAGCTTAAAACTCAACATTCTAAAAACTAAAATCATGGCATCCAATCTTATCACTTCATGGCAAATAGACAGGGAAAAAATGGAGACAATGACAGAATATATTTTTTGAGGCTCCAAAATCACTGCAGATGGTAACTACAGCCATGAAATTAAAAGACACTTGCTCCTTGGAAGAAAAGCTATGACAAACCTAGACAGCATATTAAAAATCAGAGACATTACTTTGCTGACAAATGTCCTTCGAGTCAAAGCTATGGTTTTTCCAGTAGTCATGTATGGATATGAGAGTTCGACCCTAAAGAAAGCTGAGCACCATAGAATTGATTCTTTTGTACTGTGGTGTTGGAGAAGACTCTTGAGAGTCTCTTGGACTGCAAGATCAAACAAGTCAATCCTAAAGGAAATTAGTCCTGAATGTTCATTGGAAGGACTGATGTTGAAGCTGAAGCTCCAATACTTTGGCCACCTGATGCAAAGAGCTGACTCAGAAAAGACCCTGATGCTGGAAAAGACTGAAGGCAGGAGGAGAAGGGAACAACAGAGGATGAGATGGTTGAATGGCATCACCGACTCAATGGACATAAGTTTGATAAGCTCCAGGAGTTGGTTTTGAACAGGGAAGCCTCACATGCTGCAGTCCATGGGTCGCAAAGAGTGGGACATGACTGAGTAACTGAACTGAAATCAACTATAGGGAAATCAAATACATAAATAAAACACATTTAAGTAACTTCTTCTTATGAGAATTAAGTCTAAATTAAGCCATAAGTTTCTTGGTCATGCTTTTATTTATAATGAAGGAACAGCAGGGGATCAAAATTCCAGTCTGATCTCCCTTGAATGCCCTGGCCTTTAGGCAAAATGCAGCCCATATTAGAAATTTTAGCAAAAGTATAATTGAAACTATTTTTGTTCTATTTGAGAACTATAGAGTTCTCTTCACACAACTGAACACATATATCACTAAGTAAAGGACTGATAGCAAAATAGAGTTAAAGGAAATCAACATTTTAAAAACATTTTTGTTGAAATAATTTAAGACTTATAGAAATTTATAAAAATAGAAGAATTCTCATACACTTGCCAAAGTTACCAAATGTTAATAATTTAACACACCGACTTCCCCTTCCTTTCTCTCCCTTCCCTGTTTTCCTATCTGCTCTGACTCTTGCACATATATATTTATAAACATGTTTATATACATATTATTTGGTAAATAATCTGCCTGCAATGCAAGAGATCTAGCTTCGATATTTGGGTCAGTATTCCCTGGAGAACCGAATAGCTACCTGCTCCAGGATTCTTGCCTAGAGAATTCCATGGACTGAGCAGACTGGCAGGCTACAGACCATTGGGTTGCAAAGAATCAAACACAACTGAGTGACTAACACTGCTACTACACATATTATTTACCTTTTTCTGAACCATTGGAGAGCAAGCAATATCCCTTATCCTTAAAGGATTCAAGGCATATTTCCTAAAAAATATAAGGGCAGTCTCTTACATTGTATGTTATAACTGAATGTGCAATGTAAGAGAATTACACATTTGGTTTCAACTGTCAATCAGAAAATGAACTGCAATCTAAAGTAGAAGCTCTATTCAAATTTTTCCAATATCCCACCAGGATCCTTTATAGCAAAAGAAAGATAATTCTTTCTTTCTGATCTAGGATCTAATTCCAGATCAAATATTGCATTTAGTTTCTTGTCTCTTCAAGTGAAGTCTAAATGACACAATAACAGATGGTTTCTTCAGACTTTGTATGTCTCAGGACTTGACATTTTTTCAAGAGTACATGCCAATTAATATCTATAGTGTCTCACAGTTTGGATTTGTGTGATGTTTCCTTGTGGCTGGATGCACTTTGCATCTTTAGAGAAGGATTATCACCAAGTGTGTTTATGTTTTTCAGTGCATTATATCAAGAGATACAGGAATGTACTTGTCTTACTACTTGTAATTTTAATTTTAATGATTAACCTAATTATTTAGAGTCATCAGGTTTATCCACTTTAAAATATCTCATTTTCCCTTTTTAATTGTAAGTATTTTGTGGGAGATACTGTAAGTCTATGTCAGCATTCTGTGTCCCATCACTTTCCAGTGTGATGTTACCAGTTTAACAATCATTCATGATTCTGCCTAAAACAGTCATTACTAGCAATTGCCAAATGGCAGTTTTTCAAATTCCTTCACTCCTCTACATCTTTCTCTGTCAGAAAGCAAAACTGTGCTGAAAAAATGGAACCAAATATCAGTATAATACAAAGAAAGCAAAAGTGAAGTTGCTCAGTCATGTCTGACTCTTTACACCCCATGGACTTTAGCCTACCAGGCTCCTCCCTCCATGGGATTCTCCAGGCAAGAGCACTGGAGTGGGTTGCCATTTCCTTCTCCGAGGATCATCCCAACCCAGGGATCACCAGCATTAAAAGAACCTCACTGGTCAATCTAGGACAATTTAATCACAGCAAATGATTATAGCATAGGAAAATGTAAGATTCCATGAGTTCAGACTGATATGGATAAACAGATAATAGATGTATAGATAAACAGGTCGATGAAAGAAAAACTCTTTCTTAAAATAGAAGGCAGTTTTCCCCATGGCTCGCAGTAAAGAATCTGCCAGAAAAGCAGGAGATGTGGGTTCAATCCCTGGGTCAGGAAGATCCCCTGGAGGAGGAAATGGCAATCCTCTCCAGTATTCTTGCTGGGAAAATCACATGAACAAAAGAGCCTGGTAGGCTACAGGACACACAGTTGCAAAGAGTTGGACATGACTGAAGTGACTGAGCACAGCATAGAGAACTAAGGCAATGCACTTTTGCAGACATTTAAGAAATGAATGTTAAAAATCTTAAATATGATGAAAAAGGCTTCATTTATGACAAAAGAAATCCAAAGTGAAAAAATAACATGCCTCCCTACCAATAGTTTATCAAACAGCTTTCATGAATCTTTTTTTTTTTTTTAGTGCAATTGGTAATACCAAGTGTTGATAAAAAAGTGGGGGAAATGAGGGCTCCTATACAGTATGGATTTGGGTGTACCTTGCTAAAATCTTGCAGAAGTGGTCAAAGAGGAGATGACAAGAGTGAACATTGACATTCTAGGAATCAGTGAACTAAGATGGACTTGAATGGGTGAATTTAACTCAGATGACCAATATATCTACTACTGTGGGCAGGAATCCCTTAGGAGAAATGGAGTAGGCATCTTAGTCAGCAAAAGAGCCCAAAATACAGTACTTGGATGCAATCTCAAAAATGACAGAATGATCTCTGTTCGTTTCCAAGGCAAACCATTCAATAACATGGTAATCCAAGTCTATGCCCTGACCAGTAACGCTGAAAAGCTGAAGTTGAACAGTTCCATGAAGACCTACAAGAACTTCTAGAACTAACACCCAAAAAAGATGTCCTTTTCATTATAGGGGACTGGAATGCAAAAGTAGGAAGTCAAGAAACACCTGGAATAACAGGCAAATTTGGCCTTGGAGTACAGAATGAAGCAGGGCAAAAGCTAATAGAGTTCTGCGAAGACAATGCATTGGTCATAGCAAACACCCTCTTCCAACAACACAAAAGAAGACTCTACACATGGACATCACTAGATGGTCAAGACCAAAAACAGATTGATTATATTCCTTACAGCCAAAGACAGAGAAGTTCTATCATATCAGATCAGTCGCGCAGTCGTGTCTGACTCTATGCAAACCCATGAACTGCAGCACGCCAGGCCTCCCTGTCCATCACCAACTCCCGGAGGTCACTCACACTCACATCCATCGAGTCAGTGATGCCATCCAGCCATCTCATTCTCTGTCGTCCCCTTCTCCTCCTGCCCCCAATCCCTCCCAGCATCAGAGTCTTCTCCAGTGAGTCAATTCTTCACATGAGGTGGCCAAAATACTGGAGTTTCAGCTTTAGCATCATTCCTTCCAAAGAAATCCCAGGGCTGATCTCCTTCAGAATGGACTGGTTGGATCTCCTTGCAGTCCAAGGGACTCTTAAGAGTCTTCTCCAACACCACAGTTCAAAAGCATCAATTCTTGGGCGCTCAGCCTTCCTCACAGTCCAGCTCTCACATCCATACATGACCACAGAAAAGACCATAGCCTTGACTAGACAAACCTTTGTTGGCAAAGTAATGTCTCTGCTTTTGAATATGCTATCTAGGTTGGTCATAACTTTCCTTCCAAGGAGTAAGCGTCTTTTAATTTCATGGCTGCAGTCACCATCTGCAGTGATTTTGGAGCCCAGAAAAATAAAGTCTGACACTGTTTCCACTGTTTCTCCATCTATTTCCCATGTAGTGATGGGACCAGATGCCATGACCTTCGTTTTCTGAATGTTGAGCTTTAAGCCAACCTTTTCACTCTCCACTTTCACTTTCATCAAGAGGCTTTTGAGTTCCTCTTCACTTTCTGCCATAAGGGTGGTGTCATCTGCATATCTGAGGTTATTGATATTTCTCCCAGCAATCTTGATTCCAACTTGTGTTTCTTCCAGTCCAGCGTTTCTCATGATGTACTCTGCATAGAAGTTAAATAAACAGGGTGACAAATACAGCCTTGATGTACTCCTTTGCCTATTTGATACCTGTCTGTTGTTCCATGACCAGTTCTAACTGTTGCTTCCTGACCTGCTTATAAGTTTCTCAAGAGGCAGGTCAGGTGGTCTGATATTCCCATCTCTTTCAGAATTTTGCACAGTTTATTGTGATCTACACAGTCAAAGGCTTTGGCATAGTCAATAAAGCAGAAATAGATGTTTTTCTGGAACTCTCTTGCTTTTTCCATGATCCAGTGGATGTTGGCAATTTGATCTCTGGTTCCTCTGCCTTTTCTAAAACCAACTTGAACATCAGGAAGTTCATGGTTCACATATTGCTGAAGCCTGGCTTGGAGAATTTTGAGCATTACTTTACTAGCATGTGAGATGAGTGCAATTGTGCGGTACTTTGAGCATTCTTTGGCATTGCCTTTCTTTGGGATTGGGATGAAAACTGACTTTTTCCAGTCTTGTGGCCACTGCTGAGTTTTCCAAATTTGCTGGCATATTGAGTGCAGAACTTTCACAGCATCATCTTTCAGGATTTGGAATAGCTCCACTGGAATTCCATCACCTCCACTAGCTTTGTTCGTAGTGATGCTTTCTAAGGCCCACTTGACTTCACATTCCAGGATGTCTGGCTCTAGGTCAGTGATCACACCATCATGATTATCTGGGTCGTGAAGCTCTTTTTTGTACAGTTCTTCTGTGTATTCTTGCCACCTCTTCTTAATATCTTCTGCTTCTGTTAGGTCCATACCATTTCTGACCTTTATAGAGCCCATCTTTGCATGAAATGTTCCTTTGGTATCTCTGATTTTCTTGAAGAGATCCCTAGTCTTTCCCATTCTGTTGTTTTCCTCTATTTCTTTGCATTGATCGCTGAAGAAGGCTTTCTTATCTCTTCTTGCTATTCTTTGGAACTCTGAATTCAAATGGTACATCTTTCCTTTTCTCCTTTGCTTTTCACTTCTCTTCTTTTCACACCTACTTGTAAGGCCTTCCCAGACAGCCATTTTGCTTTTTTGCATTTCTTTTCCATGGGGATGGTCTTGATCCCTGTCTCCTGTACAATGTCACGAACCTCATTCCATAGTTCATCAGGCACTCTACCTATCAGATCTAGGCCCTTAAATCTATTTCTCACTTCCACCATATAATCATAAGGGATTTGATTTAGGTCATACAGTAAGCAAAAACAAGACCGGGAACTGACTGTGGCTCGGATCATAAACTCCTTATTCCCAAATTAAGACAGAAATTGAAGAAAATGGATAAAACCACTAGACCATTCAGGTATGACCTAAATCAAATCTCGTATGACTATACAATGGAACTGAGAAATAGATTGAAGGGACTAGACCTGATAGACAGAGTGCCTGATGAACTGTGGATGGAGATTCGTGACACTGCACAGGAGACAAGAATTAAGACCATCCCCAAGAAAAAGAAATGCAAAAAGCAAAATGGCTGTCTGAGGAGGCTTTACAAATAGCTGTGAAAAGAATGGAAGCAAAAAGCAAAGGAGAAAAGGAAAGATGTACCCATTTGAATGCAGAGTTCCAAAGAATAGCAAGGAGAGATAAGAAAGCCTTCCTCAGCGATCAATGCAAAGAAAGAGGAAAACAACATAATGGGAAAGACTGGAGATCTCTTCAAGAAAATTAGAGATACCAAGGGAATATTTCATGCAAAGATGGGCTCGATAAAGGACAGAAATGATAGGGACCTAACAGAAGCAGAAGATATTAAGAAGAGGTGGCAAGAATACACAGAAGAACTGTACAAAAAAATCTTCATGACCCAGATAATCACGATGGTGTGATCACTGACCTAGAGCCGGACATCCTAGAATGTGAAGTGAAGTGGGCCTTAGAAAGCATCACTAGGAACAAAGCTAGTGGAGGTGATGGAATTCCAGTGGAGCTATTCCAAATCATAAAAGATGACACTGTGAAAGTGCTGCACTCAATATGTCAGCAAATTTGGAAAACTCAGCAGTGGCCACAAGACTGGAAAAAGTCAGTTTTCATCCCAATCCCAAAGAAAAGCAATGCCAAAGAATGCTCAAACTACCACACAATTGCACTCATCACACACTAGTAAAGTAATGCTTAAAATTCTCCAAGCCAGGCTTCGGCAATATGTGAACCATGAACTTCCAGATGTTCAAGCTGGATTTAGAAAAGGCAGAGGAACCAGAGATCAAATTGACAATATCTGCTGGATCATGGAAAAAGCAAGAGAGTTCCAGAAAAACATCTATTTCTGCTTTATTGACTATGCCAAAGCCTTTGACTGTGTGGATCACAATAAACTGTGGAAAGTTCTGAAAGAGATGGGAATACCAGACCACCTGACCTGCCTCTTGAGAAACCTGTATGCAGGTCAGGAAGCAACAGTTAGAACTGGACATGGAACAATAGACTCGTTCCAAATTGGGAAAGGAGTACATCAAGGCTGTATATTGTTACCCTGCTTATTTAACTTTTATACAGAGTACATCATGAGAAACGCTGGGCTGGAAGAAACACAAGCTGGAATCAAGATTGCTGGGAGAAATATCAATAACCTCAGATATGCAGATGACACCACCCTTATGGCAGAAAGTGAAGAGGAACTCAAAAGCCTCTTGATGAAAGTGAAAGTGGAGAGTGAAAAGGTTGGCTTAAAGCTCAACATTCAGAAAATGAAGATCATGGCATCTGGCCCCATCACTACATGGGAAATAGATGGAGAAACAGTGGAAACAGTGTCAGACTTTATTTTTCTGGGCTCCAAAATCACTGCAGATGGTGACTGCAGCCATGAAATTAAAAGACACTTACTCCTTGGAAGGAAAGTTATGACCAACCTAGATAGCATATTCAAAAGCAGAGACATTACTTTGTCAACAAAGGTTCGTCTAGTCAAGGCTATGGTCTTTCCTGTGGTTATGTATGGATGTGAGAGCTGGACTTTGAAAAAGGCTGAGCGCCGAAGAATTGATGCTTTTGAACTGTGGTGTTGGAGAAGACTCTTGAGTGTCCCTTGGACTGCATGGAGATCCAACCAGTCCATTCTGAAGGAGACAGCCCTGGGATTTCTTTAGAAGGAATGATGCTAAAGCTGAAACTCCAGTATTTTGGCCACCTCATGCAAAGAGTTGACTCATTGGAGAAGACTCTGATGCTGGGAGGGATTGGGGGCAGGAGGAGAAGGGGACGACAGAGGATGAGATGGCTGGATGGCATCACTGACTCAATGGATGTGAGTCTGAGTGACCTCCAGGAGTTGGTGATGGACAGGGAGGCCTGGCGTGCTGCAGTTCATGGGGTCACCAAGAGTCGGACACAACTGAGCGACTGATCTGATCTCTGAAAGGACCTCTTGATGAAAGTTAAAGAGGAGAGTGAAAAAAATTGGCTTAAGGCTCAATATTCAGAAAACTAAGATCATGGCATCTAGTCCCATCACCTCATGGCAAATAAATGGGGAAACAGTGAAACAGTGGCTGACTTTATTTTTCTGGGCTCCAAAATCAGTGCAGATGGTGATTGCAGCCATGAAATTAAAAGACACTTACTCATTGGAAGGAAAGTTATGACCAACCTAGATAGCATATCAAAAAGCAGAGACATTACCTTGCCAAAAAAGGTCCATCTAGTCAAGGCTATAGTTTTTCCAGTGGTCATGTATGGATGTGAGATTTGGACTATAAACAAAGCTGAGCACAAAAGAATTGATGCTTTTGAACTGTGGTGTTGGAGAAGACTCGAGAGTCCCTTGATCTGCAAGACAATCCAACCAGTCCATCCTAAAGGAGATCAGTCCTGAGTGTTCATTGGAAGGACTGATGTTGAAGCTGAAACTCCAATACTTTGGCCACCTGATCCAAACAGCTGACTCATTTGAAAAGACCGTGATGCTGGGAAAGATAGAGCCCAGGAGGAGTAGTGGACAACAGAGGATGAGACGGTTGGATGGCATCACTGACTGAATGGACATGGGTTTGGATAAACTCCAGGAGTTGGTGATGGACAGGGAGGCCTGGCATGCTGTGGTTCATGGGGTCGCAAAGAGTTGGACAAGACTGAGCGGATAAACTGAACTGGTAAAATCTTTCTGCACAGTGTTATATTATTTAACACAATATTTAAATGAATGCAACTCTCTGTCCTAGTGATTCCATTTCAAATAGCATAAAGATAAAAACCCTGAATATTCATTGGAAGGACCAATGCTAAAGCTAAATCTCCAATACTTTGGCCACCTGATGCAAAAAGCCCATTCATTGGAAAAGACCCTGATGCTGCGAAAGACTGAATACAAAAGGAGAAGGGGACAGCAGAGTATAAGATGGTTAGATAACATCACTGACTCAATGGACATGAATTTGAGCAGACTCCAGGAGATACTGAAAGACAGGGAAGCCTGGCATGCTACAGTCCATGGGGTAATAAAGAATTGGATGTGACTTAGCAACTGAACAACAATAACAAAATGTGTAGAAGTATTTTTATTTGAGCATCGTCAATGATAGAAAAAATTTTAGCAATCTAAATATCTGTTAATAAAATCAGAATTTTAGGCAGCCATAAATGTAATGATATAACTCTACTAATTTGGAGTGATTTGCCTAACATACTGCTAGATGAATAATTTAGATTGTAAAATATATGTGTGATTATTCCTTTGTGTGCATGTATATACATATACAGCCTTCCCTGGTAGCTCAGCTGGTAAACAATCCACCTGCAAAGCAGGAGACCCCCAGATCAATTCCTGGGTTAGGAAGATCACCTGGAGAAGGGATAGGCTACCCTCTCCAACATTCTTGGACTTCCCTGATGGCTCAGAGAGTAAAGAATCCACCTGCATGTGGGAGACCTGGGTTCAGTCCCTGGTTTGGGAAGATCCCCTGGAGGAGGGCATGGCAACCCACTCTAGTATTCCTGCCTGGATAAACCCCATTGACAGAGGAGCCTGGCGGGCTACAGTCCATGAGGTCTCAAAGAGTCAGACACAACCGAGCAACTAAGCACAGTACAGCACACATATACATATACATTTGAATGCATACACTCACAAATACACACACTATCCTGATCTCATGATGTACAGAATAGGAATAAGAACAGTAACTACCTCACAGAGCTGTTAAGAGGATAAATGACTATTTCAGCCTGAGCACAGTGTCTGACATATGTGCTTAGCAAAAAAAATAACTACTATTTTAACAATATTATTAACAATTTTGTATTATGATTGTTTTTCTAAACTAGAAGATAGTTTGGAGTATTATATATTTTAACAATATTATTAACAATTTTGTATTATGATTATTTTTCTAAACTAGAAGATAATTTTGAGTATTATATTGTAACCTATCTCCTCCTCTTAAAGAGAAACCCCATTTTAGCCCTCTATACCAAATGCATAATTGACTTTTTAAAAAAATTTTTGATTGATAGATTCAGGGATAGAAATTAAATTCTCATCTATGCTTTGAAAAACATCCTCAGTACTGAGCAGCTATCTTTTCCAAAGAATAAGCAGAACAGAAATCAAGTGGAACAGCACAGAGATGCAGAGAAGAGTAATCAGAAATGTCACTTAATGAACACTTTTATAATCTGGCCCAAGAACAAATATATTTAATATTTATATATATCAAAGTTTCCAAAAAGAACTACTTATGGATGATTTCATTAATAACACATGCACATAAAAGCTGTATCAAATTATACTAATTATACTATTATCTTTTTCTGTTTGACTTGTTTTAATGTTCTCATGATTGCCACAGATCAACTGTGATCATATGAGCCAAATTCTTTAGACAAGTGTAAATCAAAGAATATATTTGATTCATCCCAAAATTTGATTATAAAAGTGTATTTTATGACCTTACTGTTAGTGTGAGTTGAATGTTTTTCTTAACAAATGTCCCCAGGCAAGAAATAATTACCATAAAAATGTGAGAATAATACACTAAGGTACATAGCAATGAGATTATTTATCAGCTAATAGGGTATTTCACTGTTTGATATCATGCAAATTTTTATCATTATGGAAATTTAATTTGCACCTTTGATTTTTCATGTGTGCTTTCCTTTAACCCAGTTAGGCTGTTAAGAGTTACCTATTACCACAATAATTGTAACTCTGATTTATTCCTCTTTTTTAAACAGACAAAATAGTCATGGAGATATCCCATTAAGTGATTTGAAGAACACAGAGTAGTTCAAGATTCCTTTGGTACTCAAAGGCAATTTAATTGTGCTTAATAACTGTGGTCAAAGTAATTCGTAGGCATGTGGCTTGATACTCAGCATAGGCACTTTCTGAGAAGTGGTACAGCTGCTAAAACATTCCAATTGCTCATTCTGATCGTCTAAGCAATCTTTCAGTTGAATAGTACATGTGAATTATAATATCCTATGGCCAAACCATAAAATCAAGAATCAGTAGCTCTGTTAATCAGAGTTTAATTTAGGATGTGAGCCAGATATATATTAGAGTGATTGCCTGGACTGGCCAATAGCTTCAGTAACAAATTTCATTTTCATTCATTTTCTATCATTAACTATTGAACAACATTACTTTTGCACCCTCCCTTACCTCCTTACTGAGATGCCTAATTTCTTAAAGTCATTCTGACTTATTTCACTCTGTGTAAGAGACTCCAGGTTCATCCACCTCACTACAACTAACTCAAATCTGTCCCTTTTTATAGCTTCATAATATTTCATTGTATAAATGTATCATAACTTTTTATCCGTTCAACTGTTGATGGACATCTAGGTTGCTTTCTTGTCCTGACTATTGTAAATATCACTGTAGTAAACATTAGGGTACATGTGTCTTTTAGAATTATGGTTTTCTCAGGATAAATGACAAGTAGTGGAATTGCAGAGAAGGCAATGGCACCCTACTCCAGTACTCTTGCCTGGAAAATCCCATGGACGGAGGAGCCTGGTGGGCTGCAGTCCATGGGGTTGCTAAGAGTCGGACATGACTGAACGACTTCACTTTCACTTCTCACTTTCATGCATTGGAGAAGGAAATGGCAACCCACTCCAGTGTTCTTGCCTGGAGAATCCTGGGGACGGGGGAGCCTGGTGGGCTACCATCTATGGGGTCCCATAGAGTTGGACACGACTGAAGTGACTTAGCAGCAGTAGCAATGGAATTGCTGGGTCATAGTTGAGTGAATCTTGAGCCTCTTATACAGAGTGAAGTAAGTCAAAAAGAAAAAAAAACAAGTATCATATATTAACACATATATAATATACTGAATCTAGAAAAATGGTACTGATGACCCTAGTAGGGAACAAATTTATGGACACAGCATGGAAAGGTGATGGTGGGACAAACTGATAAAGCAGCATTGATATGTACACACTTCTGTTGTTTTTTAGTCACTAGATCAGATCAGATCAGTCGCTCAGTCGTGTCCGACTCTTTGCGACCCCATGAACTGCAACACGCCAGGCCTCCCTGTCCATTACCAACTCCCGGAGGTCACTCACACTCATATTTATTGAGTCAGTGATGCCATCCAGCCATCTCATCCTCTGTTGCCCCCTTCTCCTCCTGCCCCCAATCCCTCCCAGCATCAGAGTCTTCTCCAATGAGTCAACTCTTCGCATGAGGTGGCCAAAATACTGGAGTTTCAGCTTTAGCATCATTCCTTCCAAAGAAATCCCAGGGTTGATCTCCTTCAGAATGGACTGGTTGGATCTCCTTGCAGTCCAAGGGACTCTCAAGAGTCTTCTCCAACACCACAGTTCAAAAGCATCAATTCTTCGGCGCTCAGCCTTCTTCACAGTCCAGCTCTCACATCCATACATGACCACAGGAAAGACCATAGCCTTGACTAGACAAACCTTTGTTGGCAAAGTGATGTCTCTGATTTTGAATATGCTATTTAGGTTGGTCATAACTTTCCTTCCAAGGAGTAAGCGTCTTTTAATTTCAATGGCTGCAGTCACCATCTGCAGTGATTTTGGAGCCCAGAAAAATAAAGTCTGACACTGTTTCCACTGTTTCTCCATCTATTTCCCATGTAGTGATGGGACCAGATGCCATGATCTTCGTTTTCTGAATGTTGAGCTTTAAGCCAACCTTTTCACTCTCCACTTTCACTTTCATCAAGAGGCTTTTGAGTTCCTCTTCACTTTCTGCCATAAGGGTGGTGTCAACTGCATATCTGAGGTTATTGATATTTCTCCCAGCAATCTTGATTCCAACTTGTGTTTCTTCCAGTCCAGCATTTCTCATGATGTACTCTGCATATAAGTTAAACAAACATGGTGACAATATACAGCCTTGACGTACTCCTTTTCCTATTTGGATCCAGTCACTAAGTCGTGTCCAATTCTTTTGAGATCCCATGGACCTGCCAGGCTCCTCTTTTCCCCAAGCAAGAAGACTGGAGTATGTTGCCATTTTCTTCTCCAGGGGATCTTCCCAATCCAGGGATCAAACCTGCAGCTCTTGCCGCATCTCTGCATTGCAGGAAGATTCTTTACTTCTGAGCCATTGGGCTATCAAATATAAAATAGATTGTTGTAGGAAGTTGCTAAATAAAACAGGGAGGCCAGCCTGGCACTCTGTGATGGCCTAAAGTGATGGGTGGCTCAGGAAGGAAGGGATACACACTCACACATGTGTGTATATATAATTATGACTGATTCAAGTTGTTGTATGGCAGAAATCAACACAAAATTGTAAAGCACTTTTCTACCAATTAAAAAGTAAATAAAATTTTTAAAAAATCATGCTACACTAAACTGCCAAACTTTGATGACCTAGAAAAGAATAGTAAAAGTGTTGGATAATATAGTATAAGGAAAAACACAGTAGAAAAGTTGTAGATAGTATTTTATCAAAAGGAAAACACTGTGGATAAGATTAACCTTGAAAATCCATGGTGTTGATGAGTCAGATTAAGGTGGTAGAATAGAAGTATGCAGAGCTCACCTTCCCTTATGAATACATCAAAAATACAACTATATGTGGAATAGTTCTCACTAAAAACTAACTGGAGACTGGGACTGGCAGGAAGACTCTTGTACAACCAAGTCTACAAGAAAATTTCACATGCAGCTGGGGAGACAGGGAAGATAAGCAATCAGATCAGGACCTGTGACCCTGGGAGGAGACACAGAAGATGGAGATTATACCACTGGAGATCCTCCTTGGAGAGTGAGCAGTTTAAGCCAAACACTGGGTGCTTGGCCCTGGGGTACAACATTGTGAAGACGAGTCCCCTTAGCTTTAGAGAACTAGTGAGACTAACAGGAGGGCTATAATCCTGGACTTTGCTCATGAAGAACCTGCACACATTTCCTTACTGCTGAAACCAGGTGGAGAAAGCAGACTGAAACTGCACAGGATTTTGTCTGGTTTCCCTCAACTGCCCTAGCCAAACCCAAGCACTTGCTCCAGCCCCACTTGCCTTGCAACACAGCTCCACATGAGGACAAGAGCGGCAGCAGCCAAAAGGCATGCTTAGTTGTGAGGAACAGAACCAGCTCAGACCCAGAGTGGCATTGAAAAGGGTGGGAACGGTCAATACAGGTGCTTAAGGAGGTGACACATCAGAAGTAGTATGTGACTTTGACCTGTGTCAGGACTGCCACAGCCATACCCTGACTGACGCTGAAGATGCACAACAGAACCTCTTACCCTAGCGCTGCTCCCTTGAGGCTGAGGGTGGTGGTGAGGGAAAAAGGTGAGCACACACTTAAGAGGGAACAGAACAAGCTCAGACCCGACCCTCAGGACTTCTGCTTCAGCAACTTGGGACCTGCTCCCACTGTGAATAGTGAGGTGTTGGCCACTGATCAGAGGAGAAGCAATGGTTCACATCTGGCTCTGATCCTAGCTCCCCTCTCCCCTCCATCTTCAGCCCCACCTCTTCCCAAGGTGAGAGCAGACTGTATAGGGACTCTACCACACAAAGATAACTATTTCAAGACAACAGCTAACTTTTACCTAATTCTATAGAGACAGAGAAAGCTAAGCAAAACATGAAGACAGAGGAATTTGTTTCCATTGAAAGAACAAGATAAAATTCCTGATAAAAACTAGTTAAATAGAAATAACTTATTTAAAAGAGAGTTTAAAACAAATTTTTAAGTCAACCTTAATGAGCTATTGCTGCATACCTGTCAGAATGTCTATAAATCAAAAAGTCTAAAAACAATAAATGTTTATGAGGGTAAGGAGAAAAAGGAACCCTTGAACAATGTTGGTAGTTGTAAAATGGTGCAGTCACTATGAAAAATAGTATGTAGGTTTCACAAAACACTAAAAATAGAACTATCATATAATCCAACAATTCCACTGCTGGGCCTATATCCATCCAAGGAAAACAAAAACACTAAACTGAAAACATACATGCAGCCTAATGTTCATGGCAGTGTTATTTACAATAGCCAAGATATAGAAGCAACATAAGTGTCCTTCAACAAATAACTAGATGAAGAAACTATGGTATACACACACACACACACACACACACACACACACACACAGAGGAATATTACTCACTCAAAAAAATACTAAAATTCTGCCGTTTGCAGCAACATGGATAGACTTAGCAAATATCATGTTTAGTGAAATAAGTTGGAAAGAGAAAGTTGAATACTCTGTTATCACTTACATATGGAACCTAAAAAATAAAACAAATGGATAAATACAACAAAACAAATACAGTCACAGATACAGAGAACAAACTAACAGTTTCCAGTGGAGAGAGAGAAAGTTGAAGGGGCAAGATAGGGGTAGGGAATTAACAGGTACACGCTACTGTATAAAATAAATATGCAACAAGAACATATTGAACAGCCACTATTTTTTTTTTTACAATGGAGGCTTTTGTATTTTTGTGGTTAACATTATTTATATGAAAAATTATCTTTGCATAGTCTCTTTTTTTTACAGCACTATAGAAGTTTAATGTGTACAGAACAATGATTTCACTTACATGTATCATGAAATGTTATATATTCACTATTAATTCATTATATTTAGTCAATATTCATTGTCAGTTATACATACTACCAATTTAAAACATATCTCATCCTAGTTCATATACAATTGACATAAATACTTTGTACATTTCCCAACTGAATGGCTTTTTTTTTTCATCCCACCCTCTCCCTCTCCCAAAGTCCGAAAGACTGTTCTATACATCAGTGTCTCTTTTGCTGTCTCGTATACAGGGTTATTGTTATCATCTTTCTAAATTCCATAAATATGCATTAGTACACTGTATTAGTGTTTTTCTTTCTGGCTTACTTCACTCTTTATAATAGGCTCCAGTTTCATCTACCTCATTAGAACAGATTCAAAGGTATTCTTTTTAATGGCTGAGTAATAATCCATTGTGTATATGTACCACAGCTTTCTTATCCATTCGTCTGCTGATGGACATCTAGGTTGCTTCCATGTCCTGGCTATTATAAACAGTGCTGCGATGAACATTGGGGTACTGAACAGCCACTATTTTATAATTTTAAATGGACATATAATATTTAAAATGTTCAATCATTATGTTCTATATTTGAAACTAATATTTTATTATAAATCAACTATACTTCAATTAAAAAAAAAAAGAATTAGAGGTTAAAAATAAAAAAAAACTTTGTTATTGGCAAGCCTTAGGGTGACAGGTATGATCATGTCTCAACTGAAACTCTATAATGGAGGGCAGTCATAAACCATTCTAGTCATCCCAACCACCTGTGCATATTCAAAGTCATGAATCAGTAACCTATTAGAATACTTAGAGAGGCTTAGTTTAACTGTCTTCACTTCTTAATAGTAATGGTAAACATATAACAGGTAGGTGATCATTTCATTACTTTCTACTTCATTCACAGAAACACACACCACTCAAAAGAATGCAGGTATTAGATAATTTTAGAATGAAAGAGAGGGGTTCTTAATTTAAGTTTCCTAATTTACAAAAAGGAGGAAATAGTTACTCATAGAGTTTAAGTGACTCTTTCATTGTCACAAGCTAAAGTGGTCAGAGCTAATAATTGACTTTTTTGGTATCTATACACTATGAAGAGTTGACTCATTGGAAGAAGACTCAGATGCTGGGAGGGATTGGGGGCAGGAGGAGAAGGGGACGACAGAGGATGAGATGGCTGGATGGCATCATTGACTCAATGGATGTGAGTCTGAGTGACCTCCGGGAGTTGGTGATGGACAGGGAGGCCTGGCGTGCTGCAATTCATGGGGTCGCAAAGAGTCGGACACGACTGAGCAACTGATCTGATCTGATCTGATACACTACGACTTTTGTCTTTTGCTGATCATTGTTTCTAATAATTCAATACCCATTTTGCCTCAAATCAAATCCAGTTAGTAATGACTTAAGAATGCATCTTCGTGTACTTTAATATTTTCGGTTGAGAACATGTAGAATATATTTTAGTTTAGAGCTCTTAAAGGTTTGTGGTTCCAGCAAAAAAAAAAAAAAAATTCATTGGGCAGGATCACTTAGTTTAGTTTGAAAATTTAGTTTCCAAGACTTAAAGACATAAACTGTGATGGTCCACTCTTTTTAAATACCAAAGGAGAAACATAACAGCAGAATGTGGGTCTATTATATTGCTGACCATCCGGTATGAATTTTATCATCTTCAACAACCCAGGCAACACAGAGTAGATAAAGTAGATGATCATGTCTATAAATTGCCCCACTACAAAAGGCATTCTTCATGAGAACAATCCCAAAAATCAGGAGCATTTGCAAAAGCTCTCAAGACAAAATTGTCAAAAGAATCACTACATGTCTCCAAATTCAAAACTGACATAAGCATACAGTAGAGAACCATCTGTGATGTTTTATGATAGTGTGTTGAGAAAAAAATAATATTACAATAGGCTTTTCCCAATATTTCCCCTCAGCAATATTTTAACAACGATAAGCAAAAAAGACTATATAATGTATATTGAGGGATTGAAGAGCAGGAAAAGATTGTATAGGGTGACTCTCTGATTCTTTAGAAAATGTGAAGAATTTGAATGGGTAGCAACACAAATTGAAGAATATCTCAGGCAGGAAAAATATCATCAGCAAAGGCCTGTACACCTTCCTGAATTAAAGCATTTTTGTATTGTCATTTCTAGGAATTTAATCATATACTTCTTTTCAAATCAGTGCCTAAAATATAGTTCATCTATCCCAGTAGGTTGGTTAATATTTCATACTGGAAGTTATTCTTTTTGTCTTTTATCACATAATGATACCCTGTTGCTGATGTATAATAAATATTATATTAA
This sequence comes from Tragelaphus eurycerus, assembly GCA_935064755.1. Lineage (NCBI taxonomy): Eukaryota > Metazoa > Chordata > Mammalia > Artiodactyla > Bovidae > Tragelaphus > Tragelaphus eurycerus. The sequence continues at coordinate 249,318 of CAKXYN010000272.1, forward strand.
GGATAACTCTATCTCATATTTGCACATAAACTTTCTGAACAGCTCTTGGGCATAATACCCAATGAAAAAATCTTACATTACATACACAGGTGACTAAATTTATTAGTAATATGAAGGAAAACAATGTTGGAAGAAAACCTAATCTGTGGACAAAAATATAATTATGTTAATCCTAGACCCAGGAGTTTCAATTTACACAATGCAGTACAATGTACTGTGAGACTAACAGCTAAAGTACCAGATAAAATATGAAGTTGCAAAATCACATTATCAATCTGCTTCTAAAGTATGCTTTAACTTTTTAAAAAAATTTCACAGTTATTAAACTATGTGAGTTAAATTAAACTGGACAATATTTAATTCTATAATATAGCAAGGAATCATTTCCAGGGAAATTTTGACAACGATCAACAACCTGTCCCCATTCATTAGAGAGAGACAGAATGAAAACCACAATCACAGAAAACTAACTGAAATGATTACATGGATCACAGCTTGGTGTAACTTAATGAAACTATGAACCATGCCATATAGGGCCAACCAAGATGGACGGGTCATGGTGGAGAGTTCTGACAAAACGTGGTCCACTGGAGAAGGGAATGGCAAACCACTTTAGCATTCTAGACATGAGAACCACATGAACGGTATGAAAAGGCAAAAAGATATGATACTGAAAGACAAACCCTCAGGTCAGTAGGTGTCCAATATACTAGTAGAGAAGAGTGGAGAAATAACTTCAGAAGGAATGAAGACACTGAGCCAAAGCATGAATGACACACAATTGTGAATGTGTATGGTGGTGACAGTAAAGTCCAATACTATAAAGAACAATATCTCATAGAAATTTGGAATGTTAGGTGCATGAGTCAAGGCAAATTAGACCTGGTCATGGAGAAGGCAATGGCACCCCCCTCCAGTACTCTTGCCTGGGAAATCCCAAGGACGAAGGAGCCTGGTAGGCTGTAGTCCATGGGGTCGCTAAGAGTCAGACACGACTGAGCGACTTCACTTTCACTTTTCACTTTCATGCACTGGAGAAGGATATGGCAACCCACTCCAGTGTTCTTGCCTGGAGAATCCCAGGGATGGGGGAGCCTGGTGGGCTGCTGTCTATGGGGTCGCACAGAGTCAGACATGACTGAAGCGACTTAGCAGCAGCAGACCTGGTCAAACATGAGATGGCAAGGATGAACACTGACATTTTAGGAATCAGTGAACTAAAACAGACAGGAATAGGTAAATTTAATTCAGAGTAGTGAAAAAGTTGGCTTAAAGCTCAACATTCAGAAAACGAAGATCATGGCATCCGGTCCCATCACTTCATGGGAAATAGATGGGGAAACACTGGAAACAGTGTCAGACTTTATTTTGGGGGGCTCCAAAATCACTGCAGATGGTTATTGCAGCCATGAAATTAAAAGACACTTACTCCTTGGAAGGAAAGTTATGACCAACCTAGATAGCATATTCAAAAGCAGAGACATTACTTTGCCAACAAAGGTCCGTCTAGTCAAGGCTATGGTTTTTCCTGTGGTCATGTATGGATGTGAGAGTTGGACTGTGAAGAAAGCTGAGTGCTGAAGAATTGATGCTTTTGAACTGTGGTGTTGGAGAAGACGCTTGAGAGTCCCTTGGACTGCAAGGAGATCCAACCAGTCCATTCTGAAGGAGATCAGCCCTGGGATTTCTTTGGAAGGAATGATGCTAAAGCTGAAACTCCAGTACTTTGGCCACCTCATGGGAAGAGTTGACTCACTGGAAAAGACTCTGATGTTGGGAGGGATTGGGGGCAGGAGAAGAAGAGGACGACAGAGAATGAGATGGCTGGATGGCATCACCGACCCAATGGACGTGAGTCTGAGTGAACTCCGGGAGATGGTGATGGACAGGGAGGCCTGGCATGCTGTGATTCATGGGGTCGCAAAGAGTCGGACATGACTGAGCGACTGAACTGAACTGACCATTATATCTACTACTGTGGGCAAAAATACCTTAGAAGAAATGGAGTAGCTCTTATAGTCAAAATTCAGTACTTGGGGACAATCTCAAAAATGACAGAATGATCTTTGTTCATTTCCAAGGAAACCCATTCAATATGATAATAATCTAAGTCTATGCCCAACTGCTAATGCCAAAAAAGCTGAAGTAGAATGGTTCTATGAAGACCTACAAGATCTTCTACAACTAATACAAAAAAAAAAAAAGATGTCCTTTTCATCACAGGGGACTGGAATACAGAAGGAGGAAATCAAGAAATACCTAGAGTAACAGGCAAGTTTGTCCCTGGAATACAAAATGAAACAGGGCAAAGGCTAACAGAGTTTTGCCAAGAAATAGCAAACACCCTCTTCCAACTACACAAAAGAGGACTTAACACATGGTCATCTCCAGATGGTCAATATTGAAATCAGATTGATTATATTCTTTGTAGCTAAAGATGGAGAAACTCTATACAGTAAGCAAAAACAAGACTTGTAGTTGACTGTGGGTTAGATCATGAACTCCTTATGGCAAAATTCAGCATAAAATTAAAGAAAGTAAGGAAAACCAATAGGCTGTTCAGGTATGACCTAAATTAAATCCCTTACAATTATATGGGGGAAGTGACAAATAGATTCAAGGGATTATATCTGATATACAGAGTGCCTGAAGAACTATGGACAGAGTTTATAAAATTGTACAAGAGATCAAAACCACCCACAAGAAAAAGAAATGCAGGAAGGCAAAATAATTGTCTGAGGAGGCATTGCAAATATCTGAGAAAAGAAGAGAAGCAAAAGGCAAATGAGAAAAGGAAAGATATATCCATCTTAGGGCAGAGTTCCAAAGAATGGCAAGGAGAGATACAAAAGTCTCCTTGGTGAACAAGGCAAAGATATAAAGGAAAAAAATAGAATGGGAAATACTAGAGATCTCTTAAAGAAAATTATAGATACCAAGGGAACATTTCATGCACATGGGCACAATAAAGGACAGAAACAGTATGGACCTAACAGAAGCAGAAGATATTAAGAAGAAGTGGTAAGAATACACAGAAGAACTATACAGAAAAGGTCTTAATGACCCGGATAACCACAACGGTGTGATCACTCACCTAGAACCAGACATCCTGGAATGTGACATCAAGTGGGCCTTAAGCACTGTGGTTATTGTTGACTCACTCCGTCCTGTCTGATGCTTTGCAATCCCATGGACTGCAGCATGCCAGGGTTCCCTGTCCTTCACCATCTCCCAGGGTTTGTTAAAACTCATGTCCACTGAGTCAGTGATTCCATCCAAGCATCTCATCCTCTGTTGTCCCTTATCCTCCTGCCTTCAAACTTTCCTTCTACCTGCCTTCAATCTTCAATGTAGAAAACATTACTACAAACAAAGCTAGTGGAGGTGATGGAATTCCAGCTAAGCTATTTCAAAGCCTGAAAGATGATGCTGTGAAAGTACTGCACTCAATATGCCAGCAAATTTTGAAAACTCAGCAGTGGCCACAGGACTGGAAAAGGTCAGTTTTCATTCCAATCCCAAAGAAGGGCAATGCTAAACAATGTTTAAACTACCAAACAATTATGCTCATTTCACATGCTAGCAAGGTAATGCTTAAAATCCTTCAAGCTAGGCTTCAACTGTACAAGAATCAAGAACTTCCAGATGTTCAAGGTAGATTTAGAAAAGGCAGAGGAACCAGATATCAAATTGCTAACAGCTGGATCATAGAAAAAAACAAGGGAATTTCAGAAAAAAATTATCACTGAAGAATGACTATGCTAAAGCCTTTGTGTATATCACAACAAACTGGAAAATTCTTCAAGAGATGGGAATACCAGATTACCTTATCTGTCTGCTGAGAAACCTGTATGCAGGTCAAGAGGAAACAGTTAGAACAAGATGTCGAACAACAGACTAGTTCCAACTTGGGAAAGGAGTACATCAAGGCTCTATATTGTCACCCTGTTTATTTAACTTTTATGCAGAGTAAGTCATGAAAAATGCCAGGCTGGATGAAGCACAAGCTGGAATCAAGATTGCCGGGAAAAATATCAATAACCTCAGATATGCAGATGGCACCACCCTAATGGCAGAAAGAGAAGAAGAACTAAGGAGATTCTTGATGAAGGTGAAAGAGGAGAAAGAAAAAGCTGGCTTAAAACTCCACATTCTAAAAACTAAGATCATGAAAAATAAATTAAAAAAAAAAAAAAGTAAGATCATGGCATCTGGTCCCATTACTTCATGGCAAATAGATGGGAAACAATGGAAACAGTGAGAGACTTTATTTGGGGGGCTCCAAAGTCACTGCAGATGGTGACCACAGCCATGAAATTAAAAGACGCTCACCCCTTGGAAGAAAACTACTTTACCAACAAAGGTCAGTCTAGTCAAAGCTATGGTTTTTCCAGTAGTCATATATGGATGTGAGAGTTGGGCCATAAAGAAGACTGAAGGCCAAAGAATTGATGCTTTTGAACTGTGGTGCTGGAGAAGACTCTTGAGAGTACCTTGGACAGCATGGAGTTCAAACCAGTCAATCCTAAAGGAAATCAACTGTGAATATTCACTGGAAGGACTGATGCTAAAACTGAAGCTCCAATACTTTGGTCACCTGATGCGAAGAGCTGACTCACTGGAAAATACCATGATGCTGGGAAAGATTGAGGACGGAGGAGGAGAAGGGGACGACAGAGGATGAGATGGTTGGATAGTATCATTGACTCAATGGACAGGAGTTTGAGCAAACTCAGGGAGATAGCGAAGGAATTGGACGCAACTGAGCAACTGAACAACAACAAATCAACAACCTGAGAGTGGGGAGGGAATATATTCTTAGGCTGAGGACTGAGAACGGATCAGAACCTCTGAACAAATAAACTGAAAAAAAATGCCAAAATTATTTACAATTTTCTGGAGCACACACAAATAATAATCCATATGTCTAAGCAGTATCACCAGAGGTTCTATGATACTTAGAATAAGCAGAATTAGAAAAGCCACAAATTGAATTTTATAACATTTCTCACATCCAGGTTTACACTAAATTCACTAGGAATTATCTTAGCCTAAATATAATACCATTTAAAATATAAAGACCCCAACATTAAAAAGCAAATTCTAACTGCCATTTTGTTTTGAAGGATGTATTTTCACACTGCAGCCCAAGTTTCAACAATAATCCCCACTAGAGTTCAGGAAACTAGATATGTAATCAATTATTCTTTTTGAAATGCTGAGTAAACCAATATATGTACAAAACTTCATTCATTACTTACCTATCAAAGAATATAAACATAGGTCACTTTTCAACTAATTTTTACATAGTCATTAAGAGATTTGACTATGTAGCAGTCAAATATTTGATAAAAAATCTACAACTAAAATTAGTTCTATAAATAAGGTGGTATCATTTGGGAAAAATACTAACAGTGTGAATCACTACCCAAAAAAAGCTCTTACCTTCTATACAACTTTAATGAACTCCTGCCTTTATAAGGTAATATTAACTAGATAGACATTTTTCAAGCCTTAGAAGAGAAGCAGAATAACACAAAGAAACCAGATGAGGCACTGAGTAAACAATGTTTTGATATCTACAAAATCATTTAAATCAGAATTCCTTATTTTAATTCATAAAAGCAGACATTGAAGCATAATTCATAGTTGAATAAAAATAAACCAAAGCATTCTGAAAATGTAGATGTTTTCTCAGGTAATGCACCTTGTGTGATAAATAAGTAGTTACAGTTGACCCTTAAATAATGTGGGTTTGAACTATGTTGGTCTGCTTATACGATTTTTTTTTCAATAATTACGTTAGAAAAATCTTTACAATTTTGTGACAATTTAAAAACTTGCAGATGAACCATGTAACCTAGAAATATGTGAAAAAAAATTAAGAAAATAGGTAAGTTGTGAATGCACAAAATATATGTGGATAGACATATAGCATACAAATATGAGTTAATCAACTGTCTGTTATCCATAAGGCTTCCTGTCAACAATAGGCTATTAGTCAAGTTTTGGAGAAGTCAAAGTTTACATGTAGATTTTCAAGTGATCTAGGGGTTGATCACCCTGACCTCTGTGTGGTTCAAGGGTCAACTGTACTCTCTCTTGTCACAAAAATGCATTGTAATTCACTCATCTTGTAGGTTTGAACCAAAATTTCTAATAGATATACTGAGTTAGTGATGTTACATGATACAAATTAAATTTAACTATTTTTAGATTTAACCTTTTTTTATCACTGATAGGTAGCCTATGTCGTTGATATGATAAAATTTTTCAGTTGAAAGTAAATAATTATGGAAGCTATTTAGGGCAGTAATTGTGTCTCTTTATTAGCAGCATCTTCCCTATTCCTCACACAGTGTGTAAAAGGCAGTAGGTAAATATTTGCTAAATTAAGCAATTCATTTAAAAGTTGGATCATAGTAAGAAAAGTACATAATAAACAATGAAAGTAACTGTGTAAAGCAGACGAAAAGGAGAATGTAGGTAATAGAAAACAAACTTCCCTCTGCTAGCTGAACAAATATATGGTTTGCAAATATTAAAGAAATTTTAAAAGCCTTCATAGTCATTAATAAAGATTTTGTATTCCTTACATGAATATTTATAATACTACCTTGGCTTCTCTTTGCATTATATTTTAAATGATACTTCATAAATGTTAAATGATGGTTTTCATTGAGGCTAAGGTAGAATATCTGTGAGGACACACTAAGACTCAATGATCAACAGATTCCAGAACACATACTTTGGAGAACATAATAGCCTCTTGCTCTGAGGGAAGAGTTTAATGCCAGTTTCTATAGCATATACCACAGTGATTCTAGAAAGTAGACTTTTTCAAAGCTACATCTTATTGAGAAATTCCTCATTATTTCCCCAACTGACCAAAGAAGGACATGCGGGCAAATATACATGTCCATCATTAACCATCCTATAACTGCTGCACAGATGTCCTGACCATGTTATTATCCAAATAGCTTCGATATTGCCACAGCATCCTAATAAGGCATAAAATGTCCCTCTTTATAATACAGACATGTATGTATCTTAATAACGATACAACAGAATGATATCTTAAATATGGTATCTGCCAGCCTTCTATGAAATCTCTTGTCCAACCCTCCTTAAGAAAAACTATCTTCACATATGCATTAAATATAGGATTTAACTCAATGCTATGGGGATAGCATTGTACCAATGGCAATGGAGAGCTCAAAAGAAGTTTACGCCATGATTTTTGCCTCTAAAAATCTTAAATTCTAACCAGAGAAATAAGATTTATACACATAAAATGGTCATCTTGTCAAATGTACAGAAGTAATAACAATACGCATAAAAACATGACAATGTATTGAGTTTTTAATAGGAAATGTTTTACCAAGCATTTTTCTTGCCTTTTCTCATTTAATTCTCACAAAAATCCAGTAATTCTTTTTTTATTATCTCCACTGTACCGATAAAGAAAATCTAAGCCCCAGAAAGCTAAACATATTATCCAAGTTCACACCTCTGGAGGAGACAATATTCTATCACAGTTCCAATCTTGAAAGACGGTGCTGGGAAACACTATATCTCGTAAGACTTTGTGGATTGAAGCAGGCAGCAGGCGGTGCCTACACCGGGGCTCAAGACAAGACTTAGGTATGGATGATGCATTAATGAAAACCTTGATCACTGCCCTGATGAATTTGATTGACTAACTTGGGAAATGGAGGCATACAAGTTCTAGAGAAGAAACAGAATATAAAAATATATCTAAAATACTATCCTGGAAGCATAATAAACTAAGTGATAATTTCAAAAGGTTGACATTTATGGAAATCAAAAGACATGAAGAGAAGAAAGTGACTTATATGAGTAATCGTAGTGGACACAGATCAAAGAAAGAGATCAAAAATCCAAGAAATATCAGACACAAGTCAAAAGGCTTTGCTGCCTGGTAAAATCTGGACACTTTATTGACTGTGAGTTCCTGGAAGGCAAATAGTAACAACAATAAGACAATAATTTAGACGATCTTCATGTGAAAAAAAAAAAAAAAGCAATATGCCAACTGGATCACTCCAAAGGATAGAATTAGCTTCTTGGCAGGCAAGAAGACAATCTTACCCTTTAGAATTCACTACTGAAAAGAACTTCAGAGGAGCTTTCAAATGGGAAATGGGGAGTTTAATAGATAAAGAATCACACTTCTGCAAGATAAAAAAACAAAGTTCTTGCAAACTTTTTTGAAATTGATTCTAAAACCGTATGTATATACTTAACACTACTGTACACTTAAAAATGGTTAAGATAGTAGATTTTATATATTTATTAACCATAGTTTTAAAATAGGAAGATAAATAATTTTAGGTGGAATGTACTATACTGTATAGGTAGTGATTGCTCATTTTTGTAAGTACTCTTCTAGGAAACATTATATAGTTTATGTTAAGAAGCACTGCACTAAACAGAAGGTTGAATCAGAGACCTTGGAAGGTCCTTTCCAAATTCAAGGCTTTAAGATTTAATCATTAAATTCTTCTTCTGGATTGTTTACAAGTCAATTCTCATAGGAGTAAATAACCAAAGGAGACAGAGAAACAATTTCTCCAAAGAGGTAATAATTTAATAAAAATAACAAATCCCTATTATATGAGTTTCCCAAAGCTGCCATACAAAGTAACACAAACTGTGTGGCTTACACACTAGAAATTTATCATCTCACATTTCTGAATTCTATCAGTCTGAAATCAAGGTGTTCGTGGAGCCATGGTCCCTCTGACACCTATGGGAAGAGGCAAGAGTCCTTCCTTGCCTCTTCCCAGCTTCTGATGGTTTGCTAGCTGTCTTTAGTGTTCCTTGGCTTGAAGTTACACAACTCAGCTACAAACTCCAATCTCTGCCTTTGTCATCATGCTGTCCCCCATATATCTGTGTCTTCACATGGTCTTTTTGAATATAAGCACAACAGTCATACTGGTTTGGGGGCACCACCCTAATCCAATATGATCTTGTCTTAACATTTTTCAAGGACCCTTTGTTCAAATAAGGTTATATTAGGAAATACTGGGGGTTAGGACTTCAATATTATGAGGACTGTAATTCAACTCATTTTCAAGATCTTTAGCACTACCTTGATACCACTTTCTATGGAAAGATAAGATGAGCTGTAATGAGTTTCTAGAAACTCATACCCCAGTCCAGCAACAAAGAGTTCAGGCAATACTATACAACTACTCCAAGATGTGATCAAGAATTTCAAAGAAAAACAGGATAGACTAACAGTTGTGTAAGCAAACCAAAGGGAGATCATCACAAAAGAGGGAGACTGAAGAAAGGCTTTCAATGAGCTACTGATTAACATTTTCAAGCAACTTGATATAATTGTGTAAAACTGACAAATTAAAATGATACCCAGCTATACAGGAAATTCTTTAGCCACAGCTCACAATAAACTGTAACACAATATTCAAATTGCTGCTACCAAAATGAAGCAAATACCAAATGCTAGGTGTACACAGTAGGGAAGTGATAGGTAGTTCTATATTGTCTTTACAGCCTCATCCGCACAGAGAAATCCTATTGTTACCATAGTAGGTTGTCTACAAAAGAATAACAACATGCTCAGGGAAGTATTCCTCAGACATTTCTACACTGTGCAAATCTTAAAGAAGTGTTAGGCACTTCTACATGCGCCTAACAAATTGTGGGAACTCACTCAACTTAACAGAAGTTGATAGTCCAGTTTCTTAAAATTCATACTACATTTAAGTTTCAGGCAATATTTGATACAAATAAAATTAAAATGACAGAGAAAATAACACAGTTTCCTCAGCCATCAGGGAGGAGTGGAATTTTCCACTTTTTTTTTTTTTTTCCCAAAAAAGCAAAATAGTTCCAGAAAAACATTTACTTTTGCTTTGACTATGCCGAAGCCTTTGACTGTGTGGATCACAATAAACTCTGAAAAATTCTGAAAGAGATGGGAATAGCAGACCACCTGACCTGCTTCCTGAGAAATCTGTATGCAGGTCAAGAAGCAACAGTTAGAACTGGACACGGAACAACAGACTGCTTCCAAATAGAGAAAAGAAAACATCATATTGTCACCCTGCTTATTTAACTTATATGCAGAGTACATCATGAGAAATTCTGGGCTGGATGAAGCACAAGCTGGAATAAAGGTACCGGGAGAAATATCAATAACCTCAGATATGCAAATGACACCATCCTTATGACAGAAAACAAAGAAGAACTAAAGAGCCTCTTGATGAAAAGGCTGGCTTAAAGCTCAACATTTAGAAAACTAAGATCATGGCATCCGGTCCCATCACTTCATGGCAAATAGATGGGGAAACAATAGAAGCAGTGAGAGACTTGTATTTCTTTGGGCTCCAAAATCACTGCAGATGGTGACTGCAGACATGAAATTAAAAGACCCTTGCTCCTTGAAAGAATAGGAAACAGACCAACCTAGAGAGTATATTAAAAAGCAGAGACATTACTTTACCAACAAAGTTCGATCTAGTCAAAGCTATGTTTTTTCCAGTAGTCATGTAAGAATGGGAGAGTTGGACTATAAAGAAAGCTGAACACCAAAGAATTGATGCTTTTGAACTGTGGTGTTAAAGAAGACTCTTGAGATCCCTTGGACTGCAAGGAGATCCAACCAGTCCATCCTAAAGGAAATCAGTCCTGAATATTCATTGGAAGGACTGATGCTGAAGCTGAAACTCCAATACTTTGGCTACCTGATGCAAAGAAACAACTCATTGGAAAAGACTCTGATTCTGGGAAAGACTGAAGGCAGGGGGAGAAGGGGATGACAGAGGAAGAGATGGTTGGATGGCATTACCTATGTGATGGACATGAGTTTGAGTAAACTCTGGGAGTTGGTGATGGACAGGGAAGCCTGGTATGCTGTAGTCCATGGGGTCACAAAGAGACTTGACTGAGCAACTGAACTGAACTGAAGCTGGTATCTCAAGAAGAGTCCAGAGATGCCTATCTTAACAATGCCCCAGATGTCTGACCTGGCACAGAGTTTCAGTCCTAAATGAGGTACAGTAGCAAGCCAATCAGTGTCTCATCCTGGTTATGTGCAGAATCAAAATTCCTGTGCTAGATTTGTCCGTTTATAAACACCTCTGATGTTGTTCTTCAGTCTCTAAGCCCTGTCTGACTTTTTGCAACCCGTGGACTGCAGCATGCCAGGCTTTCTGTCCTTCACCATCTCCCAGAGTTTACTCAAACTCATGTCCATTGAGTGAGTGATGCCATCCAACCATCTCATCCTCTGTTGCCCCCTTTTCCTGATGCCCTCATGAGAAATACTCTATTCTTTTCTGGGTATTGTGGACAACAAATATTCTTCATATTTTGCCAACCAGGAACCTGAATATAATTTTCCCTCTCCCACATGGTACACAAGGCCTAGAGAACTCCATGGTATACATGGTCCACAGAGCCTGGAGAATTCCATGGACAAAAGAGCCTTGGGTCGCAAAGAGTCGCACAGGACTGAGTGACTAACACACACATGATACATATTCACCAAGCACAAAAACATCCCAGGAATAACAGTATAATTCATGAATAATATTAATGATTTGCAAATACTTGTCTAGGATGTGTTCACATTTAAAACATTTTTAAATTAAAAAAAGAAATTTCAATTTAAAGTACAAATAGCAATTTATTTCTATTTGTTATTACACATCTGAAAGATGGATGTGTCCTCACATCACATTATCCATTATATCAGATTGCAAACTAAGTCTTCAAAATTGCTTGCTTTAGTGTTGAGTTTAGTGTTCAGTTCAGTTCAGTCACTCAGCCATGTCTGACTCTTTGTGACCCCATGAATCGCAGCACGCCAGGCCTGCCTGTCCATCACCAGCTCTCGGAGTTCACTCAGACTCACATCCATCGAGTCAGTGATGCCATCCAGCCATCTCATCCTCTGTCATCCCCTTCTCCTCTTGCCCCCAATCCCTCCCAGCATCAGGGTCTTTTCCAATGAGTCAACTCTTCCCATGAGGTGGCCAAAGTACTGGAGTTTCAGCTTTAGCATCATTCCTTCCAAAGAAATCCCAGGGCTAATCTCCTTCAGAATGGACTGGTTGGATCTCCTTGCAGTCCAAGGGACTCTCAAGAGTCTTCTCCAACACTACAGTTCAAAAGCATCAATTTTTTGGCGCTCAGCTTTCTTCACAGTCCGACTCTCACATCCATATATGACCACTGGTTTAGTGTTACTTGTTATAAAATGATTCCTTACACAATTAGACACAACATAAGATCACATACAAGTGATAATTACTGACTAGTAATTAAAATAAATCCCCAGAGGAAATAATAAAAATTAAGGAATATAACTCTTTTTTAGCATTTTGTATACTACCACACAATTGCACTCATTTCACATGCTAGCAAAGTAATGCTCAAAATTCTGCAAGCCAGGCTTCAACAATATGTGAACTGAGAACTTCCAGATGCTCAACCTGGATTTAGAAAAGGCAGAGGAATCAGAGATCAAATTGCAAGCATCCACTGGATCATAGAAAAAGCAAAGGAATTGCTGAAAACATCTACTTCTGATTCACTGACTACTCTAAAGCCTGTGACTGCATCAGATCAGATCAGTCGCTCAGTTGTGTCCGACTCTTTGCAACCCCATGAACTGCAGCACACCAGGCCTCCCTATCCATCACCAGCTCTCGGAGGTCACTGAGACTCACATTCATCGAGTCAGTGATACCATCCAGCCATCTCATCCTCTGTCGTCCCCTTCTCCTCCTGCCCTCAATCCCTCCCAGCATCAGAGTCTTCTCCAATGAGTCAACTCTTCACATGAGGTGGCCAAAGTACTGGAGTTTCAGCTTTAGCATTATTCCTTCCAAAGAAATCCCAGGGTTGATCTCCTTCAGAATGGACTGGTTGGATCTCCTTGCAGTCCAAGGGACTCTCAAGAGTCTTCTCCAACAACACAGTTCAAAAGCATCAATTCTTCGGTGCTCAGCCTTCTTCACAGTCCAGCTCTCACATCCATACATGACCACAGGAAAGACCATAGCCTTAACTAGGCGAACCTTTGTTGGCAAAGTGATGTCTCTGCTTTTGAATATGCTATCTAGGTTGGTCATAACTTTCCTTCCAAGGAGTAAGCGTCTTTTAATTTCATGGCTGCAGTCACCATCTGCAGTGATTTTGGAGCCCAGAAAAATAAAGTCTTACACGGTTTCCACTGTTTCTCCATCTATTTCCCATGTAGTGATGGGACCAGATGCCATGATCTTCGTTTTCTGAATGTTGAGCTTTAAGCCAACCTTTTCACTCTCCACTTTCACTTTCATCAAGAGGCTTTTTAGCCCCTCTTCACTTTCTGCCATAAGGGTGGTATCATCTGCATATCTGAGGTTATTGATATTTCTCCCAGCAATCTTGATTCCAGCTTGTGTTTCCTCCAGTCCAGCATTTCTCATGATGTACTCTGCATATAATTTAAACAAACATGGTGACAATATACAGCTTTGACGTACTCCTTTTCCTATTTGGAACCAGTCTGTTGTTCTATGACCAGTTCTAACTGTTGCTTCCTGACCTGCATACAGATTTCTCAAGAGGCAGATCAGGTGGTCTGGTATTCCCATCTCTCTTTGACTGCATGTATCACTACAAACTGTGGAAAATTCTTGAAGAGATGGGAGCACCAGATTGATCACCTTACTTGCCTCCTGAGAAACCTATATGCATGTCAAGAAGCAACAGTTAAAACTGGATATGGAATAACCAACTGGTTCAAAATTGGGAAAAGAGTACATCAAGCCTGTTTATTGTTACCCGGGTTATTTAACTTATATACAAGAGTAGATCACACACAATGCCAGGCTGGATGAAGTATAAGCTGGAATCAAGATTGCCAGGAGAAATAGCAATAACCTCAGATATGCAGATGGCACCATCATTATGGCAGAAAGCAAAGAGGAACTAGAGAGCCTCTTAATGAAGGTGAAAAGAGAGCGAAAAAGCTGGCTTAAAATTCAACATTCTAAAAACTAAGATCAAAAAATAAAAATAAAAACTAGGATCATGGCATCCGGTGCCATCATTCATGGGAAATAGATGGGGAAACAATGGAAACAGTGACAGACTTTTTCTTTGGCTCCAAAATCACTGCAGATGGTCACTGCAGCCACAAAATTAAAAGATCCTTGCTCCTTGAAAGAAAAGATAAAATAAACTTAGACAGCATATTAAAAAGCAGACATTGCCATCAAAGGTCCATATAGTCAAAGCAATGGTTTATCCAGTAGTCATGTGTGGATGTGAGAATCGGACCATAAAAAAGGCTGAGCATGGAAAAATTGATGCTTTTGAACTGTGGTGCTGGAGAGGACTCTCAAGAGTCCCTTGGACAGCAAGGAGATCAAACCAGTTAATCCTAAAGGAAATCAACCCTGAATGTTCACTGGAAGGACTGATACTGAAGTTGAAGTCCAATACTTTGGTCACCTGATGTGAAGAGCCGACTCATTAGAAAAGACCCTGATGCTGAGAAAGACTGAGGCAAGAGGAGAAGGGGATGACAGAGGGTGAGATGGTGGGCAAGCTCCGGGAGATGGTGAAGGACAGGGAAGCCTAGCATGCTGCAGTGCAAGGGGTCACAAAGAGTTAGACACACTGAGCAACTAAACAACAAATTGAAGTATAATTAACATGTTGACAAAAATTAGCACGTATTTAAAGTGTAACAAAAGTTTTGACATATTGTATATTCATAAAACCACCATTGCTGTTGTTTAGTCACTAAGTCATGTCTGACTCTTTGCCACACCATGGACTGTCTGGCTACTCTATCCATGGAATTCTCTAGGCAAGAACACTGGAATGGGTTGCCATTTCCTTCTCCATGGGCTCTTCCCCATCCAGGGATGGAACCAGAGTCTCCTGAATTGGCATGCAAAATTTTTTTTTTTTTAACCACTGAGCCACCTGGGAAGCTCAAAACCATCCCTGTAATCAAGATAATGAACATATCCTTCACCCTCAAGACTTTCTTCCTGCTCCTTTGTAATCCTTCCTCCATTCCTGCCTCCTCCCTTACCCAGGCAAACACTGATTTGCTTTTCACAACAGATTAGTTTGCATTTTCTCAAATTTTACATAAATGAAACTATACAGTATTTTTTTTCTGGCTTCTTTCTCTCAACATAATTACTTTGATGATCATCTGTTTTGTTGACATGAGCATATACATTATCTGTATTCACTAGTATACAGTGAACAATCTATATAATGATTTCATTTTTTAAAATATATATAGTAATGAAAGCTCAAAACACATATGGCAATAAAAGAAACAAAATAGATGTATTAACATGTTAAAAAGTGGTAATCTTAATATTTGAATTGTGGATCCTTTTTGTTTGTCATTATATTGTATCATCACTCGCAAATTTTAATACAATGAATCTGTATTTCTTTTATAAACAGATAAGAAGTATCATTCATAAAAAAAATCTAAGACTTTCATTTTTATTGATTGTTTTATCAAACATTTATTAGTAAATGACTTGATGTGCATCATGCATTATATGGCAGTGTGAGATATGGCTTCTGCCTTCAAGATATTATCCTGACAGATTGTGGTTCAGGAAAAATGAACCGACATTTAAAACAAACTAAAATAGTAGAAATTGAAATTAAAGTCCCTTTCTGATTATTTCACATGAGACTGCACCCAGCTGCTTTCAAAATATCAAAGCTAGTTCACCCATTAGCAAAGCTTATACCTCAAACTATGCCTTTTAGAATTTTGCAAATTTTTTTGCCAAGTGATATATTAAACAAGATTATTACAGTAGCTATCATCATTCTGGTTTTCCCATAGGCAGTCCATTGAAATGTGACAGCCTATATGATCTTAGAGTTTGAAAAACAAACATCTGGACCAGTGTATATGGATATGTATATACGGAGTTATGCATACATGTAGGTTATGCATATACCTACACACACACACTATATATATACATATACATATATTATATATATGAGAGAGAGAGAGAGAGAAAGGGAAGCAGAGGAGTCAGGAAGGAGCCAGAAGAGGCAGGGAGAATGGCGGTAAAGGAGGAGAAGTTGTTTGAAACTTTGATTAAGGATTTGTGTGAACCATTGCTAGCTGTTTCTGGAATTACAAATATGAGTCAGAAAATGATTAAATCTCCAATGAATTTTGAATCTTGGGATAATGATAAAGCTTTGCATAGTATGAATTAGAAGTCACATACTGCAGGCTACATACACAGTTATAAGTAATGAGTTTCCAAATTTGTGATTCAGAAGCAGATAGAGTACTACACGTATTCCTAGAAGCAATGAAGATTTCTGACTTCGTTGATCTAGAAATATTTCCTGGTTGAAGTGTTATTTGAGCTGCAGTTGTGATAAGCATTTATTCTCCTTTAAGTCAGCAGAAACCCTATATAACAAAGGACTGTTAAATGATACAGATATATCTTCCTGTAGAGGAGACATACAGTGCCCACTGCCCTATGCCTGCCTCCCATTCTCACAAATAATAAAAAATTTTCTGCACATGACATTTGAATTCTGCCAAAGAATCTCCCATGAACAAGCTTTAACTGGCTCCTGTGAACTCCTTTCAGTGAGGTCTCAACCTTGGTCCCATCCTATCTTTGACCTGTCTTTCCCTCCAGTCTTAGTAAGAATCCTAATATGTCAGTTTAGTTAGAATTTTCCCAATGTTGTTATCTGATTGCACTGGATATCTGATCAAATTCCTCATCCCTTATCCTGATGTCTAAGCCTTCAGCCTGCCTTCGGCAAGAATCATGTTAAATCAGTCCAGCAAGAATTCCCCTACCTTTGACATCTTACCTAGTTATTTTCCATTCACTGACCCCCTCACTCTGTTCTTTGGTGATAAATCCCCAGCTGTCTTTACCATGTTTGGAGTTGAGCCCAATCACTTTCTCTTATTGTTTACTTCTATTGCAAGAGTGTTGAATAAACCCTTTCTTACCATTTGAAGATATATCAGTGTGATGTTTTCTTTTCAATTAAGAGGGACAATTCTGAATCCAATCTATACAAAGACACCTTGCTTTATCCAGTATGTATGAATACGTTTTTTAAAAATGTAATTTAACTTTATGTAAATCAATTTCTATTTTTCTTTTAATGGGAAAACTTTTCAGTTACCCAACTGATATATATTAATAAGCTATCTCTAATAATTGTGAAGGGTCTGAGTTCACTGTACTCACGCACTAACAAGTTAGCCTGCTAGTTTCTTGGGAGCTGGCAGATGACAAGAGACCCCTGGGTCAGAAACAGACTTCTATTATTTACAGCACAGCAAGCAGCATGACCGTCAGCATGTCTGAAAGCAGCTCCCTATTCCCCTCAAGTTTCACAGAGGTGATACGGATGAACTCGGATGAATGCTTATACATAGTGAGCTGCATTACAAAAGAGAAACCCAGAGGTTAGAGAGCCTGAATCTTTTATTGTGTGCAAAAGGCATGCCTGCCCTTTCCTCTAAAGGAAGACTAGCTCTATTTTCCAAGGCTGATCACTATTCAGACTTCTTTGAAAAGATAAAAGATCCATTAGTGCCTCACTTACAAAATGTTTAGAAATGTGACACACCTTTAGAGAATTATTTCCCAGGACCATTTTGAGTCTACAATCATAAGAATCCTCTTAAGAACATAAGAATAAGGTAATTTATCAAAATATGTATTTTCATATATGACTTTCGCAAAGCCTGGGATACACTTACATATAACAATAAATTCATTACTTAAAGAATGTCAATATCAGTCCCATTTGATGCAAATTCTTAATGGCTGGTTGGTGAGATGAAAATAAACAAGAGAAAACATATTACATTTCTTTGACCAGCTTCAAATTCTGCTCTTCATCCAAAGAGAATTGCAAACTTTTCTACAACTTTGCCTGTCTTCTCTTACTACTTGCTGCTAAGTCGCTTCAGTTGTGTCCGACTCTATACGACTCCATAGACGGAAGCCCACCAGGCTCCCCCGTCCCTGGGATTCTCCAGGCAAGAACACTGGAGTGGGCTGCCATTGCCTTCTCCAATGCAGGAAAGTGAAAAAGTGAAAGTGAAGTCGCTCAGTCGTGTCCGACTCTTCGCGACCCCATGGACTGCAGCCCACCAGGCTCCTCCATCCATGGGATTTTCCAGGCAAGAGTACTGGAGTGGGGTGCCATTGCCTTCTCCGAAAAGAAAGCACTTACTGGGTGACAACTCTAGTGTTAGGCTTTGTGGTATGCGATCTTTCTTCTCTTCTTAATGGTCTAACCTTTCTCCAGTTCCAAACTTATAGTCAACATATAAACCTGGATGTTACACAGAACCTCAGATTTAGCAAAACCAAAATATCATTCCCACATCCCATAATACAAAACCTCAGACTCAAGCAGATTTCAATTTTATTGATTAGACACTGAGAAACAACCAAAGTTTAGCCAAGCATCACATTTCTGGTTTGTAAACATTCTCACAAATCCAAAAAGAAAAGATAGAAGTAATTCATTCTTTCTCTCTCCCCTCCCCATCGCCACCTTTGTCTCCCTCTGTGTGTGTGTGTGTGTGTGTGTGTGTGTGTATGTGTCTGTCTGTCTGTCTGTCTGTCTGTCTCCCACCTCTCATCTTTATATTCTGATAAATTCAACGGGAACTTATAGATGATCAAAATTCATTTATTTTCATTTTATTCCGAAAAAGATACAATCCATCCATCTAAATACATCTTAAATTTTACATATTAAATCTGAGTAAATGTGGGAAAGTAACCTGACAGATTGACAAGACCATAAGTTTTAAAGATAGGGGCAGGGTCCAACATGTTGAAGACTATTCCTTCCCATCTATTTTCCAAGACTGGCATAAAATATGTATTTCAATGGTTGACTTTAGATAAATCTAACAATACTGAACTAATTACTTAAAAGGAATATTGGTTTACAAATTTTCTACTTAATTTTTTAAAATCAAATTGAGTTTCATTTGTGGTATTAGCATTATTTAGACTGACTTACATCTCTTACGACATTTTGTAAGCATTCAAATATTATATAAATTCTTTTCTTTAAATGTGTATTGTTTTTCTTTTGTCTGTTTAGTCACTGTAAAGGGAGTATTTCTGTACAATATGTCTGATATTTTGAATGTATTCTTTTGACATTGCTCTCTGAAAATGACAAGGGAGTTGGATGTCCAAGTTTACAAGATTTTTAACAACTGTATATGCTCCCCATGCTAAATCCCAAATAAAAACCTATAATCTCCACCCCAGGCATCATCAGTGATATTTTAAAATAAATTTTAATTAATTAATTTCTGGATTTAGTTCAGTATATTGCAAACCCATGCCAGGACACAGCACACCAGGCCTCCCTCTCCGTTACCATTCCTGGAGCCTGCTCAAACTCATGTCTGTCCCATCAGTGATGCCATCCAACCATCTTTCTCTCCTGCCCTCTTCTCCCGCCTTCAACCTTTCCCAACATCAGGGGGTTTTCAAATGAGTCTGTTCTTCTCATCAGGTATCCAAAGTATTGGAGTTTCAGCTTCAGCATCAGTCCTTCCAATGAATATTCAGGACTGATTTCATTTAAGATGGACTGGATGGATCTCCTTGCAGTCCAAGGGACTCTCAAGACTCTTCTCCAACACCACAGTTAGAGTAGTCAATTCTTTGGCACTTAGTTTTTGTATAGTCCAACTCTCACCTCCATACATGACTACTGGAAAAACCACAGCTTTGATTAGATGAACTTTGTTGGCAAAGTAATGTCTCTACTTTTTAATATGCTGTCTAGACTGGTCATAACTTTTCTTCCAAGGAGCAAGGGTCTTTTAATTTCATGGCTGCAGTCACCATCTACAGTGATTTTGGAGCCCCAAAAAATAAAAGTCTCTCACTGTTTTCATTGTTTGCCCATCTATTTGCCATGAAGTAATGGGACCAGATGCCCTGATCTTAGTTTTCTGAATGTTGAGTTTTAAACCAACTATTTCACTCTCCTCTTTCACTTTCATCAAGAGGCTCTTTAGATCTTCTTCGCTTTCTGCCATAAGAGTGGTTTCATCTGCGTATCTGAGGTTATTGATATTTCTACCAGCAATCTTGATTCCAGCTTGTGCTTCATCTAGCCTGGCATTTTTCATGATGTACTCTGCATATAAGTTAAACAAGCAGGGTGCCAACATACAGCCTTGATGTACTTCTTTCCTGATTTGGAAGCAGTCTGTTGTTCCATGTCCAGTTCTAACTGTTGCTTCTTGACCTGCATATAGATTTCTCGAGAGGCAGGTCAGGTGGTCTGGTATTCTATCTCTTGAAGAATTTTCCACAGTTTGTTATGATCCACTTAGTCAAAGGCTTTGGCAATGTCAATAAAGCAAAAGTAGATGTTTTTCTGGAACTCTTGCTTTTTCAATGATCCAACAGATGTTGGCCGTTTAATCTCTGGTTCCTCTGCCTTTTCTAAATCTAGCTTGAACATCTGGAAGTTCACAATTCATATACTGCTGAAGCTTGACCTGGAGAATTTTGAGCATTACTTTTCTAGTTTGTAAGATGAGTGCAATTGTGTGGTAGTTTGAACATTCTTTGGCATTGCCTTTCTTTGGGATTGGAATGAAAACTGATCTTTTCTAGTCCTGTGGCCACTGCTGTGTTTTCCAGATTTGCTGACATATTGAGTGCAGCACTTTCACAGAATCATCTTTCAGGATTTGAAATAGCTCATTTGGAATTTCATCACTTCCACTAGCTTTGTTCGTAGGGATAAGGCCCACTTGCCTTCACATTCCAGGATATCTGGCTCTAGGTGAGTATTGAGTAGTCACACCATTGTGGTTATCTGGGTCGTGAAGATCTTTTTTGTATCATTCTTCTGTGTATTCTTGCCACCTCTTCTTAATATCTTCTGCTTCTGTTAGGTCCATACCATTTCTGTCCTTTATCGAGCCCATCTTTGCATGAAATGTTCCCTTGGTATCTCTAATTTTCTTGAAGAGATCTCTAGTCTTTCCCCATTCTATTGTTTTCCTCCATTTCTTTGTGTTGATCTCTGAGGAAGGCCTTCTTATCTCTTTTCGCTATTCTTTGGAACTCTGCATCCAAATGGGTATATCTTTCCTTTTCTCCTTTACCTTTAGCTTCTCTTCTTTTCTCAGCTATTTGTAAGACCTTGTCAGACAACCATTTTTCCTTTTAGCATTTCTTTTTCTTGGAGATTGTCTTGATCACTTCCTTGTGTACAATGTCATGAACCTCTGTCCATAATTCTTCAGGCACTGTATCAGATCTAATCCCTTGAACGTATTTGTCACTTCCACTGTATGATCATAAGGGATTTGATTTAGATCATATCTGAATGGTCTAGTGGTTTTCCCTACTTTCTTCAATTTAAGTCTGAATTTGGCAATAAGGAGTCCATGACCTGGATTATGGAGTGAATGTATATAGAACATAGTATCTTTGCCAAGAAGTCTCAGGAGCAAGAAGTATGAGCAAAGTTTATATGGTCTCCCTTCTAAAATGCATAAACTTTCAAATGCCCTGGAACATGTTGTTAGGGCTTAGATATTTAGCAGGAAGCCAATACCACTCTGGAAGTAGAAATATAATTTTGAAGTGGGATAAAAAGGAAGGAAAGTGTAGGATGTTCCTAATTACAAGAGACTCTAGTGGATTCAAACTCTGAACAATTTTCAGAATCCTGCTGCTAAGTCGCGTCAGTCGTGTCCGACTCTGTGTGACACCATAGACAGCAGCCCACCAGGCTCCCCCGTCCCTGGGATTCTCCAGGCAAGAACACTGGAGTGGGCTGCCATTTCCTTCTCCAATGCATGAAAGTGAAAAGTGAAAGTGAAGCCGCTCAGTCGTGTCTGACTCTTAGCGACCCCATGGACTGCAGCCTACCAGGCTCCTCCGTCCATGGGATTTTCCAGGCAAGAGTACTGGAGTGGGTTGCCATTGCCTTTAGAATCCTAAAAATCCCTAAATGTTTGCAGAGGTCTCAGGGCATAAATCTGGAGAAGGAAATGATAACCCACTCCAGTGTTCTTGCCTGGAGAATCCCATAGACAGAGGAGGCTGGAGGGCTACAGTCCATGGGACCACAGAGTCAGACACCACTAAACTGACTTAGAAGAGCACCGTACAGCACAGTGGACCCAAACTGTGAACAGTTTTGAGAATCCTAAGAATCCCTAAATGTTTGGAGAGGTCACAGGGCATAATCCTGGAGAAGGAAATGGTAACCCACTCCAGTATTCTTGCGGGTGTATCCCATGGACAATGGAGCCTCGCAGGCTACATTCCATGGGGTCATCAAGAGTTGGACACAACTAAGTGACTAACATACAGAGCATATTGCACAAGAGTCTATGCTCTGAAGGCAGACAGCCCTGGGCTTGACTTTCAACTTGTTCTGCCATTTACTGTGGGATGTTGGAAAGTGACTTATTATTTCTTCGGCTGCTTTTTTTTTTCCAATTCAAAATGGACATGATAATGCCTTCTACATAGTGCTCTGAAAGGATTTATTAAAATAATGCAAAAAGCACCCCATTGCATCATTTCACAAATGTTAGCTGTTATCATAATGATAATGACAGCTATGGGACAATGGTATTTTATGGCCAGATTTGAGTCTAGGCAACCAAAGGCCTTGTTTATAGGACATTAAAACAAGAAACCTGGTATTTGACTTTCATATGTCATAAAAATGACATATTAAATTTATTATTAAAACTTTATTTTTCATTGAATTTACTCAAAATAGGCTCTAAGTGAAAATGCATCCCAAGTCAGATTTCTTTTTTTTTTTAACTTATGTTTTATTTTTATCTTTTTTTATTTTATTTTTTAAGTTGACAATATTGTATTGGTTTGGCCATATATCAACATGAATCCACCACAGGTATACATGTGTTCCCCATCCTGAACCTTCCTCCCTCCTCCCTCCCCATACCATCCCTCTGGGTCATTCCAGGGCACCAGCCCCAAGCATCCAGTATCGTGCATCAAACCTGGACTGGAGACTCATTTCATACATGATATTATACATATTTCAATGCCATTCTCCCAAATCATCCCACCCTCTCCCTCTCCCACAGAGTCCAAAGACTATTCTATACCTCAGTGTCTCTTAAACCAGAATTGAAAGAGACACATGTACCCCAATGTTCATCACAGCACTGTTTATAATAGCCAGGACATGGAAGCAACCTAGATGTCCATCAGCAGATGAATGGATAAGAAAGCTGTGGTACATATACAAAATGGAGTATTACTCGGCCATTAAAAAGAATACATTTGAATCAGTTCTAATGAGCTGGATGAAACTGGAACCTATTATAGAGTGAAGTAAGCCAGAAAGAAAAACACCAAGTCAGATTTCTTGAATTGTTTTTACATGTCAGTTCATTTCAGTCAATCCATCATGTCCAACTCTTTGCGACCTCATGCCTCCTTGTCCATCACCAACTCCTGGAGTTCACTCAACCTCATGTCCATCGAGTCTGTGATGCCATCAGACCTCTTGTCCTCTGTCGTCCCTTCTCCTCCTGCCCCCAATCCCTCCCAGCATCAGAGTCTTTTCCAAAGAGTCAGCTCTTTGCATGACGTAGCCAAAATATTGGAGTTTCAGCTTTAGCATCAGTCATTCCAATGAACACCCATGACCGATCTCCTTTAGAATGGACTGGTTAGATCTCCTTGCAATGCAAAGGACTCTCAAGAGTCTTCTCCAACACCATTGTTCAAAAGCATCAACTCTTCTGCACTCAGCTTTCTTCACAGTCCAACTTTCACATCCATACATGACCACAGGAAAAACCATAGCCTTGACTAGACAGACTTTTGTTGACAAAGTAATGTCTGATTTTCCGTGTGCTGTCTAGGTTGGTCATAACTTTCCTTCCAAGGAGTAAGCGTCTTTTAATTTCATGGCTGCAGTCACCATCTACAGTGATTTTGGAGCCTAGAAAAATAAAGTCAGCCACTATTTCCACTGTTTCCCCATCTATTTCCCATGAAGTGATGGGACCAGATGCCATGATCTTTGTTTTCTGAATGTTGAGTTTTAAGCCAACTTTTTCACTCTCCACTTTCACTTTCATCAAGAGGCTTTTTAGTTTCTCTTCACTTTCTGCCATAAGGATAGTGTTATCTGCTTATCTGAGGTCATTGATATTTCTCCCAGCAATCTTGATTCCAACTTGTGTTTCTTCCACCCCAGTGTTTCTCATGATGTACTCTGCACAGAAGTTAAATAAACATGGTGACAATATATAGCCTTGATGTACTCCTTTTCCTATTTGGAACCAGTCTGTTGTTCCATGTCCAGCTCTAACTGTTGCTTCCTGACCTGAATACAGATTTCTCAAGAGGCAGGTGAGGTGGTCTGGTATTCCCCATCTCTTTCAGAATTTTCCACAGTTTACTGTGATCCACACAGTCAAAGGTTTTGGCATAATCAATAAAACAGAAATAGATGTTTTTCTGGAACTCTCTTGCTTTTTCCATGATCCAACAGATGTTGGCAATTTGATCTCTGGTTCCTCTGCCTTTTCTAAAACCAGCTTGAACATCAGGAAGTTCACAGTTCAGTATTGCTAAAGCCTGGCTTGGAGAATCTTGAGCATTACCTTACTAGCGTGTGAGATGAGTGCAATTGTGCAGTAGTTTGAACATTCTTTGGTATTGCCTTTCTTTGGGATTGGAATGAAAACTGACCTTTTCCAGTCCTGTAGCCACTGCTGAGTTTTCCAAATTTGCTGGCATATTCAGTGCAGCACTTTCACAGCATCATCTTTCAGGATTTGAAATAGCTCAACTATAATCCCATCACCTCCACTAGCTTTGTTCTTAGTGATGCTTTCTAAGGCCTACTTGACTTCACATTCCACGATGTCTGGCTCTAGATGAGTGTTCACATGATCATGATTATCCAGGTCATGATGCTCTTTTTTGTACAGTTCTGTGTATTCTTGCCACCTCTTCTTAATATCTTCTGCTTCTGTCAGGTCCCTACCATTTCTGTCCTTTACTGTTCCCATCTTTTCATGAAAGGTTCCCTTGGTATCTCTAATTTTCTTGAAGAGATCTCTAGTCGTTCCCATTCTGTTGTTTTCCTCTATTTCTTTGCACTGATCGCTGAGGCAGGCTTTCTTATATCTCCTTGCTAGTCCTTGGAACTCTGCATTCAGATGCTCATATCTTTCCTTTTCTCTTTTGCTTTTCACATCTCTTCTTTTCACAGCTATTTGTAAGGCCTCCCTAGACAGCCATTTTGCTTTTTTTGCATTTCTTTTCCATGGGGATGGTTTTGATCCCTGTCTCCTATACAATGTCACGAACCTCATTCCATAGTTCATCAGGCACTGTATCAGATCTAGTCCCTTAAATCTATTTCTCACTTCCACTGTATAATCATAAGGGATTTGATTGAGGTCATGCCTGAATGGTCTAGTGGTTTTCCCTACTTTCTTCAATTTAAGTGTGAATTTGGCAATAAGGAGTCCATGATCTGAGCCACAGTCATCTCCCAGTCTTGTTTATGCTGACTGTATAGAGCTTCTCCATCTTTGGCTGCAAAGAATATAATCAATCTGATTTCGGTGTTGACCATCTGGTTTTTACATGTCAGTTACCTGATACTAAGGTTTATGTGGTCTTTAATAAGGACTCAAATTTTCAGTTTACTCTAAGGAAAACTTAGAGAATTTCATAAAGAATTATATTCAAGAATATACACACTCACAATTTTCACTATTTTAAAACAATGAAAATATACACAATATAGGATCTACCAAGTTTTGGCCTATACAAATATATGGACATATATTTGAAGTTATTAGCCTAATAACCTTGAAAAATTATATTCATGTTCAGCATGTAAAAGTTTTTAAGAATTATATATAATTTAGACAGACTGAGCTATGTTCATTTATTTATTTTTAATCATATGTATGCATATATATGTTATGTATACATACATACACATACATGGATATACATCAAGAATTTAGTGCTTGTTTCTTATCTATGGCTATTGTGAGTAGTAATTTTTATTTTCTTCTTTGTACTTCCTAAATTTGGAAATGAGAAAGCATTACCTTTATTATTAAAAATATTATTCTTTAAAGTGTTGTCGCACTGTATTTTTTGCATATAAAAGTAAAATGTCCCAGGACAGAAAGAAAAATACCTTATGAGTGGACCTTTCTAGGCTGGAAATGTTTGATTTGGTGAACACACTCTTCAGTCTGGGTCAGCATTGTATTAGATTGTAGATAAACTAACATATTTATTTAAAAGTTAAATCACTTTACAAAGCTATAAATTTCATCTATCCATAAATTGCCTGGGAAGGCTCATAATGATACATCCATAACCCTCTTTTAGCCATCAACTCAAACAAGTTGCCAGGTTCTCATATCTAGTATAATGGAGAATAAAGGCAAAAATAAAACTAGTTTTTTCTCTTTCCGTAGGGGAATCACTGTAGACTTAACACTAATTGATGGATAATAATAAGTACTAACAAAAGTTTTCATTTATTGAGTGCTTCAATAGCACCAAACACTGTTTTAAGGTGTTTTCTGTTTTCAGCTATTATCTCTTTGTACCCAAACTGGGCTTCCCAGGTGGCTCTAGCAGTAAGAACCTACCTGCCAATGCAGAGACATAAGAGATGTGTCAGGGTTCGATCCCTGGGTCAGGAAGGTCGCCTAGAGAAGGACATGGCAACCCACTCTAGTAGTCTTGCCTGGATGAATGAGGGTCAGAGGAGCCTGATGGGTTATAGTCCATAGGATCAAAAAGAGTCAGACACGACTGAAGACACTTAGCACGCACACAGACATTTACTCAACTATATAAGATAGACATTTACTACCATTATCACTCAAGAGATGAGAATATAAAGGCTAAGAAAAATTAATGTACTGTAGGTGACATAGATAATAAGCAGTGAACCTGAATTTAGGATCCAGATCTTTCTAGAGCTAAAGTTCATTTTGGCTTCCCAGGTGGTAAAGAATCTGGCTGCAGTGCAAGAGACCTAGGTTTGATCCATGGGTTTGAAAGATTCACTGGAAAAGGGAATGGTTACCCACTCAAGTACTCCTGCCTGGAGAATTCTACAGACAGAGGAATCTGGCCAACTACACTCCATGGGGTCACAAAGAATACGACACGACTGAGCAACTAACACTTTCTCTCACTTTTATTGTTTTTTTAACCACAAACTTACTTCCAGGAGTTGACTGTGGCTCGGACCATGAACTCCTTATTGCCAAATTCAGACTGAAATTGAAGAAAGTAGGGAAAACCACTAGATCATTCAGTTATGACCTAAATCAAATCCCTTATGATTATACAGTGGAAGTGAGAAATAGATTTAAGGGCCTAGATCTGATAGATAGAGTGCCTGATGAACTATGGAATGAGGTTCGTGACATTGTACAGGAGACAGGGATCAAAACCATCCTCATGGAAAAGAAATGCAAAAAAGCAAAATGGCTGTCTGGGGAGGCCTTAAAAATAGCTATGAAAAGAAGAGAAGTGAAAAGCAAAGGAGAAGAAGAAAGATATAAACATCTGAATGCAGAGTTCCAAAGAATAGCAAGAAGAGATAAGAAAGCCTTCTTCAGCGATCAATGCAAAGAAATAGAGGAAAACAACAGAATGGGAAAGACTAAGGATCTCTTCAAGAAAATCAGAGATACCAAAGGAATATTTCATGCAAAAATGGGCTCGATAAAGGACAGAAATGGTATGGACCTAACGGAAGCAGAAGATATTAAGAAGAGGTGGCAAGAATACATAGAAGAACTGTACAAAAAAGAGCTTCACGACCCAGATAATCATGATGGTGTGATCACTGACCTAGAGCCAGACATCCTGGAATGTGAAGTCAAGTGGGCCTTAGAAAGCATCACTAGGAACAAAGCTAGTGGAGGTGATGGAATTCCAGTGGAGCTATTCCAAATCCTGAAAGATGATGCTGTGAAAGTGCTGCACTCAATATGCCAGCAAATTTGGAAAACTCAGCAGTGGCCACAAGATTGGAAAAGGTCAGTTTTCATCCCAATCCCAAAGAAAGGCAATGCCAAAGAGTGCTCAAACTACTGCACAATTGCACTCATCTCACACGCTAGTAAAGTAATGCTCAAAATTCTCCAAGCCAGGCTTCAGCAATATGTGAACCGTGAACTTCCTGATGTTCAAGCTGGATTTAGAAAAGGCAGAGGAACCAGAGATAAATTGCCAACATCCGCTGGATCATGGAAAAAGCAAGAGAGTTCCAGAAAAACATCTATTTCTGCTTTATTGACTATGCCAAAGCCTTTGACTGTGTAGATCACAATAAACTGTGGAAAATTCTGAGAGAGATGGGAATACCAGACCACCTGATCTGCCTCTTGAGAAATCTGTATGCAGGTCAGGAAGCAACAGTTAGAACTGAACATGGAACAACAGACTGGTTCCAAATAGGAAAAGGAGTACGTCAAGGCTGTATATTGTCACCATGTTTATTTAACTTATATGCAGAGTACATCATGAGAAATGCTGGACTGGAAGAAACACAAGTTGGAATCAAGATTGCTGGGAGAAATATCAATAACCTCAGATATGCAGAGGACACCACCCTTATGGCAGAAAGTGAAGAGGAACTCAAAAGCCTCTTGATGAAAGTGAAAGTGGAGAGTGAAAAGGTTGGCTTAAAGCTCAACATTCAGAAAATGAAGATCATGGCATCTGGTCCCATCTCTACATGGGAAATAGATGGAGAAACAGTGGAAACAGTGTCAGACTTTATTTTTCTGGGCTCCAAAATCACTGCAGATAGTGACTGCAGCCATGAAATTAAAAGATGCTTACTCCTTGGAAGGAAAGTTATGACCAACCTAGATAGCATATTCAAAAGCAGAGACATCACTTTGCCAACAAAGGTTTGCCTAGTCAAGGCTATGGTCTTTCCTGTGGTCATGTACGGATGTGAGAGCTGGACTGTGAAGAGGGCTGAGAGCCGAAGAATTGATGCTTTTGAACTGTGGTGTTGGAGAAGATTCTTGAGAGTCCCTTGGACTGCAAGGAGATCCAACCAGTCCATTCTGAAGGAGATCAGCCCTGGGATTTCTTTGGAAGGAATGATGCTAAAGCTGAAACTCCAGTACTTTGGCCACCTCATGTGAAGAGTTGACTCATTGGAGAAGACTCTGATGCTGGGAGGTATTGAGGGCAGGAGGAGAAGGGGACGACAGAGGATGAGATGGCTGGATGGCATCACTGACTCGATGGATGCGAGTCTGAGTGACCTCCGGGAGCTGGTGATGGACAGGGAGGCCTGGCGTGCTGCAGTTCATGGGGTCGCAAAGAGTCTGACACGACTGAGCGACTGATCTGATCTGATCTGAACTTACTTCCCAATTATCCTTTCACTTCTACACTATTTCTAGGCATCTACATCTTGATGTATCTGTAAGTTACTTACATGAAATAATAATCTAGAGGCCTAATCAAATATTTTGGAAAAAAATTATCTTCCTTCCCCACTATATTAGTTTGCTAAGGCTACCATAACACAGTGTAACACACTGAGTTACTTAAACAATAGAAATTTGTTGTCTCACTCTTTTCAAAACAAGAAGTCTGAGATCAAGGTGGCAGCAGAGCTATGCTCTATCTGAAAGTGCTAAGGAAAATCTGTTCCAGGCCTACTAAGTAGTTCTTTAGTTTGTGGCAGCATAACTCGGTCTTCAGTGGTGTTCTATCCGTGTGTATGTCCTTTACTATAAGGACTCCAGTCATGATGGACAGGAATCCACTTTGCTTCAGAATGACTTTATCTTAACTACAGTTGGCCCTTCAACAACATGGGTTGAACTGTGTGTATGTGTTTAGTTGCTAAGTTGTGCCCAACTCTTTCATGACCCCGTGGACTGTAGACCACTAGGCCCAGTCCACTTATATGCAAATTTTTTAAATGGTAAATACTACAGCATTATATGATCCTCCATTGGCTGAATCCATAGATATGGAACCGTGAAAATAAAGGAGTCTTGATGAAGGTGAAAGAGGAGAGTGAAAAAGTTGGCTTAAAACTCAACATTCAGAAAACGAAGATCATGGCATCTGGTCCCATCACTTCATGGGAAATAGATGGGGAAACAGTAGAAACAGTGGCTGACTTTTTTTTGGGGGGGGGGGGGGGCTCCAAAATCACTGCAGATGGTGATTGCAGCCATGAAATTAAAAGACACTCCTTGGAAGAAAAGTTATGACCAACCTAGATAGCATATTCAAAAGCAGAGACAATACTTTGCCAACAAAGGTCCGTCTAGTCAAGGCTATGGTTTTTCCTGTGGTCATGTATGGATGTGAGAGTTGGACTGTGAAGAAAGCTGAGCACTGAAGAATTGATGCTTTTGAACTGTGGTGTTGGAGAAGACTCTTGAGAGTCCCTTGGACTGCAAGGAGATCCAACCAGTCCATTCTAAAGGAGATCAGGCCTGGGATTTCTTTGGAAGGAATGATGCTAAAGCTGAAACTCCAGTACTGTGGCCACGTCATGGGAAGAGCTGACTCATTGGAAAAGACTCTGATGTTGGGAGGGATTGGGGGCAGGAGAAGAAGGGGACAACAGAGGATGAAGTGGCTGGATGGCATCACTGACTCGATGGACATGAGTCTGAGTGAACTCCGGGAGTTGGTGATGGACAAGGAAGCCTAGCATGCTGCGATTCATGGGGTTGTGAGAAGTCGGACACGACTGAGCAACTGAACTGAACTGAGGATACAGAGGAACCATAATACAGAGGGCCAACTATAAGCCATACACAGATTTTCTACAGTACAGAAGATCAGAGCCTCTAACTCCCATACTGTTCAAGGGTCAACTGTAATAACATCAAAAGCACCCCCAGTCCTAAATAAGGTCACATTCAGTGGTACTGGGAGTTAGGATTTCAAAATATGACTTTTGAGGAAAAACACATTTCAACTCAAAACACTCACCATACTGTGTTTCACTTCTGCTCCTAATATTTCACAAGCATACATCTATGATAGGCTTTGTAAACTTCCAAAGGATGTATGCCACCACAAAAATTAAGGATCTTTTGTATAATATGACATACAACAACATATAAAAGTTCAAGATTAATGTCTGCATAGTTCTCAAAACATAGTGAGCCTAAGAATCATCTGGGAAGCTGTATACAACTCTAGCAAGTACTTTATGAAGGTGTGATTACTCTGTGTTGTATATTTTGGGGCCTATGAAACCATCTTATCTATATTATCAGTATGATTATCCCAACCTTAAGGCAAAATTTAAGTAATGCCCTAAAGCACTTACATTTGTTCATACTTAAAGTGTCATTTTAAAATAGGGGTCATGGGGAAAGGAGTCATATTTTATATTTTGTATTTTTCATAGTCTTCAGTGTTGTAACTTACAGATATTATGTGATAAAACATTTCATGAATACTTATTAAGTCAATAGATTGATAGATGAATGGGTGTGTGTTCAAAGTTGCTCCATTTGATTTCATCTTTAACCTCTACCAGGTTTCACTTGTAGGTATCCCCCTTGAAAGGATATGCTTGGAAAGCCATGGAATCTATGGTTGTTGATACTAAGTTTGCCACATTCTACTTCATATGTTAGTTTACCACACTCAGATTATTTCTTTCATCTCAATCTGAAAACTTCTTCTCATTAGCCTAATAATGGAAATATTTATATTTAACTTCATAACATCAAAAAGCATAGTGGTTAAGTGCTCACACTTTGAAGCCAGTCCACCTCAGCACAAGTGGCAAATCTATTACCTACTAGTTATGTTAACCCGATAAAAATTAAATGATCCCCCAGGAACTTATATGCTTATTTCATAAAGTTGCTGTGAGAACTGTATGAGTTAATTTATTAAACACACTTAAGACAGTATCTTATAGTACATGAAAGATTTTATATGATTTGCAATTCTTTATAATTAAAAAAATATTTGTTGTGAGAATATATCTACCACATGAAAGCAATCCTAAATACCTGAATTATCTCTCTTCATCCAGATGATGTAGAAAATATTAACCCAATTTTAAGAGTATAATTGAAATATATTTTTATAAAAAAAGATGTTAAGGTTTCAACAATTTTAAGCCTTTTTTTAAATTTATACACTGTTAGGTGTATATGCCAATATATATGTTTGATGGTGTAATAGCCATTTTTCATACAAGAGGAGGCATTTTCTAACAGTAACAAATGTACTGCTGTGTTGAAAACCATCTGCACTTCTTCAGGAAAAAATGTATCTGGAACATATGAAGAATTAATTAAGACCTTTTATTTTTAAAAAGGTAATTCTTATTAATTCCTTAATAGCAAGTATTCTTATCACAATGCAACAGCATTGCTAAGGGAGCACAGTATGCTCATCCCCAGAAGTTCAAAGCCAAGCAAGACAAACACTGTCTGGGGCAGCGGAAGTTGAGACTGAAAACACACAAACCTGACAAGTCCTAAAGCTTCTATAATCGATCCACCCAGAATTAAAGTTTATACCTTAAATTTATTTTTGTTCTGATCTGACCAATTATTTTTGTTAATACAGATCTGAGTACTGGAGACTTTTTAATTCAACAAACCAATTCAGCATATACTTCCTAGAAGGGCTCATTATAGACTAAATACTGGGCATATGCATGTGTGTGCTCATATGTGCACACATGGAGTGTGCTTCTTCCTTATAATTGTCTATTAAGTGCTACAGGCAAAGTGAATAGAGCAGTTAGTTCCTTTAGTGTAAGGACTGTCCCTTACTCATCCATCCCAGCTTAAGACTCCCAGTGCTGTAGACTGAAGTCCACACTGCAGTGACAACCTGGATGACAACTCAAGGCCTCATTCTGAGGACTGTCAGAGCTCTGGACCTTCACTAGCTCTGAGCCCTAGATGCATCATGAATCTAGAGTGCGACTGAGTCACCTCAAGTCATCATGTCAGCACTATTCTGACAACACAAACTCACATCATCTCCCCAAATAAACATGACACAGGCCAGAAAGAGAGAACAGCTCAAGGAGCTGTCCTCCTAGAACTTGGGCCCAGGTGCAGAGCTCCTGGACAACTCCCAAGGCACAATCCTCAGGTCTGCTGCTCAACCGTGGGTCTAGTGCAGAGGATCAGAGAAGTAGATCTGTGGGTCTAAGATTCAGTACAGCCTGAGGCATCCTGTCCATATAGCATCACTAGCCCTAGCCAATACCAGGCACAAAAAAAGAGGTCTTTGGAATGATTTCTTGGAATTTTCTAGTACAACAACACTCTGAGGCATGGGGCTCTAAGCAGCCTCACTGCTCAGTCGCTTCAGTCATATCCGACTCTGTGCGACCCCAGAGACGACAGCCCACCAGGCTCCCCCGTCCCTGGGATTCTCCAGGCAAGAACACTGGAGTGTGTTGCCATTTCCTTCTCCAATGCGTGAAAAGTGAAAATGAAGTCGCTTAGTCATGTCCAACTCAGCGACCCCATGGACTGCAGCGTACCAGGCTCCTCCATCCATGGTATTTTACAGGCAAGAGTACTGGAGTGGGGTGCCATTGCCTTCTCCAGAGCAGCCTCACTAGTCCAGGTCAAAGGGCCCAAGGCCAAAAAGGGGGCAAGCAGGAAGCAGGGTTCCAAGAATCCAAGGCAAAAGCTGTCACACTCCTTCTGACCCAGCACAGAAACCCTGCAGCATGACTTCAGATTCACTTTACTGTAAACAAGAATATTACTATGGCCAGACCAGAATCAGGAGAAGGGGAATTAGACTCCATCTCTTGATGGTGGAGGTCAAAGTCACATTACAGAAGAGCATGGAGTGTGGATGCTGGTCTTGAAACCATATTTGGAAAATACCACCTGCCACAACCATCTTAAATGTAATTCTTCTCTGTAGCACTTAGTGTTACTAGAGTTGTTTGTTCACTTTTTTATATTCTTCACCACATTGTCAAATAATCAAATGACTGATCACCAAAACTTGAGCCCTTCACTTCCCTGGAGTCTGTTGATAGAGGCAGTTAATATGGGAAAATGAAAACAGACATCTGAAAACTAAGAAGGGAGAGCAATAAACAAATTCTCTGGATTGACATACAACTAATCACATATTTATCTGATGACTAATAAGTGACATAGCACATCTTTTTATACTCTGTCATGGGAAAAGTTAACTTCTGGAAAGAACAGTGCCAAATTCATCAAATAACTATTCAATCCTTTGCCATAAAGATTTTACTAATATGTAAAAACTCTGCTTAGTTCAATGCAACATGATAAGGAAAACACAGAAGATAAGCCTTTGAGCAGAGCCATTTATATGCCATAGATGGTATTGCTTCCCAAAGACCATGGAACAGATGTGAAGGCATCCTGAGAGTAAAGGATTGAGCTGCTTCAATAACAAAGATGAAATTAATAGCTTTAGTCTGTTTATCTATTCTCATTCCAGTCTGCTGCAGCTTACAATGTCTCAAAGTTTTCATCCTCAGAAAAAGAATGGCACTTTATGAGTCTGTCGTCTTTTGCTAATCTTCAGATGCTGAAACTCATTTTAAATCCATTCCTGTCATTTTGGATTTGCATAAGTGTCTTGCAAGAAAAATCTAAAAAGCAAAGGCTGATTTAGTGTGAATGAACATGCCATAAAACATTTCAAACCTTACATCATTCATGTAAATCTTTCATGATTTAAAAATTTTAAACTTGCCTATAACAAGTATTCCCAGTGTCAGGCTAGATGCAATAGCTAAGGCTGAGATGGTGATTTCATTAAAACCTTTCTCTTGGGACACTTAAAGTTTGGAGGAGTGGGAAGAAAAAAAAAGAATCTTCACTTTGGCCTATAATTTGCAATCTTAGTTATGTGTTTACATGAAACACTAGGTAAGGGAGGAGAAAAATTCTTCAGAGCTTCCTTAAGATAACAAGGC
Source organism: Tragelaphus eurycerus (assembly GCA_935064755.1). Classification (NCBI taxonomy): domain Eukaryota; kingdom Metazoa; phylum Chordata; class Mammalia; order Artiodactyla; family Bovidae; genus Tragelaphus; species Tragelaphus eurycerus. The sequence goes on from CAKXYN010000272.1 coordinate 284,367, forward strand.
CAAATATACTATTCCCCAAACAGATGGGGCATGTTTTTGGTATTCAAATATTGTCTATATTCAAATCAGTTTGGTTAAAAATATTTAATTTAGTGAAGTAATTGAAGAATTACTTACATATATGGAACTTGGTTTTAATAAATCAGCCTTATTTTATTTCAAATTGGGCACTTTTGTACACTATCACTCAGAAAGTAGCGTTCACTCACAAAAAGGAGATCTGACAAATCCTTGCCTTACAAAAACATTGCACAAAAAATGCATCTGGCTAAGCATCAGTTTTTCTCAAACCCAAGTCAGGTGTTTATGAATTAATATAATTTAGTTCAGTTCAGTCGCTCAGTTGTGTCTGACTCTTTGCGACCCCATGAACCACATCACGCCAGGCCTCCCTATCCATCACCAACTCCTGGACTCCACCCAAACCCATGTCCATTGAGTTGGTGATGCCATCCAACCATCTCATCCTTTGTTGTCCCCTTCTCCTCCTGCCCTCAATCTTTCCCAGAATCAGGGGCTTTTCAAATGAGTCAGCTCTTCACATCAGGTGGCCAAAGGATTGGAGTTTCAGCTTCAGCATCAGTCCTCCAATGAATATTTAAGACTGATTTCCTTTAGAATGGACTGGTTGGATCTCCTTGCAGCCCAAGGGACTCTCAAGAGTCCTCTCTAACACCACAGTTCTAAAGCATCAATTCTTCGGTGCTCAGCTTTCGTCACAGTCCAAATTTCACATCCATTCATGACCACTGGAAAAACCATAGCCTTGACTAGACAGACCTCTGTGAACAAAGTAATGTCTTTGCTTTTCAGTGTGCTGTCTAGGTTGGTCATAACTTTCCTTCCAAGGAGTAAGCGTCTTTTAATTTCATGGCTGCAATCACCATCTGCGGTGATTTTGGAGCCCAGAAAAATGAAGTCAGCCACTGTTTCCTCATCTATTTGCCATGAAGTGATGGGACCGGATGCCATGATCTAAGTTTTCTAAATGTTGACCCTTTCAAAATCCTCACTTTAATTTCCACCATGCTGCTAAGCTGCTGCTAAGTTGCTTCAGTCGTGTCCGACTCTGTGCGACCCCATAGACGGCAGCCCACCAGGCTTCCCTGTCCCTGGGATTCTCTAGGCAAGAATGCTAGAGTGGGTTGCCATTTCCTTCTCCAATAATTTCCACCATAAAAAACAGCCATTAGAATTTCAGCTGCATTTTTGAAAATCCCAAAACTTGGCAATGACTTAAAGGCATCTCTCTGTGACTTTTCGGACTATATTGATCCAACCCATCTGTTGTTCCAACTTTAAAAAGAGAAATTTCATGAAAATAAATAACTAAAAATAATACTCAAAGAAATTTGGCAGATACTAAGAAGCAAATGGAGAAGGCAATGGCACCCCACTCTAGTACTTTTGCCTGGAAAATCCCATGGACGGAGGAGCCTGGTAGGCTATAATCCATGGGGGCACCAAGTGTTGGGCTTGACTGGGCGACTTCACTTGCACTTTTCACTTTCATGCATTGGAGAAGGAAATGGCAACCCACTCCAGTGTTCTTGCCTGGAGAATCCCAGGGACGGGGGAGCCTGGTGGGCTGCCGTCTATGGGGTCATACAGAGTCGGACACGACTAAAGTGACTTAGCATAGCATAGCATCAGATCAGATCAGATCAGATCAGTCATGTCCGACTCTTTGCGACCCCATGAACTGCAGCACGCCAGGCCTCCCTGTCCATCACCAGCTCTCGGAGGTCACTCAGACTCACATTCATCGAGTCAGTGATGCCATCCAGCCATCTCATCCTCTGTCGTCCCCTTCTCCTCCTGCCCTCAATCCCTCCCAGCATCAGAGTCTTCTCCAATGAGTCAACTCTTCTCATGAGGTGGCCAAAATACTGGAGTTTCAGCTTTAGCAAGAAGCAAATGGAGAAGGCAATGGCACCCCACTCCAGTACTCTTGCCTGGAAAATCCCATGGACGGAGGAGCCTGGTAGGCTATAATCCATGGGGGCACCAAGAGTTGGGCTCGACTGGGCGACTTCACTTGCACTTTTCACTTCCATGCATTGGAGAAGGAAATGGCAACCCACTCCAGTGTTCTTGCCTGGAGAATCCCAGGAATGGGGGAGCCTGGTGGGAGGCCGTCTATGGGGTTGCACGGAGTCAGACATGACTAAAGCGACTTAGCAACAGCAGCAGCAGCAGCAAGAAGCACATGAGCTTCCCTGGTGGCTCAGACAGTAAAGCGTCTGCCCGCAATGCGGGAGATCCGGGTTCGATTCCTGGGTCAGGAAGATCCCATGGAGAGGGCAATGGCACCCGACTCCAGCACTCTCGCCTGGAAAATCCCATGGACAGAGGAGCCTGATAGGCTACAGTCCATGGGGTCGCAAAGAGTCGGACACGACTGAGTGACTACACTTTCACATGAAGAAAATAATCCTTAAATACATATATGTAAATAACATTCTTAGGGTTCTATTAAGAATAAAAGCTAGTATTATTGAGGGTCAAGAGGGAGAATTTCACTTTTAATGCTTGTGACTTAAAACATTATGCTTTTGCTTTCAGAGTTCTTATTAATGAAAGTTTTTCAGCTTTATTTGGTGAAAAGGTCGTTAGCTAGTATCATACACCTGACTATAAGGAAAGTGGATAGCACTTGAGAGGCTGAGACTAATAACGCCCATTCTCACCTATGATGATGTGGACAGCTGTCTTCTACACAATTTGTATTAAAGATTGGAAGAAGGGAAGTGTCCGGAGCAGCTCCTTAGCCAGAGAGTCACAGGGACTTACCATCAGATGTATTGTTTCTTTTATGTTTTACTATATAAATGCCACAAACATATACTACATAAATACTACATGGAGTGAGGACTCATCTTTTCAATTTGGAACAATACTTATCCTCACCCCCACGCCCAGCCCCACCATGCACTATTTCTGCAGAGATACTTTAAATGTTACTATTGAAAGTGATGAAACCACACAATATTTAATGTAAGCATCTGTAACACTTAATGATATGTCTAATTCTTTTAATACATCTCTTTTTGATTCTCCCACATAACTGAATTCTCCATAGTACTTGCCTCCAACCTCTTCCAGATAATATTGATAGTCATAAAACCTTCTGAGTATGCTAAAAAACCACTGAATTATAAACTCTAAAAAGGTTAGCATTATTGTTTGTAAATTGTATCTTTAAAAAAAAAAAAAAAAAAGAGGAATGAGTCCAAGATATAGACAAAGAGCCATCACAAAAGGTCATTGATTACTTGAAAGTTAAAAATATTTCAGTGTATATTTCACAACATTGCCCTAGGATTCTCTGTTACAGTAGACCTGATAAATGTCCCAGTAGTTTGCGTTTTAGCAGGCACCCGAGGTCACTCCTGATGTAGGTGACCTCCAGGGCATCCTTGAAAAATAATAATATTTTTGCAGGAGTGAAAAAGAATATTCAAGTTTAAGCATTGGAGAGGAAAGGGAGAAGGACCAAGGATGGGAGTCTATGGGGCATCATTCTCATTTTTAAGCTAATCTATTATTATGAGTTCATCCATGCTTGTTGATTAATAAGGGCTTGAATGTTTATATTAAAACAGAGTCAATTGAAAGAGGTTATTTTAATTTAAAATAAGTGAAATTGATGAGAAATCTTAGACATCAGCTTAGATTAATGGGGAAGATAAGTAGTGACAGATAAAGTCGTAGAAATTTATTTTTTCCCTGAAAACATACCAAATAAGTGGCTTCCTAATTGTCCATGTATACAATAAGCTTTATTCTCATGCCTTTTGACATCTCAAAGATACAATCTGACAATTAGAGTGATGTAAAATACTGACTCTAAAATCTTCACCAAGTAACCAAGAAAGTCATCACATGCGTACTAGACTTTGGTGTTGTCTTCAGTCTTGGAAGAAAGAGTAAAATCATCTATACAGATTAATGTAAACCAGACCTGGAAGATTTGAAGCCATTAACAAGACTTTCACTGAAGATGTGGTATGAATAAATGGGGTTACCTGAATTTGTCTTAAGAGACATTTAAACAAGTTATATTCTGCTTTCCTCATATTCTTTTGCCATGTAGGTGAATTTCCACTTACTCTTTTAATATAATCAAAAAGCAATGGAGAACAATACATATTCCTGCTATTATTGTGAGCACCATTAAGTTACTAATTACATATCTAGAGTATATTTAAATGGTTGCTGGCTTGCTTATGTAAAGATATAATTCTGTCTAAAATAGCCAATGATACTTTAAATTTGAAATGTAATTTGTAATCACCCTGAATACACTACCATTATAAAACACAGTCCATCATGATCATTTGTCCTTTGATGTATTAATTATGAAAAACAAAAGTAGGAACCAATTTCAGGAAGAAGACAAATCTTGTGCCTTTTGAAAAGCACTAGAACCTAACTCTGAATCAGGAAGACCAATATCTAAAAACAAACTTTTGTTCACTGTAAAATAGGTTTTCACTGTTTTTAAAAACTGTATGTAGTTATTTATTGGAATTAATTTTGGATGGAAATCTTTAATATTATTGTCAACTTAAACTCCTTGTGGTGTCTTTTCCCTACTTACCTTCCTCCTTGAGGTTAACTGCCCCACTGAATATCAGTTCCACAGTTCGCACCCACACAGTTAACCTGACCTACTTCCTTAGCTTTACTGTAGCACTGAGTTGTGTCAATTATCACCTTTTCAGAATAAGTGCAAAATCTATAAAATTCCTAATATCATCATTGTGGACCAGAATTTCAGGTCTTGGCAATCACAGTAAAAAGACACACTCCTATCAAGACAAAAATACAAACTCCTAAAATGCAATGGTACATGATAGTTTTCAGAGTTATTCATTCAACAGTTAATCATCAAGTGGCCACTAAGAAGTCAGCAATGTAGTTGGTGTTACAAATACCAAGACAAATAAGACATAGCCTTCTCCTCAAGGGCAGAGTCTAATAAAGATTACTGATACTCCACCACCAAGATGCAATAAAGTATTATAAATGATGTGGTAGATATATATAAGAAACAAGAAAACAACAAAGGTAAGAATAGTTATTCTTACTCGGATGTGGAAAGAAGTATTCCTAAAAATCATACCAAAAAAAGTGCTTAATATGAAAAATAAGAAGCAATCTTTTGTGTGATGAACAAAGATGATGTATCAGTCAGGATTCAAAAAGGAAACAGATGGCATACTTCAAGTAAATTATCATGTGGAGTATTTATTTACAAAGATCATTTATTTTTGAATAACTTAATTTCTGTACTAGAATAAAAACTTGACAACTTTCATGGGCAAATAATACTTGTATACTTAATAAGAATAAACGCCAACATTTAAGCATCTACCCTGAGTCAAGCACTTCACTTATTCAGTTCAGATGCTCAGTCATGTCAGACTCTTTGTGCACCCATGGACTGCAGCACACCAGGCCTCCCTCTCCATCACCAACTCCCAGACTTTACTTAAACTCATGTCCATCACATCAGTGATGCCATCCAACCATCTCATCCTCTGTTGCCCCCTTCTCCTCCCACCTTCGATCTTTTCCAGCATCAGGGTCCTTTCAAATGAGTCAGCTCTTTGCATCAGGTGGCCAAAATATTAGAGTTTCAGCTTCAACATCAGTCCTCCCAATGAATATTCAGGACTGATTTCCTTTAAGATGGACTAGTTGGATCTCCTTGCAGTCCAAGGGACTCTCAAGAGTCTTCTCCAACACCACAGTTCAAAGCATCAATTCTTCGGCGCTCAGCTTTCTTTATACTCCAACTCCTACATCCATACTTGACTACTGGAAAAAACCACAGCCTTGCCTAGATGGACCTTTGTTGGCAAAGTAATGTTTCTGCTTTTTAATATGCTGTCTAGCTTGGTCATAACTTTCCTCCCAAGGAGTAAGTGTCTTTTAATTTCATGGCTGCAGTCACCATCTACAATGATTTTGGAGATCGAAATATAAAGTCTGCCACTATTTCCACTCTTTCCCCATCTATTTGCCATGAAGAGATGGGACTGGATGCCATGATCTTAGTTTTCTGAATGTTGAGCTTTAAGTCAACTTTTTCACTCTCCTCTTTCACTTTCATCAAGAGGCTCTTCAGATCCTCTTCACTTTCTGCCATAAGGGAGTGTCATCTGCATATCTGAGGTTATTGATATTTCTCCCAGCAATCTTGATTCCAGCTTGTGTTTCTTCCAGCCCAGCGTTTCTCATGATGTACTCTGCATATAAGTTAAGTAAGCAGGGTGACAATATACAGCCTTGACATACTCCTTTTCCTATTTGGAAGCAGTCTATTGTTCCATGTTCAGTTCTAACTGTTGCCTCCAGACCTGCATATAGGTTTCTCAAGAGGCAGGTCAGGTGGTCTGGTATTCCCATTTCTTTCAGAATTTTCCACAGTTTATTGTGATCTACACAGTCAAAGGCTTTAACACAGTCAATAAAGCAGAACTAGATGTTTTTCTGGAACTCTCTTGCTTTTTCCATGATCCAGCGGATGTTGGCAATTTGATCTCTGGTTCTTCTGCCTTTTCTAAAACCAGCTTGAACATCAGGAAGTTCACGGTTCATGTATTATTGAAGCCTAGCTTGCAGAACTTTGAGCATTACTTTACTAACATGTGAGATGAGTGCAATTAAGTGGTATTTTGAGCATTCTTTGACATTGCCTTTCTTTGAAACTGAAATGAAAACTAACCTTTTCCAGTCCTATGGCCACTGCTGAGTTTTCCAAATTTGCTGGCATATTGAATGCAGTACTTTCACAGCATCATCTTTTAGGATTTGAAATAGTTCAACTAGAATCCCATCACCTCCATTAGCTTTGTTCATAGTGATGCTTTCTAAGGTCCACTTGACTTCACATTCCAGGATGTCTGGCTCTAGGTGAGTGATCACACCATCGTGATTATCTGAGTCATGAAGATCTTTTTTGTACAGTTCTTCTGTGTATTCTTTCCACCTCTTCTTAATATCTTCTGCTTCTGTTAGGTCCCTACCATTTCTGTGCTTTACTGTTCCCCTCTTTGTATGAAATGCTCCCTTGGTATCTCTAATTTTCTTGAAGAGATCTCTAGTCTTTCCCATTCTATTGTTTTCCTTTATCTTTGCACTTCACTTTTAATATCCCTGAAAAAAACAATATATATTCATTCATTCATTCAGTAAACATTCAGTGAGCCCCTACCATTTTTCAGGTGTTGGTTGAGCACTGGAGATACAGCTGTAAAGAAAGCAATGAAGGTCCTTCCCTTCATGGAAAATTTCATGGGAAGAAGCAGACAAGACACAAGTTAACGAGATAATTTTGGCTGGTGATGAGTATTATAAAGAAAAAAAGCAGACTTAAAGTGTGGAGGATGTGAGAGGCTAATTTAGAAAAAAAACCTCTCTTAAAAGAAACTATTTGAGATCAGATATAAGTGATGAGAAAGAACCCAGCTTGGAGGACCCGAAAGGAAGGTTCTGGACAGAGGGAGGGTCAAAAGCAAAGCCAGCTGAATTAACTTGGCATGTTCAAGAAACAGGCTTCACTGAGGTACATGGAATAAGCAAGGGAATTCTGGGGGTGGGGGTACCATCAGACAAGGCGTGAGAAGCCAGTAAAAGCCAGCTTATGTAGGACCTTACAAGCTATGGGTTTGTTTTGTCTCCTTTAGAGTACAGAGTTCAGTAAGGTTTTCATGTACTCTGTTCACAAGTTGGTAAGTGGCAAAGTCCACATTCAAACCACGCCTGTCTCATTCAACCTGTTTCACCAGATCAAAATAAAAAGATTCTGTCATTTTATTGACTGTCACTCCCACAAAGTAGGTTAGAGAAGTTAGGCCAAAAATTTTTAAGAAGGTGGTAAAAGTGAAAAATCACCTAGTCTAGTGATTTTTGTATTGGCATATATAATGGTTGTATCATACCCCTGATGCTCAAATTCGACAAATGGAAAAGACATTTCCTATTTTCATGAAATAGTAAGAGATTATGCCTAAGGTAGTTCAAATCGTATTCCAAAGTAAATAAGGAAGTTTTCAAATATGATATATGAACATCTGGTTCACAACAGAGCTCAGTTAAACTTTTTGTGACCAAAACATTAAAACCCTAAGGTATCACTCCAGTTATGAGAATTTCCTCTGGTTAACCCATTAGACACTAAAGTTTCTAAAATGTACTCATCTGCCTGCTGAATGTCAACACTGTATTTGAATCCAGTGATTGCTTTGAGAAAAACTGATGGCTACATTTTCAAGCTAAGAAACATGTTGGAGGATGGATTGGAACAGGATAGACATGGAATGAAAAGATGTGAAAGGTAGGAAATTAGGGTGTATTAAGCAATTGAAACTCATCTGAGTAAAAGCAGAAGCAGTTTTAGTGCCGTGTGCATTGTTAAGTCAGCCCTGAATGTCTCTGGTTACTATAGGAACCTGGGTAATGGAAAATGAAAACAGCTGGATTTATGACGCCCATAAATGTGTTGAACAGCTGCCTACTCACTGCCAATGAATACTGTTGAGTGGTAAATGGTGAGACCTTTACATACAAGTATGTGGGAAGGAAAATGAATAAGTTGCTAAATCTTCAAACTTTAAGATATAAATTAAATATTTTTAAATATTTGGGTCATTCTCGTATAAACTACTGGTTTATCCCAAGAGTTAAAAATCATAAAGCTTCTACATATAATTTTTTTTAATTGTTGTATTGAGTTGAATTCGGTCTTCCACAAAAGAAGCCTGCAAAATTTACTGTCAGCTATTTCAAAATTGTCTCTAATAGTTATAAGAATTCAAAAATGATGGTTGTATATAACATTAATTATAATTTAGGAAAGCAAAAGTATTCATTCTAAATCACAGTAAACTGCATATATTAATGTAATATTACAACAAATGAGTATTCATCTCGAGTTTGTTTTCTTGTGATTACCTCTTTTCTATCCCCAGGATCACTGTTTATTTTAAGATTTAATTTACTGATATATAGACAATTACAATAACCACCTAAACTATTTTTTTTTTCAAGCTTTGTCCTCCACTGCATTCTCCACATTGCCAGCAGAGCCATCTTTCTAATACAACTTCCTACCAACACCCAGGATTCCCAAAACCTGTGGGCAACAAGTCAAATCACTTACCTAGGGATACATGGGTTTTGGTAACCTGGAACCAAATGATATTTTTAGTTTCAGTCTTTAAGAGTAGGATGACCTAATGACTGTGTCATGCATATCAGGGTACTTTGGATTGTGAAAGAGGGAGCTATTAATATTCACCCTGGGAAAGCAAGCATAAATGACTAACAATAGGCAAATCAGGAAATACAATTACCTTATGTAAGAGCTTCCCAGGTGGTGCTAGTGGTAAAGAAGCCACCTTTCAATGCAGGAGGCATTAGAGACACAGGTTTGACCCCTGGATTGGGAAGAGACCCTGGAGAAGGAAATGGCAACCCACTCCAGTATTCTTGCCTGGGAAAGCCCATTGACAGAGAAGCCTGGCAGGCTACAGTCCATAGAGTCACAAAGAGTTGGACACAACCGAGTGACTGAGCACACACACCTATTTAAGAGCCAGTAGAGAAGACTGTAAGAATTCCTTTGTTTTCCAAGATAAATCAGTTGCTCCCTCCTCTGTACTCCCTTTACTACCAGAAATGTACCTTTATTTAGCAATTTCATATTGTAGTGTGGGTATTCTTATCTTTGGGCTTCCCAGGTGGTTCAGTGGTAAAGAATCTGCCTGCCAAGCAGGGTACCTGGGCTGGATCCCTGGGTCGGGAAGATCCCCTGAAGAAGGGAATGGCTGGCTACCCACTCCAATACTCTTGCATGGGAAATGCCTTGGACAGAGAAGCCTGGTGGGCTATAGCCCATGGGGTCACAAAAGAGTCAGGCACAACTTGGTGACTCAACAACAACAACAATCTTTATATTATTTCCCTTGCTAGGTTGTATGTCTAAGAAATAAAAGATGTATCTTTGCATCCTGAGAACCAAGTTCTGGGTTGGCCAAAAAGTTCATCTGGGTTTTTCTGTACCATCTTATTGGCCAACCCAATACAATTGCTACTGCTACTGCTAAGTCACTTCAGTCATGTCCGACTCTGTGCGACCCCATGACGGCAGCCCATCAGGCTCCACCGTCGCCGGGATTCTCCAGGCAAGAACACCGGAGCGGGTTGCCATTTCCTTCTCCAATGCAAACCATGTGTTTAAAAGATGTTTAATACATGCTTCTTGATGGTGAATTAATAATGAAGCAGAAGACTAATAGACTTAGTTGGAATAAATAAATATCCAAGAAATAGGACAAAGGTAGAGAGAGATCTGATCACTCAGGACAATCAATAAAATTATGTTGCATAGGAATTACATGTGAGTATTCACCCTGAAGGAGAAGGATTTCATATATAAATACTCTACATTGCCTATCCAAAAATATTACATAGTATTTGACCTGTGCATTTATTCCTTCAGATGAAAATATAACCTTGCATTCTTCCTTTAGCTGATGATATACAAGATAAAATACAAAGTTTTTAAATCCTGGTTTTAAAATACTTTGCAACATGTTAAATAGTATTCGAGCATTCGAACCAAACAGGATGCTAGCATTCCTTTTCAAATTCGCAATATGGTATGATCCCACAATTATTCTGCTTAACTGATTAGATCATTCTCACTTTACTTCTTACAAATGTTCCTCACCTGAGTGATGTTTCACACACAGGAACATCACAGCTAAATCTGTGTAGCAGTCACTACAGCAGAAGTAAGTGAACCAATGATGTGACTCTCATAAAAAAATCTATGACCCCAAATGATGCATCATCACAGATCCTGATTTTAAAAAATACTCAGATTCTTAAATCTATTTTCTTATTTTGCAGAAGCAAATATTCGATTTTGAAAACATCTGATTGAGAACGATATAAAATAAAATGTTTTAAAATGAGAATGTATGTATATGGGCAAAACTTTGTTTTATTGGTTTTAGTTGACTTCAGCAATCTTCATGAGACAGATAATCTTTATTAGTAAAATATAAGGAGAAGGCCCTCCTCCAAAGTCCTGCAAGTCCTCACCCTAAGCAAACCCCAGGTCACTTTTTAGGAATCCCAATACAGCTTCATCAGCCCCAAAACCCAATCACCTGGGATCCTCAATCCAGTAATCACAAACAAATTTTATCAAACATACTTGACGCTGATTATTTCTTTTTTTTTTTTCTACTGCAAAATTTTTTATTTTTATTTTTGTAATTTAATTTAATTTTATTTAACTTTACAATATTGTATTGGTTTTGCCATATATCAAAATGAATCTGCCACAGGTATACATGTGTTCCCCATCCTGAACCCTCCTCCCTCCTCCCTCGCCATACCATCCCTCTGGGTCATCCCAGTGCACCAGCCCCAGGCATCCAGTATTGTGCATCGAACCTGGACTGGAGACTCGTTTCATATATGATATTATACATATTTCAATGTCATTCTCCCAAATCATCCCACCCTCTCCCTCTCCCAGAGTCCAAAAGACTGTTCTATACATCAGTGTCTCTTTTGCTGTCTCATATACAGGGTTATTGTTATCATCTTTCTAAATTTCATATATATGTGTTAGTATATTGTATTGGTGTTTTTCTTTCTGGCTTACTTCACTCTGTATAATAGGCTCCAGTTTCATCCACCTCATTAGAACTGATTCAAATGTATTCTTTTTAATGGCTGAGTGTATGGTGTATATGTACCACAGCTTTCTTATCCATTCATCTGCTGATGGACATCTGCTTAGAACAAATAATTTCACAATTTGTATGGAAATACAAAAAACCTCGAATAGGCAAAGCAATCTTGAGAAAGAAGAATGGAACTGGAGGAATCAACCTGCCTGACTTCAGGCTCTACTACAAAGCCACAGTCATCAGGACAGTATGGTACTGGCACAAAGACAGAAATATAGATCAATCAAACAAAATAGAAAGCCCAGAGATAAATCCACGCACATATGGACACCTTATCTTTGACAAAGGAGGCAAGAATATACAATGGATTAAAGACAATCTCTTTAACAAGTGGTGCTGGGAAAACTGGTCAAACACTTGTAAAAGAATGAAACTAGAACACTTTCTAACACCATACACAAAAATAAACTCAAAATGGATTAAAGATCTAAATGTAAGATCAGAAACTATAAAACTCCTAGAGGAAAACATAGGCAAAACACTCTCTGACATACATCACAGCAGGATCCTCTATGACCCACCTCCCAGAATATTGGAAATAAAATCAAAAATAAACAAATGGGACCTAATTAAACTTAAAAGCTTCTGCACAACAAAGGAAACTATAAGCAAGGTGAAGAGACAGCCTTCAGAATGGGAGAAAATAATAGCAAATGAAGGCACAGACAAACAAATAATCTCAAAAATATACAAGCAACTCCTACAGCTCAATTCCAGAAAAATAAATGACCCAATCAAAAAATGGGCCAAAGAATTAAATAGACATTTCTCCAGAGAAGACATACAAATGGCTAACAAACACATGAAAAGATGCTCAACATCACTCATTATCAGAGAAATGCAAATCAAAACCACTATGAGGTACCATTTCACACCAGTCAGAACGGCTGCGATACAAAAGTCTACAAGCAATAAATGCTGGAGAGGGTGTGGAGAAAAGGGAATTCTCTTACACTGTTGGTGGGAATGCAAACTAGTACAGCCACTATAGAGAACAGTATGGAGATTCCTTAAAAAATTGGGAATAGAATCGCCTTATGATCCAGCAATCCCACTGCTGGGCATACACACTGAGAAAACCAGAATTGAAAGAGACATGTGTACCCGCAATGTTCATAGCAGCACTGTTTATAATAGCCAGAACATGGAAGCAACCTAGATGTCCATCAGCAGATGAATGGATAAGAAAGCAGTGGTACATATACACCATGGAATATCACTCAGCCATTAAAAAAAATACATTTGAATCAGTTCTAATGAGGTGGACGCCGATTATTTCTAACCCATCTTCAACCCCCAACCTTCTTTTCCTTCTCTGCACTTTCTCCTATATCCTCCCAATAATTTTCTTTGAATAAAATTTTATTAGAAAAAATAATATGCTTTTATTTCATATGATTTAGAAAAGATTTTAAAAGCAAAAAAAAATAAGTTATTCATAGGAATACCAACATCCAGATATACACTGATTATGTATACAGGATGTTCATTGCCTGCATCATTTGGAATCATACCTTCTAGAAACTTCCCCTGCCCACAGCCCTAGGCCATGGGACAGAATCAGAGGCCTTGCTTTACCACATGATCTCATACTCCTGGCCACAGCAGAGTAGGAAGCCAGTTCCTGACTAGCTAGAAGTCAATTTCATTCACAGTTTTATCTCAAAAATTTGAGTTAACATTCAAGGAGACTGATGGTTATCATGGTAGTTATCACTGACATTTATGTGTCATTAACCAGCAAATTTGGAAAACTCAGCAGTGGCCACAAGACTGGAAAAGGTCAGTTTTCATCCCAATCCCAAAGAAAGGCAATGCCAAAGAATGCTCAAACTACCGCACAATTGCACTCATCTCACACGCTAGTAAAGTAATGCTCAAAATTCTCCAAGCCAGGCTTCAGCAATATGTGAACCGTGAACTTCCTGACATTCAAGCTGGTTTTAGAAAAGGCAGAGGAACAAGAGATCAAATTGCCAACATCCGCTGGATCATGGAAAAAGCAAGAGAGTTCCAGAAAAACATCTATTTCTGCTTGATTGACTATGCCAAAGCCTTTGACTGTGTGGATCACAAGAAACTGTGGAAAATTCTGAAACAGATGGGAATACCAGACCACCTGATCTGCCTCTTGAGAAATCTGTATGCAGGTCAGGAAGCAACAGTTAGAACTGGACATGGAACAACAGACTGGTTCCAAATAGGAAAAGGAGTACGTCAAAGCTGTATATTGTCACCATGTTTATTTAACTTCTATGCAGAGTACATCATGAGAAATGCTGGACTGGAAGAAACACAAGTTGGAATCAAGATTGCTGGGAGAAATATCAATAACCTCAGATATGCAGATGACACCACCCTTATGGCAGAAAGTGAAGAGGAACTCAAAAGCCTCTTGATGAGAGTGAAAGTGGAGAGTGAAAAGGTTGGCTTAAAGCTCAACATTCAGAAAACGAAGATCATGGCATCTGGTCCCATCACTACATGGGAAATAGATGGAGAAACAGTGGAAACAGTGTTAGAATTTATTTTTCTGAGCTCCAAAATCACTGCAGATGGTGACTGCAGCCATGAAATTAAAAGACACTTACTCCTTGGAAGGAAAGTTATGACCAACTTAGATAGCATATTCAAAAGCAGAGACATCACTTTGCCAACAAAGGTTCACCTAGTCAAGGCTATGGTCTTTCCTGTGGTCATGTATGGATGTGAGAGCTGGACTGTGAAGAAGGCTGAGTGCCGAAGAATTGATGCTTTTGAACTGTGGTGTTGGAGAAGACTCTTGAGAGTCCCTTGGACTGCAAGGAGATCCAACCAGTCCATTCTGAAGGAGATCAACCCTGGGATTTCTTTGGAAGGAATGATGCTAAAGCTGAAACTCCAGTATTTTGGCCACCTCATGCGAAGAGTTGACTCATTGGAGAGGACTCTGATGCTGGGAGGGATTGAGGGCAAGAGGAGAAGGGGACGACAGAGGATGAGATGGCTGGATGGCATCACTGACTAGATGGATGTGAGTCTGAGTGACCTCCGGGAGCTGGTGATGGACAGGGAGGCCTGGCGTGCTGCGGTTCATGGGGTCACAAAGAGTCGGACACGACTGAGCGACTGATCTGATCTCTGATCTGAAGCAGATAAGAGGGGTGGTGGAGACAGGAAGAAGCACAGAAACCAGAAATAAGAAAGACCATGCAATCCTTGAGAGGCAGAGAGATTGGGACATCAATTCTCAATGGTTTCTTGGAGCTGGTTCCCAGAGGTACAGCAACAACTCAGTGCCTGTATCTGTAAAACTTCATTTTATCTTTACAATAATTCTGCACCATCTTTATTCTGTCATTTTTACTGTGTAATATGCACAGTTACACATATAAATTTCTTTATTATGAAATGATGCCATGGCACACTCTAATATTAGATACTAACATGAGAAATTAATTGGACCATAAAGAAAGCTGAGCACGGCAGAACTAATGCTTTTGAACTGTGGTATTACAGAAAGCCTCCTGAGAATCCCTTGGACTGCAAGGGGATCCAACCAGTCATTCCTAAAGGAAATGAATTCTGAATTTTCACTGGAAGGACTGATGCTGAAGCTGAAACTCCAATACTTTGGCCACCTGTTGCAAAGAACTGACTCATTGGAAAAGACCCTGATGCTGGGAAAGATTGAAGGTGGGAGGAGAAGGGGACGACAGGGGATGAGATGGTTGGAAGGCATCACCGACTCAGTGGACATGGGTTTGGGTGGACTCTGGGAGTTGGTGATGGACAGGGAAGCCTGGCGTGCTGCAGTGCATGGGGTCTCAAAGAGTCAGACAGAACTTAGCGACCAAACTGAACTAAATTGATTATCCTCAACAACTTTTCTCATTCCTTCACCATGAATTTTATTTTTTAAACATGTCTCAAATCCATCCCCTCCGATTAATCCCTGCTATAATTTCTTGCCTCTATCATTACAACAGCTTCTTAAATCAGTGTCTATGAGTCTCCCTTCACACAGATGTCAAATATCTAACTAAGATCAATTTAATTGTCACTCCACAGCTTAAAGCCCTTCAAATGCTCCAGACAGTTCAGAGATAAGGGCAGGCTGCTTACCAGCACGTGTTCACAAGCCTCCGTGACAGGTACTGATCCATCTCTACTGATCTATGCCCTGTGCATACCATGCTGTCCTCCTCTCCAATCCTTGGCTCGTGGGTTTTTTTCACCTATTTTATTCCCATTCCCCTAACAAACCAAATCCAACTGCTCCAGTATGATCAGCCTATCACTTTCCCCAGAAGTCCCTGAGCCCTTTGAGTACCATGCCTGCTATAATGCTGCATAGATAACACTTGGTGCTTATTCATAAATATCCATGTGTTTGTGTATTTCTGAGTAATCTTAAACTCTTCATGAGGGCTTCATCTTTTCCATGCTTATATCCCCTAGAAAAAGTACAATGCCTGGTACATAGTAGATGTCTAATGTTTGTTGTTTGTTGAAGTATTAAATGAATATTGAGAACTGGAATATTTATTTCATATCTATAAATAGGAATGTCACAGCCATCTGTGATTCCACCCCTCACAATATGAATTTCTGAGCCTGGAGGGCATCCAGAAAGAACAATGCTTATTATTCAGCAGCCATGAGCCCTCACCTTGGTGAGCACTGAGGAGCTGGGGGTCCAGGGGGTAGAGTGGGGGGGGGGGTGGCTGTTCATGTGTGCTTGCCCAGTCCTGTCTGACTGTGATCCCATGGACTATAGCACACCTGGCTCCTCTGTCCATGGGATTTTCCAGGCAAGAATACTGAGGTGGGTTGCCATTTCCTACTCCAGGGGATCTTCCCAACCCAGGGATCAAACTCAAGTCTCCTGTGCTTCCTGCATTGCAGGCAGATTCTTTATACTGTTTATCAGGGAAGTCAGGGAGAGATTTTTAAATAGCAGGAGGATACTGGCCCCAGATAACTGAGATGCATATGAAAGGAATGATTTCAGTAAGTCCAAACTCTTGCATCTTCCCATACATAGGAAAGCCCTAAATTCTTCCCTGGATCCATCTGGTTTCCCTTAATTAGCAATATTCACACTACCTGCTCCTTGTTGCAAACTTCTATATAACCTGGCTCCTCCTTCCATCTCCTCATAACAATTTTCTCAGGGTTACTTGAGATGCTGTCTATGGGGCTTGAAGTCCTAAAACTTCCCACCAAATAAAACATAACCCTCAACTTCTGGGTTGTGACTATTTTTGAAGTCAACAATATATGTGTGAACAGGTAAATTTGCAAGTGGAAGGATGGGGGACTGAGACATCTCTCTTATGCTCACAACCAGATCATAAAGAAGGCAAATATTTCCATAGAGTGGCATACACTTATCATGATCTTAAAACCTGTAAGTTTAATAAAATTGCAGCTCTCTGATTTTGTAAGTACTTTAACCATACATTGTACAAAAACTTCTCTTGGATGGAGGGGGCATGAACATATTCTAGAGGCAGAATTCAGTTAACCTGATGATGAGACTCAGGCAGTCAGAACCCTCCAAAACCACAACAGCACACCAGACCATTTAGGCAGTAAGACTTAGGTGCCTTCCTTAAAGATGAAGGACAGACAGCTCACTACAATATTATATCCTATTGAGGCAATGCGAGAAATGCTTCTAAAATATTTAAGCCCATATATTACTTTAAACTATTATTTCACCCCCATAATTTATATCAACCATTATGCTAATTATCAAGCTATTAATTCTGCCAATGAAAACCCATTGCTAATGTGCTAATTGACTAATCTTCAGTGCTAGGGATAAAGAAAGCTAAAGCACTTGTAATAATGCCTCTGGAATGTGGCCTTGCTAATTAAATGTTAGTGGACCACCCCTGGAGTGTGAATACTGAATTAAGGCAACTGACTGCCCCTCTGGTGGAGATTAAAGCTAACTAATGCACATTTACATCATACCGTTTACTGAAGTATTATAAAGTAGACTACAGACATCTTAATGGCGACCAACAACATGAATATAAACCCCAACTAGGAATAAAAGAACTCCCACACTCTGGTCTAGCTCTTCCACAGGGTGAGAAAACTGTGGTCCTAGATTTATTTTCTAAGTGATTCTGCATGCACTTAACAAATGTCGTCTCTGCAATCAATATTTAAGACAAGAGAAAAGGAAATGTATCAGATGCACCTGTCTAAATGTTTAGCACTATACCTCAGAGGAAAATGTTTCCTCATGTCTTTATTATGTCATCAGTGTATGACCTGAGGTATAAATATAAATTTCCCCAAGGTGCTTTTTATGAACAAGAGAGAAAATAAATAAGAACTTTCAACATTTGAAGATACAATGCTTTCTTCTTTAATATTTTCATACTAATCTTTACCTCTGTAATGGTGATGGAATACCTGTGGCATTATTGTTGTTCAGTTTTGAATAAGACATATTAGCAAAGTTAATCCAAGGGAGATGCATTGTAGCATGCCTCTGAAACCTGCAGTATGAATATAGTTCTCAAACCTGCAGAAAAAAGATATAATTTTCTCTTGGAAGTCAAAACATCATAGATCAACACATGGTGCAGCTTATGGAAATACATTTTGATATATTTCCTTTCATTTATCTAAGATATGAATAGTAGTCAATTTCATATCTCAAATATGGTTTTCTGTGTCATATGCTTGAAATACTATAGGTGACAAGGAAAGACTCCTGAATGTTAAATAGTAAATCTTTGCTCAATTCTTATAAAGAATGACAAAAATTGGCTCAAGAACAAGGGTAAGTGTTGATATACTGAGGCAATTTTAATTCTCCATGTCAGCATATTGGTGAAGCAATGCACACACACACAAACACACACACCCCACAGATGTTGTAATTATATTTCCTCTTTTACAAAATAGATGGATTATATGTATTATGTTTTATAAATTAGTTACTTCATCTCAACTCTGAATAACTTAAATAGAGTTTTGTCAAAAACACTGAGTTCTGTTTTCATATCACCTAAGATCCACTTTACTCTGTGGAATCCATTCGATCTGGAACAAAATCTTTATAGCACTCTGTAAGTTCATCAAGCTGATAAGTAGGGTCTTTCTATTTTGTGTTATCATTAGTCTCTGTTCAAGAGAACAATGCCAAAAAAGCAGCTAATCTATTCAGAAGAAAACTATGATGAGAGAAACTCTTTTATGTAGGATTTACCCTAAGCAAATGTCTGGGGGAAAAAACAAGGTTTTTTTGTGGGTTTTTTGGTTTTTTGCAGATTCTAGAAATTCTACTTTTAGTACTGTTAGGTAGTTAGAACAGGAAACAGGAATCTAGAATGGCGGTGGCTAAAAGATAAGGAAGGGAAAAGCCCACAAAAATAGAACAAAGAAAGGTCCGAGGACTAGAGTTAGGACTTTAGGTAGAACAAACCGCACTCCTGGCTAGCGCAATTTACACAGGGCAGCCCCAGGGGGAGGAAAAAACATAAAAAAAGAGGAGCCAAAGGGCCAGGAGAGTCTCTCTCCCAAGCAGGCTCTTTTTCTCTCTCTCTCTCTCTCCTCTTCACATCTTTTGGGTCGGCATGCCCTCACACCTTAAGGATGTATTTTCCTTTATTTTCTAAGTAAAACTGAGGGAGCTATAACACCGTCTGAGAGCTGTGATGCACAAAGGGCTTCAACGTCCCTTGCTTCAGATCTCTGTTGTGACGAGACAGAAGCGAGGAGATTACACTCCCCCGACAGCACCACCTTTCCTTCCTCCTTCCCCACTGCCGTATTTCGCAGCTCTCCACGGTCCTCTCAAGGACTGCCATAGGCGTACCCTTTCCTGGGCTGATCCCTTCCCAACACAAGATTATATCCAAACCTGCCTTTTTCTCATTCCATTGAAATGTACTGCCCTTATCCCATTTCCTCGGGTCCTAGATGTCTACTGGAAAAGCAAATGAACTAATTTACACTATAATATCTGCTCTAATCTGGATGTTTGTGTCCTTGAGCAATTCGTATGTTGAAATCCTAACCCCCAAAGGTGACAGAAAGGAGGTGAGGTTTAGAGGAGGTGGTTAGATATGGAGCAAAGTCCTCATGAATGATATAAATGCTCTTATAAAAGAGACCCCACAGAGTTGCCTGACCCCCTTCCACCAGGTGAGAACACAGTGAAAAGAACTATCTAGAAAGTGAGCCCTCACCAAATACCAAATTGACTTGACCTGCAATCTTGAACTTCCCAGCCCCCAGGATTGTGAGAAAGAAATTTCTGTTGTTTATAAGCCACCCCCAATTTATGACATTTTATTATATTAGCCTGAGAAAACTAAGACATTATTAATATAATACAGTGGCTTAATAGGAAATCCTTTAAGGAACATATTTGAATATTAATGCATTCATTAGTCAACAAATATTCATGGAGTGTCTCCAGTGCACTAACCACTGTTCTATTTAATGCTGTTAGGTATACATCAATGAAAAATATCAATGGAGAAAGCAGACAACTATCCCTAGTGAAGTTACATTCTAGCTTACATTCTAGCAAGAAGAGAGACAGACGTATATTCTCATTGATATTTATTGTTCACTCACTAAGTCATGTCCAACTCTTTGCAACCTCATGGACTATAATCTACCAGGCTCCCCTGTTCTCCACTATCTCCTAGAATTTGCTCAGATTCATGTCCATTGAACAGGTGATGCTATCTAACCATCTCATCCTCTGCCACCCCCTTCTCCTTTTGCCTTCAATGCTGGGATTAAGAAGCTTCCCCCCATGGCTCAGAGGGTAAAGAATGTGTCCCAATGTAGGAGACACAGGAGATATGGGTTCAATGCCTGGGTTGGGAAGATCCCCTGGAGGAAAAAATGGCAACCCACTCCAGTACTCTTGCCTGAAAAAAATCCCATGGACAGAGGAGTCTGGAAGGCCACAGTCCATAGGGTTACTAAAGAGTTGGACATGAATTGAGCAACTAAGCACATATGTGGGATTAAAAGACAATTCATTCCATGGAAAGAATAATAAAATAAAACAGAGCAAGAGGGGCACAGTGCAGAGGGGAAGGGGACTGCCATTAATGAGAAGGTGACACGTGTCCAGAGACCTGAAGGAAATGGCAAACAAGCTATTGAGATATCTGAGCAAAGCACCTTCCTGGCAGAGAACAACCTTCACAAAGGCCTAAAGGCAGGAGCATGTCTGGTTTGTTAGAGGAAGAGCAAAGACAACAGTGAGCAGAGTCAGGAGCAGAGTAGTGAGAGGAGATCAGAAAGAAGGTGGGGACAGGGACAGACGAGAAACACCAGATTATCTAGGGTCCTGTTAATAAAAGCATTATGAACTTAACCTTCATTGGTCCAAGGTGATATAGAAATTCCCGTTACCACTGCATATTCCTTTATTCATTCAATAATTCTTGAGTGGCCAATGAATGTCAAACATTCCCTGAAGTGCTGAGGATTCAAAAATGGAAAGACTACCTCTGAAGAGTTGATAAATGAGCAGGAATACAAAACAGGCAATTACAGTTAAAGTGAAAAGTTCTATAATGGGAATATCCATAAGGCACACTCAGAATATAGGAGAAATAGCTCAATATGGGGCAACAGATAAGACAAAAAGTGGAGAGTCAGAAAGGAGTAGGCTCAACTTGAGCTGAGCTGAGCATAGCTGTAGGTATCCCTCCTATATGGGAAGGGCAGTCTAGGCAAAAGAAATAGATAAGCAAACTCAGAAAGTAATTTTTTTAAAGCAATATATTTTCTGGGTATTATGAATAGCTCAGTAGCTTCACAGCAAGAAAATGTGTTGTCTTGTAAGCATCAGAGTAGAATGAGCTGTGCATCCTCTCACAGCGCCCTTCTTGATGGATAGATTGCTTTAGGGCCCTTAACTGGAAAAATGGCAGAACTCATGACCTTTTCCATTCCAGTTCAAGATCAGAAATCTACATGGTCATTTATGAAAGTAAAAGTGAGTGTTTCTCAGTTGTGTCTGATTCTTTGCAACCCCATGAACTATACAGTCCATGGAATTCTCCAGGCCAGAATACTGGAGTGGGTAGCCTTTCCCTTCTCCAGGGGATCTCCCCAACCCAGGGAATCTTCCCAACCCAGGGATCAAACCCAGGTCTCCCACATTGCAGGTAGATTCTTTACCAGATGAGTGACGAGGGAAGGGGTGCTTGCAACTACAAAGTCATCTCTATTGAAGAAGACAGCTGCACGAGACATGTCAGAGCTTCCTCTGAATGCATAATCCCAGTTGTGCAATTCCAAAGCTGGCAGAAACAGCAGCTCCACTTTAAATCCCATCCTCCTCCTCAAGTTAGTTACTCACATAACTTTTAATCCTCACAACAATTTTTCTAGATAGGCATTATCTGTTTCTACTTTATGTAATATTAGTGGGAAAATGCATTTAAAATGACTGAAATAGCTTGCTTCTTTGTTTTAGGTGATCTCTGAATTCATCTCTGCAGTAGATAGAGATTTAGTTTAAGTAATTTCAATAATGGGTAATTTTTAGTATTCATCAGAGGCAGCTGACAGAGGCTAGTCTAGGATGGGGGCCATTGAGATGAGGACCACCTGAAAATGTTATCAGGTGGAGCCTCAGGGGAAGGACATCAGCAAGGGAGCCCTCATGACTAAACCAAAGATCTCTAAGAACTGTGATGTCTAATATCCAATTTTAAGTAGTTTTCTTAAAATTGCAGTGACCCTTTCCCTTCCCACTTCTATCATGCCCCAGATGAAGAAAAGAGTAGTATTGATACCCATTTACAGGGCAAAGTTGTGAGGAGAGAGAAAAATTGACAGAAAAGGTAAAATAGCAAATAGAGTTTGAAGAATAGAGGAGAAGAAAGAATTTCCTGAATATGTCTGCCATCATTTTGGTTCCAGAAATGGTCATCCTTGGCCTAACCTATGGACAAAACCTCCCCCATACTTTGAGACTTACTCCTTCCCCAGCATCCATCCTCAGTCCACCCAGCCATCTTCTTAAGAAGTTGACCATTTCCTCTCTTCAGTCATCTGCACTAAGATGTCTGCACTCAGACTGAAATCAATCCCACCACCCCATGGCCTCCACTGCTGGCCCTGATTGGACACCTGTCAATATCTCCAATTCCATCTCCCACCTCTCTTAAGAGGCTTTGCGCCTTTTAACTAAACAGAAGGCTGTGGGTTTTGTATCTGCTGTTCTTTCTCCTGGGAGGGCAAAGACCACTATTCTACCTAGTACCGATTCACTATTCATATATCAGTTGAAGTTCTACCTTTCAGAACAGTTTTAAGTCCACTCCTCACCCACAACATTATCTCTATCAGAAATTTATCACAATCTGCAACTGTGTTTTTCTGTTGTTGTTTGTATCCTGTTCTCCTAACCCACTAGATGTAAATTCTGTAGTTTCCAACTGTCCATCAAGAGCTTGGCAAGAAGGCCTGTTACACAGTAAGTGTTCTGTTGTTTAGCTGCTAAATCATATCCAACTCTCTGTGGTCCCATGGACTGTAGCCCACCAGACTCCTGTTCATGGGATTCCCCAGGCAAAAATACTGGAGGGAGTTGCTGTCCCCTCCTCCAGGAGATCTTTCCAATGCAGGGGTCAAATCTGTGTCTCCTGCACTGGCAGGCAAATTCTTTACCACTGAGTCGCCAGAGACGCTCCATACACAAGATTTTAAATCCATTATTATCAACAAGAAACTTGAAGTCAGGGGAACTAGAGCCAGATGGGCATCTAGGAAGGCTTCTAGAAGAGATATGGTCTCCACACTAATTTTAGTGAGGTAGACAAACTCTGTCTGAGAAGCAGAAAACAAAGAAGCATTCCTAAGGAAGGAAAATAGTGAGATGGCTAAAAAGCAAAAGAGCCAAGAGACAGAGCAGATTTGTTAGGCTAATAAAGAGAAGCATGAAGGTATATTATAGAAGAAAGAGCTATATTTTACATTACCCACTTCCACTTTCTACAAAGTGCCCAAGGACAGAGAACTTGACTTACTACCTCCAAAAATAAATTATTACTTCCAAAGATTTGATAGATTTTCTTGCCATGGCCAGTCATGCCAGTGTACTTTCCTTCCTTCATGTGACTCATGATGCTTTCTGTGTTCTTTCCAAGGTAAGAAATCAGAAAGTGTCTGTATGACAATATATCTTTTCCACTGCTTTCCAATTTTACAATGATAACTGGAAATAGATTCTTCCATAGTTTATAGCCCTTTTGCCGAAGATAGTAGAAATTCACACTCTGATCACCTCTGCTTCTTTCCCATTAAAGGGCAGAAGTGATGCTTCCTGTGTATGAAAGAAGAATAAGCAGGATGGTAAGATGAAAGTTTAGAGTTTAAACAGAAAAAGAAATCCCAGACTTCAGGTCTGCTTTATAGACAGTGTTCACAATATCCTTTAGAAAACATATTATGGGTAAATACTATGCTGCTCAAAATCATTGGCAACTGCCCTGGGCATTATCCATACACCGAAGAGTATTTATTAAATGATTAAGGGACACAGGCAGACCCTGAAGAACAAGTAGGTAAGGACCGAACACTGCATGGGTTAGTGTTTTCAATAGGGACTAATTGTTTACAGTCTACAATCAAATATAAACATACAATCGAGATTATTTGCTTCACAATATTTATAACTAAATTAAAAACAATCTTCAACTTCTGATTCCAATTATAATGGTATACAAGGGATGGTATTGACAACCACACAACTAGACAATAGGAAGTGAAAAGTCTCTGATTCCTAAAGAATAAAGTTTCAGGAGCCCCAGCACTCCAGTCGACTGCCTGGAGTCAGTTACTAGGCCACAGTACAGGGAAGAAGAACCCAACTAGAGTTCAGAGTTCCACTAAGTATAATAAAGAAAGACTAGAGTTTGAGGCCAAGATGGCTAGAATGTGCCATCTGTGATGCTGGGAAAAGGGACATGCCCTGAGAGAACTCTGGAACATCTTTGGCTAACTACTGATCTGCTCAAGTATGAGAGGAAACTACACAAGCCCCAGGGAAATAACCACTGAGAAGTGAAAGGCAGAGTTGACACAGGGCTAGAAATAGATCATATTTTATCAGAGTGGAAATGCCTTGTAGTACAAAGAGCTTTAAATAAAGTTCTAAGATATCTCCTTAGTAGTGGGGCTAAATTAGCTCTTGCCTGGAGAATCCCACAGATGGAGGAGCCTGGTAGGCTGCAGTCCATGGAGTCGCTAAGAGTCGGACATGACTGAGCGACTTCACTTTCTCTTTTCACTTTCATGCATTGGAGAAGGAAATGGCAACCCACTCCAGTGTTCTTGCCTGGAGAATCCCAGGGACGGGGAAGCCTGGTGGGCTGCCGTCTATGGGGTCACACAGAGTCGGACATGACTGAAGTGACTTAGCATAGCATAGCATAGCATAGCAAAAGCTGCTCTGAGGGAGGAGATAAGATGGCGGAGGAGCTAAGATGGCAGAGGAATAGGATGAGGAGAACACTTTCTCCTCCACAAATTCATCAAAAGAACATTTAAACGCCAAGTAAATACCACAAAACAACTTCTGAAAGCCGGCAGAGGACATCAGACACCCAGAAAAGCAACTCATTGCCTTCTAAAGGAGGTAGGAAAAAATATAAAAGACAAAAAAGAGACAAAGAGGGAGGCACAGACCTCTGTCCGGGGAACGGAGTCTTAAAAAGAGAGAAGTTTCCAAACACCAGGAAACATTCTCACTGCCGAGTCTGTGCCGAGCCTGGGAAGCACGGAGGGCAACATAACAGGGAGGAAAATAAATAAACAATTAAAACCCACAAACTACGAGCCCTACGATAACTTCCCCAGCGGAGAAGCAGCGCAAATGCCTGCATCCACCATTAGCAAGCGGGAGCTGGGCAGGGAGGTGCGGAGCAGGCTGCATGGCTAGAGTAAGGACTGGCCTGAATATACCGAGCACTACCTGAGCAAAATAATTTGGGCTAGCAAACCAGACTGCGGGATACCTACCACACGAAAAGCCAGCCCTAACCTAAGACACCACCAGGCCTGCGCACAGAACAAAGGACTGTACAGAGATAGCCAGCTGCAGACCGTTCCCCTCCGGTGACAGGCAGCCAGAGCTGGAGGGAGGCAATCGCAGCCCCAGAGAGACATTATCCACAAAACTGTAAGCAGGCTTCTTTGCTAACTAAGACTTCTTGGGGCTCTGGTCGGCCAACATCCGCCTAAGAAAGTGCACCGGTTGCACACCTAGAAAACCGAGTGGTGGGGAGGCCATAAGTTGCAGAAGCCGCGCTTGCTAAACACCTCATTACCTGCGCTGCTGGAATCTGCGAAGGGCACAAAACGCAGGCCCAACCGAGCCTGGGCCTCTGAGGACTACCCGAGTGCCTGAACATGAGCGGCTTAGACCTGGGAGGGGCAAGCAGCCCAGGGCCGGTCGCGGATGGTTCCTGTGGGGAAACAGAAAGCCTGAGCAGAGTGGGCAGGGAGGCTACACGTGCCATGAGCGGGGGCAGGCCCAGTGTGGCTGAGCCACTGAGTGCACACGCCAGTGTTATTTATTTGCAGTGTCCCTCCCTCCCCACAGCGTGACTGAACAAGTGAGCCTAAAAAAAAAAAAAAAAAAAAAAACAGGGTGTCCACCACCGCCCCCTTTGTATCAGGGTGGAAATGAGACACTGAAAAGACCAGCAAACAGAAGAAGCTATAACAGAGGGAACCGCTGTGGAAGCGACAGGCAATAAACTAAAACCCCGTGGTTAGTACCAACTACATAGAAAGGGGCCCATAGACCTTCAGAAATTTAAGCTGGAACAAGGAACAAGCCGAAAATGAACTGAACCCACAATACCCACAACAATAACAGAGAAAGTCTTATATATATATTTACCATCATTTTTTCTTTCTTTTTTTAATGGAAAAAAAATTTTAATTTTTTTTTATCCTCTAGTACTCCATTAATTTTCACATTTAGAAACTATTACTTTGTAAAAAAAAAAATAAATAAACAAATAAAAGACCCTTCTTTAAAAAAAAAAACCCAATCTTCATATATATATTTTTTATAACTTTTGTGACCCCTTTTTTTCCTTTCTTTTTTTTCTTTTTCTTTTTTTCCTTCTTTTTTTTCTTTTCTTTAACATTGTATTTTTGAAACTCCAAACTCTGCTCTAGATTCATACGTTTAGCTTATTGGTAATTGCTATCTATTTTGTATCTAATTTTTTATTTATTTATTTTTTTTATAACTTTTGTGACTTTTTTTTTCCTCCCTCTTTCTATCTCTTCATCTTTTCTATGATATTGTATTCCTGAAATTCCAAACTCTAATCTAGATCTTTAATTTATGCTTTGTGGTATATGTAATCATTTTGTGTCTATATCTTCTTTATAATTTTTTTGTGACTTTGTTTGTTTTTGGTTTTGTTTTTATTTTCTTTATTTCTTTTTTTCTTCTATCTTTCTTTTTCTTCTTCTTTTCTTTAACAATGTATTTTTGAAACTCCAAACTCTACTCTAGATTTTTAACTTTTGCTTTTTAATATTGGTTATCATTTTGTACCTATATTTTCTTTATAAATTTGGTGACTTTTTTTTTCTTTTTCTCTCTTTCTTTTCCTTCTTCTTTTCCTTAACACTGTATTTTTGAAACTCCAAAATCTACTCTAGATTTTTAATTTTTGCTTTTAGGTATATGTTACCAATTCTGTACCTTTAAGAACCTAAACTTCAGTACCCATTTTTTACTAGGGAGCGAGATTACTGGCTTGACTGTTCTCTCCACCTCCGAACTCTCCTTTTTCTCCACCAGTTCGCCTGTGTCTCCTCTCTAACCGCTCTCTACTCTATCCAACTCTTTGAATTTTTCAGTGTTCCAAATAAAGGAAAACACTTAGGGAACTGATTAGTGACTGGATCTGTCTCTCTCCTTTCCATTCCCTCCTTTTATCCTCCTGACCACCTCTATCTCCTTCCTCCCTCTTCTCTTCTCTATATAACTCCGTGAACATCTCTGAGCTGTCCAGTTGTGGAGTGAAGTATAGAAGGAGAAGTTTTGAGACTACTGTAAAAATAAGACCGATAACTGGAAGCAGGAGGCTTAAGTCCAAACCCTGATTCCACAGAACATTAATTGACAAGAGCTCATCAAATGCCTCCATACCTACACTGAAACCAAGCACACACAAGGGCAAACAAGTTCCACGGCAAGACATACCAAGCAAATTCTCCAGCAACACAGGAACACAGCCCTGTATATTGATACAGGGTACCCAAAGCGACCCAAAATCATAGACATCTCATAACTCATTACTAGACACTCCATTGCACTCCAGAGCGAAGAAATCCATCTCCATCCACCAGAACACTGACACAAGCCTCCATAACCAAGAAACCTTGACAAGCCACCTGTACAAACCCACACA
The DNA here is from genome assembly GCA_935064755.1 of Tragelaphus eurycerus. Classification (NCBI taxonomy): domain Eukaryota; kingdom Metazoa; phylum Chordata; class Mammalia; order Artiodactyla; family Bovidae; genus Tragelaphus; species Tragelaphus eurycerus. Next base: position 312,577 of record CAKXYN010000272.1, read on the forward strand.
CAGTGAGGAAATGCCACAATAAAGAGAACTCCACAAACTGCCAGAATACAGTAAGGACACCCCAAACTCAGCAATTTAAACAAAATGAAGAGACAGAAGAATTCCCAGCAGGTAAAGGAACAGGATAAATGCTCACCAAACCAAACAAAAGAGGAAGAAATAGCGAATCTACCTGATAAAGAATTCCGAATAATGATAGTGAAATTAATCCAAAATCTGGAAATCAAAATGGAATCACAGATAAACAGCCTGGAGAAAAGCATTGAGAAGATGCAAGAAACGTTTAACAAGGACCTAGAAGAAATAAAAAAGAATCAATATACAATGAATAATGCAATAAATGAGATCCAAAACACTCTGGAGGCAACAAATAGTAGAATAACAGAGGCAGAAAATAGAATTAGTGAATTAGAAGATAGAATGGTAGAAATAAATGAATCAGAGGAGAAAAAAGAAAACAAATTAAAAGAAATGAGGACAATCTCAGAGACCTCCAGGACAATATTAAACGTTACAACATTCAAATGATAGGAATCCCAGAAGAAGAAGACAAAAAGAAAGACCATGAGAAAATACTAGAGGAGATAATAGTTGAAAACTTCCCTAAAATGGGGAAGGAAATAATCACTCAAGTCCAAGAAACCCAGAGAGTCCCAAACAGGATAAACTCAAGGCGAAACACCCCAAGACACATATTAATCAAATTAACAAAGATCAAACACAAAGAACAAATATTAAAAGCAGCAAGGGAAAAACAACAAATAACACACAAGGGAATTCCCATAAGGATAACAGCTGATTTTTCAATAGAAACTCTCCAAGCCAGGAGGGAATGGCAAGACATACTTAAAGTGATGAAAGAAAATAAGCTACAGCCCAGATTATTGTACCCAGCAAGGATATCATTCAAATATGAAGGAGAAATCAAAAGCTTTACAGACAAGCAAAAGCTAACAGAATTCAGCACCACCAAACCAGCTCTCCAACAAATACTAAAGGACATTCTCTAGACAGGAAACACAAAAAGGGTATATAAATTCGAACCCAAAACAATAAAGTAAATGGCAATGGGATGATACTTATCAATAATTACCTTAAATGTAAATGGGTTGAATGCCCCAACCAAAAGACAGAGACTGGCCGAATGGATACAAAAACAAGACCCCTACATATGTTGTCTACAAGAGACTCACCTCAAAACAGGGGACATATACTGACTGAAAGTGAAGGGCTGGAAAAAGATCTTCCATGCAAATAGGGACCAAAAGAAAGCAGGAGTAGCAATACTCATATCAGATAAAATAGACTTTAAAACAAAGGCTGTGAAAAGAGACAAAGAAGGTCACTACATAATGATCAAAGGATCAATCCAAGAAGAAGATATAACAATTATAAATATATATGCACCCAACATAGGAGCACCGCAATATGTAAGATAAATACTAACAAGTATGAAAGGAGAAATCAACAATAACACAATAATAGTGGGAGACTTTAATACCCCACTCACACCAATGGATAGATCAACTAAACAGAAAATTAACAAGGAAACACAAACTTTAAACCAATACAATAGACCAGTTAGACCTAATTGATATGTATAGGACATTTCATCCCCAAAAAATGAATTTCACCTTTTTCTCAAGCACACACGGAACCGTCTCCAGGATAGACCACGTCCTGGCCATAAATCTAGCCTTGGTAAGTTCAGAAAAATTGAAATCATTCCAAGCATCTTTTCTGACCACAATTAGATTAGATCTAAGATTAATCTAAGTAAGATTAGATCTCAATAACAGGAGAAGAACTATTAAAAATTCCAACATATGGAGGCTTAACAACACACTGCTGAATAACCAACAAATCACAGAAGAAATAAAATAAGAAATCAAAATATGCATAGAAACGAGTGAAAATGAAAACACAACAATCCAAAACCTATGGGACACTATAAAAGCAGTCCTAAGGGGAAAGTTCATAGCAATACAGACATACCTCAAGAAACAAGAAAAAAGTCAAATAAATAACCTAACTCTACACCTAAAGCAACTAGAAAAGGAAGAAATGAAGCACCCCAAGGTTAGTAGAAGGAAAGAAATCTTAAAAATTAGGGCAGAAATAAATGCAAAAGAAACAAAAGAGACCATAGCAAAAATCAACAAAGCCAAAAGCTGGTTCTTTGAAAGGGTAAATAAAATTGACAAACCATTAGCCAGACTCATCAAGAAACAAAGGGAGAAAAATCAAATCAATAAAATTAGAAATGAAAATGGAGAGATCACAACAGACAACACAGAAATACAAAGGATCATAAGAGACTACTGTCAGCAGTTATATGGCAATAAAATGGACAATGTGGAAGAAATGGACAAATTCTTAGAAAAGTACAACTTCCCAAAACTGGATCAGGAAGAAATAGAAACTCTTAACAGACCCATCACAAGCACGGAAATTGAAACTGTAATCAGAAATCTTCCAACAAACAAAAGCCCAGGTCCAGACGCCTTCACAGCTGAATTCTACCAAAAATTTAGAGAAGAGCTAACACCTATCCTACTCAAACTGTTCCAGAAAATTGCAGAGGAAGGCAAACTTCCAAAATCATTCTATGAGGCTACCATCACCCTATTACCAAAACCTGACAAAGATGCCACAAAAAAAGAAAACTACAGGCCAATATCACTGATGAACATAGATGCAAAAATCCTTAACAAAATTCTAGCAATTAGAATCCAACAACACATTAAAAAGATCATACACCATGACCAAGTGGGCTTTATCCCAGGAATGCAAGGATTCTTCAATATCTGCAAATCAATCAACGTAATACACCACATTAACAAATTGAAAAATAAAAACCATATGATTACCTCAATAGATGCAGAGAAAGCCTTTGACAAAGTTCAACATCCATTTATGATAAAAACTCTCCAGAAAGCAGGAATAGAAGGAACATATCTCAACATAATAAAAGCTATATATGACAAACCCACAGCAAACATTATCCTCAGTGGTGAAAAATTGAAAGCATTCCCTCTAAAGTCAGAAACAAGACAAGGATGCCCACTTTCACCATTACTACTATTCAACATAGTTTTGGAAGTTTTGGCCACAGCAATCAGAGCAGAAAAAGAAATAAAAGGAATCCAAATTGGAAAAGAAGAAGTAAAACTCTGTTTGCAGATGACATGATCCTCTACGTAGAAAACCCTAAAGACTCCACCAGAAAATTAGTAGAACTAATCAATGAATATAGTAAAGTTGCAGGACATAAAATCAACACACAGAAATCCCTTGCATTCCTGTACACTAATAATGAGAAAATAGAAAGAGAAATTAAGGAAACAATTCCATTCACCATTGCAATGAAAAGAATAAAATACTTAGGAATATATCTTCCTAAAGAAACTAAAGACCTATATATAGAAAACTATAAAACACTGGTGAAAGAAATCAAAGAGGACACTAATAGATGGAGGAATATACCATGTTCATGGATTGGTAGAATCAATATAGTGAAAATGAGTATACTACCCAAAGCAATTTATAGATTCAATGCAATCCCCATCAAGCTACCAATGGTATTCTTCACAGAGCTAGAACAAATAATTTCTCAATTTGTATGGAAAAACAAAAAAACCTCGAATAGCCAAAGCTATCTTGAGAAAGAAGAATGGAACTGGAGGAATCAACCTGCCTGACTTCAGGCTCTACTACAAAGCCACAGTCATCAAGACAGTATGGTACTGGCACAAAGACAGAAATATAGATCAATGGAACAAAATAGAAAGCCCAGAGATAAATCCACACACATATGGACACCTTATCTTTGACAAAGGAGGCAAGAATATACAATGGATTAAAGACAATCTCTTTAACAAGTGGTGCTGGGAAAACTGGTCAAACACTTGTAAAAGAATGAAACTAGAACACTTTCTAACACCATACACAAAAATAAACTCAAAATGGATTAAAGAGCTAAATGTAAGACCAGAAACCATAAAACTCCTAGAGGAAAACATAGGCAAAACACTCTCTGACATACATCACAGCAGGATCCTCTATGACTCACCTCCCAGAATATTGGAAATAAAATCAAAAATAAACAAATGGGACCTAATTAAACTTAAAAGCTTCTACACAACAAAGGAAACTATAAGCAAGGTGAAAAGACAGCCTTCAGAATGGGAGAAAATAATAGCAAATGAAGCAACAGACAAACAACTAATCTCAAAAATATACAAGCAACTCCTACAGCTCAATTCCAGAAAAATAAATGACCCAATCAAAAAATGGGCCAAAGAACTAAATAGACATTTCTCCAAAGAAGACATACAGATGGCTAACAAACACATGAAAAGATGCTCAACATCACTCATTATCAGAGAAATGCAAATCAAAACCACTATGAGGTACCATTTCACGCCAGTCAGAATGGCTGCGATCCAAAAGTCTACAAGCAATAAATGCTGGAGAGGGTGTGGAGAAAAGGGAACCCTCTTACACTGTTCGTAGGAATGCAAAGTAGTACAGCCACTATGGAGAACAGTATGGAGATTCCTCAAAAAACTGGGAATAGAACTGCTTTATGATCCAGCAATCCCACTGCTGGGCATACACACTGAGAAAACCAGAATTGAAAGAGACACGTGTACCCCAATGTTCATAGCAGCACTGTTTATAATAGCCAGGACTTGGAAGCAACCTAGATGTCCATCCGCAGATGAATGGATAAGAAAGCAGTGGTACATATACACAATGGAGTATTACTCAGCCATTACAATAATACATTTGAATCAGTTCTAATGAGGTGGATGGAACTGGAGCCTATTATACAGAGTGAAGTAAGCCAGAAAGAAAAACACAAATACAGTATACTAACGCATATATATGGAATTTAGAAAGATGGTAACAATAACCCTATTTATGAGACAGCAAAAGAGACACTGATGTATAGAACAGTCTTTTGGACTCTGGGAGAGGGAGAGGGTGGGATGATTTGGGAGAATATCATTGAAATATGTATAATAGCATATCTGAAATGAGTCACCAGTCCAGGTACGATGCCTGGGGCTGGTGCACTGGGACGACCCAGAGGGATGGTATGGGGAGGAAGGAAGGAGGAGGGTTCAGGATGGGGAACACATGTATACTTGTGGCAGATTCATTTTGATGAATGGCAAAAGCAATACAATATTGTAAAGTTAAGCAAAATAAATTTAAAAAAATAATTAAAATAAAAAAATAAATAAAATAAAAGCTGCTCTGGACCCATCCTAACAAAGTTGAAAGTAAAGCTTCAAATAATCCAGTTGATTTCAAGTAACATAACTTTATGCTAGAATAAAGTCTAACACAATTTAAAAGAATATAACAGAATATAGGAACTAAGAGCATACAATTTATTATGACCATTATCCAATAAAAACACTACTAGGTATGTGGAGAAAAAGGAACACATGACTCATGACCTAAGAAAGAGAAATATCAATAGAACCAGAACCAGAAATAACAGAGATGGTACAATTAGCATTAACGTTCATTTAAATGGCTATTATAAATATTTCCCATAGTTGACCAAAGTAGAGAAAAATCTGAACATGATGAAGAGAGAAGTGGATGATATGATACAAAAGATGCTTATTGAACTTCTAGAGATAAGATAACAGTCACATCTAGGAAATTATATTAGAATAAATTATTCAAATAAAATAGATGAGTGAACTTTAAAGAAGAAATAGTAACTATTCAAAATAAAGAAAAGAGAGAAAAAATATGGAGGAGAAAGTGAACAGGCCATCAGTAATTTGTGGATTATATACATATATATTTGAAGAAATAATCTCTGAAAAGCAGCCTTTAAATCTGAATCTGATGAATACCAGCAAACTTGAAGTAAAAGAAAACTTAAATGCCACACAAGACCACATCATAATAAAACTGTTAAATACCAGAGGTAAGAGAAAAATCTTAAAAGCAACTTGAGAAAGAGATAGATTATGAAAGATAATGGGATGCTGCAAAATGTTTAACAACATGCTATCTGGGGAAGAAAACATGGCTTGCAGTATTTGTGGGTTCTATAGCACTCATCTCACATGCTAGTAAAGTAATGCTCAAAATTCTCCAAGCCAGGCTTCAGCAATATGTGAACTGTGAACTTCCTGATGTTCAAGCTGGTTTTAGAAAAGGCAGAGGAACCAGAGATCAAATTGCCAACATCCGCTGGATCATGGAAAAAGCAAGAGAGTTCCAGAAAAATATCTATTTCTGCTTGATTGACTATGCCAAAGCCTTTGACTGTGTGGATCACAATAAACTGTGGAAAATTCTGAGAGAGATGGGAATACCAGACCACCTGATCTGCCTCTTGAGAAATCTGTATGCAGGTCAGGAAGCAACAGTTAGAACTGGGCATGGAACAACAGACTGGTTCCAAATAGGAAAAGGAGTACGTCAAGGCTGCATATTGTCACCATGTTTATTTAACTTATATGCAGAGTACATCATGAGAAATGCTGGACTGGAAGAAACAGAAGTTGGAATCAAGATTGCCGGGAGAAATATCAATAACCTCAGATATGCAGATGACACCACTCTTATGGCAGAAAGTGAAGAGGGGCTAAAAAGCCTCTTGATGAAAGTGAAAGTGGAGAGTGAAAAGGTTGGCTTAAAGCTCAACATTCAGAAAACGAAGATCATGGCATCTGGTCCCATCACTGCATGGGAAATAGATGGGGAAACAGTGGAAACAGTGTCAGACTTTGTTTTTCTGGGCTGCAAAATCACTGCAGATGGTGACTGCAGCCATGAAATTAAAAGACGCTTGCTCCTTGGAAGGAAAGTTATGACCAACCTAGAGAGCATATTCAAAAGCAGAGACATTACTTTACCAACAAAGGTTCGCCTAGTAAAGGCTATGGTCTTTCCTGTGGTCATGTATGGATGTGAGAGCTGGACTGTGAAGAAGGCTGAGCGCCGAAGAATTGATGCTTTTGAACTGTGGTGTTGGAGAAGACTCTTGAGAGTCCCTTGGACTGCAAGGAGATCCAACCAGTCCATTCTGAAGGAGATCAATCCTGGAATTTCTTTGAAGGAATGATGCTAAAGCTGAAACTCCAGTATTTTGGTCACCTCATGCGAAGAGTTGACTCATTGGAGAAGACTATGATGCTGGGAGGAATTGAGGGCAGGAGGAGAAGGGGACGACAGAGGATGAGATGGCTGGATGGCATCACTGACTTGATGGATGCGAGTCTGAGTGACCTCCGGGAGCTGGTGATGGACAGGGAGGCCTGGCGTGCTGCGGTTCATGGGGTCGCAGAGAGTCGGACACGACTGAGCAACTGATCTGATCTGATCTGATAGTGAATTTTTAAAAATTTGAATGAGGCTTGAAACTTCTAATCCAATTTTGAGAATATAAAGAAATACTATGTTGTAAAAATGAAAAATAGGAAATTAACAAATGATACAGTATTATTAACTAAAGTACAGATCTTGTTCAAATTTCACAAAATTGTATGCTAGTGTCCATTATTTGTTTCACATCTTGTCTTATTCAAGGCTCCACACCATATTTAATTGCACTGAGCAGCTTCAGCTGCATGCAACAAACTCTGATGAATTCTCTTTTCATTTTTATTGTACTACAAATATATTCTAATTTTCTGTGTTATGGCTTCTTAGATGTCTATGTTCAGGCTTCTTAGTGTTATGTACACCCTCATTTAAAGGTGGACATTTAATATCCAAATACATGGGATTTTGTTTAAAATATCTTTAATACTAATTTCTCATTTAAATACTTTGTTTTCTGCAATCATCCTCTGTGTTTTTGTTTTTTGTTTTTTGTTTTTTTTTTCATTTTAATGTTATTGAGGCTTTTGATGGCTAAGTTGAAGAACTCTCTTGGTAAATATCACACTGCACTTGAAAATATGTGAGTTATTTCCCAATATTTTTTGATATTGATTCCTAACATAATTCCACAATGATAAGAGAACAGACTCTGTATGATTTAAATACCTTTAGACCATGAAATTTTTGTACCTTGCTTTATGGTGTTGGAGAAGACTCTTGAGAGTCCCTTGGACTGCAAGAAGATCCAACCAGTCTATTCTGAAGGAGATCAGTCCTGGGATTTCTTTGGAAGGAATGATGCTAAAGCTGAAACTCCAGTATTTTGGCCACCTCATGCGAAGAGTTAACTCATTGGAGAAGACTCTGATGCTGGGAGGGATTGGGGGCAGGAGAAGAAGGGGACGACAGAGGATGAGATGGCTGGATGGCATCACTGACTCGATGGATGTGAGTCTGTGTGACCTCCGGGAGTTGGTGATGGACAGGGAGGCCTGGCATGCTGCGATTCATGGGGTCGCAAAGAGTCGGACATGACTGAGCAACTGATCTGATCTGATCTGATCTTATGTTCCTGGATATGTTCCCATGTCTCCTAGTTTACAGTCTATGGTAACTTGAATAGAATTTGTATTCTAGTGTTGTGTGAAAACTGTATAAATCTAATCATGATAAATTGGTTCATAGTGCTTTTCAGGTCTACTATATCCTTCTACTTCTCTGTCTAGTTTCTGAGAGTTTGAATATGGAACTCCAATTAAAAATCTTAATTTATCTACTTAAAAGATAATTTAATATATACATCTTAATTTGCCTGGACATTCCTGATTTATGCCTATTTTTCTGATGGCATAATTATTAATGGCACCCTCTTTTACTTCCAAAAATATCCCAGTTGGTATTATGAATTCTAGGTCTACCTATCAGTTCAGTTCAGTTCACTCAGTCGTGTCCAACTCTTTGTGACCCCGTGGACTGCAGCACGCCAGGCTTCCCTGTCCATCACCAACTCCCGGAGCCTACTCAGACTTATGTCCAGTGAGTTGGTGATGCCATCCAACCATCTCATCCTCTGTCATCCCCTTCTCCTCCCACCTTCAATCTTTCCCAGCATCAGGGTCTTTTCCAATGAATCAGTTCTTCAAATCAGGTGACCAGAGTATTGGGGTTTTGGCTTCAGCATCAGTCCTTCCAATGAATATTCAGGACTGTCTTCCTTTAGGATGTACTAGTTGGATCTCCTTGCAGCTCCAAGGGACTCTCAAAAGTCCTCTTCCACACCACAGTTCAAAAGCATCAATTCTTTAGTGCTCAGCTTTCTTTATAGTCCAACTCTCACATCTATACATGACTACTGGAAAAACCAAAGCTTTGACTAGACAAAGTAATTTTGTCTAATTACTAATTTTGTCCAACATTGCTTTGTTGGCAAAGTAATGTCTCTGTTTTAATACCATTCAGCAAATTAGCAGCATTGCAAAATTTCAAACTTACTCCCAATCAGCACTTCCTATTTAATCACATTGTCATCAGTCTGTACAGAGGGAAACAAAACATTGCCATCTGGAAATCATCTTGTCAGACAGATTTCATAAATAGGTAAACAGATTTTGCCTTACCACCTTTATACTCAGATAATCTTACACTGCCATACATATATGATGCTTACACATACAAAATTACATACAGGAGTTTACACTTAGAGCCTCCCCATTTCCCAGAATTCAATGGATACTGACATACATTTTGTCCCAAAGAAGAACGCAACTCTCTGTGAGCATCTTATCTGCCTTTAAGAGGTTACCTGGCGATGCCTATTCACTTTAGTTCTCTGTATCTCAGTTAAACCTCTGTAAAAGTTAGATTACTTCTATTAATATAGATAAAAATCTGTGACCCTGTATTTGAGAACCAACTTAACATATGCTATAGGTTGAATTGTATCCTCCCCAAAAGGTATGAAATCCTAACCTCCGATATCACAGAATGTGACTAGACACAATTAGTTAAGAGAAAGTCATACTCAATAGGGGAAACCCTTAACCCAATATGACTGGTGTCCTTTTAAAAAGAGAAGAGACACAGACAAAGGCACCATGGGAGAAGATAGTCATGTGGTGGAAGCAGAGGTTGCAGTGATGCCCTTAAAGCCAAGGAATGTTAAGGAATGCCAGCAAACACCATAAGCTATTAATAGAAGCAGCACAGAAGGATTCTCCCCTACAGGTTTCGGAGGGAGTCTAGCCCTGCCAACTCCAACTCCATGATTTTGGGCTTATAGACTTCAGGACTGTGAGACAATAAATTTCTGTTGTTCTAATCCACCCAGTTTGTACTAATTTCTTATGGTAGTCCTAAGAAACTAATACAGGAGTGACCTACTTTGTAAACACTCAAATACCAGTATTACAAATTTTTACTAAAATTGATACCTTTACTTTCTAATTCTAGCTGGCTGAATCTTAGGATGTTTTATCAATCTTCTATCTCTCACCAGTATTACCAATTTAGGTGAAGTCATGTCTCATATCTAGCTTTTATAGAAACTTACATAGCTCAAAACACTGTTAAATACCAATCTTTCCTGTTATTATCCTATCACCATGGCAACACATGCCTCTATGTTTTCAAAAATCAGAAAGACTCAGAAACTTATGAAACTGTGTACAAGCCCCTGTGTCCTTGTCTTTTGAAGTAGTGTTGACTCAAGAATTAATGATTGGAAAATGTAAAGGTTAGAAACAAAGAATAGCTGTTGGACTAAGGAACTGGTAACAATTTAGACTATAATTCTGCCACATAACAGCATCACTGAGCTCCCTGTTCCCCCCAAAATATAGATAAAGGCCTGACATACATTCCTATTTTTTTTAATAGGAAGATGAAAACTGCTGAGCACTAGAACATAGGCCCTAGACTGGCTGAAACCAGAAGGTTGATCAGGCTTGAAACTTCACCATGCCAACCAATCCAAGAACTGTCCACAAGCTGATCACGCCCTGTTCCTTTCACATTATAAAACTCCTCACTGCCCCCTCTAGGGTGGGTCACATGGTTTTCAGGCCATTAGCCCACTGTGGCACCCCTTGCCTGGCAAAACAATCAAAGCTACTCTTTTCTACTTCACCCAAAACTTCATCTCCATGTTTCTATTCAGCACCAGAGAACAGAGTCTGAGTTTCAGCAACACTTAACTCTCTATATGGCTGGTGCACTGGGACGACCCAGAGGGATGGTATGGGGAGGGAGGAGGGAGGAGGGTTCAGGATGGGGAACACATGTATACTTTTGGCGGATCCATCTTGATGTATGGCAAAAGCAATACAAGATTGTAAAGTTAAGCAAAATAAAATTTAATTAAAAAAAAAAAAAAAAAAAACTCTCTATATGGGAATGTCTCAGTCCATTCAGGCTGCTACAACAAAACCAAAAACTGGATGACTTACAAACAACAAGCATGTATTTCTGACAGTTCTGAGGTGGGGAAGTCCAAGATCATGGTTAGCAGATTCAGCATCTGGTGAGAACATGCTTCTTGATTCATAGATGGTGTCTTTCTGCTATATCTTTACAAGATGAAAGAAGATAGGAAACTCTGGCCTTTTAAGTGAACACTAATCCCATTCATGAAGGCATTGCCCTCAGGACCTAATTACCTCCCAAAATTCCTACCAATACCATCACCTTGGGGGTTAGAATTTCAACTCATGAATTTGGGAGAAAATGAACATTTAGGCCATAGCAGTGAATCAGTTAAATAAGAAGCAGCAGAGTGTTATCAGAATAGATGGAAATAGAATCCTGGTTTCTTTCCCCTCAACCTTTGTATATCTTTCCATGAGAAACCCTTTCTATCCAGTGGTTACTCCTACACTTTTCTGGCATTTCACTGTATGCAGCACCAGCCAAGCAATATTAAATAATCTTCTACATAGGATAGTATATTATTACTTAAAACCTTATGTTTCCCCCAAGTTCAGGAAACGATCACATAAAACATGGCAATAATCAAAATAATGTATGGTCTATATTAAGTGAATATCATAGACAAGCGACTCTCAACTATGATGGCCCTATCAGAATCTCTAATGGGGGGCTCCAACACCACCACCCACCTTCTCCTGACCACATGAAAACCATGACCTAATGGAAGCATTCCTTTCAAATCACTGCAAAATCCTCAAGTATGTTAGAGGGAATGGAGAAAATGACAATGATTCCTATAGATTCTCATCTATCTTGTCCACTTAGTGACCTTAGAATGGGTTAAAAATGTTCATTTTTTAGAAAATATAAGTTTCCAAGTGCTTTGTATCATAGGGTCCTAAATTTCTTTTTTAGTATTTTTTGTGTTAAAATAGCCATAAACCATTTTAGTCATTTTTAAGTATTCAATTCAGTGGCATTAAGTACATCCATAATGTTATACCATCCATTTCCAGAATCTTTCCATCATCCTAAACATAAACTTGGTTTCCATTAAATAGCTCACTACTCCTCCCTTTCCCAGTGTGATCCCATTTTTGTAATCAAAGTCTGGAGCATATATACCCCTGTCTTAAAGTGTTGGTTTTATTTGACCAACATTCACTAAGTATTTGTTCAGCATCTATCCTGTACTTCCTCTCAAATGGGTAAAGGAACTAAAAGTCTTTGGAAACTACTTCGAACTTTGTAGAAATAAATGATTCAGAATATTATAGCCCTTAGAAATAATACCTGACACCATAGTAAACAGTATATTGGTGTTCATTATTACTATCATTTATCTTCATTTTTATTTTCTATTTTTTCTAGAGTGAATTATTATTTTTAGAATCAAAATAAAGCCTACTACAATTTTTTTCAAAAACAGAAGGTCCATAAAGTCACTACAAAATAAGTAAAGAGTTTCTATCCAAATCATAAAATGGTTATTTTAAAAATGCAAAAATAAAACTATATGAAGAGAGAGAACCATAGCTATAGGCAAACCTATTAATGACATTGTCCCAAAATACAACACTAAACAAGGATCAACCCAGAGTGTAATTACTGCTATTTAGTTGTGTCCATCTCTTTTGCAACCCCATGGATTGTAGCCCACCAGGCTCCTCTGTCCATGGGATTTTCCAGGCAAGAATACTGGAGTGGGTTGCCATTTCCTTTACCAGGGGATTTTCCTGACCCAGGGATCGAAACTGAGTCAGGAAAGCCCACCCAGAGAGCAGAACACAGGCCAAACCATGGAGGAAAGGTCTGACATGCTGTGTGCCATTTTCAGACTTTTCAAGTCTGTTTCTGAACAGATAGGGTCCCACGGTCTCTCTAGGGTCTACCTACTACTGTGCTTCTGTCTCATCCAAGGCTCCAATTTCTTTTAGCTGTGACTCATTTCACTTCAATCTTGGGAGCAAAGCTAATTCGTTCAGGTATACAGAGGAATATTGGCACAAATCCCAATTAGGAACTTCCAAAAATGCAGGATTTCATCTCTGCACAGACCAGCAGGGTTTAGTTCTCCCAGGAACATAGGTCTCTATCTTCTCTTTCTTTTGCTCTCTGCACATTTTCTGTCTTGATACCTGTATAGTACCATGAACATTACTGTTATTTATTGCTTCTCTGAACATGAGGGTTTGATAGTCAGTGGTGCAAAGCTTATATCCTCTAATAGATTCCTCTTTCAATACATGTAAATGACTCCAACTCTTTAAAATGACTCCAACTCTTTAAAATGACTCCAGTTGAACACAGCCATTTGTATTATCTATGCTAGTTAAATTATACAGTCTCAGCTTTATCACTAAATTTCAAGACTACTCAGAAAGTCACTAAATGATGTGTTCTGCTTACCAAAGGAAAAAGATATGTCATCAGGGTCTGATGCTTTAACATTTTGGGGGCCTAATGTCTTATTCAGTCCTTTTTAGTGGCTAATCCAGACCACATTTGCATTAATAGTCATAACCCCAGTCACAGGTTTAATTTGTTTTAAACTATATTTAGTCCTTTGGGAGCCTCTATAATGAATTTCATTAAACAGAAAGATTATATAATGTACTCTTTTATGATTAATTAACTCTGTATAAAGATGATAATTATAATTAAACTCATAATTTGACTCAAGTGTCATTATCATAATAATTGATCAAGTCATTTTATCACATAACTGTTCAAAAACTGCAATGCATGTGAAATAGAAACAAACCTAAATCATGCACAAAATGTAATTTTTACATATATTCCAGAAACTCTCATCTTTTTTCAGTCCTTTCAGCTAACAGCCACTTCCTGACTCCTCTCCAAATACTTTTTAATCACTCCAAAGATGACAATACTTTTAACTATAAATTTGCATTTCAAATCAGAATGACTGCATAGCACAGACATACGATATCTTTGTTCTTATTTTTTTAATTAACTTATTTATTTTAATTTGAAGCTAATCATTTTACAATATTTTGGTGGTTTTTGCCATACATTGACATGAATCAGCAATGGGTGTACATGTGTCCCCCAACCCAAACCCCACTCCCACCACCCTCCCCATCCCATCCCTCTGGGTTGTCCCAGTGCACTGCTTTGAGTGCCCTGTTTCATGCATCAAACTTGAACTTTTCATCTATTTCACATATGGTAATATACATGTTTCAATGCTATTCTCTCAAATCATCCCACCCTTGCATTCTCCCACAGAGTCCAAAGGTCTGTTCTTTATATCTGTGTCTCTTTTGCTGTCTGGTATATAGGGCCATCGTTACTATCTTTCAAAATTCCATATATATGTATTAATATACTGTATTGGTGTTTTTCTTTCTGACTTACTTTACTCTGTATAGTAGGCTCCAATTTCATCCACCTCATTAGAACTGATTCAAATGCAGTCTTTTTAAGAGCTGAGTAATATTCCACTGTGTATATGTACCACACCTTTCTTATCCATTTGTCTGCCAATGGACATCTAGGTTGCTTCCATGTCTTAGCTATTGTAAACAGTGCTGCGATGAACATTGGAGGATACATGTCTCTTTCAATTCTGGTTTAATCATGGGTATGCCCAGAAGTGGGATTGCTGGGTAGTATGCAGTTCTATTTCCAGTTTTTTAAGGAATCTCCACACTGTTCTCCATAGTGGCTGTACTAGTTTGCATTCCCACCAACAGTGTAAGAGGGTTCCCTTTTCTGTGCACCCTCTCCAGCATTTATTGTTTGTAGACTTTTGGATAGCAGCCATTCTGACCGGCATGAAATGGTACCTCATTGTGGTTTTGATTTGCATTTCTCTGATAATGAGTGATGTTGAGCATCTTTTCATGTGTTTGTTAGCCATCTGTATGCCTTCTTTGGAGAAATGTGTGTTTAGTTCTTTGGCCCATTTTTTGATTGGGTCCTTTATTTTTCTGGAATTGAGCTGCATGAGCTGCTTGTATATTCTGGAGATTAATTCTTTGTCAGTTGCTCCATTTGCTATTATTCTCTCCCATTCTGAAGACTGTCTTTTTCCCTTGTTTATAGTTTCCTTCACTGTGCAAAAGCCTTTAAGTTTACTTAGGTCCCATTTGTTTATTTTTGCTTTTATTTCCACTACTCTGGGAGGTGGGTCATAAAGGATCCTGCTGTGATTTATGTCAGTGAGTGTTCTGCCTATCTTTTCCTTTAGGAGTCTTATAGTTTCTGGTCTTACATTTACAACTTTAATCCATTTTGAGTTTATTTTTGTGTATGGTGTTAGAAAGTGCTCTAGTTTGATTCCTTTACAGGTGGTTGACCAGTTTTCCCAGCACCACTTGTTAAAGAGATTGTCTTTAATCCATTGTATAGTCTTCCTTCCTTTGTCAAAGATAAGCAGTCCATAGGTGTGTGGATTTATCTCTGGGCTTTCTCTTTTGTTCCATTGATCTATATTTCTGTCCTTGTGCCAGTACCATACTGTCTTTATGACTGTAGCTTTGTAGTATAGTCTGAAGTCCGGCAGCTTGATTCCTGCCATTCCATTTTTCTTTCTCAAGATTACCTTGGCTATTCGAGGTTTTTTGCATATCCATACAAACTGTGAAATTATTTGCTCTAGTTCTCTGAAAATTACCATAGGTAGTTTGATGGGGATTGCATTGAATCTTGCCTGGAAACTGCCATGGATGGAGGAGCCTGGTAGGCTGCAGTCCATGGGGTCGCAAAGAGTCAGACATGACTGAGCAACTTCACTTTCACTTTTCACTTTCATGCATTGGAGAATAAAATGGCAACCCACTCCAGTGTTCTTGCCTGGAAAATCCCAGGGACAGCAGAGCCTGGTGGGCTAAAGCGACTTAGCATGACTGAAGCAACTTAGCAGCAGCAGCACTGAATCTATAGATTGCTTTGAGTAGTATACTCGTTTTCACTATATTGATTCTCCAATCTATGAAAATGGTATATTTCTCCACCTATTTGTGTCATCTTTTATTACTTTCATCAGTGTTTTATAGTTTTCTACATATAAGTCTTTTGTTTCTTTAGGTTGATTTATTCCTAAGCATTTTATTCTTTCGGTCACAATGATGAATGGGATTGTTTCCTTAATTTCTCTTTCTGTTTTCTCACTGTTAGTGTATAGGAATGCAAGGGATTTCTGTGTTAATTTTATATCCTGCAACTTTACTATATTCAAAATATAATAAATTTTCTAGTAATTTTCTGTTGGTGTCTTGAGGGTTTCTATGTAGAGGATCATGTCATATGCAAACAGTGAAAGTTTTACTTCTTTTCCAATCTGGATTCCTTTTATTTCTTTTTCTTCTCTGATTTCTGTGGCTAAAACTTCCAAAACAATGTTGAATAGTAGTGATAAGAGTGGGCACCCTTGTCTTGTTCATGACTTTAAGGGAAATGCTTTCAATTTTTTGCCATTGAGGATAATGTTTACTGTGGGTTTATCATATATGGCTCTTATTATTTTGAGGTATGTTCTTTCTATGCCTGCTTTCTGGAGAGTTTTTATCATAAATGGGTATTGAATTTTGTCAAAGATTTCCTCTGCATTATTGAGATAATCATATCGTTTTTATATTTCAATTTGCTAATGTGGTATATTACATTGATTGATTTGCAGATATTGAAGAATCCTTGCATCCCTAGCATATGTTGTATGATCTTTTAAATATGTTGTTGGATTCTGTTTGCTAGAAATTTGTTGAGGACTTTTGCATCTATGTTCATCAGTGATATTGGCCTGTAGTTTTCTTTTTTGTGGCATCTTTGTCTAGTTTTGGTATTAGGGTGATGGTGGCCTCATAGAATGAGTTTGGGAGTTTACCATTGTCTGCAATTTTCTGGAAGAGTTTGAGTAGGACAGGTGTTAGCTCTTCTCTAAATTTTTGGTAGAATTCACCTGTGAAGCCATCTGGTCCTGGGCTTTTATTTGTTGGAAGATTTTTTTTTTTATTACAGTTTCAATTTCCATGCTTGTGATGATTCTGTTAAGATTTCCTATTTCTTCCTGGTTCAGTTTTGGAAGGTTATACTTTTCTAAGAATTCGTCCATTTCTTCCAAGTTGTCCATTTCATTGGTATATAGTTGTTGATAGTAGTCTCTTGTGATCCTTTGTATTTCTGTGTTGTCTTTTGTGATTTCTCCATTTTCATTTTTAATTTTGTTAATTTGATTCTTCTTCTTTTTCTTCATGAGTCTGGCCAATGGTTTGTCTGTTTTATTTATCTTCTCAAAGAACCAGCTTTTAGTTTTGTTGATTTTTGCTATAGTCACCTTTGTTTCTTTTATGTTTATTTCTGCCCTAATTTTTATGATTTATTTCCTTTACTAATTCTTGGGTTCTTCATTTCTTCTTTTTCTAGTCGCTTTAGGTGTAAAGTTAGGTTACTTATCTGATTTTTCTCTTATTTCTTGAGGTAAGCTTGCGTTGCTATCAATCTTCCCCTTAGCACTGCTTTTTACTCAACCACATAGGTTTTAGATTGTCATGTTTTCATTTTCATTTCTTTCTATGCATATTTTCATTTCCTTTTTTATTTCTTCTTTGACTTGTTGGTTATTCAGAAACGTGTTTAGCCTCCATATGTTTGTATTTTTAATAGTTTTTTTTTTTTTTCCTGTAGTTGACATCTAATATTACCACATTGTAATCAGAAAAGATGCTTGAAATGATTTCAGTTTTTTTTGAAAATACCAAGGCTAGGTTTATGGGCCAGAATGTGATCTATCCTGGAGAATGTTCCATGTGCACTTGAGGAAAAGGTGAAACGTTTATACATATCAATTAGGTCTAACTGGTAAAGTGTATTATTTCAAGTTTCTGTTTCCCTGCTAATTTTCTGTTTGGTTGACATATCCATAGGTGTGAGTGGGGTATTAAAGTCTCCCACTATTATTGTGTTACTGTTAACTACCCCTTTCATACTTGTTAGCATTTGCCTTACATATTGAGGTGCTCCTATGTTGGGTGCATATATATTTATAATTGTTATATCTTCTTCTTGGATTGATCTTTTGATCATTTTGTAGTGTCCTTCTTTGTTTTTTTTCACGGCCTTTATTTCACAGTCTATTTTATCTGAGTATTGCTACTCCTGCTTTCTTTTGATCTCCAACTGTCTGAAATATCTTTTTCTAGCCCTTCACTTTCAGTCTGAATGTGTCCCTTGGTTTGGGTGAGTCTCCTGTAGATAGCATATATAGGTCTTGTTTTTGCATCCATTCAGACAGTCTTTGTCTTTTGGTTGGGGTATTCAACCTATTTACATATAGGTCATTATTGATAAGTATGATCCTGTTGCCATTTACTTTGTTGTTTTGGGTTCAATTTTATAAACCTTTTCAGTGTTTCCTGTCTAGAGAAGATCCTTTAACATTTGTTGATGAGCTGCTTTGGTGGTGCTGAATTCTCTCAACTTTTGCTTGTCTGTAAAGCTTTTGATTTCTCCTTCATATTTGGATGAGATCCTTGCTGGGTACAGTAATCTGGGTTGTAGGTTTTTCTCTTTCATCACTTTAAATATGTCCTGCCATTCCCTTCTGGCCTGAAGAGTTTCTATTGAAAAATCAGCTGTTATCCTTATGGGGATCCCCTTGAGCATTATGTGTTGCTTTTCCCTTGCTGCTTTTCCCTTGCTGCTTTTAATACTTTCCCTGTGTGTTTGATCTTCTTTAATTTGATTAATATGTGTCTTGGGGTGTTTTGCCTTGGATTTATCATGTTTGGGACTCTCTGGGTTTCATGGACTTGGGTGACTATTTCCTTACCCATTTTAGGGAACTTTTCAACTATTATCTCCTCGAGTATTTTCTCATGGCCTTTCTTTTTGTCTTCTTCTTCTGGGACTCCTGTGATTCGAATGTTGGGGCATTTAACATTGTCCCAGAAGTCTCCGATGTTGTCCTCATTTTTTTAAATTCTTTTTTTCTTTTTTCCTCTCTCCTTCATTTATTTACACAATTCTATCTTTCACCTCACTTACCCTATCTTCTGCCTCAGTTATTCTACTGTTAGTTTCCTCCAGAGTACTTTTGATCTCAGTTATTGCATTATTCATTACTGATTGACTCCTCTTTATTTCTTCTATGTCCTTGTTAAACATTTCTTGCATCTTCTCAATCCTTGTCTCCAGGCTATTTATCTGTAACTCCATTTTGTTTTCAAGATTTTGGATCATCTTTACTATCATTATTCTCACGTATTTTTCAGGTAGACTCCCTATGTCTTCCTCTTTTGTTTGGTTTGGAGGGCATTTATCATGTTTTTTTTTACCTGCTGACTATTTCTCTGCCTTTTCATTTTGTTTAGATTGCCCTGTTTGGGGTGGCCTTTTTGTAGGCTGGAAGTTCATGGTTCCTCTTTATTGAGGAGCCTGCTCCCTGTGGGTGGGTTTGGACTAGGAGCTTGTCAAAGTTTCCTGGTTAGGGGAGCTTGCGTCTGTGTTTTGGTGGGTGGAGCTGGATCTCTGGAGTGCAATGAAGTGTCCAGTAGTGAGTTTTGGGTGTCTATGATTTTGGCATGGCTTTGGGTAGCCTGTATTTTAAAACTCATTGCTGTGTTTCTGGGTTGCTAGAGAATTAGCATGGTATGTGTTGCTCTGGAACTTGTTGGCTCTTGGGTGGAGCTTGGTTTCAATGTAGGTATGGAGAATTTTGGATAAGCTCCTATTGATTAATGTTCCCTGGAATCAGGAGTTCTCCAGTCCCCTCAAATTTTGGACTTAAGCCTCCTGCCTCTGGCTTTCAGTCTTATTCTTATAGTAGCCCCAAGACTTCTCCATCCATACAACATGGATGATAAATATCTAGGTTAATCATTAAAAAAATTCTCCACAGTGAGGGACACCCAGAGAGGTTCACAGAGTTATATGGAGAAGAGAAGAGGGAGGAGGGAGATAGCAGTGACCAGGAAGAGAAGAGGGGGTGTCAAAATGGGAGAGAGCAATCTAGCCAGTAATCAATTCCCTATGTGCTCTCCACAGTCTGGAACATCCAGAGAGGTTCACGGAGTTACATAGAGAAGAGAAGAGGGGAGGAGGGAAGTATTGGTGACCAGGAGGAGAAGAGGGGGAGTCAAAAGGGGAGAGAAAAATCAGTCCAGTAATCAGTTCGCTAAATTTTCTCCACAGCCCAGAACACCCTGAGAGATTCACAGAGTTAAGTAGAAAAGAGAAGGCGGGGGGAGGAGATAGAGGTGACCTGCGGGAGAAAATGGAGAGTCAAAGGGGAGAGAGCAATCAAGCCAGTAATCACACCCCTAAGTGAAAATGGATACTGAAGATTAGATTCTTAAAGGTACAAAATTGATAACAAATACCAAAAAGCAAAGATTAAAAATCTAGAGTGGAGGTTAGATTCTCAAAAATACAATATTTAAAACACAAAACAAAGTCAATCACAAAAAGTATAATATATATATATATATGAAATTTGCTTTAAAAATAGGGTCTTTTTTTGCAAGGTAAGAGTAGGTTATAAAAATGAAAATTAAATGAGTAATAAAGAACTTTAAAAAAATGTTTAAATGATAATAAAAATATATCTAGAAATTTCTCTGGAGCTGTTGAGGGCAGTGTGGGATCAGTCCAGTTTCAGATAGTTCCTTGTTACAGCTTGTACTTCTTCTCAAGGTCTATAGGTCTCTTCCAATGCTTAATCAATGTTAACTACAGGGTTTTAATCTGTTGTACCTGTCACTTGCAGAGCGGGTTCCCTCTTCTTTATTTTGGCTTTCTCTGTTTGCAAGTCTCTTCAGTGTCTAATCTCTGCCCTGACACAAGGGGGTGAAAGTGGTCACTTATTTAGGCTCACTTGTTCAGTTGTGTTGTGGGGAGGGAGGAACACTGCAAATATCACTGGTGTGTGGGGGGAGTGCACACAGTGTATGAACCACACTAGGTTTGCCCCAGCTCACAGCAGTGGTGTGTGCTTTCCTGGTCTACACTGCTCAGGCTCCAGGTTGCTCTGCAGGGGTACTGTCCAAAGCGGACCTTGCGTTCATGTACTTCCCAGGTCCAAGCAGCTCAGGTGACAAAGTGCTTGCCAAGGACACTGTCCCAGGTGGGCCATGTCCCAGGTGTGCCAGGAGTGCACCATCTCAGGTATGCCATGTGTCTCCTCTGGGGAGCTGATCTCAGACTGTGACCCTCCTGGCAGATGTCAACCATCCAGGATCCCAGGAAGACATAGTCAGCAACAAGGAGCCTGCTCAGTTTGGTGGAGGATGCCAGTCTCTAGGCCAAAATTGCCCCTTACCTTCTGGCTCTGACTGTCGCCTGCCTGACTGCCTCCAGTGGGGGTGGGGGTTGGGGGCAGGCAGCCTGTAAGAAACCACCTAACTCTCATTTGATATTCACTCAATGCTTTGTTCTGTGAGCCGGCCAGGCTGCACATTAGAGCCTTTCGCAGGAAATTTCTCTTTTTTTATCTCTCTGGCAATCCCACAGTTTGGGTCACTATATCAAGTTAGCTCCCTCAGATTGTCTTCAGGGCATTCAGGTCCAGTCCTTACCCTAAGCACCGATGATGCAGCCCATGCCTCCCTGTCCAGCCCCTGCTCACTGATGCTCGACATGAGTGTCTGGGCTACTTCTCTGCTGGCAGTTGCAGTTAGGCATGTATTCTGTGGGTTTTTTTTTTTTTTCCTTTCTTTTTTCCCTCCTGGTTATGTTGCCCTCTGAGATTCCAAAACTCCCCACAGACCCGGCTGTGAGAGGGTTTTCTTCGGGTTAGAAACTTCTCCTCCTTCACGACTCCCTCCGCAGGATGGGTCTCCATCCCTAACTCTTTTCTGTCTCTTTTTGTCTTTTATATTTTGTCCTATCTCCTTTCGAAGAGAATGGGCTGCCTTTCTGGGTGCCTGGTATATTCTGCCAGCATTCAGAAATTGTTTTGTGGAAATAATTCATCATTCAAATGTTCTTTTGATGAATTTGTGGGGGAGAAAGTGGTCTCCCTATCCTATTCCTCCACCATCTTGGGACCGCCTGGATACTTTTGTTTTTAAAATACGGAATTTGCTACTTCCCTCAGGTTACTCAGGTGTGTGTGTACGGGTTTTGGCCATGAAATGAAATCGACGGACAGCATTAATCAGAACCTGGATGAAATACACTCTCAGAAGTATGACCTGGGCCACCTGGTGAAAGTACTGGCAGTAGATAATACAGAATATTCCCATTTCAAACTAAGAAGGAAGACTCGGGACTCTGGTTACTCACAGCAGCTCAGAAAAGCCCACAGAAATCCTCACCAGGAAGTATAATTAACCTCAATGAACTGCCACAGTCTAGGCTTTCGAAGGATTTATCCTGAAACATCACTGATCTTCACAGTGCATCCCTGTATCTAGAAGAGTGGAAAATAACAGCTGTGAGGAAATGCTGCAGGCAAAACAAACAGCAGCATCATTATAACTATTTTTAAACCACTGGATGGAGTCAGCCCAAGGCTGCTGACTGGGCGCACACAACAATCTACCCATACTTCAGCATTTCATGGCACATAGGAGCAGGATCATTTCAGTAACAAGTAAGAATCCTTCAGGAAAATCCTGACTGTGCACTGAGTTCTCTCAGAAATTACTATACTCACGAAAATGTCTTAAGGAAATAGTGCAAGGCAGTGTGATTTTTATGGTACAGGATGTTTCCTCATGCAAAAACACAGTCCTTGGGAGCAGGGCAGTGGTGTGAATATATAATGACATCTTGGCCTTTTTTTTCCCCCAAGTTTCTAATCTTAATTATCTTTCAAATTTTAGTGAACGCTTCCATAATAAGACTTTCAGGCTCACCTGTATCAAGCATTTATCCTGCTGCACAGCAATCCATTATTTTTAAACACCTTGCAAGTAAGAAACCATCTTTCATTAACCTCCATAGCCCCAGTACCCAGGACATATTTGACAGTAGGGCTTCCCTAATAGCTCAGTTGGTAAAGAATCCATCTGCAGTGCAGGAGACCTTGGTTCAATTCCTAGGTAGGGAAGATCCACTATAAAAAGGATAGGCTACCCACTCCAGTATTCTTGGGCTTCCCTTGTGTCTCAGCTGGTAAAGAAACTGCCTGCAATGCGGGAGACCTGGGTTCAATCCCTGGGTTCAGAAGACACCCTGGAGAAGTGAAAAGCTACCTACCCCAGTATTCTGGCCTGAAGAATTCCATGGACTGTAAAGTCCACGGGATCACAAAGGGTTGGACACAACTAAGTGACTTTCACTTCACTATTTGACAGTATGACCTAAAAAAAAAGTGTTGATTTAATGAGTAAACAGATGTCCATTCCAACTCTGATATTCAGTAAGACTGAGAGGCTAGTCAGATACCAGCACAGACTTCAGAAATGAGGCAAAGTGCAGCTGACTACAGTGGGACGTGGGGAGGCTTTGGGAAGTAGAGAGAGAAAAAGAGACACTTGGCTCTAGAGCAAAGACTTGAGATGAGCACTGGTTAATACAAGGAAAGCACAAAAGGTTTCACTTACTAATTTAGCCTAGGACCAACCTGGTACTCAGTAAATAGCAAATTAAATGTGATGAAGCTTGGTCTTTATGGAAAAAACAAGCAGAATGACCTGACATCAACCAAGATGTCTAAATATCTCATATACAATCTAGGAAGCAATAGGAAGGGCATCAAATCTCAAAGATATTTTTAAAGTACTTAGACTTACAGCTTCTCTCAGTCATATGGTTCTTAAATGTACTAAATGGGACACTGGGGTTCCCAGGTGGCACTAGTGGTAAAGAACCTACCTGCCAAAGCAGGAGAAATAAGAGATGCATATTCAATCCCTGGGTCAGGACAATCTCCTGGAGGAGGTATGGCAACTTACTTCACCATTCTTGCCTGGAAAATCCACATGGACAGAGGAGCTTGGCAGGCTACTGTCCATGGGGTCACAAACAGTGAGACATGATTGAATTTATTTAGTTCAGTTCAGTCACTCCATCATGTCTGATTCTTTGCAACCCCACAGACTGCAGCACGCCAGGCCTCCCTGTCCATTACCAACTCCCGGAGTTTAATCAAACACATGTCCATAGACTCAGTGATGCCATCCAACCATCTCATCCTCTGTCGTCCTCTTGTCCTCCTGCCCTCAGTCTTTCCCAGCATCAGAGTCTTTTCAAATGAGTCAGTTCTTCGCATCAGGTGGCCAAAGTTTGGAGTTGTACTTTCAGTATCAATCCTTCCAAATGAATATTCAGGACTGGTTTCCTTTAGGATTCACTGGTTGGATCTCTCTGCTTTCCAAGGGACTCTCAAGGGTCTCCTCCAACCTCACAGTCCAAAAGCATCAACTCTTTGGTGCTCAGCTTTCTTTATAGTCCAACTCTCACATCCATACATGACTACTGGAAAAACCATAGCTTTGACTAAACAGACATTTGTTGACAAAATAATGTCTCTGCTTATCAATATGCTGTCTAGGTTGGTCATAACTTTTCTTTCAAGGAGTAAGCATCTTTTAATTTCATGGCTGCAGCCACAATCTGCAGTGATTTTGGAGCCCCAAAAAATAAAGTCTGCCACTATTTCCATTGTTTCCCCATCTATTTGCAATGAAGTGATGGGACCAGATGCCATGATCTTAGTTTTCTGAATGCTGAGTTTTAAGCCAAATTTTTCACTCTCCTCTTTCACTTTCCTCAAGAAGCTCTTTAGTTCTTCTTCACTTTCTGCCATAAGGGTGGTGCCATTTTTATATCTCAGGTTATTGATACCTCTCCCGGCAATCTTGATTTCTGCTTGTGCTTTATCCCATCCAGCATTATTCATGATGTACTCTGCATATAAGTTAAATAAGCAGGGTGACAATATATAGCTTTGATGAACTCCTTTCCTGATTTGAAACTAGTCTGCTGTTCCATGTCCAGTTCTAACTGTTGCTTCTTGACCTGAAAACAGATTTCTCAGGTCAGGTGGTCTGCTATTCCCATAGCAAAATTTGAAGAATTTTCCATAGTTTGTTGTGATCCACACAGTCAAAGGCTTTGGCATAGTCAATAAAGCAGAAGGAAATGTTCTCCTGGAACTCTCTTGCTTTTTCAATGATCCAACAGATGTTGGCAATTTAATCTCTGGTTCCTCTGCCTTTTCTAAATACAGTTTAAACATCTGGAAGCTCACGGTTCACATACTGTTGAAGTCTGGCTTGGAGAATTTTGAGCATTTATTTACCAGCATGTGAGATGAGTGTTTTTGTGCATTCGTTAGCAGTTTGAGCATTCTTTGGCATTGCCTTTCTTTGGGATTGGAATGAAAACCAACCTTTTCCATCCTGTGGCCCCTGCTGAGTTTTCTAAATTTGCTGGCATGTTGGGTCAACACTTGCACAGCATCATCATTTAGGATTTGAAATAACTCAACTGGAATTCCATCACCTCCACTAGCTTTGTTCATAGTGATGCTTCCTAAGACCCACTTGACTTCACATTCCAGGGTGTCTGACTCTAGGTGGGTGATCACACCATCATGGTTATCTGGGTCATGAAGATCTTTTTTGTATAGTTCTGTGTTTTCTTGCTATTTCTTCTTAATATCTTCTGCTTCTGTTAGGTCCATACTATTTCTGTCCTTTATTGTGCCCATCTTTGCATGAAATGTTCCCTTGGTATCTCTAATTTTCTTGAAGAGAACTCTAGTCTCTCCCATTCTATTGTTTTCCTCTATTTCTTTGCATTGATCACTGAGGAAGGCTTTCTTAACTCTCCTTGCTATTCTTTGGAACTCTGCATTCAAATGGATATATCTTTCCTTTTCTCCTTTGCCTTTAGCTTCTCTTCTTTTCATAGCTGTTTGTAAGGCCTCCTAAGACAACCATTTTGCCTTTTTTCCATTTCTTTCTCTTGGGGATGGTCTTAATCCCTGTCTCCTGTACAATGTCACAAACCTCCATCCGTAGTTATTCAGGCACTCTCTCTATCAGATCTAACCCCTAGAATCTAGTTGTCACTTCAACTGTATAGTTGTAAGGAATTTGATTTAGGTCATACCTGAATGATCTAGTGATTTTCCCTAATTTCTTCAATTTCACCCTGAATTTGGCAATAAGGATTTATGATCTGAGCCACAGTCAGATCCCAGTCTTGTTTTTGTTGACTGCATAGAGCTTCTCTATCTTTGGCTGCAAAGAATATCATCAATCTGATTTTGGTATTGACCACCTGGTGATGTCCATGTGTAGAGTCTCCTCTTGTGCTGTTGAAAGCGAGTGTTTGCTATGGCCAGTACATTCTCTTGGCAAAACTCTGTTAGCCTTTGCCTTGCTTCATTCTGTACTCCAAGGCCAAATTTGCCTGTTATTCCAGGTGTTTCTTGACTTCCTACTTTTGCATTCCCCTATAAGGTTCGCCTAGTCAAGGCTATGGTCTTTCCTGTGGTCATGTATGGATGTGAGAGCTGGACTGTGAAGAAGGCTGAGCGCTGAAGAATTGATGCTTTTGAACTGTGGTGTTGGAGAAGACTCTTGAGAGTCCCTTGGACTGCAAGGAGATCCAACCAGTCCATTCTGAAGGAGATCAATCCTGGAATTTCTTTAGAAGGAATGATGCTAAAGCTGAAACTCCAGTATTTTGGCCACCTCATGTGAAGAGTTGACTCATTGGAGAAGACTCTGATGCTGGGAGGGATTGATGGCAGGAGGAGAAGGGGACGACAGAGGATGAGATGGCTGGATGGCATCACTGACTCGATGGGTATGAGTCTGGGTGACCTCCGGGAGCTGGTGATGGACAGGGAGGCCTGGCGTGTTGTGGTTCATGGGGTCGCAAAGAGTCGGACACGACTGAGCGACTGATCTGATCTGATCTGATCTGATAATGAAAAGGACGTTTTGGGAGGTGTTAGTTATAGAAGGTCTTGTAGGTCTTCATAGAACCATTCAACCTTAGCTTCTTCAGCATTATTGGTCAGGGTACAGACTTGGATTACTGTGATATTGAATGCTGTGCCTTGGAAACAGAGATCATTCCATCGTTTTTGAGATTGTATCCAAGTATTGCATTTTGGACTCTTTTGTTAACTAGATGGCTACTCCATTTCTTCTAAGGGATTCTTGCCCACAGTAGTAGATATAATGGTCATCTGAGTTAAATTCACCCATTCCAGTCCATTTTGTTTCACTGATTCCTAAAATGCCAATGTTCACTCTTGCCATCTCCTGTTTGAACACTTCCAACTTGCCTTGATTCATGGACCTATGCAGGTTTCTATGCAATATTGCTCTTTACAGCATCGGACTTTATTTCTATCACCAGTCACATCCACAGATGGGTGTTATTTTTTGCTTTGGCTCTGTCTCTTCATTATTTCTGGAGTTAGTTCTCCACTGATCTCCAGTAGCATATTGGACCCCTACCAACCTGGGGAGTTCATCTTTCAGTATTTTATCTTTTCACCTTTTCATACTGTTCATGGGTTCTCAAGGCAAGAATACTGAAGTGGTTTGCCATTGCCTTCTCCAGTGGACCATGTTTGTCAGAACTCTCCACCATGACCCATCAGTCTTGGTTCACCATACATGGCATGGCTCATAGTTTCATTGAGTTATACAAGACTGTGGTCCATGTGATCAGATTGGTTAGTTTTCTGTGATTGTGGTTTTCAGTCTGTCTGCTCTCTGATGGAAAAGGATAAGAGGCTAATGGAAGCTTCCTGATGGGAAAGACTGACTGACGGGGAAATTGGGTCTTGTTCTGATGGGGGCGGGGGGGGGGGGGGGGGGCGCGGGGACATGCTCAGTAAATCTTTAATTTTTTGTTGAAGGGCAGGGTTGTGTTCCCTCCCCATTATTTGACCTGAGGCCTAACTATGGTGGAGGTAATAAAGATAATGGCAACCTCCTTCATGCATTGCTAATGCATGCACTGCTACATGCAATGTCCCATGCATGCATTGCTACACTCAGTGCCCCCAACTCTGCAGCAGGCCAACACCAACCTATGCCTCTGCCAGAGACTCCTGGACACTTATGGGCAAGTCTGGTTCAATCTCTTGTGGGGTCATTGCTCCTTTCTCCAGGATCTTAGTGCACACAAGGTTCTGTTTGTGCCCTCCGAGAGTCTGTTTCCCCAGTCCTGCTCTGTGGTGGGTTAATGGTGACCTCTCCAAAAAGGGCTTATGCCATACCCAGGTCTACTGCACCCAGAGCCCCTGGCCCTGCAGCAGTCCACTGCTGACCCATACCTCCTCAGGAGATACCCAAATACAGTTCTGTCTTAGTCTCTGTGGGGTGTCCGGGCCCTGGTGCACACAAGGTATGCTTGAGCCCTCTGAGTGTCTCTGGCAGGTACGAGGTTTGATTCTAAACATGATTTCACCCCTCCTACCATCTTGCTGGGGCTTCTCCTTTCCCCTTGGACATGGGATATCTGAATTGACTTAGCACACATGCAAATACAACATTAATGTCCCACCTTAAGAATATTTTAGAAATTCATGATTTTCTTCATTTTTTTGACCTTCCAGTATAACTATGCCCATGTATCATATAGTGAAATGTCAGTCAGTCACTTCAGTCACTCAGTCACGTCCACCTCTTTGTGACCCTACGAACTGCAACACACCAGGCCTCCCTGTCCATCACCAACTCCCGGAATCCACCCAAACCCATGTCCATTGTGTCGGTGATGCCATCCAACCATCTCATCCTCTGTGGTCCCCTTTTCTTCCTTCCCTCAATCTTTCCCAGCATCAGTGTCTTTTCAAATGAGTCAGCTCTTCGCATCAGGTGGCCAAAGTACTGGAGTTTCAGCTTCAACATCAGTCCCTCCAATGAACACTCAAGACTGATGTCCTTTAGAATGGACTGGTTTGATCTCCTTGCAGTCCAAGGGATTCTCAAGAGTCTTCTCCAACACCACAGTTCAAAAGCATTAATTCTTCAGTGCCCAGCTTGTAGTGAAATGTACAGTATTTTATTTTAACTTACTTTCATTTTATATTTCTCTTAAATTCCAGTTTAGTTCCTGCTTTTAAAAAAAAAAAAGTTGTACATAGGTTTTATTATCCATAATTTTGTTTAATAAAAGTAAAGGATTACAGAATATTTGCTATTAAAAAGCTCAGTCTCACCTCTAGGCATCCCAAAGAAGAGATTAGGAAAATGGGGAATGCATAAATGCGCACTCTACTCAGCTTTCTTTCAGTCTTCATTGTAGCATACCCTATAGATATAAGGATCCACCACCAGAGACTCCACCTAGACATCTCAGGCAAGGATGCTGAGCCTCAACATTTGAAGCAGATGCTGATGCCTGTCATGCTGTCAGATCTGCTACCTCTGTCCATGAGGCTTCTCCAGGCAAAAACACTGAGTGGATTGCCATGCCTCCTCTTTGGAGGTACAGAATGGTTTATTTCACTCTGGAAATCAAGACAAGTTCAGAGGACACACTTAAATTTGGCCTTGAAAGAAAAATATAAGGGTTGGTTATTTTCTCCTTTTCTTTCTGTTGGTTAAAAAAAAAAATAAAAGAAGGTGCAAGATAATAGGGTCCATCATAATCCTTTGTTCGTAATACAACATTCTCACTGGTCTACACCAAAGGATCCAAAGTTCCTTGATCAAGATGAGTTATAGAAAAACAGGAACTTATTCCAGGGTTATATTACAAAGTCAGTGTACAAAGCCAAAGTCACAGGATTGAATTATCCTAGAAGTTTATTTACATAAAGCATAAAGTATAGCGTACATGATTTTGGTCAACAAATCTGAATAGTAATTACTACTCATATCAAAGTTTAAGAGTCATCTAGCCAGAATAATAAAATGACTTTAAAAAATCATCCATGCAGACTTCTGATTATTTAGAATTTTCTGCTGCTATGATAACTCTCAAATCTTGACAGCCAATGGGGCGTACATAGAGAATTTCAAAGTATTCTCACCTTCCTGGAAGATTTGTTTTTTTCTTTTCTTTTAGGAGTTTTCAAGGTTCTTTTTTTTTTTTTTTTTTTTTAATTTTAGAATAGTTTTAGATTTACAGAAAATATACAAAAATTATACAGGGAGTCCCCATGTATCTCACACCCAATTTCTCCAACTGATAACACCTTATATTATTAGTAAGGCACATTGATCACAACTCATGAACCAATATTGATACATTATTATTTACTACAGTTCATAATTTTTGCCTATTTCCTTAATTTTTACCTAGTGCCCTTTTCCTGTTTGAGGAGCTCACCCAGGATTTTACATTATACTTAACTGTCTATCATATCTCCTTATGCTCCTCCTGTCTGTTAGCAGTTTCTCATATTTTCCTTGACAGTTTTGAGGAGTACTGGTCAGTAATTTAGTAGAATGTCCCTTCATTGGGATTTGTCTGATGTTTTTCTCAAGATTAACTGGAGTTACAGAGTTTCAGAAAAAAAGCCACAGAGATAAAGTACCATTCTCATCCGATCATGTCAAGAATACATACAGCCCACATGATTTTTGACTGTTGACATTAACGTAGCCCACTGATGGAGGGTGTGTGAGGTTTCTCCACGGTCAAGCTGTTTCACCGCCCCCCCCCCCCCCCGCAAACATACTGCAGGCATTGTTTGGAAGAAAGTCATTATGCACACCACAGCTAAGGAGAGCTGAATGATAAGCAAGAGCCTCCTCCCTGATAATATAGCATCTACACAAATTACTGAGAATTCTTCTGCCCAGATCTGTCTATTCTCCCAATGTATTTATTCAAGCATTTATTCATATTACTATAGATTCATGGAAAGTTATTTTATACTCTGAGTTATTATCTAATCTACTTTATTGGTTGCTTAAATTGTTTCAGTTTTGGCCAGCAGGAGCTCTTTCAGTTGGCACTGGTGTCATTCTAACATCCTTCCATCATTCAGGGGCTTTTTGCTTTGTTTTCTCTTAGCCCTTCTTTACCTTCCAGCACTGTAAGATTCAAGGCTCATCTGATTCAATATTTCATGGATCATTCTAGCTTTCTCCCCTTGCTTGCCTATAACCTCTAACTCCAACAGTGGAAAAACAAAAAACCTTGTTTCCAACATCTGTCATTGTTCAGTTTCAGTATACATGCATAGTGGTTTCAGCATTTTTCACCCATGCCTCAGAGGGAAATGACTTTATCAACTAGAGTACATGTATACTTCCATTTGCGATTAGTCTCTACACTTCCAAAGTTACTTAGGTCAGCAGCTTTCTTCCCGCTCCCATCTGTGAGGTTACTTTATACATTTTTAATAGAGTTAGATTCCTTCATCATACTCTGCATTCCATCCTGGGATCCCTCAACCTCTCAAATAATTTTTAATTTACACAAAGTTCACTCATTGTGCTGTAAAGTTCCATGATATTAAGACCCAAAATGGTATGTATCATACAAAATAGTTTCATCACCTTAAAAAACTCCTTATATTTCACTGCTTAATCCTCCTCTACTTCCCAAATTGCCAGCAACCTCTGATCTGTCTATTAACTCCAAAGTTTCGTTTTTTCCTGAATGTCAGCATACAATGGAATCATACAACACAAAGTCTTTCCAGACAGGCTTCTATCTACTAAGCAATATACAGTAAAGGTTTATTCATGCTTTTGCATAACTTGATAATTGTTTCATTTTATCACTGAATACTAATTCACAATATCAATGTATCAAAGTTTATCTAATTATCTGTAGAAAACCATCCTGGTTGCTTATGGGTTTTGGTGATTCAAAATAAAGTTGTTATACAATGGAGACACAGATATAAAGAAGAGACTTAACAGACACAGGGGTGGGGGTGGGAAGGAGTTCAGTTGTGTTCAGTTCTATCACTCAGTCGTGTCTGACTCTTTGCGACCCCATGGACTGCAGCACGCCAGGCTTCCCTGTCCATCACCAACTCCCAGAACTTTCTCAAACTCATGTCCATCGAGTCAGTGATGCCATCCAATCATCTCATCCTCTGCCATCCCCGTCTCCTCTGGCCTTCAATCTTTCCCAGCACCAGGGTCTTTTCAAATGAGTCAGTTCTTCACATTAATGACCAAAGTATTGGAATTTCAGCTTCAGCATCAGTCCTTCCAATGAATATTCTGGACTGATTTCCTTTAGGATTCACTGGTTGGATCTCCTTGCTGTCCAACTGACACTCAAGAGTCTTCTCCAACACCAGTTCAAAGGCATCAATTCTTTGGCACTCAGCTTTCTTTATAGTCCAATTCTCACTTCTATATGTGACCACTGGAAAAACCATAGCTTTGACTAAACAGACCTTTGTTGGCAAAGTGATGTCTGTGCTTTTTAATATGCTGTTTAGGTTGGTCTTAGCCTTTCTTCCAAGGAGCAAGCACATTTTAATTTCATTGCTGCAAGCACCATCTTCAGTGATTTTGGAGACCCCCCCCCCAAAAAAAATAATAATAATAAATAAATAAATAAAGGGAGCGGACTTTGGCTCAGATCATGAACTCCTTATTGCCAAACTCAGATTTAAATTGAAGTAGGAAAAACCACTAGACCATTCAGGTATGACCTAGATCAAATCCCTTACGATTATATAGTAGAAGTGGCAAATAGATTCAAGGGATTAGATCTGATAGACAGAATGCCTGAAGAACTATGGATGGAGGTGCATGACATTGTACAGGAGGCAGCGATCAAGACCATCCCCTAGAAAAAGAAAGGCAAAATGGTTGTCTGAGGAGGCCTTACAAACAGCTATGAAAAGAAGAAAAGCTAAAGGCAAAGGAGAAAAGGAAAGATATATCCATTTGAATGCAGAGTTCCAAAGAACAACAAGGAGAGTTAAGAAAGCCCTCCTCAGTGATCAATGCAAATAAATAGAGGAAAACAACAGAATGGGAAATACTAGAGATCTCTTCAAGAAAATTAGAGATACCAAGAGAACATTGCATGCAAATATGGGCACAATAAAGGACAGAAATGGTATGGACCTAACAGAAGCAGAAGATATTAAGAAGAGATGGTAAGAATACACAGAACTAATTAAAAGATGCTTACTCCTTGGAAGGAAAGTTATGACCAACCTAGATAGCATATTCAAAAGCAGAGACATTACTTTTCCAACAAAGGTTTGTCTAGTCAAGGCTATGGTTTTTCCTGTGGTCATGTATGGATGTGAGAGTTGGACTGTGAAGAAGGCTGAGCGCCAAAGAATTGATGCTTTTGAACTGTGGTGTTGGAGAAGACTCTTGAGAGTCCCTTGGACTGCAAGGAGATCCAACTGGTCCATTCTGAAGGAGATCAGCCCTGGGATTTCTTTGGAAGGAATGATGCTAAAGCTGAAACTCCAGTACTTTGGCCACCTCATGAGAAGAGTTGACTCATTGGAAGACTCTGATGCTGGGAAGGACTGGGGGCAAGAGGAGAAGGGGACGACAGAGGATGAGATGGCTGGATGGCATCACTGACTCGGTGGACATGAGTCTGAGTGAACTCCGGGAGTTGGTGATGGACAGGGAGGCCTGGTGTGTTGCGATTCATGGGGTTGCAAAGAGTCGGACATGACTGAGCGACTGATCTGATCTGATACAAAAAAGATTTCCATGACCCAGATAACCATGATGATGTGATCACCCACCTAGAGTCAGACATCCTGGAAGAAGGAAAGGATGGGATAAATGGAGAGAGTAACATGGAAACCTATACACTACCTTATGTAAAGTAGATAGGCCATGGGAATTTGCTCTATGATTCAGGGTTCTCAAATCAGCGCTCTGTAACAACCTCAAGGGGTGGGATGGGGTTGGAGGTGGGAAGGAGGCTCAAAAATGAGGGGATATATATATACCTATGATGATTTATGTTGATGTATGGCAGATACCAATATAATATTGTAAAGCAATATTATTCAATTAAAAATAAATAAATTTAACCCTTAAATTTTAAAACAAACAAAAAAAGACAAAATAAAGCTACTACAAACACTCACAATACAAATTTTTATGTGGACATAAAATTTCAGATCAACTAGGTAAACACTTAAGATCCCAACTGCTAGATGGTGAGCCAAGACCAAGTTTGGCTTTGTAAGAAATTGCCAAATCATATTCCAACATGGCTATATCATTTTGTATTCCTACCAACAATGAACATGAGTTCCTGCTGCTCTGCATCTTTACCAATAATTGATATTATTGGGTTTTTGATATTAACACTCTAATATATGTGTAGTATTATCTCACTGCTCTTTAAACACATAAATAACATAAAACATCTTTTCACACATTTATTTACCACCTATATATCTTCTTTGGTGAGGTGTATATTCAGCTCTTGTGCCAATTTTAATTGGGCTTTTTTGTTTTCTTACTGCTGAACTTAGGAGTTTTGTATGTTTTGACTATAAATCTTTGATCAGATTTGTGGTTTGTAAATATTTTCTCCCAGTCATTGACATCTTTATTCTCTCCTAGTCATTGACTTATCTTTTCATTCTCTTGACAGTGTCTTTCACAGAGCAAAGTTTTAATTTTAATAATGTCTAATAAATCAAATTTTGATTCCATAGAACAAACTTTTGGTGTTCCATCTAAAAACTCATTTGCAAACCCCAAATCACATAGATATTTTATCTTATATTTTCTTCTAGAAGTTGTATAATTTTGCATTTTATATTTATATCTATGATCCATTTTGGTTAAATATGGTGTATCTAGGTTTGGGGTTTGGAAGGTTGTTTTGTTTTTGCATATAGATGCCCAACTGTTCCACAAGCCATGCTGTTTTAAGGGTGTGTGTCAGAGTGATGTGGTGGGGAGAACGATGGTAGAAGTAAGAAAATAAAGCCAGTATCTGAAATAAAGGAATAAGTGATGTGGTCCTACTGTGTTCACCATGAGAGCATTTTAGCTTTCTCTTTCACAGCTCCTCCAGAGAAGCGGGTAAACAAGCTTCAGAAAGCCTACTTTGGTGTTTCAGAGTTCTCTTTCCACATCTGAGAAAAACACCTGCCTTTTCCTTACTTCACAGAGCTGTTTTACAGGACAAATGGGGATTATGAAAAATAAAAGCACTTTGGAAAATCCAAAGGCCAATTCAAATGTAATTTAACAAGCATCACTCTATAATGAACAATCTTCCCTTAAGTTCCCTTCCTACACTGTGCCTAGGAGGAAGAATCATTCCCTTACTTATTGGAGAACTTTTCCTCATATAAACATTCAATCTAGAGAGCATTTTCTTGTGAAGCTGAGGCCTGATGTGCTCTGATAGTCATTCTCTGCAGAGCAATTGTATAAGATTAAGAGCCCCCCAACCCTACATTTTCCTCTTTTCCCCTCTCCCCTTCCCTTTTCTGCAAATGGCTGAGAGAAGCCTTAGGGAAACAATACATTTTGTTAAAAGATAAAATTTTAATATGTTTCAGTTTAAGAGTTTGATTAGAGCAAAAATCAATTTGAATAGGGCAGCACCAAAACCAAAAGTAGTTGAAAACTCTCCACCAACAGGAGTTCTGGGAAAGACTTTAATAGAGAAAAGGCAGAAGCAAAGCAAGGAAACCTTTGGTGAGCCGTGTTCCTTATTCTCAGGTTTAATTTCTTAACCTTGAGGATTTTCAGGCTTAGGTTTTGGTTTGCTGACCTACACTGCTAAGGTATTAGAACCACCTCAGTCTAACAGCCCCCTTATTTAATTTAACAATTTACACACCTATTTAGCAAAGAGCCTGGCCACCTGTGCTTGAGAGTGAGCAAGATCCTATTCTGAGCCCTCTTCAAACATCATGCTCTACCTGGAGGAAGCTGAAATCACCTTTTGTGTCCATTTAGATACTGTAAGTTGATTGTCAGCCATAATCCCCAGTCACAGAGCTGCCCAGCAAGTAGACTTCAGTACTAGAGCATCCAAACTGTCTGCCAAGACATGAATCAGGGTTCTGGTGGCAAGAAGGAGCATTAGTCTTCGAGAGACTGGAGTTTGGCAGTGGTAAACTAATCACTAAGTGAAAAGCTAGCCAATTTGAGAGTTTTTGTCTTCTTTCTGAGTTTCCCTCAGCCCCAAATAAGAAGAGGAAAGTTGAGATTCTGGTTCATCTGTATCTTCAATAGATTGCCAAATCATTCTAGCTCTGAAATGAATTACCTAATGCCTTCAACATGTGAAGTCTTTCTATGCCTTCACAAATTGAAATGCAAAGAAAAATATTTCAAACTGAAGATTTCAAATGCAAGATCGGAATAATGATTCAGCTCTCTTCTTCCTTTCCACAAACTGCAAGTCTTCAAATATAAAATATTCCTTTATATAATGAGAAAAAGAAATGATGCTTTTGAGGGGAGAAAGCAAGTGTGTAGTGAAACAATCAATACTGGTATTTCCATTAGCCTGAAATCCCATTACAGACATTTGTAATTAATTGCAAATATATTTTGAGCACAGAAGATTTAACAAGAATACCATATTCACATTGTATTCTAATTCTGTTGATCTGGGTCTTTCTATCTCTGGAAACAACTTATGTAATGAATAGCTAACCTTTGCTATGTGAAATGAGGAACTAAATGAAGCTCACATTTAAATGTAACTGAAAATGTGTCAAATGAGTTGTAAGTGAATAAAGCATGTCAGAATGATTATTTTCTAAAGGTGACAGACACTTTAGTTGTATTTACAGGTTTGTGGAGAAGCTATTAAAATTCTAGCAAGGCCTATCAGGTTCAGAGAATGACACTGGAAATTTATTACAGGTGCCAAATTCAGTCATACTCTGAAGCGTGTTAATGTTTTCCACTGCAGACTCCTATAAAATTCATTTCAAGATCTTTGCGGGAAAAATGTGTTTATGAAAATCACAGTGCCTCCAAAGAGGAAAGGGAAGAGTAAATGGTGTGTGTGTGTGTGTGTGTGTGTGTGTGTGTGAATTGCTGTATTTTCAAACAATATAAACAAAAAATCCAAAATAGCTGTTTCTATGTTCCTCACTTTCCAAAAGGTCATATATCCAATGTACTCAGCAAACCTTCAACAAAGTACTGTAGCACTGGTTTTTCTTACATTCATATCTATCACCAGGGCCTTATCTACTCCAAAGTCACCAGACTTCCAAACAAACCTCTTCTTAATTAAATGTATTCCAAATAATCCCTAAACATACAAACCTTCTACCATCAAATCTGTGATCAGAAAAGAATTATGGGTAAAAATAATTTTCTTTCAGCTTCTTTCTCTAATTTCTTTCCATTTTTCTCACTGTCTTTTGTTTGTTGGCTGGTTTATTTGGTTAGTTAAGTAGCTGGATTTGGTTGGTTAGTTTGCCATAATAAGAAATTATGGCAAACCAGTTTTCTTGCCTGGAGAATCCCAGGGGCAGGAGAGCCTGGTGGGCTGACATCTATGGGGTCACGCAGAGTCGGACACAACTGAAGTGACTCAGCAGCAGCAGCAGCAGGGAATTCATGTTCAAGACTTATTTAAAGTGCTATACTTTAAGTTGTGTTTAAAGTCATTAACCTTATCCAGTATTTAAGAAATATTCCTCACAGTAGCACACTTGTCTTCTTAGATATAGGGAACTGATTCTGCACTAACTTAGCGGAAATATGCTGGGAAGAAAGCACTGAAATTCCATTCATTTTGTTGCAGACTTTCATCACAATGGGGAGGGTGAACTCTGATGCGAAAGATGCACAGGGCATGCATGGTTGTGAAGAGATCAAAGTCAGATACCCACATGTATATATCTGTCCACTGATGCAAGAAGATGTCATGGAAAACAAACATACCACCCAGAAAGCACAGAATGAATCCCCTAAGAGGCAGAAGAATCTAGAACAGGGAAACATGAGCAACTTTCTCAAACCCTCAGAGGTTTAAGAGTAGTTTGTTGAGTAATTTACAATCTGAAAGGTAGTGATAATTGATGGCGATCTGCTGGTAAGAGCCATCTGAATGTGCTTGTATCTGAATGGCTAACACCCACCCCCTGCCTCCACTTCTGGCACATCTTGTTTCTGTCCCAGTTCTGTGACCTGTGTAAGGAACACGCCAACACATCCCTGGATCATTTACCCCAGGGCGCTCTCACATACAACCACAACAGAATTGCTTTGTCACGCTCTCCTTTTCAGCCTCACTCGCATGCTTCTTAGTGTGCCACCTACAAATGTAAGTTTCTCCAATGAAAGAAACCCAGCCACAAAGGAGGAGTCTACCTGCTGTTTGAAACTGATGGCATATTGTTGATAGAGAACAACAAGAAAACTGAACTCCTCAACTCCTGTTTTGCTTTTGTACTCACTGTAAAGGAAAAGATATTTAGACTAAAATGAGTAGAACAAACAATTGGTTACCTGGGAAATGAAGCTCAAAATGAGGAAAGGGCTTGTAAGGGGATATCTATAGGCTGTAAATAAGTAAATCTCTTGACCTGAGAATTATATTTCAGGTTACTGAACAAACTTTCATTTCAGGGTGATAGACTGCTTTAGGTAATCTTTAGAGAACTGTGGAAACATGCAAGTCCCAGAGTACTGAAGACAGTGAATGTGATTCTAATTTTCAAAGGGGGCAAGGTACACTCAGCATGAACTTAAATTCCAGGCAGAACCCAACTGTGAAAGAAAAGTGTGTGAGCACCACTCGCTCCAAGGTTGATAACCTTTCCTGAATGATAAGAGATCCTTTCAGAAATCTGATTCAAGCTATGGATACATTTGCCCCCAAAATATTAGATGTATAACTGAAATACAGGATGGATAGCTATCTTCCCAAAATATGTACATGCAAACAAACAAAATTTTGCAAACAATTTCAGGGAGTTTATAAACTCCCTTAATTTAACTTAAAACTTGACTCATAACTCATTAAGAAAGATCATGTCCAATTTAAATTATTTCTTCCTTAGCAAGATTTCTATTATATATTAAAAGGGTCAATAATATTTACAATGATTTAAACAAGATATTGTGATAAAATTATATTCCTATGGACAAGATGACAAAAAGAGATATGGCTGTAAGTAAAATTAGTTTCTTATTCCTTTAATAAGTATTTTTGTGTGTAGTAAGTCACTTCAGTCGTGTCTAACTCTATGCAACCCTATGGACTGTAGCCCATCAGGTTCCTCTGTCCATGGGATTGCCATGCCCTCCTCCAGGGGATCTTCCCAACCTAGAGATTGAACTCGTGTCTCTTATGTGTCCTATATTGTCTGGTGGGTTCTTTACCACGAGAGCCACCATTTACTAAGCACCTATTATGTGTCATTTATTATAGGCACTCGGGATAAAGTGATGCACAAAATAGATAAGGTCCCAGTATTTGAAGACCTTGTCACCTAGAGAAATAGAGTTTGGAAGATGTAGTTAGTAGAACATGAAAAAAAAAAAAAAAAGACATTGGGTTAAGTCAACTATGAATTCAAATTCCTGAGATATTGCATACAATGTGCCTGGCATATTGACTGGCGAAGCAGTCCACCTGCTGTTTGAGGACATGACAAATTCTGTTGCTAAGTTTCAAATGTAACAGCTCTGATCATGGGGAAAGGTGTATATCAAATCAATGGCATTTTTTGTTGTCATTATTATTTTCATTTTTATCATTGTTTTAGAAGTTCAAGTAAATGCATAATGTGTCTGTCAAATAAACCAGTGCAGTTGTAGGATGAATTAACAAAAAAGGAGATCTACAATTTAGGAAGTAATAAATCCAAAGTATTCTATACTGATGAATCACAATGGGTCATTATGTTTAATTTTGTACTGCTTATAGACATGCTTCCCTTGGAGGCCAACCAAGATAGTAAAGGGACTAACAACACATCATGTGAAGAATGTGGAGGTGAGGATGCTTGGCCAAGAATACAGAGGGGACATACAAAAGATTTCCACATCATAAAAAAGTACACTTTTGTTCCATGTTTCCAGGAGACAGAAAAAGGACAGAAGTAATAAGGAGACAAATTTTGACTCACTGAAGGAACTTAGTATTTTGGACTTTCCAATGAAAGAATACTTTGGCCAATACTTTGGTCACTTGAGGTGAAGAACTGACTCATTGGAAAAGACCCTGATGCTGACAAAGATTAAAGGCAAGAAGAGAAGGGGATGACAGAGGATGAGATGGTTGGATGGCATCACCAACTCAATGGACATGAGCTTGAGCAAGCTCCAGGAGTTGGTGATGAACAGGGAGGCCTGGTGTGCTACAGTCCTTGGGGTCACAAAGAGTTGGACACAACTGAGGAACTGAACTGAACTGAATGAAAGAATGGATTCTTTCTGTAGTTGGAAAACTGTAAAACACCAGGGGTATTTAAGTATTTTCTGGTGGCCCCATTGGCATTGCAGAGAGAATCAAGAAACAGAAAGATAGTCATGATAGATACATACCCTGCAGGTCTTCAAAGCCCAGTGATTTAAAGCATGTATAAACCCTTGTTTTATACATGCACAGGTGTAACATTATACTGTCCCAGGTTGATTTTTTAAATTTTTGATATAAAACAACAAATCACAAATTATCAGTGGTCTGTTTTTTAGTTTGAGAATGTCAAAGACAATGGACATGCACACAGGTTCAGTATGTACCATATATTTGCCAAAATGATATGTGGAACATCTTTCACCATGATAAGAGCTAGGACATATGAAACTTGACAACAGAGTTTGTCATGACCTCAAATGCCTGCTAAGATGTAGCCAATCAGTGATTTGACCTTGCTTACATACACAGCATAGACCCTTCTATTTAATGAATCACTGCTAAGATATAATTACAGAATTTTATTTGACTCATGGAAAAATATTAAGAAATCAAGATCTTCCCTGAACTCATTATTGAAACAAAGAATATACTTTACAAATGGATTGTAGCCACAAACCAAACCTTATTAAATTTGGTTTGTGGTTCAAAAACCACTTATCAACTGCCCAGTTCTCAGCAGAATGCAGAACTCAGCAGTTGTACGAATTCCCTCTAAGTTTTAGATTTGCATATACAATAATATAACATCTTTACTTGGATATGTCAGAGTCCCCAAATTTAACATACCCCAAATCAGCTCTTGATTCATATCTCAAAGCTTTCCATACCTCCGATCTCCACACATTTTTAAATTATACCTCTAGCCACCAAGCTACTCAAGCCAAAATCCTAGAAGTCATCCTCAAGAGCTCTTTTTCCCTCTCTCTCCTCTTTAAGACTGGTTGATTCCTCCTTCACAATATATATGGAACCATTTCCTTTCTCACAGTCTCCTTGGCCATTTTCCTAGTCAAAATTACCATCATACTTTTCCTGATATGTTATGGCAGCCACCTCCCAG
Source organism: Tragelaphus eurycerus (assembly GCA_935064755.1). Lineage (NCBI taxonomy): Eukaryota > Metazoa > Chordata > Mammalia > Artiodactyla > Bovidae > Tragelaphus > Tragelaphus eurycerus. The sequence goes on from CAKXYN010000272.1 coordinate 354,137, forward strand.
TTGCCATCTTAACTCATTTCTATACATTCTCTTCATAAATCTGCCAGGGAAATGCAAAACAGATTGTGTCACTTCTCTGGCTAAATTTCTGCAATGATTTCCCACAATCACTCAAAGTATTAACTTCTTACCATGGCTCTCAAAGCTTCAGTAGATACAGTGTCTACCTATATCTCCATCTTTATCTCTTGCTTCTCATTCCATCTCTTATTCTAAAGTATTCTTTCAGGTCTTCAAAACTACCAAGCTCTTCCCCATCTTAAATCCTTAAGGTATTCTTTCTTCTGCCTAGAATATTCTGTCCCCAGCTTTTCTCTTGGTTGGCTCCTTCTACTGATTTTCTTTCTAATGTTTACCATAATTTTTACTTATTTTTACTTATTTTACTTATATGCATTTTTTGTTGTTGTTTTCTGCCCACACTATAAGCTCCAAAGGGCATAGACCATATCAGTTTTATTAACTATGTGTTGGGCAGGGATATACAGCATAAAAGTTAAGGGCACAGGCTCTGAAGCCAGACTGCTTGCATTCCAGCCATGGTTTGCTAATTTGTAACTTTCTGACCTTGACTTTTCTGACTTCAATAATTTCTTATGTGAAATAAGGAAAGAAAATAGTATTTATCTCAAAAGTTTTTAAGAGGATTAAATAACAGATTCAAAATGCTTTAGCATATAGCAAACACACAATAAATGTCAGCTATTGTTGATGTCATGCCTAGCATACAGAAGGTAGTGCATGAGTACTGATGGCCTCAAGCTCTGGTCTTTGCAAGAGATGTCAAAACTAACTGGGAAAATCTATCAGATTAAGAAACGGTCCTTACCTGGAAGAAATTTATCAGATCAGATCAGATCAGTCGCTCAGTCGTGTCCGACTCTTTGCGACCCCATGAACCTCAGCACGCCAGGCCTCCCTGTCCATCACCAGCTCCCGGAGGTCACCCAGACTCACACCCATCAAGTCAGTGATGCCATCCAGCCATCTCACCCTCTGTCGTCCCCTTCTCCTCCTGCCCTCAATCCCTCCCAGCATCAGAGTCTTCTCCAATGAGTCAACTCTTCGCATGAGGTGGCCAAAATACTGGAGTTTCAGCTTTAGCATCATTCCTTCCAAAGAAAATTTATTACCTCCAGCAAACTGTCATTGCTATTCTCTTTTCCTTCATTCTGAGTTGACATGTCAAATGGTTTATCTAAACAGTCATCACTTTCTTCAAGTCCTCCAAGAATCATCCCACACTCATGGAGATTCCTCAAAAAACTGGGAATAGAACTGCCTTATGATCCAGCAATCCCACTGCTGGGCATACACACTGAGAAAACCAGAATTGAAAGAGACACGTGTACCCCAATGTTCATTGCAGCACTATTTAAAATAGCCAGGATTTGGAAGCAACCTAGATGTCCATCCACAGATGAATGGATAAGAAAACAGTGGTACATATACACAATGGAGTATTACTCAGCCATTAAAAAGAATACATTTGAATCAGTTCTAATGAGGTAGACGGAACTGGAGCCTATTCTACAGAGGAGCCTGTTAGGCTGCAACCCATGGGGTCACTAAGAGTCGGACACAACTGAGCGACTTCATTTTCACTTTTCACTTTCATGCATTGGAGAAGGAAATGGCAACCCACTCCAGTGTTCTTGCCTGGAGAATCCCAGGGACGGGGGAGCCTGGTGGGCTGCGTCTATGGGGTCACACAGAGTCGGACACGACTAAAGTGACTTAGCATAACACATATATATGGAATATAGAAAGATGGCAACAATAACCCTATTTTCGAGACAGCAAAAGAGACACTGATGTATAGAACAGACTTTTGGACTCTGGGAATGGCAGAGGGCGGGATGATTTGGGAGTATAGCATTGAAATGTGTATAATATCATATCTGAAACGAGTCACCAGACCAGGTACGATGCCTGATAATGGATGCCTGGGGCTGGTGCACTGGGACAACCAAGAGGGATGGATGGGGAGGGAGGGGAAAGGAGGGTTCAGGATGGGGAGCACGTGTATACTTGTGGCGGATCCATCTCGATGTATGGCAAAAGCAATACAATATCATAAAGTTAAGCAAAATAAAATTTAATAAAATAAAAAAATTTTTTTTTTAATTTCCACCTAATTTTTCTCTCTTCTGCCTCTAAATTTAACTCCTCCTTTAATTACCTCCTTTCCTAGCAACTAAGCTAAGGGCCCTTCCTTTTTTTTTCCCATGGCAAACTGTTTTCTTGTTTTGTAAATAAGCCCTAAATTTTGTACTCTCCTAACTCCCCTGGTTAGTGGAGTTGATGGAGGTGATGGAATTCCAGTGGAGCTATTCCAAATCCTGAAAGATGATGCTGTGAAAGTGCTGCACTCAATATGCCAGCAAATTTGGAAAACTCAGCAGTGGCCACAGGATTGGAAAAGGTCAGTTTTCATCCCAATCCCAAAGAAAGGCAATGCCAAAGAGTGCTCAAACTACCGCACAATTGTACTCATCTCAGACGCTAGTAAAGTAATGCTCAAAATTCTCCAAGCCAGGCTTCAGCAATATGTGAACCGTGAACTTCCTGATGTTCAAGCTGGATTTAGAAAAGGCAGAGGAACCAGAGATCAAATTGCCAACATCCGCTGGATCATCGAAAAAGCAAGAGAGTTCCAGAAAAACATCTATTTCTGCTTTATTGACTATGCCAAAGCCTTTGACTGTGTAGATGACAATAAACTGTGGAAAATTCTGAGAGAGATGGGAATACCAGACCACCTGATCTGCCTCTTGAGAAATCTGTATGCAGGTCAGGAAGCAACAGTTAGAACTGGTCATGGAACAACAGACTGGTTCCAAATAGGAAAAGGAGTACGTCAAGGCTGTATATTGTCACCATGTTTATTTAACTTATATGCAGAGTACATCATGAGAAATGCTGGACTGGAAGAAACACAAGCTGGAATCAAGATTGCCGGGAGAAATATCAATAACCTCAGATATGCAGATGATACCACCCTTATGGCAGAAAGTGAAGAGGAACTAAAAAACCTCTTGATGAAAGTGAAAGTGGAGAGTGAAAAGGTTGGCTTAAGGCTCAACATTCAGAAAACAAAGATCATGGCATCTGGTCCCATCACTACATGGGAAATAGATGGAGAAACAGTGGAAACAGTGTCAGACTTTATTTTTCTGGGCTCCAAAATCACTGCAGATGGTGACTGCAGCCATGAAATTAAAAGACGCTTACTCCTTGGAAGGAAAGTTATGACCAACCTAGAGAGCATATTCAAAAGCAGAGACATCACTTTGCCAACAAACGTTCGCCTAGTCAAGGCTATGGTCTTTCCTGTGGTCATGTATGGATGTGAGAGCTGGACTTGAAGAAGGCTGAGCGCGGAAGAATTGATGCTTTTGAACTGTGGTGTTGGAGAAGACTCTTGAGAGTCCCTTGGACTGCAAGAAGATCCAACCGGTCCATTCTGAAGGAGATCAATCCTGGAATTTCTTTGGAAGGAATGATGCTAAAGCTGAAACTCCAGTATTTTGGCCACCTCATGCGAAGAGTTGACTCATTGGAGAAGACTCTGATGCTGGGAGGGATTGAGGGCAGGAGGAGAAGGGGACGACAGAGGATGAGATGGCTGGATGGCATCACTGACTCGATGAATGTGAGTCTGGGTGACCTCTGAGAGCTGGTGATGGATAGGGAGACCTGGCTTGCTGCAGTTCATGGGGTCGCAGAGAGTCGGACACGACTGAGCGATCGATCTGATCTGATCTGAACTCCCCTGGATATAATTTGATGTTTTTCTGCCTCCCCATTCAACCTCTACCTCTCTGTTGACTACTTGTTCTCAGTCTACAAGTATGCCAATGTCTTCACCCAACATTATTTATTTTTTCTCTCTGTGTACACAATGGCCTTTCTCTTCTCTGAAATTCTCTATCAAAATCTTGAGTTATTTTTCAAAATCTGTTGTGAATATCACTTCCTTTGTTTAACCTGCTCTATTTATTTTCTCCCCAGGCAAAATCAATCACCTTTTCCTCTGTTTCTAATAGCACTTCACTTGTATTTCCAATAGCTTTAATTCTTTTTAGAATGATGTATATAGATGGATGGAGAGAAAGATATTAATAGATAGGAAGATATTCACTCCACTAGCTTTTGGAGCCCCAAGGGCTCAAGGGCATGTGTCATTCATTTTTTAACATTTCCTTTAATAAGTCAGCACTTACAGTGTTTCTTTTAGCTATCACAACATTTTGGTCACTGTCCTATGCTCTTTAACTTTAAGAATATTAATAGGGAAACTGCATTATTTCCATTCACAGAGGAAGAAATTGAATCTTCAAATGGTCAGATTATTTGCCAGCTATCATTCTTCATCATCATACTGTATTTCCTGCCAGAAAAATTGGGAAGTCGAGAGCAGAGGTGAGAAGGAATGGGGTAAAATAACTAAGATGAAACTAACAGTGTAAACACAATCTCCAAAAGTCCTTCACCAATAGTTGTGCTTCTTTATTACCTATTTCCAGACTCCAATACATTTTTTCAATGATAAATAAAAGCTAGATGATATTAAGGTAAGAGCAACAGGTAAGATTTTATTCTATTGCTTATTCAACTATCAGACTTTTCTTGGTTTACTTTATTCTGTAACTTTCTCAGTCCACTGTTACTAGATTCTTTATTTTGGGAAGATAATACAAAGAAAACTCAAGTCACATTCTTGGTTTTAGAAATGTTGAAAGGAGCTTCATGGAGAGGACTACAAACATTAATATTCAATCAATATAAAATAATATAAAAACCTGAATAAACTAAATATAACTTTCTCTTAATATATTAAGCCTTTCAGAACTTAGGGATTCCTGATTCTTGTTCAATCTAAATGAACAGCAGCAAGTGAGATTAGAAAGATAGATAAAAGGAGAGCTAGAATACATAAATAAAAAGGATCACAAAAGCAGAAAGAGAAATAAAAGAAGTTAATTGGGTGGAGAGAGAAGGCTGAAGGAAGTAATTTATTCAACTCTTACCTAAGTAGCAATATTTTAATCCTCTGTCCTCAGTAGCTTTGACACTAAATCTACCAGACTTGAAATATATATTTGAAATTTATAAAGCACACAGTTAAGACTGGAAACAACACAAATAAGCACCCAGATAAAAATGCTTAAATAAATTGTAGAATAACCATATACTGAAAGGAGTTACAAGTTAACCACTAAATTACACAAGAAAAGTTAAGATTCAAACTGCATTTTTAGATAAAAAATAACCCTAAAGGGTAAAGTGACTTACCCAGAGTCTCATAGATAATTTAGCATTAGATATAGAAGGAATTGATAAAGAAAAAGGAAGTCCCTTAAATAAGTTAACCAAATGAAGAGTTTGAAAATCTGTGATGAGATGCTCATAAGTGGAAGAATTAAGATACGAGCTCATTCGTTACTCCAAAGAAATTGTTTCTGGGTCTGGGCCTCACGGTACTTGATGATAGGAGACAGAGAACCTTAATAGCTACAGAAAACTTAAAGAAAGAGAAAAATGAAGCATCTGGTTCCAACAGGAAGTCAAAGAGCTATTCATTTCCAACAATATGTATTGCTTTCCTACAGTGTGCCAGGTTGAACACTCTGTCAATAGGAACAAGAAGAATAAACAAAGGATGTACAATGTCACACAAAACTTCCAGTCATAACACAAACATCCTAAACCAAGTTATAAAAAAAAAAAAAAAGATAATACCATATACCACAGAGCAAAAATAATCTGAACACACCTTAAAAAATGAAAACCAAAATATTTTAAATGAATGACTAATACTATAGTAAACAAACCATCCCATAAATGCTATCAAAGAGTGCTTCTCAGTTACCCTTATTAATTGAAGTAAACTTAGCCTAATGAATAAAGGGATAGGCTCCTACAATTTTGGCTGGTTTGATCAGGATCAAATCAGGGAAGATTTGCTGGCAGTTCTTTCTGAGTGATTCAGCAGTGGATTATTTGAGGTTACAACATACTCTATATGCAGCTTCCTTCAAGAAAATAAGAACAGTTTGTGCTTTTGAGGTAGGAGCTAGATGGATGAATAGCTGGTGTTTGTCAAGTGGAGTGAAATTGAAGCTTTGTTTTCCCCCAGACACTCCAAGGACAAAGCTAGTGGCAAAAGCTGAGCTCTGCTGGAATAACAAGACAAGATGACCACTCCTGAGGTCAAGGAACTTCCCCTGACTGCACAGGCCCAGAAACACTACTTGGGGGTATAGAAGGAGGGAGGTGCCACCCCATGGTAGGTGACGACAAAACCCCACAGAAACCTTTGCAGTGGAATCCATCTTAGCAAAAAGTAGCCCACACATGTAGGGGAGGGTCCTAAAACCAGCCAGTTGTGGAAAAAGAAACAAGATAATTAGCCAAAGGTAAACAAAGACCAGGAAGAACTGCTCTGTATAAGTGATTTAAGTCACCTCTTTACTGCATTAGGGAGGCCACTCACACACTCTCTATGGATGTGTATTTCTGCCTTGCTTCTGTCTTAAATAAACACTGTTTCTCTATGTAATCTCCAACCTGTTGTACTATATCTCTAATGATTTTGTACCTGTTTTTACAGTTTTTGCCTCCTTGAAACATTCTTGCTGTTAAATGGGGCAAGAGGCAAGGGAATTTTACTTCCAGTCTCTGGCCTGTGGTGGTCTAGCAGCTAGGATTCCTGGCTTTCATTCAAGCTGAAAGAAAATGTTAACTGCTCAGTCCAGTCCAATTCTTTGAAATGCCATGGACTGTAGCCTGCCAGGTTCCTCTGTCCAAGGGATTCTCTGTTCATGGGATTCTCCAGGCAAGAATACTGGAGTGGGTTGCCATTCCCTTCTCTAGTGGATCTTCTCAACCTAGGGATTGACCCCAGGTCTCCCGTATTGTAGGCAGATAACTTTATCATCTGAGCCACCTGGTTCAGACTTCATCCAGACTGCTGCTGCTGCTGCTAAATCGCTTCAGTCGTGTCCAACTCTGTGTGATCCCATAGACGGAAGCCCACCAGGCTCCCCTGTTCCTGGGATTCTCCAGGCAAGAACACTGGAGTGGGTTGCCATTTCCTTCTCCAATGTATGAAAGTGAAAAGTGAAAGTGAAGTCATTGTCGTGTCTGACTCTTCATGACCCCATGGACTGCAGCCAACCAGGCTCCTCCATCCATGGGATTTTCCAGCCAAGAGTACTGGAGCGGGGTGCCATTGCCTCTATCCAGGTTCAGTTCCTGAGCAGAGAACTATTAATAAGATCTCTCTTTAAGACCACTCACTGCTATTTCTCCAAGATCATTTTTTGCCATTTTACAGAAGATGTGATTTTTAGGGTTAAAAGCTCTAGATCTAGACCACCTGAAGAATTACAATAAAGTCATAAAAATTTCCTGAGAAAACCTTCATACACATGTAACTGATGAGGTCTGACAAAGCTCTATTTATTGTACCAATGCCAGCTTCTTAGTTTGGCTATTGCCCTATAGCTGTGCAAGATGTTAACATATGGGAAAGTCAGGTGAAAGATGCATGGGACTTCTCTGTATACTTTATTTAAAACTTCTGTGAATCATAATTATTTTAAAATAAGAAGTGTTAAAATCTTCAAGTCATACTTCTCCTAACTGAAATTTAAAATTTGGGTTAAATTATAAATCAAGTGGTCAGTCCCTTGGTTTAAGCATTAAGAATTTGGTTACCTCTGAGGGTTAATTTCCATATACTGCCACTCATACTAACCTCCTTTCAAAGGGTTTTCCATTAAACAAGCATTCAAACAGCATTCCAAGGGCTAAGAAAAATCTCACTGTTGGCAGCTGTAAGACACCTGAACCACACTTCATCTTGTTAATAGAATTTCAATGCAGATTTGTCTGTGTTCCTATTTCACTGCAGCACTCATTTTTTTTCATTTGTTCTTCATAAAGTGTTTTCATCACCAGAAAAATGATTCTATAGCAGGTACTAAATAATTCCTCAAAATCATATTTTCTTGATCACATGTATCCTTCTGGTAAAATATTAATTTTATTTTGTATCACAAGAGTCAATCTAATTTGCTCCAATGTTAGAACAAAAAAATTTACTCTTTGTCTTTACATGCTACTTTCAAATTTCCAAGTAGTTTTTCTCATGAAATCATTACTTATTCCTCTTATAGAATGGAGGCATCTTAGAGTAACATCTGTGAATCACACTGGAGCGTGATCACTAACCTAAATAACTTAAATGTGTTCTGGACATTACTATCTACCATTCTGCAGGCAGTGGAAACCTGACAACACCCATGTTTATATTTTGCCAATCAACAGTGAAAAGATGGAAGCAGCCATATGATACACACCATAGACTGAATGTTTGTGTTACTGCAAAATGCATATGTGAAATCCTAACTCTCAAACTGATGCTATTTGGAGGCAGGGCCTTTGTAGAGCCCTCAACACTGGGCCTAGTACCCTTACATAAAAGACTCCAGAGAGCTCTCTTGTACTTTCTGCCCTCTGAGAACGCGGCAAAAAGACAACCTTCTCTAAACTCAGAAGTGGGCCCTTACCAAACACTGAATCTATAGCATGCTGATTTTGGACTTCATCCTCCAGAGCCATAAGAAAGTTAGTTCTGTTGTTTTTATGTCACCCACTCTATAGACTTCATTTTAGGAGCTCAGATGGATTAGATAACAATAAAATTATAAAGAAGAGTTAGGATGGCAACAGAATCTTAGTGGTTGAGGCCAGAATGATAATGATTTAGACATGGAAGGGCAGAGCTCAATTAAAGATATGTTTTCTAAAGAAAGTTAAGAGTTATAGGACCAATATGAATCATTTTCTGTGGCCAACTTCAAAAACAAACAGAAGTTCCAAGGTTTGATATACAGTTGACTGTGGCACTATCATTGTTTTAGCTATTAATGGAACCTCCAAGCCTATATTAAGCCCCCTTGTTGATGCTTGACTATGAACTGCTTATATAGACTCATTTTGTTGCACACTTGTCACACAACAGGACTACTTACCAAGTTGTTGGACACGCCTTAATTATATGCAAGGATAACTAGAAGGTTTTATTTCATCCTCAGAACTTTTGATTATTTTTATGGGGAAATGATGATTCACAGAAAACAGGAATCCTGGCTCTCACATCAATCAAGCGGTGAGTGGAAGCAACATTGCTAAACAGGCAGGTGATAAAGGGGGAGCCAGAGGTGTTGCTGTGTGTGCTTTTCCTTGAGGCAAATGGCTATACCAGCTGTTACTCCCTCCCTCCTGAGATTAGAGAGAAAAATAGATGGCTGTTTTTGTAATTGCTTTGCATTTAAATCTGTTTGTAAGGGATTTCTTTATATCCTACAGTCAATACATTTAGTAAACTGAGCAAAAGCCTGCTTGCAGTGACAACTTAACACTGCATTAAGCAGCTCTGTTTGCAGCTCCAGTCAATAGATGGACGACATGCAACTCCTCTGTGATTTCTGGACTATTTGCCTTTCCCAATTAATTGACTCTGGAAGAGCCTCTTCCCTTCATTGAATTTTGTTGCCATATATAGAAAGTAACAAGAAAGTGTTACAGCTGAGAGATATATTAGTTACAGTCTTCTGACCCAACTCTTAACCAACAATGATACCCTCAGCAGAAATAATGTCCCATCTTGATGAATAGCCAAAGAATGACCTTCCAAGGATCTTACAGAATTCACCCCTGATAAACTCACTCTCACTGAAGAAAAGTAAAGACATACTGCCAAACTGGTGAGAAAATATCAGGCTGTAGGGGTCTGGGACGCTTAGCATACTGTCTGTCTCTCTTAGTCAATGGGCAAATATGATTTTAGAGTCAGTAATACGATTGTCCCACTTTAAAAGAAGGAATAAAGCCACCTGCCAGAAAAGTAAAAATAGCCAAATATAACTACAGCAAACTTGGAAACTTCTGCTGAGCAAAGGAAATATCAACAGAGTGAAAAACAAATTATAGAATGGGAAACATATTTGCAAACTCTATATCTGATAAGGGATTAATATTCAGAATACATAAATAACTCCTATAACTCAACAACAATAAAAAAAAAAAAACTCGAAGAATGGGCAAAGGACTTAAATAGACATTTCTCCAAAGAAGATATACAAATGACTGACAAGCATATGAAAAGATAATTAACATCAATAAATATCAGGAAAATGAAAATCAAAACCACAGTGAGTTATCATCTCAGATCCATTAGGATGTGTGTATGTGCTCAGGCATGTCCAAGTCTTTGTGACCCCACAGACTATAGCCTGCCAGGCTCCTCTGTCCATGGAATTTTCCAGGCAAGAATACTGGAGTGGGTTGCCATGCCCTTCTTCAGGGGATCTTCCCAACCCAGGGATCAAATCCATGTGTCTTGCATCTCCTGCATTGGCGGGTGGATTCTTTACCACTGCACCACCTGGGAAGCCCTCATTAGGATGCCACTATCAGACTGGTTCCAAATAGGAAAAGGAGTACGTCAAGGCTGTATATTGTCACCATGTTTATTTAACTTATATGCAGAGTACATCATGCGAAATGCTGGACTGGAAGAAACACAAGCTGGAATCAAGATTGCCGGGAGAAATATCAATAACCTCAGATATGCAGATGATACCACCCTTATGGCAGAAAGTGAAGAGGAACTAAAAAGCCTCTTGATGAAAGTGAAAGTGGAGAGTGAAAACGTTGGCTTAAGGCTCAACATTCAGAAAACAAAGATCATGGCATCTGGTCCCATCACTACATGGGAAATAGATGGAGAAACAGTGGAAACAGTGTCAGACTTTATTTTTCTGGGCTCCAAAATCACTGCAGATGGTGACTGCAGCCATGAAATTAAAAGATGCTTACTCCTTGGAAGGAAAGTTATGACCAACCTAGATAGCATATTCAAAAGCAGAGACATCACTTTGCCAACAAAGGTTCGCCTAGTCAAGGCTATGGTCTTTCCTGTGGTCATGTATGGATGTGAGAGCTGGACTGTGAAGAAGGCTGAGCACCAAAGAACTGATGCTTTTGAACTGTGGTGTTGGAGAAGACTCTTGAGAGTCCCTTGGACTGCAAGGAGATCCAACCGGTCCATTCTGAAGGAGATCAGCCCTGGGATTTCTTTGGAAGGAATGATGCTAAAGCTGAAACTCCAGTATTTTGGCCACCTCATGCGAAGAGTTGACTCATTGGAGAAGACTCTGATGCTGGGAGGGATTGGGGGCAGGAGGAGAAGGGGACGACAGAGGATGAGATGGCTGGATGGCATCACTGACTCGTTGGATGTGAGTCTGAGTGACCTCCGGGAGTTGGTGATGGACAGGGAGGCCTGGCGTGCTGTGGTTCATGGGGTCGCAGAGAGCTGGACATGACTGAGCGACTGATCTGATCTGATCATAAAACCAGAAAATAAGTATTGGTGAGGATGTGGAGAAATTGGAACCCTTGTGTACTATTGGTGAGAATGTAAAATAGTGTAATGCAAATGGTGTAAAAGCAATCTCACTTTTGGGTATCTATGTGAAAGAACTATAAACAGAATCCCAGTGAGATATTTGCATGTTTACATTCATTGAAGTATTATTCACAATAGCCAACAAGTAAAAAACCTAAATGTTAACTGATGTATGTGTGGGTAAACAAAATGTGGTATGTATATGCAATGGAATATTATTTAGCCTTAAAAAAGAAGGAATATTTGTAATATTTGATATCAAAGATGAATTTTGAGGACATTGCTAAATGAAGTCAGTCAGTCACCAAAAAAGACAAATACTGCATGATTCATCTTACATGAGGTATGTAAAGTAGTCAAAATCTTAGAAAAAGAAAAAAGAATGATGGTTACTAAGTCCTGGAGGGAAGAGAGTAGGCAGGCTGTTATTCAATGGATAGAGTTTCTGTTTCGGAAGATGAAAAGTTCTAGAGATCTGCTACAAAAAAGTGCAATATCAGATCAGATCAGCTGCTCAGTCGTGTCCGACTCTTTGCGACCCCATGAACTACAGCACGCCAGGCCTCCCTGTCCATCACCAGCTCTCGGAGGTCACTCAGACTCACATCCATCGAGTCAGTGATGCCATCCAGCCATCTCATCCTCTGTCGTCCCCTTCTCCTCCTGCCCCCAATCCCTCCCAGCATCAGAGACTTCTCCAATGAGTCAACTCTTCGCATGAGGTGGCCAAAGTACTGGAGTTTCAGCTTTAGCATCATTCCTTCCAAAGAAATCCCAGGGCTGATCTCCTTCAGAATGGACCGGTTGGATCTCCTTGCAGTCCAAGGGACTCTCAAGAGTCTTCTCCAACACCACAGTTCAAAAGCATCAATTCTTCGGCGCTCAGCCTTCTTCACAGTCCAGCTCTCACATCCATACATGACCACAGGAAAGACCATAGCCTTGACTAGGCGAACGTTTGTTGGCAAAGTGATGTCTCTGCTTTTGAATATGCTATCTAGGTTGGTCATAACTTTCCTTCCAAGGAGTAAGCGTCTTTTAATTTCATGGCACTAAATTAGACTTAGAAATTATTAAGCTAGTATTTTTATGTTTATGTGCATTTTACCTTGATTTATTAATAAAAAAATGAAGAAGGCAACTCACTACACTATATTCAAAGCAGCGATTTCTTACTGATATGAACATCAGAGGAGCTTAAAGAACATTGAGGTTATTTTTTGCACACGGAAGTGGAAAAGAGTACATCCATCACCTAGAGCTGCTGCTCTGCTGCTGCTCAGTCGCTTCAGTCGTGTCCGACTCTGTGCGATCCCATAGACGGCAGCCCACCAGGCTCCTCCATCCCCGGGATTCTCCAGGCAAGAATACTGGAGTGGGTTGCCATTTCCTTCTCCAATGCATGAAAGTGAAAACTGAAAGTGAAGTCGCTCAGTTGTGTCCGATTCTTAGCGACCCCATGGACTGGAGCCTACCAGGCTCCTCCGTCCATGGGATTTTCCAGGCAAGAGTAATGGGGTAGGGTGCCATTGCCTTCCCCCTCACATAGAGCAGCAGTCCCTAACCTTTTTAGCACCAGAGATTGGTTTCATGGAAAACAATTTTTTCATGGACCAGGGTGGGGAGGGATGGTTTGGGGATGATTCAAGCATATTATAATTATTGTGCACTTTATTTCTGTTATATCAGCTCCACCTTAGTTCATCAGGCATTAGATCCTGGAGGTTGGGGACCCCTGACATAAAGCGTTAGAGACTCAAAACTCCAGAATTAGAGGTCCAAACCCAGAAGAACAATTTTCAAAAAGGAGGGAGGGAAGGAAGACAAATAATCCTTGGGTAAAACAACTTAAATCAAGCATAATTTTATTTGGAATTTTTCGTAGGGAGTTTCTTTTTTGTGTAACAAAAAACACTGTGAGTCTTACAGTAATGAAGATTTCAACACTACCCCACTGATACAATCAGCATAATGAACAAAATTCATTCATATCCTGAAACTCTAACACTTCCTTCTTGAAATCAATCCCTGTTTCCTGAACAAAGCTTCTCTCCTTTAATAAGAGAACTTCTTATATCCAAATAGTTGCTCAGAATTCTCTAGCTTCACCCCTCCGGTGAATCTCATATACTACACACCTTCAGCTACAACTTCAATGCAGACAACACAAATCTATGGCTGTGGCACTGCAGGTGATACTCCCCTGAGCCACAAAATCTGCCTGTAAGACATATTCACTATGCTGTCCCCACACCTTAAATTCCATGTATAGGAAATAAATGCGTTTCCTACTCTCTTTGATAACTTCTCTTCCCCCAGTTTCCTTGGTCTGTTAGTGACAACATCCATTCAAACATCCTTGCATAAAAATTCAAAATCACATCTTTTCCTGTCCTCATATTCTGTAAATTCTCAAGCTTTATAGATTTTTCCTCTGCAATTTTTTCACTTTTCTTACCTTTCTTTTTCTTTCTCACCAATGAAATGAACTCAAGAGCTTATCATTTTTGTCTCCCTTTACCAATCTTCCCCATGAGAATTCCACACAATATATAAGATTAACCATTCCAATCCCAATGCCACCTGTTTCTATATTTGTAGAATTTCATGAAATGTTAAGTTCTTTAATTTGTTCCTTTTCATCTTAAAATAACTTTTCACTGAATTTTGCAGTTTCAGACAAGAGAATCTATGTCATTAAAAATAAATTAATTTAAAAAAAGAGAATCTGTATCTTCTTTCCTATAGAGAAGAATCTAGCAGATGCCTATGTTATGCTCTACTATGCTAAATCACTTTAGTCATGCCCAACTCTTTATGACCCTATGGACTATAACCCATCAGGCTCCTCTGTCTGTGGGATTTCCCAGGCAAGAATGCTGGAGTGGGTTGCCATACCCTCTTCCCAGGGATCTTCCTGACACAGGGATTGGACCCTAGTCTCTTCGATCTCCTTCATGGGCAGGCAGGTTCTTTACCACTAGCGCCATTTAGGAAGCTCTATCTAAACCAATGCCCCATGGGAAAGGGATATTAAGGACAGCTGTGGCTCAGCCTCCTTGGGGACAGAATGACATGGCTGGGGTGGACCAAGCAGGGAGGAACTTTGCTGGTGTTTTGGACTTCATGCTTAGACAAATCGTTCAATATTGCTTTTTGGACTTAGCGTCTTTCTCAACCTGGTCTGTGATGTCCTGTCATGGTCACTGAGGAGCTGCAGTTATTCATTATGGATTATGTGTACACATTTGAGCAAGGCAGTATCCATCTCTGTCCTATCAGACATCACAAGGTTAATGTGGAAAATGCTATCTGGATGTTAATCACATATGAAAACTGCTGCTGAGCAGAAGAGGACTGAGAGGACCAGGAATATCTAAAAAAATGCATTCCCTTGCTATAATCTGCACATGGAGGGATGATGCATAGGATGTATATATCATCTAGATGCCTCTACAGATGAAAACAGGTGACAACCTCCTTTCTTGAATACAAACAGCATTCTTAGTATTTGCACCATATACACTATGGTGCTTCAGGTGCATTTAACCACTTGTGGCCTGCAAGCTTTTCTGTTCTCAAAAAAAACAGCATCTCCAAGGGCAATGTACTTTGGACTTTACCACAAAAAATAAGGGTGAGCTGCTATTAAAAATGCTTTTACTATATTATACATGGAGGATTTGTTTGTTTGGCTTTTTTTTTTTTTTTTTTTTTTTTGAGAGACACTGTGAGGAGATGAGATACTATAAAGGTGAAATGCCAAAACCCTTTTTCTTTTCCATCTTAACTATTTTAAGTGAAGATCTTTTTAAATCTTTTAGAATATATTCTGGATGTACAAAAATTTATAGCATTCTTTGCTTCTCAATAACTAAATTTATCTTATTCCTTATGAGTGTCTGTTTTTTCATCTTTGCCAGTTAAAGGTAACTCAGTCTTTTCAGTTTGAAATTCAGTTTCTTCAGAGCAACTCCTCAGTTCTCCACGTCTCTCCCCGCACATCCTCCCCTTCCTTCTCACTGAGTATCTGTTGGGCTCAAGTCAAAGAGGAGGGGGCTGGGGAGAGGTGGGCACCACCACCTTTACTGACTGCCCTTCCTTGAGCCAGCCTCATCTCTCTGGCCCCTCCCTTCAGCAGCCAGTTTACACACATGACCCCCTGACACCGTGACATGCACCAGGGGCGCAGGCTCATCTCACTGCCCTCAGGGGATCTCCGGAGGGCATTGGGCCATGAGCTTTTTTGATGGATCCTCACACTACATTAGAGAACTCTGGAAGACTATGTCCTAAAAAATCCACTGACATACAGCTACTTTATCATTCTGGAGACGTGGTTTAATTTACCTGAATCTCATAGAGTTCCTACTCTACACCCTAAAGCAAAAGACACTGCTCTCAGACCTCCTACATCCATATGAGATTTTAATCACTACCACCTTCCCCAAGACTCACCAAAGCAGAAGGGGGCACTGGGCCCTTCTCAGGGACCCAAAGTGTATCCAAGCTGAAGTCACATACTCCCTCCAATTCTCATATCCTCTCTGGCCAGAAAATGGTGTTTACCTCATCAAACATACTTCCCCTTCTAGCAGTTATAGTTCAAATTCTATGCATTGAATCTTCCAAGATTCTGGCCTTACTATTTAAAGCCAAGTTTTTGGAATTCATAAAATTTATTTTTCTGACCTGAGTCCCTGGCTCTTTCAAGCAAAAGCTGTGACTTTTAAGACTTTTTATCTCTGTTATAGATATATAAAAGTATGCACAAGAGCTCAAAAGCCAGGAATTTGACTCCTGTCTTTCTGTACCATCTCTTGCCTGCACAGCACAGCAACACAGATAACTTTCATGCTATTTCAATGATAAGAAGAAGGAAAGAAGTAGAAGGAATTGAAAAATACAATTTCCTATCAAAGTGTTACACAGCTACACATGACTTCTTTACTTCTTAAACAGGGGATGCTGAACATCATTATGCATTTTCTGGATAATGTACGGTCCGTATTGGTCAGGGTGGCAAGTCTCAGCTGTTTCTGCCTTTCAGCTTCAGTCTCTGCCTTTCCTGCCAGACTATGAGTCACCACGGGCTATTTTGATGGCCACCTCCAACACTTTCTTCTCTGCCTCTTTTCTAGTTTGTCACTTCTTGTCTTCTGTGAATTAGGAAGCCAGATAACCAAGCTTGTTAAAAAAAAACTGTGTGTTAAAGGGAGGCCAATAAGGCCCTGCCCCTAGGAGTGGAGTGTATGCCTTTGTAACCACTGTCAGCCTTCAAGGCTGATTTTTCTTCCAAGTTTGGGCTGAGTTCCCAAGGGTAGAGGTTGTCAGAAATTCAACCTCTGAATAAGCGGGTCATTACTATAATTTAAAGCATAGTATGTATCATTCTCCTTCATAAAAATGACACAATAAAAGCTTTGTAATTTATACCACAGACATCATGTTTGAACTTCAAATGGGAGTCAAAGCCCAGCAGGTTGTTTTTAGACATTTCTACAAAAGGCACACACACACACACCATTAGGAAGAAATGGGTTTTTTCTCTCTGTTTTCATGGACTAAAGTGCATTTCTATTTTCCATGAGAGCAATGACTTCAGATATTCAGAGTTCAGACTTTTGACTCTGCTGCCACTGAGGAGGTTTCAACCTAACGCTTTAGTTGTGAAAGATCAGTACACAAATTGGGCTGTAAACCAAGACATTTCCTTATAATTTCTTGAAAATGTCTCATACTAGAAACAAAGTCAAAGATAACAGTATATATGGCACTTGGGCTAATCCTCAGGAAATTCTTAATCATCTAAACAAATATATTAAATAGCAATTACTTTCATTCAGCCTTCTGACCTTTTGAGAGGAACAAAACTTCCTAACCTCAAAGTTCAGATGTTTCAACTCTGAGGGTGCTCAATTTTTCTCAAGGATCAATAACAAAGATGCTCCTGGTGAATAGGTGAACATGGTGCCAAGGATCAATCATATAAGAGCTATTCCACAACTCTCATGAAACCCCAGGAATATGTAAGTTTCAGTTTCTGCATCTAAGGACATTCAATGCCAGATCACTGGAAATAAAGCCCTCTGTCTAGTTGTGTTTCTCTGTTACTCTGCATCTCACTTGGTAATAAAAATGTTTTATACTGTTGAGTGAAACATCCAAACTTACTCCCATTTTACAATAAGCACCTAATTAACTCCAATATTTATACCTGCCTGCTCTACATTTCCCTGTATTCTCATACCAGCAGCTTCATTGTTGATCTCCTGTACTTCTTGATATAAAAGGAGTTTTGTCTTGTTGGACAAAAGGAGTTTTGTTTGTGGTGGATATTCTTAAAGTAATTCTTGATACTTGATGGTGCATAATAAACATTTGATGAATTCATTTTTTTTTTTCTGTAGGAAATATTTATTTGCACACTAAATGCTAGATGAACAAATTAACATAGACTCTCCCCTCATTCATTATCCAGTGCTGCATTAAAATATCACCACCAATTTAGCAGCTTAAAATAACACACATTTATCATCTCACATTTTCTGCAGGTCACGGATCTGAGCATTGGCCTCATAGGCTTTATAATCCAGTGAGGCATCCAGGCAAATTTTGTTCCATTGCATTCTGATAGGCAGTACCTACACCTTTAGATGCAAGAATGAGGAAGTTAGTATGAACAGGCTTAGGTGTGTGGACTATACACACATGCCTGGGCAGCCCCCAGGGTGAGAAATGAGGGGAGGGGATGGTGAAAGAAGTGGGGCAGGATCAAAGATAGCTGTCTCCCTGCGCTCCCATATTCCAGTTGGAAACTCTGGAGACATTTGAGAACTGCACGTCTGGATCAGCCTTTTCAAGTTATCATGAGCGTGCATTTGTCAACCACCAGTGTGATAAGTAGGACACCATCTGTATTCTTATAACAGGTTCCTGGAATT
Organism: Tragelaphus eurycerus; assembly: GCA_935064755.1. Lineage (NCBI taxonomy): Eukaryota > Metazoa > Chordata > Mammalia > Artiodactyla > Bovidae > Tragelaphus > Tragelaphus eurycerus. Next base: position 372,566 of record CAKXYN010000272.1, read on the forward strand.
TTAGGGGTGGAACACGTGATAATCCTATGATAAATAGATGTTTTGTGGCCTGATTCAGGTCAGAAAGGAAGAAGACTGGTTCTTATAGCCTTTGGCATGAATGTGTAAGCAGCAGCAGTAGAGGCAATGTGGGAGGGTCTCAGGAGTCCATGCGGTAGATAAAAAGAATGGGAGAACATGACCAAAACCTAATCTAGAATGGGAAAGACAGAGTCAGGGACCTATGAGTTTATCAGTAAGAAGTGTCAAGTGCCCGAGTCACCTGACCTTGATGTCCCTCAGTATAGAAGAGGCAGAAGGAAATACACACTTTTAGGCAAGAGGACTATATTTCAAGTATAAAAAATACCTCTCTCTCTCAGAGGGACTGGCAACAGGACTGGGATTCCCATAATATTTACACAGGGGGTCAGAGATAGAGAGACTATGACTTGTTACAGTAGTTTTGTTCCTAGGCAAGGCTGGGCTAGGGCTTCCCAGACGCAGTGGTAAAGGACCCACCTGAAATGCAAGATACAGGGATTCAATCCCTGGTCTGAAAAGATCCCCTGGAGAAGGAAATAGTAACCCACTCCAATATTCTTGCCTGGAGAATCCCTATAGACAGAGGAACCTGGGAGACTACAGTCCATGGGTTGCAAAGAGTCAAACATGACTGAGTATGCTCACAAAGCTGGCTGGAGAAACACAGAAGCTTAACCTCACAAATGTCTACGTTCTATTTCTACCTGGCCCAGAGTTTTCCGTGCAAATATCATCATCTGTTTTCTTTCAGATATGTTGCCAGCCTTTCTCTTACTAATTTCATTGTCAGGCTCTCTTCTCACTTGGGTTAGATTGGAGAGAGAGAAGGGGAAAACAGATAATTTTCTCATTCTTCCTGCCTTAGAAGCATCGCCTGGAATGGCCACATCTCTACAACTCCAAATCCTGCAGAAACAGCTCTGACAACCTTTGTTTTAGCTCCCTCCAAACAACCCATCGTCTGTCCAGCCTTATGGGTTTTAGCATCTTCCTGCTATTGCTAGCCTCCGAGTTATTCCACTGTTCTCTATTAGGCCCAAGCAAATCATTGTGTATCACACATCCCAATACTAAATGGGATACTAAATACTAAATTCTAAATACTAAATACTAAATTCCCTCTGGCTGAAATGTCCTAAAGTGGTTTCTACTTTCCTAAATCAACCCAGACTGAAAGCCTGTCTCATCAAGTCTATCAGTACAAGGAAATCTCAGCAACTGATTGCTAGGACTTCCTGTGATATCCTTATATTTATAGGGTTTTACATGGCACACGAATGATGACCAGCCCTTTTAAGGCAATTAACTGTGTGTTTTTCAGCAGCTAATAAAAAGAAGCAGGAACACCTCGTTTGACCAATCACAAGATTATTCTTTCTTCAGCTTGCTAGAGGAGCTAGCAGTTCTAATAGTAAGAATAATACTACAGTTATATCATTTGAAGCCAGCCAAAGTCTCGTCACTGAATCTGTTTCAGTTCAGTTTGATGTGTAAAGTGATCTCAAACTTTCAGCACGTCTGTCACCTTAAATAAATGCATGCCCTCTCTTTCTGTCCTTTATTCTTTTGTCTCCAGATGAAATTTTCCCTCTTCTGCACTTAGCAGAATCTGTTTATTGCCAAGGCAGGCATTTCACTTTGGACTGTACCCTCAAGTATTTTCTAAGTTCCTGCTATCTTATGGTTCAGCTTCCTTTTCTTGATCTCTCTTTTCTTCTTCCTACATCCTCCTTTCAAATTTCATACATGATTCTACCTAATCACATGGCAAAATAAGCTATGGCATGTCTAGTTTGGAGTAACCCCTCCCATCACACATAGCCAAGATCTCAACAACATGTCACAGAGCAGAGTCAGAAAAGAAGAGAACTAGTAGCCTACAGTGGGAGCTGGTGCTCCCCAGGGACACGGCAGGAGCTCACGTGCCAATACCTCACACACCAGTGAGCTGTCTACCATTGGGAAAATATTCAGCATTCATACCTGAATTTTCCCAACTGCAAAATGCAGATAACTGTGTCTACCTTATAAAGTTGTAGAGAGGATTAAATGAGTTCATTCCTGTAAACATTTAAGACTAGTGCAAAGCTCCATAGGAAATACTCAATAAATACATGATATTCAGAGAATGGAGAAAGCAATGGCACCCCACTCCAGTACTCTTGCCTGGAAAATCCCATGGATGGAGGAGCCTGGTGGGCTGCAGTCTATGGGGTCGCTAAGAGTTGGACATGACTAGGCGACTTCACTTTTCACTTTCATCCATTGGAGGAGGAAATGGCAACCCACTCCAGTGTTCTTGCCTGGAGAATCCCAGGGACGGTGGGGCCTGGTGGGCTGCTGTCTATGGGGTCACACAGAGTCGGACACGACTGAAGCGACTTAGCCTTCAGAGAATGGAAGGTGGATCTCAAAGTTACATAAATCCTCTTAACAATCTTGAAATTCTGGGCACCTAAGACAAAGCTACCTTCCCCTCTAATTTGCTATGGAGAAGTTTTACAGAAATGTGAACAAATGACTACAGGTATTTTGTATAAATATTTACATTTTACAATAAAATTGATTTTTAAAATGTACATTTCAGAGAGACCACAATTCTATGGTTACATTTGAAGATTATAAAAATATTGCCACCTGGAAGGTTATAATCATCTTATCTTTTAGGGTTTTTGGGGGTTTTTTTGGCAGAAGAACTGCCCTTGAGACAAAGGCATCAGCAGATTCTTTGTTAAATGTCAAAAATTTATAGAAATCATATTGTTATAAGGTAGAATGGATGGTGTCAGATACACTGTTTTCCTAAAGCACTTGTTTAATCTACTTCAATAACCTTTTTAAGGATTAAAATGAAAATTGGTATTTTAGTGTAAGTCTTAAGTGTCAAGACATTTAGACAGTTTAGAGCTGGCATGTCATTCTGTTAAAGGTTAAATCCCAACAAATATTAAGAAAATTATCATTACAGCCTAATAAACTTTAATGTCTAAAATCAGACCTTTGCAACTCCTAAAATACTGAATTTTGCCTCCTGCAATATTGTAGTTCAGAACTGTGCTGTTTCTGAAATGTATTGTCTGATTTAAAAAGTACTATAGGACCAAATGAACACCTGTGATAGGAAAGTCTCACTTAGAAGTCTGCTTTAGGTAAGTATCCCAAATTTAACCACTTTCAAATTTGTCAGTGCTTCTTGCACTTATCAGCAAGTCACATGCCTTTGATTTCACCTTTATATTAACTAGTAGTTTGATCAGAGAATGATCAGTATAAGCAGAAACTGATTTGTTGATTTGATGATCTACGTTAGTCAACTTATAAAGCATCTATTTTACAGGTATCTATGTGCACTTACAATCATATTTACATGTTAAATGTGTGGTTAATTTGTATTATTTTTAACCATAAACTTGAAAGAATTTAAAAAAAAAAGTGAACCAGAACCACACAGAGTACAGACATTCTTTAAACAATTCTAGCCATTTTTTGTTAGACATTATCTGTTACAACCACTTGTGTTTATGATTATTACTTATAATAATTATTTATGGATACATGTTGCATCTTTCAAATTGCCAGAGGAGAGTCATTATCCAAAGTAAACTATTATTTATTTTTATACAATTTTTAAACATTATACTCCACTTAGAGTTACTACAAAATATTGGCTATTGCCCACATTGTACAATACATCCTTCTAGCCTCTCTTACACTCAATAGACACGTGCCTTCCATTCCTCCACTCCTATTTTGCTCCTTTTCCCTTCCATCTCCCCACTGGTAATCACTAGTTTGTTCTCTTTATCTGTGAGTCTGCTTACTTTTTGTTATGTTCACTAGTCTGTAGCATTTTTTGGATTCTACACTTAAGTGAGATCACACAGTATGGAGGTTTCTCAAAAAATTAAAACTAGAACTATCACAGAACCCAGCAATTCAACTCCTGAGTACATATCCAAAATAAAAACAAAAACACTAATTACAAAAGATGCATTACCCCAATGCTGGTAGCAGCATTATCTACAAAATCCAAGATATGGAAGCAACCTAAGTGTGCATCAACAGATGAATTGATAAAGAAGACATGATGTATATACACAATGGAATACTACTCAGTCATAAAAAAGAATAAAATTTTGTCATTTGCAGCAACATGTGTTGATTGGGAGGACATTACACATTAACAGAAGCAGAAGATATTAAGAGGTGGCAAGAATACACAGAAGAACTGTACAAAAAAGATCTTCATGACCAAGATAATTACGATGGTATGATCACTCACCTAGAGCCAGGCATCCTGGAATGTGATGTCAAGTGGGCCTTAGAAAGCATCACTACGAACAAAGCTACTGGAGGTGATGGAATTCCAGTTGAGCTATTTCAAATCCTGAAAGATGATGCTGTGAAAGTGCTGCACTCAATATGCCAGCAAATTTGGAAAACTCAGCAGTGGCCACAAGACTGGAAAAGGTCAGTTTTCACTTCGATCCCAAAGAAAGGTTATCCCCCAAAATGCTCAAACTATCGCACAATTGCATTCATCTCACACATTAGTAAAGTAATGCTCAAAATTCTCCTAGCCAGGCTTCAGCAATATGTGAACTATGAACTTCCAGATGTTCAAGCTTGTTTTAGAAAAGCCCGAGGAACCAGAGATCAAATTGCCAACATCTTCTGGATCATAGAAAAAGCAAAAGAGTTCCAGAAAAACATCTATTTCTGCTTTATTGACTATGCCAAAGCCTTTGACTGTGTGGATCACAATAAACTGTGGAAAATTCTGAAAGAGATGGGAATACCAGACCACCTGACTGGCCTCTTGAGAAACCTATATGCAGGTCAGGAAGCAACAGTTAGAACTGGAAATGAAACAACACACTGGTTCCAAATCGGGAAAGGAGTAGTCAAGGTGGTATATTATCACTCTGCTTATTTAACTTATATGCAGAGTACATCATGAGAAATGCTGGGCTGGAAGAAGCACAAGCTGGAATCAAGATTGCCAGGAGAAATATCAATAACCTCAGATAAGCAGATGACAGCACCCTTATGGCAGAAAGTGAAGAGGAACTCAAAAGCCTCTTGACGAAAGTGAAAGATGAGAGTGAAAATGTTAGCTTAAAGCTCAACATTCAGAAAACGAAGATCATGGCATCTGGTCCCATCACTACATGGTAAATAGATGGAGAAACAGTGGAAACAGTGTCAGACTATTTTGGGGGGCTCCAAAATCACTGCAGATGGTGACTGCAGCCATGAAATTTTTACACTTACTCCTTGGAAGAAAAGTTATGACCAACCTAGATAGCATATTCAAAAGCAGAGACATTACTTTGCCAACAAAGGTCCATCTAGTCAAGGCTATGGTTTTTCCAGTGGTCATGTATGGATGTGAGTGAGAGTTGGACTGTGAAGAAAGCTGAGTGCCGTAGAATTGAAGCTTTTGAAACATGGTGTTGGAGAAGATTCTTGAGAGTCCCTTGGACTGCAAGGAGATCCAACCAGTCCATTCTGAAGGAGATCAGCCCTGGGATTTCTTTGGAAGGAATGATGCTAAAGCTGAAACTCCAGTACTTTGGCCACCTCATGCGAAGAGTTGACTCATTGGAGAAGACTCTGATGCTGGGAGGGATTGAGGGCAGGAGGAGAAGGGGATGACAGAGGATGAGATGGTTGGATGGCATCACTGACTCGATGGACATGAGTTTGAGTGAACTCCGGGAGATGGTGATGGACAGGGAGGCCTGGCATATTGCGATTCATGGGGTCTCAAAGAGTTGGACACAACTGAGCGACTGAACTGAACTGAACTGACACACTTACTCCTTGGAAGAAAAGTTATGACCAACCTAGATAGCATATTAAAAAGCAGAGACATTACTTTGCCAACAAAGGTTCGTCTAGTCAAGGCTATGGTTTTTCCAGTAGTCATATATGGGTGTGAGAGTTGGACTGTGAAGAAAGCTGAGTGCTGAAGAATTGATGCTTTGAACTGTGGTGTTGGAGAAGACTCTTGAGAGTCCCTTGGACTGCAAGGAGATCCAACCAGTCCATTCTGAAGGAGATCAGTCCTGGGTGTCCTTTGGAAGGAAGGATACTAAAGCTGAAACTCCAGTACCTTGGCCACCTCATGCGAAGTGTTGACTCATTGGAAAAGACTCTGATGCTTGGAGATATTGGGGGCAGGAGAAAAAGGGGATGACAGAGGATTAGATGGCTGGATGGCATCACCGACTTGATGGACGTGAGTTTGAGTGAACTCCGGGAGTTGGTGACAGACAGGGAGGCCTGGTGTGCTGCAATTCATGGGGTCGCAAAAAGTCAGACACAACTGAGTGACTGAACTGAACACTAAGTAAAATAATACAGAGAAAGACAAAAGTAAAATAGTATTTTAAAATGTGCTATTATTTTTATTGAAAGATAACGTGATATAGGGTTTTGAAATATGAGTCCTGGTTTCAAAACATGGGCCACCCCTTACTAGCTATGTGGCTGTGAATAAGTTTACTTAATATCTCTGAGCCTTGACTTCCTCATCTGCCAAAGGACAGTGTTGTCAAAATTATGTGAAATATAGTATAGAAATCTTTTGGAAGAATGTCTGACTCACAGAGACATTCATCAGCTATTAGTTCCCTTTTATTTACCTTCATAAAAAACAAATTTGAAATGGGAAGATTTGTGATTGAGTGATGTGTTTCAGTCAATCCTAAAGAAAAATCAACCCTGAATACTCATTGGAATTACTGATGCTAAAACTAAAGCTCTAGTACTTTGACCACCTCATGTGAAGAGCTGAGTCATTGGAAAAATCCCTGATGCTGGGAAAGATTATCAGGAGGGGAAGAGAGCAACAGAAGATGAGATGGTTGGATGGCATCATCGACTCACTGGACATAAGTTTGAACAAAGTCAGGGAGATAGTGAAGGACAGGGAAGCCTGACATGCTGCAGTCCATGGGGTCACAAAGAATTGGACATGACTGAGCAACTGAACAACAACGTGTTTCATCCACATATAGTAACAAATGAACATTATTCAGTCTTAAAAGCACATATTAGTGGCTTTAGTTATAGCTCCTTCATAGACATTCATTTTTCTCCCCAATATGACTGCAACCCAAGAAAAACACTCTTGAGATAATAGTAAACAATTTAATAAAATTTTATCAGCTGTAATTATCTTCTGGCATGATCAAACTATAAGTTAATCTACTGAGACTAGACGCAGGTGTTAGTACCTACACAAAGTTGGAAATATTCTGTTTTGCATGTGTGGGGGGGCCCAAAGAAGAGATTGATGTGGAAAGCAATATCAGATCAGATCAGATCAGTCGCTCAGTCGTGTCCGACTCTTTGTGACCCCATGAACTGCAGCACGCCAGGCCTCCCTGTCCATCACCAACTCCCGGAGGTCACTCAGACTCACATCCATCGAGTCAGTGATGCCATCCAGCCATCTCATCCTCTGTCGTCCCCTTTTCCTCCTGCCCCCAATCCCTCCCAGCATCAGAGTCTTCTCCAATGAGTCAACTCTTCGCATGAGGTGGCCAAAATACTGGAGTTTCAGCTTTAGCATCATTCCTTCCAAAGAAATCCCAGGGCTGATCTCCTTCAGAATGGACTGGTTGGATCTCCTTGCAGGTCAAAGGACTCTCAAGAGTCTTCTCCAACACCACAGTTCAAAAGCATCAATTCTTCGGTGCTCAGCTTTCTTCACAGTCCAGCTCTCACATCCATACATGACCACAGGAAAGACCATAGCCTTGACTAGGCGAAACTTTGTTGGCAAAGTAATGTCTCTACTTTTGAATATGCTATCTAGGTTGGTCATAACTTTCCTTCCAAGGAGTAAGTGTCTTTTAATTTCATGGCTGCAGTCACCATCTGGAAAGCAATATACTAAGTAGAAATTTTTCACAAGGAAGAACAGTTTTAAGTTTCTAACAATCATATCTTGAGAAGTCTTCATTACCCTGCTACTAAACTTACAGTTTAACTCTAGTCCAGGTTGATTCCAAAGTTGGGTTTCTGCCAAAATTTATGTTTGTTTGTTTTTTTTTACACAGAATTCTGAGTGCCTCCCAAATGCTTCTTTCTCTCACTCTTCCCTATTCTCAGGGCGACCTCTCTGTGTTGCCATACAATTTGAGATCTGTCTCACCTTTCTAACACAAGACTCTTGAGCTTTCTAGAAAGACCCATTGAGATTGGAATTGAACCAAAAATTGACCAAGTCTTTGTCCTCAGGAGCTCAAGAAGCTACATGAAGAGGTACTCAGATGTTGTAATACTTATTGCTTGGTTTTGAGAGGCTTCTTGACAATTAGACAACAATGAATAGAAGCATGTTTTTGATAACTCCACTCACATAGACTGGAGATCTAATCACTATGGCCACCAAGATCACCAAGTTAAAGAGATTCTTAGAAGGTGTATTCCAGATAAAGAAAACATCTTGACTGGCAACTGTTTCATATATGATATTATACATATTTCGATGCACGATACTGGATGCTTGGGGCTGGTGCACTGGGACGACCCAGAGGGATGGTATGGGGAGGGAGGAGGGAGGAGGGTTCAGGATGGGGAACACATGTATACCTGTGGCAGATTCATTTTGATATATGGCAAAACCAATACAATATTGTAAAGTTAAATAAAATAAAATTAAATTAAATTAAAAAAGAAAACATCTTGGGGAAAAGCATGAAGATATGAAAGAAAAAACATTTGAAGTAGTATCAAGTACACAGTTTCACAAGTACTGGTTTTTTATAAAGTTATTTGTCCCTTAGTCCCTTAGTATTCTCTATTAAAAGAGGGAAAAATCAAACACACACTCATGTGTGCATGTGCTTAATCACTCAGTCATGTCCGACTCTTTGCGACCCCATGGATTGTAGCACACCAGGCTCCTTTGTCATGGGGATTCTCCAGGAAAGAATACTGGAGTGGGTTGCCATACCCTCTTCCAGGGGAACTTCCCAACTCAGGGATTGAACCCAGATCTCCCGCATTGCAGGTGGATTCTTTACCATCTGAGCCACCAGGGAAGCCCAAACACATATTTATACACCCGTATATATTGTGGTGTTGGAGAAGACTCTTGAGAGTCCCTTGGATTGCAAGGAGATCCAACCAGTCCATTCTGAAGGAGATCAGCTCTGGAATTTCTTTGGAAGGAATGATGCTAAAGCTGAAACTCCAGTATTTTGGCCACCTCATGCGAAGAGTTGACTCATTGGAGAAGTCTCTGATGCTGGGAGGGATTGGGGGCAGGAGGAGAAGGGGACGACAGAGGATGAGATGGCTGGATGGCATCACTGACTCGATGGATGTGAGTCTGAGTGACCTCCGGGAGCTGGTGATGGACAGGGAGGCCTGGCGTGCTGTAGTTCATGGGGTCGCAAAGAGTCGGACATGACTGAGCGACTGAGCTGATCTGATCTGATATATTGCTATATGTATTTTTGACATTTTCAGAGCACTACGACATTCTCTCCCAATGAAAGTGCTTGTAGTTTATACTTTCAATGAGGGTGAACAACCATCATGCAACAACTCTCAGGCGATGAGCTCTCTATTGAATAATACTGGGCTGAGTGTATCTGTAACATAAATTATCCGCTTTCTGGGCCTCTCTCTTTCTGCAATTAATATTGTATCCTGACCAACAGCATTGACCCATCACGTATCAAGAGATGATACTGCTGGACCCTCACCTAAAAAATAAAGGGAGAACTGGCACAAATATTGAAATGCCAAAGACTGAACCCATGAAGGAAATGGTCAAGGAAATGGGATAAAATTATGAGGTAATATGAAAGAGTATAAGCATCACACGAACTGAAACAACTGACCAACAACTATAATAATGTTAAGTGAAAGAAATGACAGAGCTACGGCATGGAGGTAAAGGGATGTGAATTAAATATAAGAATGAAGAGATGCTGCCAAGGTGAAAAGGAACTGGAAAGGAACTCTGGCTCTGACTTAGCACAAAACTCGACTCTTAATCAAGTGTGTTTATGGATCATTGTGGCTGGAGCACAGAGTATGCTGGGATAAGTAACAGGAAGAAGTTAAGAAGGTAAGTTAGGCCTGATCAGAAGAAAAAAATTAAATAAATCTCATGTTAGAGACCTAAAGAGCTTGAACTTATTCTCTCAGATAGATACTGCTGCTGCTGCTGCTAAATTGCTTCAGTTGTGTCCAACTCTGTGCGACCCCATAGATGGCAGCCCACCAGACTCCCCCACCCCGTCCCTGGGATTCTCCAGGCAAGAACACTGGAGTGGGTTGCCATTGCCTTCTCCAATGCAGGAAAGTGAAAAGTGAAAGTGAAGTCGCTGAGTCTTGTCCAACTCTTAGCCACCCCATGGACTGCAGCCTACCAGGCTCCTCCGTCCATGGGATTTTCCAGGCAAGAGTACTGGAGTAGGGTGCTATTGCCTTCTCCGCAGATAGATACTAGGAAATAGTAAATGGCTTTAACCAAAAAAAATAACAGAAAAATGAAGATCTGTGTTTCAGAAATAAGTGGTGATGGAGAACCACCATTTTTTGGTACCATGCTGCTGCTGCTAAGTCACTTCAGTCGTGTCCGACTCTGTGCGACCCCATAGACGGCAGCCCACCAGGCTCCCCCGTCCCTGGGATTCTCCAGGCAAGAACACTGGAGTGGGTTGCCATTTCCTTCTCCAATGCATGAAAGTGAAAAGTGAAAGTGAAGTTGCTCAGTCGTGTCCGACTCTTAGCGACCCCATGGACTGGAGCCTACCAGGATCCTCCGTCCATGGGATTTTCCAGGCAAAAGTACTGGGGTGGGGTGCCATTGCCTTCCCCGTTTTAGTACCATAGAATGACATTATCAGGAAAATAAACTGGGACACTTACACTGCCATAGAATAACAGATTTTTAAAAAACAATGTAATTTATAAGCATAAACACCAAATTCTCCACCCAGGTTTGTCAAATCTGGGGAAAAGATCGTAGCAGGTAAGAAAAAGAAAGCCTCCCTGGTCTGTCTCCAGCTGCCACTTGACCCATCTACTCTTACCTCTTCTTTCTATCCATGTCTATTCTCCATTTTTTTTTCTATCAGATTCTACCTCTACTCTGAAAATAAGGATAGTAACAAAGATTCTACACGTCTGGGGAAAGGATGGAACAAGAAACGCTTAAAATGTCAGGTCATAGGTAAAGGTCACTCAGCAGGGACATATCTTACTCCAGTATGCCCCCTCTAGCTTGACAGAGGAATTGAAAAGGTTGTCAATGCCTGCCAGACAATCTTACTGGAAAGAAAATGTCCTTTTATTTCTTTTAACCAAAGGATCACAGGAAACTGAAGGTCAGGCCTTTCAATAGAAGATGAAGGCCTACTTCATCTTGAGTTTCAAACACGGATGATCATAGCTCCACAACAGGAACAAGAGAAATGCAGAACAAAGCAAATCATTGCGTTTCCTACAGGGAGTTTTTCAAGCATAATTGTTAGTTTCACAGTCCTCGAGGCTTTGAGATGCTCACTCATATATTCATGGGGGCATTTTCGTTGAAAATGTAACTCCTAGTCCTTTATCATTTAAGGACAGAAGTGCTGAACACATTTATGTAGCCAAAACAGAGGCATTCAGGAATATCCTGTTAGTGATATGGATAAAATTGGTTGAACTTTCTGCAGTAATAGAGATCAGCCATCATGATTATGGCACTGCGCTGGAAAGATGACACAACTTATGAGATTTTGTTACAGTGAATGCCCTCAAAAAGGGCTCCATGTCATTCATTTTCAACATCCTTGTGGGAAGAGTGACTTCAGTGGTCCTCTGAATGTGACTTCTGTGCTAATGAGACTGGTGAGACTGCCCATTCAGAACAGCCAGTGAATTTATCAAGTTTATCTGTCTCTAAGATTTTAGGAGGCCTTGTTACTAATTTGAGTAATGGTTTTAGTATCTTAATGGTCCTTTACATGAATAATCACTTTAGAGAACAAGGAAAAGTTGTTGGTGGTGGGAATCAAAGATTACCTTTCAACCAGGGAGTATCTATAATCTACTCATCTCTTTAATAAAGCAGGAAAATTTTGTGTGCTGAAAAGAGTAGAGGGAAGATATCAACTAGGATTTGTGAAAAGTCAGAGCATTTTCTAAATAATGTTTAAGAATAAAGAGTCACAATAAATATTTTGCTTTTCATCACTTTAAAACTAATGACTCTCTAGCAATCACAAGGATAAAAATAATGAGAAAATTAATTCAGAGATGAAGCTTAAATTAAAATGTCCATATAGACTTTTGCATCCTAAAATAGATTTTAAGAACTTGGAGCATAACTAGCATAGAGAAATTGAATATGGAAAGGTATAATTTATATACAGTAAACTACAGTATATCTCATAGCAAATATTTCCATTTGTCATGTGAGACCTTCTTATGAGTCTGTAAACAAAAGTGTCAGCTACCACATGGAAATTAATTAATTAACCTCATAAATGGCATTTTTCTTAGAGTACTCCAAGCAACATAAAAACATAATGGTTTCTGTAGAGATGCTGATTTGCAGCTGACACTAAATTACTTTTTAAGTGTCCTATGGAGGAAGATATGTAAAAGGTTTGTGGGGGAAAAAGCCTCATTATAGACTGATTTGTTTAATGGCTCTAGTAAATTCAGAATTAACCAAGAAGGCCAGTCGCACCCAAAGCATTCATAGCGATAAGAGCTGCAGATCAGAAAGTGCCTCGACAATAAGAAAACTACTGGACCATAATGTTCACAACAAAAAGAAATAAAAATTAAGGCCAACCCAAACTAATTATACCAATTGGTTCCCTATCTTTTGTGCTCTTTTCAACTGGGTGACACACTGAACCAGCTGAATCTTAAAATCCAAAGCATTCTCTTTGTAAGCATCAGTCCTGAATACTCATTGGAAGGACTGATGCTAAAGCTGACTCCAGTACTTTGGCCACCTGATGCAGAGAACCAACTCATTTGAAAAGACCCTGATGCTGGGAAAGATTGACGGCAGGAGGAGAAGGGAATGACAGAGGATGAGATGGTTGGATGGCATCACTGACGCGATGGACATGAGTTTGAGTAGGCTCCAGGAGTTGGTGATGGACATGGAAACCTGGCATGCTGCGGTTCATGGGTCGCAAAGAATTGGACACAACTGAGCGACTGAACTGAACTTGTAAGCATCATCCACACCCCAACAGAAAAACATCTCCACACACAGTTAGGATATATCCTTTTCTTAGTGCAAATATGTACTCATTTTTTGAGAAATGTTTTATTCTACCACAGGTGAAATACATCCTTTACTTTCCTAGTTTCTATATATGCACCGACAGAAATACGATTGAACCATCTTTTAAAAGATGTCAAATTCTTCAGTCTTTGGCTACTTTCAAATACTTCATGAAAAAAAGTAAATTTTTTAAAAAATCTGCCTTATATCATATGGTATTTGTTAGGTTTAGAGACACTTACTGGTGCTACATGAAAGAATAAGTTTAAGTCCCATGCCTTTAAAGTTATATTAGCTTAGTCTTGGTATAATTTTATACAAAACTGTAGAAACTAAAGGCTGGTTTTATAGTTAAAATAACCCCTGGTAAGTAAGACACATACCGAGCACTGAGCAGAGCACTGAGTATGATGAACCTTATCAGCAGTAGATGATGACATGGTTCCTGTCCTAGAATGCTTAAAATCTAATGCCCTAATCCAAGGTTGTTTCCACATACAATTTTGAGGAATGAGTGAAAATGGTGAAATCCAGAAACTCATTTTTTCATCAGTTCTATGTTGGAATCAAGATTGCTGGGAGAAATATCAATAACCTCAGATATGCAGATGACACCACTCTTATGGCAGAAAGTGAAGAGGGGCTAAAAAGCCTCTTGATGAAAGTGAAAGTGGAGAGTGAAAAGGTTGGCTTAAAGCTCAACATTCAGAAAACGAAGATCATGGCATCTGGTCCCATCACTACATGGGAAATAGATGGGGAAACAGTGGAAACAGTGTCAGACTTTATTTTTCTGGGCTCCAAAATCACTGCAGATGGTGACTGCAGCCATGAAATTAAAAGACGCTTACTCCTTGGAAGGAAAGTTATGACCAACCTAGATAGCATATTCAAAAGCAGAGACATCACTTTACCAACAAAGGTTCGCCTAGTCAAGGCTATGGTCTTTCCTGTGGTCATGTATGGATGTGAGAGCTGGACTGTGAAGAAGGCTGAGCGCCGAAGAATTGATGCTTTTGAACTGTGGTGTTGGAGAAGACTCTTGAGAGTCCCTTGGACTGCAAGAAGATCCAACCAGTCCATTCTGAAGGAGATCAATCCTGGAATTTCTTTGGAAGGAATGATGCTAAAGCTGAAACTCCAGTATTTTGGCCACCTCATGCGAAGAGTTGACTCGTTGGAGAAGACTCTGATGCTGGGAGGGATTGAGGGCAGGAGGAGAAGGGGACGACAGAGGATGAGATGGCTGGATGGCATCACTGACTCAATGGGTATGAGCCTGGGTGACCTCCGGGAGCTGGTGATGGACAGGGAGGCCTGGTGTGCTGCGGTTCATGGGGTCGCAAAGAGTCGGACACGACTGAGCGACTGATCTGATCTGATCTGATCTGATGTGTTTACCTGATAATTTATAAACTATACATTATATTAGTTTATTTTCAACCTCTTGTAAATAGTTTCAGTCAGTCAGTTTAGTTGCTCAGTCATGTCTGACTCTTTGTAACCCCATGGACTGCAGCATTCCAGGCTTGTCTATGGATCATCAACTCCCAGAGCCTACTCAAATTCATGTCCATCGTGTCAGTGATGCCATCCAACCATCTCATCCTCTGTCATTCCCTTCTTCTCCTGCCTTCAATCTTTCCCAGCATCAGGGTCTCTTCCAGTGAGTCAGTTCTTCGCATCAGGTGGCCAAAGTATTGGAGTTTCAGCTTCAGCATCATTCCTTCCAATGAACACCCAGGACTGATCTCCTTTAGGATGGACTGGTTAGATCTCCTTGCACTCCAAGGGACTCGCAAGAGTCTTCTCCAACACCACAGTTCATTCAAAAGCATCAATTATTCAGCACTCAGCTTTCTTTATAGTCCAAGTCTCACATATGTACATGAGGGGAAAATATAGCTTTCACTAGACAGACCTTTATTGGCAAAGTAATGTCTCTGCTTTTTTAACATGCTGTCTAGGTTGGTCATAGCTTTTCTTCTGAGGAACAAGTGTCTTTTAATTTCATGGCTGCAGTCTCCATCTGTAGTGATTTTGGAGCCCAAAATAATAAAGTCTGTCACTGTTTCCATTGTTTCCCCATCTATTTCCCATGAAGTGATGGGACCAGATGCCATGATCTTCGTTTTCTGAATGTTGAGCTTTTTTTTTTCTTTTTTTTTTAACATTGATCTTAGTAATTTATTGGATATGTCTCCTCAGGGAAGGGAAATAAAAGCCAAAATAAACAATGAGACTCTCTCAAACTAAAAAGTTATCAACAAACAAAAAAGCCACCTACTGAATTGGAGAAGATATCTGTAAAGGACATATCTGATAAGGGGTTAAATCCAAAATATACAAAGGACTCATACAACTCAACAACAGTAAAATAAACAATGAGATTTTTAAAAATGGGCAAAGGACCTGAAAAAAAAAACATTTTTTTCCAAAAAAGGCAATAGATGAGCTGTAGCCTACCAGGCTCCTCCATCCATGGGATTTTCCAGGCAAGAGTACTGGAGTGGGTTGCCATTGCTGCTGCTGCTGCTGCTACTAAGTCGCTTCAGTTGTGTCTGACTCTGTGAAACACCATAGACGGCAGCCCACAAGGCTCCGCCATCCCTGGGATTCTCCAGGCAAGAACACTGGAGTGGGTTGCCATTTCCTTCTCCATCAATGTTGAGCTTTAAGCCAACTTTTTCACTCTCCACTTTCACTTTCATCAAGAGGCTTTTTAGTTCCTCTTCACTTTCTGCAATTAGGGTGGTGTCATCTGCATATCTGAGGTTATTGATATTTCTCCCAGCAATCTTTATTCCAGCTTGTGCTTCATCTAGTCCGGCATTTCACATGATGTACTCTGCATGTAAGTTAAATAAACAGGGTGACAATATACAGCTTTGATGTACGCCTTTCCCGATTTGGAACCAGTCTATTGTTCCATGTCCAGTTCTAACTGCTGCTTCTTGACCTGCATACAGGTTTCTTAGGAGGCAGGTAAAGTGCTCCAGTACTCTCATCTCTTGAAGAATTTTCCAGTTTGCTGTGATCCACACAGTCAAAGGCATTGGCGTAGTCCATAAAGCAGAAGCAGATGTTTTTATGGAACTCTTTTGCTTTTTCAATGGTCTAATGGATATTGGCAATTTGATTTCTGGTTCCCCTGCCTTTTCTAAATCCTGCTTGAACATCTGGAAGTTCACAGTTCACATATTGCTAAAGCCTGGCTTGGAGAATTTTGAGCATTACTTTATTAGCGTGTGAGATGAGTGCAATTGTGCAGTAGTTTGAGCATTCTTTGGCATTGCCTTTCTTTGGGATTGGAATGAAAACTGACCTTTTCCAGTCCTGTGGTCACTGCTAAGTTTTCCAGATTTGCTGGCATATTGAGTGCAACACTTTCACAGCATCATCTTTTAGGATTTTAAATAGCTCAAGTGGAATTCCATCACCTCCACTAGCTTTGTTCGTAGTGATGCTTTCTAAGGCCCACTTGACTTCACATTCCACGATGTCTGGCTCTAGGCGAGTGATCACACCATCGTGGTTATCTTGGTCATGAAGATCATTTTTGTATAGTTCTTCTGTGTATCCTTGCCACCTCTTCTTAGTATCTTCTGCTTCTGTTATGTCCATATTTGTTTCTGTCCTTTATTGTGCCCGTCTTTGGATGAAATGTTCCCTTGGTAGTTCTAAATTTCTTGAAGAGATCTCTAGTCTTAGCTTAGTGTCCACAAAACATCCTTAGCTTCCACAAAACATACAGATGCTAGATAAATTATAACAATATACCGGGTCTTCCCTGATAGTTCAGTTGGTAAAGAATCCACCTGCAATGTAGGAAACCCTGGTTCAATTCCTGGCTCGGGAAGATTGGCTGGAGAAAGGATAGGCTACCCACCCCAGTATTCTTGGGCTTCCCTTGTTATTCAGCTGGTAAAGAATCTGCCTGCAGTGTAGGAGACCCAGGTTCAACCTCTTGATTGGGAAAATCCCCTGAAGAAGGGAAACTCTCCCTACTCTAGTATTCTGACCTGGAGAATTCCAAGGACTATATAGTCCATGGGGTCACAAAGAGTGGGACACAACTGAGTGACTTTCTCTTTCACTTCACTTTTAAAAACAGACCTAAGCTCAATCAAAATTACAGAAAATCTCTAAGAGTCAGAAAAAACTAAATTGAAATTATGGACTCAGAACTCTGCTGACTTTGTAATAAAGACGGTACCTAATAACTGCTCCAAGAACAAGAAATTAGGCTTTGGCATCACCAACATGACTTGTAGACTAAAACCATTGCAGAAAGAAGAACAGGCACTCAAGTGGGCTTTACCCTCAGTGAAATGTTTAGTGGTAAAAATTTCACTCACATGCAAGGGAACTACAAGGAAACATGTTTATTTATGCTTTTCCTCTTGAGAAGGGTGTGTGAGTGGACAATACTTAAGAATGATACTCCTGGGAGGTTTTGGTAGATATCATTCATCGGATTTATTCATAGTTTCGTAAGAGATTTCTATCATTATTGATACCAAATTTTTTCAAATGTGTTTGTTGCATCTATTTATATATATGAATTGCCTCCTTTAATCTATCCTTGATTTAATTGTTCATTAACCTTGAGTTCTTAGACTAAACCCAACCTGATGGTTAGATATTGTTATCTCAGTTCAGTTCAGTTCAGTTGCTCAGTCGTGTCCGACTCTTTGCGACCCCATAAATTGCAGCATGCCAGGCCTCCCTGTCCATCACCAACTCCCAGAGTTCACTCAGACTCACGTCTATCGAGTCAGTGATGCCATCCAGCCATCTCATCCTCTGTCGTCCCCTTCTCCTCCTGCCCCCAATCCCTCCCAGCATCAGAGTCTTTTCCAATGAGTCAACTCCTCCCATGAGGTGACCAAAGTACTGGAGTTTCAGCTTTAGCATCATTCCTTCCGAAGAAATCCCAGGGCTGATCTCCTTCAGAATGGACTGGTTGGATCTAACATTCCACTAAAATTGAATTGCCAAATGTTTAATTTAGGAATCCTACATTTAGATTAGTAAGTTTTGCTTATAAATTAATTGCCTTTTCACTTCTGGACTACATATAATATTGTCATTTAAAAAATCACTTTCACGTGATTTTTGAAGGTAAGAAATCTTCTAAAGTGATTTATTAACATACACTTAAATATAGAGGGGAAAGAGACAAAAAAATTCCTGAACATACATGTAGAGAATGGAGTTGGATACCCTAGGTTGGATGACATCTTTCATGAGAAATAATTGGTTTATAAGGACTTCCGATTACAGTTTATATTCTTTGAAAGATAACATTATACCTTTGAAAACAATGTTTCACAAAGGACTTTCTACAGATAAGTACACAAGGACAACTAAACGGTTGTATGATAATAGGATGGCTACCAATATGAATTCTTATACATAGGTCCATTCCAAACAAGGGGTAAATACATATATTTTTGTGTGTGGTCTTGCATACACATTCTTATCTAATAGCCTCTTTGAAAATACCTTTAAAATAAGAGTTCTATCTACTTGCATGTCATAAACAGTTCTTATTTGTCTAGAAATTCTTTTTCTACTAATTGCTAATTAGAACAGCTAAAAGTCTCAGGGTTACATACAGAATTCCAAAGCCTAACTATACACCTAAAATTAAATTTAAAAGCATATGTAGTATGATATATACATATTTTTTAAAGATTAACAATGATCTTCTTCCATAGCATTGGACTGAGAGTATCTGTTTCTTGAATGTTTACCAGAGTTCACCAGTAAAGTCAAGTAGGCTTGGTGTTTGGGTTTGGAGATAGAAGAGCACATTATTTTTAATATGTCTAATAAGGCTTTCCATTTCTTGAGACAGTTTGGTATGTTTTTCTAGAAAATAGTTTATCCCATCTAAGTTTTCAAATTTATTGGCATAACATTTTCCATAGAATTTTAACTTTTCTCTTTTATTTTACCTAGAGTTATGGTGTCTTTGCTTCCCTAGTGGCTCAAACAGTAGAGTCTGCCTGAAATGAGGGAGACCTGGGTTTGATCCCTGAGTTGGGAAGATCCCCTGGAAGAGGGCATGGCAACTCACTCCAGTATTTTTGCTGGAGAATCCCCATGGACAGAGGAGCCTGGCTAAAGGAGAGGGTCACAGTTCATGGTTACAAAGAGTCAGACATGACTGAGCGACTAAGCACAGCATGGTGTATTTATCATTTCTACTACTGTTTATGTGTGCCTTCTTCCCTTATTCTTGATCAACCACATCAAATAATTAGATCATTATTATTTCCAGAATACCAGCTCTTAGTCTTATAGAACTTCTCTGTTGTTTATTTGTTTTCTATTATAATAATTCCTGCTGTTGTGTTTATCAGAGATTGTCTTCTACTTCATTTCCAGAGTTAGACGCTTACCTAATTCTCAGCCTTTCTTCTTCCTAAGAATTATAGTATACATATTTCCATTAAATTCTACTTTTGCTACATTTCTCAAATTTGTAGTATTTTCATTATCTGATAGCAACTGCTATCAAATCATTTGTAATACCTAGTATTTTCTAACATTTATTAACTATAAATGTGACCCCATGAGGTATTTGTTGTTGCTGTTTAGTTGCCAAGTTGTGTCCGACTCTTTTGTGACCCCACGGACTGTAGCCTGCCAGATTCCTCTGTCCATTGGATTTCCCAGGCAAGCATACTGGAGTAAGTTGCCATCTCTTTCTCCAGGGGATCTTTCTGACCCAGGGGTTGGGGTTGAACCCACATCTCCTGCATTGGCAAGTGGGTTCTTTACCACTGAGCCACCAGGAAAGCCCTATGAGGTATTTAGGACATGTTAATTTCCAGAAATCTGGGGTTTTAAGTTATCCCTTTGCAATTACTAGTTGCACTGTCATCAAAGAACATGACTGGCATGATACTAAAGTTTTGGTGTTTTTGAGACTTAGTTTATGGCATAAAAGATCAGTATTGTTCACTGTGATATACAAATCCTTTATAACCTAACCAAATATTTGGTCTGATTCATCTAATTACTGAGAGAAGTTTATTAAGTTCTCCATGCTTATTGACTTTTTAGACTTTCTGCATATTTTCATCAATTCTTCTCTATATACATATTTCAAGATGGTATTAGGAGCATGAGATGTCATTTTATGTATTTCTGAGAACCATTCTCTTTCTCATCATATACCAACCCTTTTATCCTTAAAGTGTATTTTTTTTATAAAAATAATATAGCTTCACCAGTATTCCTCTGGCTAATATTTACCCAGTATGGTTTTTTCATGCTTTTACTTTTCCCCTTTCTGTGTTTTATGTTTTAGGGCTCTCTTAAGAACTTAACAGCAGTTTTGGTTTTTCCAAACAGGCAAGCTCTATCTTTAATGGTGAATTAAGTCCCTTTGGATATATTTTGATACTGATACATTTATGGTTTTACCATCATGCTCTGTGCTTTTAATTTAAATTGCACCTTATGTGATTCTGTGATTCTCCAGTTCTCCTTTAATACATTTCATTGAACATTTTGATACTTTTCCATCAACTTTATTAAAATTCTGTTATATCAAACCACAGGAAGTTGCTAATATTTGACCATTTTTAACTTACAAGAATGGTAATGTCATATAGTTCAGTAGTCAAACAACATATCCATTTGGCTTAATGATATCTAAAATTAGTCGATCTTTCTACCTCCTCTGAACCATATGGAAACTTCACACCCTCCATCTCTTGCCTAGACTATTACAGTTGTGTCCTAACGCTTCCTCCCATCTCTCTTTCTTCTCCTGTGTTTGCCTGCCAACACAGGATACAGACAAATCTTTGTAAAATGTAATTCTTGCCCTGTCATTCTTCTCCAAAGCCTGCGTTGTTTCTCATCCCAACACTCAGTTTAACTCTCTGCGTCTTCTACCCCGCTATTCCTCTTCACCTTCACCTCCCACGACTCCCTAGCCTATTTTGAGTCAGCTTTTCCTCAAACATGCCAGGCAAGCTCCTTCCCTGGGACATTTGCATCTACTCTGTGCCCAGAATCTCTTTTAACCTTCAGATTTGCTCAAGGGTCACCCTCTCAATGAAGTCCACTCTGATCTCCTATTTGAAATTGCAACCCATCCAATTTAGGATTTATTTCTGCTCTGTTTTTTAAATTTTCTTTCACTATATCCTCACCAGGAATATTATATAATTTTACTCTGATAGTTGACTCCCTCTCCCCTCTAGAATGAAATCTCCACAAGGCTCGTGACTTCTGCTGTTTTGCTCACTGCTGTATCTCTGGCACCCAAAGTGTTTGTCTGACCCATAAATACATTAAATGAATGAATTGATAGCCTCCTGTAGGCCTTATTTGTTATTGTTCATAAGTATTCTAGTTCCATCTTGATTTATAACCCCCAAATAAGCACTTACTACTACTATTGCTTTACACAACTGTAATGTGTATTTTGATTTACTATATGTTTAATAATTTGCTTGCTCAGCACTCCATTTTGTTTCTCATGCCTCCTTTCTGGAGATGACTTTTTTCTTTACTACATTCTTTGTTTTTTAGTGGCTATTACTAGGAAACTCTCAGTGTTAGTCTGAGCACGTTATTTTGCCTACATTCTTAAATTGTAGTTTCCCTATGTATAGAATTCCAGATTAATAACTTCTAAAGTCATTCTACTATTTAAAGATTTCTATTAAAACTGCTGATAAATTAGCTGATCATCTATCACCCTCTTTGTATGTCATCAGCATTTACTCTGGTACTTTTAAAGTCTTCTGTTATCTTCAACTTAATTTTAATATTCCAAATGTGAATTTAATTGATATGGTGTTTGGATTCATTGTAATTATTGAATCCATAGAAGTCATGTCTGTGAAAAATCTGAGAGAATCTGGAAAATTCTCAACTATTTTCTATTTCAATAATATCCCCCCTATTTTCCCAATTTTCTCTGGGCTTCCCTGGTGGCTCAGATGATAATGACTATACCTGCAATGCAGGAGACCTGGGTTCAATCCCTGTGTCGGGAAGATCCCCTGGAGAAAGGAACAGCAACCCACTCCAGTGTCTTGCATGGAGAATCTTCATGGACAGAGGAGCCTGGCAGGTTACTGTCTATGGGCTCGCAAAGAGTTGGACACGACTGGGTGACTATCACTTTATTTCCCCAGTTTTCTCTGTCTACAACCCATTTGTAGATGTATATGTTCACCGAACATTTAGTGATACATGTTTCACAATATTTTCTATCTTTTTACCTCTCAGGCTGCATCCTGGATAACTGCCCCTAATATGCTTTACTGGTCATGAAATTCCTCTTGGGTTGGTTGGTTGGTTTAGTCACTAAGTCATGTCTGACTCTTGCGACCCCATGGACTGGGGTCCATAGAATTTCCCAAGCATGCATACTAGAGTGGTTTGCCATTTCCTTCTCCAGGGCACCTTCCTGAACCAGGGATTGAACCCAAGTCTTTTGCATCACAGGCAGATTCTTTACCAACTGAGCCATCAGGGAAGCCCAAAATTCTTCTTAAGCTCTAATTTTATCTTTAAGTTCTTCTATTAAACAATATTTTTAAATTTCTAGCAACAAATCATGTCATTTCAAAAAACTGGCCTGGTAATATTTTATCTTGTTTTATACATCTAATTTTTTCCTTCTTCATTAATTTGCTAATCTTAAATACTTATGGTTTATGACTGATAGCTCTACATTTTTAAGGGTTATTCCCTTATATCTGCTAAGTTATTCTCAATTTTTTTTCTTGAAACTTTGGTAGTTTTGGATCATTACCAAAATAGCCAGGGCTTTATCTATTTC
Organism: Tragelaphus eurycerus; assembly: GCA_935064755.1. Lineage (NCBI taxonomy): Eukaryota > Metazoa > Chordata > Mammalia > Artiodactyla > Bovidae > Tragelaphus > Tragelaphus eurycerus. The sequence continues at coordinate 395,677 of CAKXYN010000272.1, forward strand.
TGTACAAACAATAGGCATCTCTTTTGCTTACACCGAAGAAAAATTTTGTTACTATCCTGAGGTTACATATTTGGCAAATGTGAAAGGAAGTCCTGACTACAAGTTTTTATGAAACAGGTATATCTTCATGTTCTACCAGTGTCAAAAACCAAGTTTTACCAACTTGTTTTGTCATATTCCCTAGCCAATTAGCATTTTTCCCCTACTCCATAATATTATGATGTATAGGTTTCTGAAGCTATTGGCTTTTTAAATTAACTCAGTTCCAACATCCTCTCTTTATCCAAAGCCCCTTCTCCTCTCATCATTTAAGTCTTAAAATTCTAAGCTCCTCATTAAACTGCTGTTTCAGGCCTCTGCTTCCTGAATTGGTTTCCCAGTACATTTTTTAGGAGCTGGAAGTGTTCTTTACTTTTTAGGTCCCTAGCTCTGGAACTTAAAAGATATTTTTTATTTTATACACTCATAAATGTTTTATAATGGAAGTATTTTCAGGTTGTCTACTACCATATTCCTGGAGACCAAAGTCCTTTTGGATGGTGTCAAACATGGAGTGGATTTCAAGGAAACCTACATCAAAGACATTTGCCTTAAGCAAGAAGTAGCCATCAGGGCCAAGGCTCCTACAGCATATGGGAAATAATAAGGAGAAAAAGCCCTGAAATACTTCAATATCATGTGCTCCAATGTGAAGAAACCTTAAGAACAGGCCAGAGGAAAAGATACTCATTTATAAATCTAAGTTAAGAATTCTACACATTCCATGTCCATAGTCTTATGCAGAAAGCACTGACTTTGAAAAGCATTTTCTTGCATCTCCAATTCATTTTATCATATATCAAACTTCTTGAGTATTTGTCCCATTATCTCTTTCTTTGAGAGTCTTAAATTTTAAGCATTCATAAGGGAACACAGTAAGAATTGAAGATATTATTACATATGGTCAGAGTGACATTGTTCTGAAACTGTGTCAAGAACAATATATTTACTATATATTGTAAATATATAGTAAATATATTTTTATATTTATATTTTATATATTTACTATTTATATATATAATTACTAATAAATAAATATATATATTTACTAATTATATATATATAATTATATATATATTTTTATATATTTACTATTAATTAAAATAGACACTAATAATACTTTCATTCTCAGACTGTATATATCCAATTATAGTTTGTAAACATCTTGTGTTATAAATTGTATCCTTTCTACAAGTGTTTTCATTTTGCAGGGTGTATTTTCCCTGTTAACTATGAAAATTGGTTGCAACTGCTCATTAATTGGGACACTTATTTATATAGTCTGGCATAAGTTGGAATGTTAATTAAAGCAATGTGTGTTTCAAATGTACATACCCTTTCCAATAATTACTGAACTGACTGGGAGAGGGCTGCATCTCTGTGTGGTATAGTAAAATTTATATACTCTATTGCTTTTTTTTCGTGATACAACATGACTCCAGAAACATGGGGCATTATGCTTAGTAAAGGGACATGAATATCTCATCCACAATTTCAAAATTCACAAAGGTTCTAAAATCTGAAAGCCTTGTTTTGCAATTTATTTGGCAACAACACCCAACCCAAATTGTTTTAGGTAAAATATGATCTCAACTGATATAAACACATTTAACCCACTTAATGTGACTATTTACATATTTTATTGACTGCAGCACAATGCCCCAGACCTTGATGAGGCATTACACAATACACACATATGCAAAGTTGACATGACGTTGTTGTTGTTGTTTAGTCGCTAAGTTATGTCTGACTCTTTTGTGACCCCATGGACTGTAGCCCACAAGGAATTGTCCATGGAATTTTCCAGGCAAGAATACTTGAGTGGATTGCCATTTCCTCCTCCAGGGGATCTTCCTGAGCCAGGGATTGAACCTGCACCTCTGGTGTCTCTGCATTGGCAGGTGGATTCTTTACCACTGAGGCACCTGGCTGAAATCCAAAAAGATCCTGAATGCTGGAAGACATTTGGTTTAATATTTTCAAATAATGGATGATGGACTTATAATAAACTAATATAAAAACCATCAAATATTTTTTTAAAAGACTAAAGTATTTGTGAATTTAGGAATCCTACAAATTAACTCAAGAGAACTTTCATAATTATAATTCCTTATATAAAGCTTAACAGGTGAACATATGTGGTAATATAATAAAAATGTAAGGCCAAATGTAAGTTGTAGTGCTGTAGTGAATACTATTATTTTAAGTATATTTGGGATGCAAATGTAAATTAAGTAATCAATATGGCATTTAAAGGACGACTGAAAAACTAGGAGAGTAAGCTCCTTAGAGTAATATACAAGTTTGGGTTTTTAAATTTTAACCCAGCATTTCTCACCAGCCATTACTGATATTTGAGTCCAGAGCACTCTTTGCTGCAGGAGGCTGTCACATGTGGACTGTGGGACCCCTGGCCTCTGCCCACTAGATGCCAGCAGCGCATCTCCCGCCCAAGTTCCGACAAGCAAAACTGTCTCCTCACACTGTCAGCAATGTTGCCTGGGGCAATTCAGTTGAGACACAGTCTTCCCCAACTTTTGTATAAGACTTCATTGTCTGTACATGTAGTTTCACATATATGTTGTTATTTTAAACATATAACAAACAACTCTTGGAAATAGATATTATTATACCCAATTCACCATGAGGAAACTAAGGTCCACAGAGGTTAAGGACTTTGCCCCAACTACATAGCTACTAAGTGATCAGCTGGGACTCCTCAGTCAACTCAACAGTTGCCTCAGCCACGTTCTTCCTTCATCATCTTGAAGAAGCTATTGGGTCAATGAAACTTGATTTAGATTGTCTTTAATTTTTTTCTTTTAAGTAGAACAATGCATCTTGAAACATGCATTAAATCATTTCAGCCCAAATTATTATAGAAATGCAAATCAAAACTACAATGAAGTATTGCCTCACACCAGTCAGAAGGGCCATCATTTAAACATCTTTAAATAAATGTTGGAGAACATATGGAAAAAAGGGAACCCTCTTTTGCCATTGGTGGGGATTAAAATTGATGCAGATATTGTGAAAAACGGTACGAAGGTTTCCAAAAAAAATAGAGTTACCATATGATCCAAAAACCTCATTCCTTGGCATATGTCTGGACAAAATATAATTCAAAAAGATACATGCAAGACTATGTTCACAGCAGCACTATTTACAATAGCCAAAACATAGAATGGTTCAAAAGTGGGAAAGAGTATGTCAAAGCTGTATATTGTCACTCTGCTTACTTAACTTATTTGCAGAGTACATCCTATGAAATGTCGGGCTGGATGACTCACAAACTGGAATTAAGATTGCCAGGAGAAGTATCAACAACCTGAAATATGCATGCGATATCACTCTAATAGCAGAAAGCAAAGAGGAACTAAAGAGCCTCTTGATGAGGGTGAAAGAGGAGAGTGAAAAAGCTGACTTAAAACTCAGCATTCAAAAAACTAAGATCACGGCATCCAGTCCCATCACTTCATGCCAAATATATGGAGAACCAGTGAGATATTTTTATTTCTTGGGCTCCAAAATCACAGCAGATGTGACTGCAGCCACAAAAATTAAAAGATGCTTGTTCCTTGAAAGGAAAGCTATGGCCAACCTAGATAGGGTATTAAAAAGCAGAGATATCACTTCGCTGACAAAGGTTCATATAGTCCAAGCTATGTTTTTTCCAGTAGTCATGTACGGATGCGGGAGTTGGACCATAAAGAAGCCTGAGCACTGAAGAATTGATGCTTTTGAATTGTGCTAGAGAAGACTCTGCATCCCTTGGAGTGCAAGGAGATCAAACCAGTCAATCCTAAAGGAAAATAACCCTGAATATTTACTAGAAAGATTGATGCTGAAGTGGAAGCTTCAATACTTTGGCCACCTAAAGTGAAGAGCTGACTCACTGGAAAAGACCATGACTCTGGGAAAGACTGAAGGCAGGAGGAGAAGAGGGCAACAGAGGATGAAATTATTGGATGGCATGATCAACTCAATGGATTTGAGTTTGAGCAAACTCTTGGAGATAGTGAAGGACAGGGATGCCTGGCATGCTGCAGTCCATGGGGTAAAAAAGAGTCAGATATGATTTAGGGACTGAACAAAAAGACATGGAAACAACCTACATGTCCACTGACAGATGAATGAATAAAGATGTGGACCATGCATACATACATACATACATACATACATCCAATGGAATACTATTCAGCCATAAAAAGAATGAAAGAATGTCGCTTGCAGCAATATGGATTGACCCAGAAATGATCATACTACATGAAGTCAGAAAGAGAAAGACAAATATCATATCATACCATTTATGTGGAATGTAAAATATGACACAAATGAACATATCTATGAAACAGGACTGATTTACAGACACAGAGAGCTTAGCTAACCAAGGGAGAAAGGGGTCGGGGAGGAATTGATTGAGAGTTTGGAGTTAGAAGATGCAAGTTATTATACACAGTCGTATATATAATGGGTAAACAACAAGGTCCTACTCTATAGGACAGGAAACTAAATTCAATATCCTGTAATAAACCACAATGGAAAAGACTGTGAAAAAGAATGTGTGTGTGTATATATATATAAAGCTGAATCACATTGCTATACAGCAGAAATTAACACAACATTGTAAATCAAATATCTGTTCAGTTCAGTTGCACAGTCGTGTCTGACTCTTTGCAACCCCATGGACTGCAGCACGCCAGGCCTCCCTGTCCATACCAACTCCTGGAATTTACTCAAACTTATGTCCATTGAGTCAGTGATCCCATCCAACCATCTCATCCTCTGTCATCCCCTTCTCCTCCCACCTTCAGTCTTTCCCAGCATCAGGGTCTTTTCAAATGAGTCAGTTCATCACATCAGGTGGCCAAAGTATTGGAATTTCAGCTTCAACATCAGTCCTTCTAATGAATATTTAGGACTGATTTGCTTTAGGATGAATGGGTTGGATCTCCTTGCAATCCAAGGGACTCTCAAGAGTTTTCTCCAACACCAACAGTTCAAAAGCATCAATTCTTCAGCACTCAGCTTTCTTTATAGTCCAACTCTCACATTCACACATGACTACTGGAAAAACCATACCTTTGACTACACAGACCTTTGTTGGCAAAGTAATGTCTCTTCTTTTTAATATGCTGTCTAGGTTGGTCATAACTTTTCTTCCAAGGAGCAAATGTCTTTTAATTTCATGGCTTCAGTCACCATCTGCAGTGATTTTGGAGCCCAGAAAAATAAAGTCTGACACTGTTTCCCCATCTATTTCCCATGAAGTGATGGGACAGGATGCCATGATCTTACTTTTCTGAATGTCGAGTTTTAAGCCAGCTTTTCCACTCTCCTCTTTCACTTGCATCAAGAGACTCTTCAGTTCTTCTTCGCTCCCTGACATAAGTGTGGTACCATCTGCATATCTGAGGTAATCGATATTTCTCCTGGCAATCAACCATACTTCAAAGAAATAATTTTTTTTTAAATCCTCGTTTCAGGGCGCACAGCAGATGACTGCTTACAAAAGTCACTTGTCTCTGGGTCTAAGCCATAAGCAGGTCACAGGCATGCCAAATGGAATCAGGTGTTTTCATACTTATAATTCTTGCTAGGCAACAACTCTTATGGGTAAGGAAAACCAGCAACATAAGCTGGTTTTAATAAGCCTGTGCCATAGAAATCACTTTATATCTTCTTACCAATAATCCCAAACTATAAAATCACTTAAAATAATTCCAAATATTTTTAAATGGAATATTACAATGAACTGTAATAAGAATGATCCCTGAAAATCAGCATTCAACCCAGAAAAGTAGTTCCCAATGGTTCCAGTCATTTAAAATTCCATTTAGAGACCAGGTTGGATCACATTGCCTTAAATGCATAATAGGAGAGCATTTGCAATTGCATGCTTATCTCTAAAGCTTTAAATCTTCATGAAGTTTATTTGACACTGAGCCTGATAAGGAGCAGCACAGATACTGCAGCAGGTGCAAAGTTAGTCCCAGCTCTTTTCCAATTTACTATCAACAATTCCAGTGAAACCTGGCAGAATCACCACACTATTAATGCAAGTTCATTTTCAAATGTCACATTTGTGTCAAATAGTTTATTCCTGAGAGATCTTGTAATTCACAGTTCAGAGGCATAATTTTCTTATCCATCAAATGAAAATGATTAAGCACATTTTTTATGACAACTGCATTCTACATGGTTATTTCTTATAACCGGTGCATAAGCACACACATGTCACATTCAGTAATAGTCATCAAAATTACAGTATGTTATTTAAAAGTCAAAAAGGTCAGGTGACTGGACCTTTGTCTGCCACATATGAATCCTTAGCTGAAAAATAATGCTTTTCACCTATTTAAAATTTAAATAAACCAGTTTATATAAAAATACAACCGCATTCCTTAAAATACTTTTGCTAGTCACCTGGAATCTGGCATTCCCTGCATTTCTGTGCCAGTTTTACTTGTTCTTTATTAAGACATTATTTTTTAGACTACTTGCAGGCTTACAGCAAAATTGAAAGCACAGAAGTTTCCTATATGCCCCTGTCCCCGTAGACACATGGCCTTCCCTATTATCCATATACCCTATCAGAGTGGTACATTTGTTACACTTGATGAACCAGATTGACACATCATCTTCCAAACCCATAGTTTACATTATGGTTCAACTCATGATACTTTACATTCTATAGGTTTGGAGAAATGAACAATGACATGCATCCATAATTACAGTATCATACAGACTATTTTCTCTGCCCAAAAAATCCTCTGTGCTTGACCTATCATCCTTTTCACCCTGAAAACCACTGATCTTTTCGTTGTCTCCATGCCTTTTCCTAGGGGCTCAGGTGGTAATCAATCCTTCTGCGATGTGGGAGACCTGGGTTCGATCCCTGGGTTGGGAAGATTCCCTAGAGGAGGGCATGGCAACCCACTCCAGTATTCTTGCCTGGAGAATCCCCATGGACAGAGGAGCCTGGAGGGCTACAGTCCATGAGGTCGCAAGGAGCTGGATGCAATGGAGCAACTAAGCATAGCACAGCACATGCCTTTTCCAAAATGTAATATATATTGTTGGAATCATATCACATGTAGCCTTTTCAGACTGACTTTCACTTAATCATATGTATATATGTTTCCTTTATGCCTTTTCATGGCTTGGCAGCTCATTCCTTTTTAGTGCTAAAATATCATTGTTTGGCTGTACCACAGTTTATTTATTCAGTCACCTACTGAATTATTTTCACCACCAGTACTATGGTGAAAGTAAAGTCCAATACTGTAAAGAACAATATTGCATTGGAACCTGTAATGTTTGGCCCATGAATCAAGGTAAATTGGATGTGGTCAAGCAGGAAATGGCAAGATTGATGTTGACTAAACATCGACATCTTAGGAATCAGTGAACTAAAATGAATGGGCTACTATGGGCGAGAATCCCTTAGAAGAAATGGAGTCATCCTCATAGTTAACAAGAGTCCAAAATGCAGTACCTGGGTGCAACCTTAAAAACAACAGAGGTATCTCAGCTCATTTCCAAGGCAAACCACTCAACAACATAGTAATCCACATCTATGCCCCCACCACTGATGCCAAAGAAGCTGAAGTTCAATGGTTCTATGAAGACCTACAACATCTTCTAGAACTAACATACACACACACACACACACACACACACACACACACACACACACACACAAGAGATATCCTTTTCATCATAGGGGATTGGAATGCAAAAGTAGGAAGTCAAGAGATACGAGGAATAAAAGATAAGTTTGCCCTTAGAGTACAAAATGAAGCAGGGCAAAGGCTCACAGAGTTTTGTGAATAGAACAAGCTTGTCATAGCAAACACCATTTTCCCAACAACCCAAGAGACAACTCTACACATGGACATCACCCAGATGGTCAATAACAAAATCAGATTGATTATCTTTTTTGCGGCTGAAGATGGAGAAGCTCTATACAGTCAGCAAAAAGAAGACCTAGAGCTGACTGAGGCTTAGATAATGAGCTGCTTATTGCCCATTATTTTAAAATTCAGGCTTAAAATGAAGAAAGTAGGAAAACCATTAGGCCATTCATATATAATCTAAAGCAGATCCCCTATGATTATACAGTGGAGGTGATGAATAGATTCAAGGGATTAAACCTGGTGGAGTACCTGAAGAACTGTGGAAAGAGGTTCATAACATTGTACAGGAGGCAGTGATCAAAATCATTCCAAAGAAAAAGAAATGCAAGAAGGCAAAGTGGTTCTCTGAGGAGGCTTTACAAATAGTTGAGGGGAGAAGAGAAGCAAAAGACAAGGAAAAAAGATATACCCAACTGAATGCACAGTACCAGAAGATAGTAAGGAGGGATAAGAAGGCCTTCAAGGAACAATGCAAAGAAACAGAGGAAAACAATAGAATGGGAAAGACTAGAAATCTCTTCAAGAAATTGGAGATACAAAGGGAACATTTCATCCAAGGATGGGCATGTTAAGGACAGAAACCCTGAGGACCTAATAGAAGCAGAAGAGACTAAGAAGAGGTGGCAAGAATACACAGAAGAACAATTCAAAAAAGGTTTTAATGACCTGGATAACCACAATGGTATGGTCACTCACCTCGAACCAACATCCTAGAGGGTGATGTCAAGTGGGCTTTAGGAAGCATTACTATGAACAAAGCTAGTGGAGGTTATGGAATTTCAGCTAAGCTATTTCAAATCCTAAAAGATGCTGTTAAAGTGCTGCATTCAATATGTCATCAAACTTGGAAATTATGTCAACAATGGCCACAAGACTGGAAAAGATCAGTTTTTATTCCAACCCAAAGAAGGGCAATGCCAAAGACTGTTCAAACTACCATCAGTTGCATTCATTTCACATGCTAGTAATATAATGCTCAAAATTCTTCAAGCTAGGCTTCAGCAGTACATGAACCAAGAACTTCCAGATGTACAAGCCGGGTTTCAAAAAGGCAAAGGAATCAGAGATCAAGTTGTCAACATATGCTGGATCATGGAGAAAGCAAAGGAATTCCATAAGGACATCTACTTCTGCTTCATGGACTACACTAAAGACCATGTGGATTACAACAAACTGTGGAAAATTCTCAAAGAGATGGAAGTACTAGACCACCTTATCTGTATCCTCAGAAACCTATGTGTGGGTCAAGAAGCAACAGTTAGAACCAGACACGGGACAGCAACCTGGTTCAAAATTGGGGAATGAGTATGACAAGGCTATCTATTGCCACTCTGCTTACTTGACTTACAGGCAGAGTACATGTGTAAAATGCTGAGCTGGATAAATCAAACTGAAATTAAGATTTCTAGAAAAAATATCAACCACCTCAGATATGTAGATGATACCACTCTAATGGCAGAAAGTGAAGAAGAACTAAGGAGCCTCTTGATAAGGGTGAAAAAGAAGAAGTGAAAAAGCTGGCTTGAAACTCAACATTCAAAAAACGAAGATCATGGCATCAAGAGGGAAAAAGAGGAAGCAGTGACAGACCATTTTCTTGGGCTCCAAAATCACCACAAATGGTGTCTGAGCCATGAAATTAAAAGACGCCTGCTCCTTGGAAGGAAAGCTATGAAAAACCTAGACAGCATATCACTGTATTAAGAAGCAGAGATATGATTTTGCCAACAAAAGTCCAGATGGTAAAAGTTTTGGTTTTTCCAGTAGCCGTGTACAGATGTCAGAGTTGGACCATCAAGAAAGTTGAGAACTGAAGAACTGATGTTTTAGAACTCTGATGCTGGAGAAGACTCTCGAGAGTCCCTTGAACAGCAAGGAGATCAAACCAGTCAATCCTAAAGGAAATCAACCCTGAATATTTACTGGAAGGACTGATGCTGAAACTGAAGCTCCAGTACTTCAGCCACTTGATGCAAAGAGTCAACTCATGGGAAGAGATCCTGATGCTGGTAAAGATTGAAGTCAAAAGGAGATGGGGGTGGCAGAGGATGAGATCATTTAATAGCATCACCAACTCAGTAGATATGAATTTGAGCAAGTTCCAGGAGATGGTAGAAGATAGGAGCCTGGTGTTCTGCATTCCATGGGGTCACAGAGTTGGAAAATGCTTAGCAACTGAACAACAAAGCTGAAGTGCACTGTGGCTGACTTCATGTTTTGGCAATTATAAATACAGCTGCAATAAACACTTATGTATAGGTTTCTGCATGGACATAAATTTTCAACTACTTTGGGCAATTAGCAAGGAACACAACTGCCAGATCTTATGGTAAGATTGTTTGGTTTTGTAAGAAGCTGTCTTCCAAAGTGGCTGTATTATTTTACATTCCCAAAAGTAATGAATGAGAATTTTCTGACCACTTGCTCTTCCGGAACCAGGGGGAAAGGGATATGGCAACTCCCAAACCAAATCTCCAGCTCCGTTCTCAATGACCCCCAGGCAGCTAGGTTATGCCAGGTGCCATCAGCACTCTGGGACAGCAAAGTCAGAAGCAAAGCCTTTGACCAGCTCCCAGAAGAGTTGTAACATTAGCTGCCTGAATAAATGCTCTCCTTCCCCAGGGAGAAGTGGGCAGCCATGGTTTTTGTCCACTTGCTCTTTACTGAGCTCACTGGAGGTGCTATATCTTCTATCAACCCAAGATGCCTTCTCCATTCTCCCCCAAGGAAGCTAGCCCATGCCATATCCCTGAAGCCTGCAAGACTGGGGAGATAGCAGCCTGCCCTCTGGGGAGCACCCTTAAAAAAGTTAAGATGCTGGATCTGTGAGCCAACTCTTTCATTTCCTTGAGGAAAGCTAGGAGCTGATGCCTGTAATTCCCAGTTTCTGATAATACTTTCAACGTTTCTTCTATTATCAAGATAACAACAGATAGATGGCTCAATATAGCAAAATGTATTGTCGTTTCACATTATTCAACATTCTTCTCCTGTCACTTGAGCCACTGAAACTATCCAATCAGTTTCCGTGGCATAGCTTGTATGTAACTGGTAAGAGTTCAGGAAGGAAAAGAGAAAAGCCTATCAAGTCTAATGTTTCAAATAAATGTTTGCTGGAAGCCAATAAAATCATCTAAAAATGCTAGTTCTCAAATTTTAAAATCTATAGTCCTCTTTAATATGTTTATATAAGATTAATTTTTTTCTAATTTCCAATCACTGCCTGCATACTGCTTAATTTTTAAAATTTCTTTTTCTGTAATAAAACTTACTGATATTCTAATGTAACTCTCTTCTTCATTCCATTCTGAAGAATTACACTCTTGTGCACTCTGTTCCTCTGTATGCCATGTGAGCCCCATCAGTCACTGAAAAGTGAAAAGGAAAGTGGAGAGTTGTGTCTGATTCTTCGCAACCCCGTGGACTGTAGCCTGCCAGTCTCCTCTGTTCGTGGAATTTCCAGGCAAGATTACTGGAGTGGGTAGCCATTCCCTTCTCCAGGGGATCTTCTCAACTCAGGCATTAAACTTGGGTCTCTTACATTGCAGGCAGATTCTTTACCATCTGAGTCACCAGGGAAGTCCCCTGTCTGTCACTACAACCCCACAATTTCCCTCACAACTTCCAGTTACGAGGACGCTTAGTCACTTCTGAGCTGGTCCTGCTCCTGCCCTGATCCCCCAACAAAGGAAACAGAGCTCTCAATCTGGCTGCATTTCACTTCCAACCATTGTCTAAATTGTGCTCAGCTTCTGGACCAAGTTAACCTATTTCACTACTATAGTCTGTTGGATGGTTATTTTTCTGTTACAGTGAAAACTTATTTCAAAAAAAGGGTTATAAATTTCAGTTCCCAAATGAAAAGATTGTCTAGGCTATTTTAATTCATTGTGAATTGATAGATAATATTTAACAACACAAACAAAAAGTAAGAGGGTTCTGCTTTCCTCACTTCTCAGGATTTTTCTTACTCATGTGAGTACCCTCCTGGAATACCTTCAGAGATGTATTCTTACAAGCACAAAAAATAAAATTTCCATTATATTTACATAATAGCATTCTCAGATCTCTACTTACAACCAAGAATGTTTCAATATCCACTGGTGTTTTTAACTAAACATGAGTTTTCTGCAATGCTTGTATCTCAAAACTTATTTGGAAATAAATGTGCTAAATTTGAATAATTGTATGTGAACAGGGAATCTTACAATATAGAAATTGGTTAAAAAAAAAAAAAACTTTCTATGTAACTTAGAAAAGATGAGAAAACGGACACAGTGAGTACAGAAAACAACAAACAAAAAAAACTGAACCATCCTTTGGGACTTCAGCTTCCCTCAGATTAACCCATTAAGTAATTTACACACTGATTGGAGACTAGTATACAGTCACCCCCTTGTCCACGGGTTCACTTTCTGCAGTTTCAGCTAACCTCTCAACCAAATTTAAAAAAATATTAAATGGAAAATCTCAGAAATAAGCAATTCATATATTTAAATTGTGTCCCATTCTGAGCAGTGTGATGAAATCTCTGTGGTTCTGCCCCATCCTGCCAGGAATGTGAATCAACCCTTTATTGCCCAATAGACAATGGCTAGCTGTCTGGGATTTCACAGGTGGCTCGGTGTTAAAGAATCCACCCGCAGTGCAGGAGATGCAGGTTCAATCTCTGGGTCAGGAAGATCCCCTGGAGGAGGAAATGGAAACCCTCTCCAGTATTCTTGCCTGGAAAATCCCATGGGCAGAGAGGAAGAGAGAGGCAGGCTATAGTCCATCGGGTTGCAAAAGAGTCAGACATGACTGAGCGACTAAACAACAAGAAGCTGTGTTGCTTATCCAATGACTGTCAAGATACCACAGTGCTTATGTTCAAGCAATCCTTATTTTACTTAATAATGACCTCAAAGTGAAAGAGTTGTAATACTGGCAATTCAGCCAAAGAGAAGCTGTTACTTTAGTAGAAAGAAAGCAAGAGAGAAGTCATAATGCACTTCCTTTAAGTGAAAAGGTAAAAGTTCTCAATAAGGAAAAAAATATCATATGGTGAGGTTGCTAATATCTACAATAAGAATGAATCTTCACTCCATAAAGTTGTGAAAAGGAAAAAGAAATTCGTGATAGTTTTACTGTTGCACCTCAAAAAGTCATGGCCATATGACGTAAGTGCTTAGTTCAGACAGAAAAGGCATTAAATGTGTACAGTAAGACATTTTGAGAGAGACACTGCATTCATGTAACTTTTATTGCAGTGTATTGCTAAAATCATTCTGTTTTATTATTGGCTACTCTCTTATTGTGTTTATTTATTTAATAATTATTTATTATTACTGTTAATCTCTTACTGTGTCTAATTTACAAATTAAACTATCATGAATATGTATGTATAGGGAAAAAACACAGTATATATAGGGTTAGATACTATCTCGGCATGCACTGGGGGTCTTGGAATATACCCACTGTGGATAAGGGAGACTACTGTACAGAATGTTTTCAAACTAAGAGTTTACCAAGCTGAGGCAAAGATTCCTACTTGCCTACATCCCCAGACGTGGTAGGATGTAAAAACATGTAAACTTTAGGTCTTTGAACCTAGGTTCAGACCCCGGACCTATCACTCAGAGTCTTATGGCCTTTGGCTAATCACTAAACATCCCTGAAGTTCAGTTCCCAGTTATAAAATGGGAATAATAACTACCTTCACTGCAGACATGAGAAAATAAGTTAAATTTATGTAACAATCTAAGTACACAGTACACCTGAAAAAGCATTAGCTCTTTTCAACTAGAAAAAGAATTCCCCAAGTTGTACCCTGAAGGTACAAATGTACTTCACTTGGGTTTATATATTCCTTGAAAAATGCTATGTCTCTTGAATAATCAGATCAAGTATATCAATTTAATAGGTCCTACTCTAATCAACTATGCCAAAGCCTTTGACTGTGTAGATCACAATAAACTGTGGAAAATTCTGAGAGAGATGGGAATACCAGACCACCTGATCTGCCTCTTGAGAAATCTGTATGCAGGTCAGGAAGCAACAGTTAGAACTGAACATGGAACAACAGACTGGTTCCAAATAGGAAAAGGAGTACGTCAAGGCTGTATATTGTCACCATGTTTATTTAACTTATATGCAGAGTACATCATGAGAAATGCTGGACTGGAAGAAACACAAGCTGGAATCAAGATTGCTGGGAGAAATATCAATAACCTCAGATATGCAGATGATACCACCCTTATGGCAGAAAGTGAAGAGGAACTAAAAAGCCTCTTGATGAAAGTGAAAGTGGAGAGTGAAAAGGTTGGCTTAAAGCTCAACATTCAGAAAACGAAGATCATGGCATCTGGTCCCACCACTACATGGGAAATAGATGGAGAAACAGTGGAAACAGTGTCAGACTTGATTTTTCTGGGCTCCAAAATCACTGCAGATGGTGACTGCAGCCATGAAATTAAAAGACGCTTACTCCTTGGAAGGAAAGTTATGACCAACCTAGATAGCATATTCAAAAGCAGAGACATCACTTTGCCAACAAAGGTTTGCCTAGTCAAGGCTATGGTCTTTCCTGTGGTCATGTATGGATGTGAGAGCTGGACTGTGAAGAAGGCTGAGCACCGAAGAATTGATGCTTTTGAACTGTGGTGTTGGAGAAGACTCTTGAGAGTCCCTTGGAGTGCAAGGAGATCCAACCAGTCCATTCTGAAGGAGATCAGCCCTGGGATTTCTTTGGAAGGAATGATGCTAAAGCTGAAACCAGTATTTTGGCCACCTCATGCGAAGAGTTGACTCATTGGAGAAGACTGTGATGCTGGGAGGGATTGGGGGCAGGAGGAGAATGGGACAACAGAGGATGAGATGGCTGGATGGCATCACTGACTCAATGGATGTGAGTCTGAGTGACCTCTGAGAGCTGGTGATGGATAGGGAGGCCTGGCGTGCTGCAGTTCATGGGGTTGCAAAGAGTCGGACACGACTGAGCGACTGATCTGATCTGACTCTAATCAACAAAAATTATTCAACATTTTTTAACAAAAAAGCCAGCATCCCTAATAATAAATGACTTAAAAAAAAAAAAAAAACACTGAATTATTCAACAAGGACTTAGTAAGCACTTTTTAATGTTTCTATTCAGAGCAACTTTACTTTCACTTTTCACTTTCATGCATTGGAGAAGGAAATGGCAACCCATTCCAGTGTTCTTGCCTGGAGAATCCCAGGGATGGTGGAGCCTGGTGGGCTGCTGTCTATGGGGTCACACAGAGTTGGACACGACTGAAGCGACTTAGCATAGCATAGCATATTCAGGTTTTTATCCTCTCCATCCTTTGAGAAGGGCTCAATCTTGCAAAAACAGGCCTCTGGGCTTTTTCAGTACAAAAGAAAGCTGCTGCTAAGTCACTGAGGAAAGGAAAAAGGATCGTGATCAGTCTCAGGCTGGGGAAAGTGTAAGAGAAGAAAGGTATGTGAGCAGACTTTAAGAAATGTGAGGGAAGTGAATGGGGGAGAAAATGGTGAAATAGTAATTAACACTGTGATTATGTAGACCCTAGTATAGAGTTCAAGAAAAGCAAGTAAAGCTCATAAATTGGTATTTATTTCAGTCTTAGGACTGTGTTTTTTCAACCACAAAATGGCATATGTATGCACACACACACAAACACACACACACACTTATACATGCCACTTTAAGTGTTATGAAGCAGAATTAGTAACTAGGGCCTGTGAGAAAGGACTTACTCTGATGTGGGTGGGGCTGATGCAGAACACATAATACTTCCCTGAGGGAGGTAAAAAGCTAAAGGTAAGAACAAAAATGTTTGTTCTCACTCTGCTTAACAATAGCAAGCATGTTTATAAGGCTTACAATGCACCATGCTCTGCTCCAAGCAGTTCTTATGTATGTCCTAACTCTCTTTATTCTCCCAACCACCCTATGATCAGATCAGATCAGATCAGTCGCTCAGTCGTGTCCGACTTGCGACCACCCTATGAAGTAGGTAAAATTATTTTACTACTACCAAAATCACTGTGGACAGGGACTGCAGCCATGAAATTAAAAGACGCTTCCTCCTTGGAAGAAAAGCTATGACAAATCTAGACAGCGTGTTAAAAAGCAGAGACGTTACTTTGCCAACAAAGGTCTGTATAGACAAGGATATGGTTTTTCCAGTAGTCATGTATGGATTTGAGAGTTGGATCATAAAGAAGGCTGATCACTGAAGAATTGATGTTTTTGAATTGTGGTGCTGGAGAAGACTCTTGAGAGTCCCTTGAACAACAAGGAGATCAAACCAGTCAATCCTGAAGGAAATCAACCCTAAATATTCACTGGAATGCCTGACGCTGAAGCTGCAATACTTCAATACCACCTGATGCAAAGAGCTGACTCATTGGGAAAGACCTGATGCTGGGAAAGATTGAGGGCAGGAAGAGAAGGGGCTGACAGAGGATGAGATGGTTGGATTGCATCAGTGACCCAATGGACATGAGTTTGAGCAAACTCTGGGAGATAGTGGAGGAAGGGAAGCCCAGCATGCTGCAGTTATGGGGGCACAAAGAGTTGGACAGGACTGAGCAAACTGAACAACAAATTTCCTTTAACAAGTGAGGAAACTGAGTCAAAAGGTGGTGAAGTAAATTGTACAAAATCAATACCCTCGAAATTTGAATCCATACAGTCTGACTCCTTACTTTTGACAAGTGTTTCATTAACACAAATCAAGCAAATTAAACTCTCCTAAGCAATCTATGGTCTTCCCTGGTGGCTCTGAATACAATTCGGGAGACCCAAGTTTGACCCCTGGGTTGGGAAGATGCCCTGGAGGAGGGCTTGGCAACCCACTCCAGTATACTTGCCTGGAGAATCCCCATGGACAGAGGAGCCTGGTGGGCTACAGTCCATGGCGTCACAAAGAGTCAAACACCACTGAGCGACTAAGCACACACACACAAGCAATCTGTTCCTACCTTAGATTAAGTCCTTTCAACATTTCAAGCTGGATTTATACATTTAATATATTTGATATGTGAGTACTTCACCTCCCTGATAAATACTTACTTAAGTGCATAATGCATAATCCTTTATTAAATCTAATGAATTAAACACAATGTACGTACTTTGATATGACATTGTCTTATATATTACAAACATTTAAAATACAAATGATCATCCTGAAGTCAACACCAAAAGCATCCAGATGAGTTTTTTCATTCTTTTTTTGTGCTCAATTTATTTTTTATTTTTCTAGGATTACATAGTCCAAATATAGGACACTGGGAGAGGTACAATATCAGATTAGGAGGGCTAAGATTTCTGGGCCAAAAATTCTGTCAAACTGTAGTATTACTCAGTGGTTAAAGATTT
Organism: Tragelaphus eurycerus; assembly: GCA_935064755.1. Lineage (NCBI taxonomy): Eukaryota > Metazoa > Chordata > Mammalia > Artiodactyla > Bovidae > Tragelaphus > Tragelaphus eurycerus. The sequence continues at coordinate 412,999 of CAKXYN010000272.1, forward strand.
AAGACTGGACAAAGTTTCCAAGGGCTAGCAGCTCCCAGCACAATTCTACTGAAGTCCTTCTGCACAGCTGCTATATTCATAGGGCCCTTGGGTCAATGGCTGTCAGAGGAGATGGGTCTGATTCTCTGCATACCCTGAATTCAATCATTACCTCCATAAGCAACTCTTTTTAAGCTTCTATTTGTATTGTCTAATTTGTGTAGGCAGAATTCTCACCCACCACATAGGTTCCTTCTAATTTCCTTCATGTCATCATTCTTCTCATAGTTTTTTTATTCTTGGAATTCCAACCACAACCCAATAGATGATTACAAGACATATTTGTTGAAATTTTCACTTTTTATTCCATTATAAATAGGGGTACTGGTGTGCTTCCAGGTGGTATTGACAAGAGGACCTGAAATCTGCCCCCAGATCACAGCCATTCTTCCCTAGGTGGACCCCAGGGAAGGTAGGTTTTCAGAATAATGATAAGTAAATGGAAGTGAAGTCCTACTTTATTAATCAGCTGGAAAACACTCTAAAGCTACCTCCTACTTAAGGGCATAGAAGGAATAAGTGGGAAAATGTATAAACCATGCCCACATATGCTATACTTCCACCCCTTTGAAACCCCTCTTCCAGAAATTGAGCTAAACCAGTAAACTGAACAATGATGACACTGTTCAGATCACTGTTTCTCATTTTATGGCAGAACCAGAGAGAGGTATAAAAAATGGCAGAGAGATTCCCTTGAAATGATTCCCCTTGAGGCCTTAACTATCCTTAGTTGTATTCTTTTTACAGATCGACTTAAAAGAACACAACGAACACTGTCATCTTTTTCATAAACATTCATGTATACCTCATCATTCATGAAAGGCACCAACACATTTCAGAGACCAACGGACTAGTATTTGAATCCCTCTTTTGACTAGCTCCTACTTCTGTGAACTTGGGCAAATGGTTTAAACTTTCCAGGCCTCAAGTTCACACATTTGCAAAATGCATTTAATTCCAACTACTTACTGAAGCTATGATGATGATAAAGTGAGATTACAGATTTAAAATATAGGACATATAGCACTCACAGATATTAGTTCCCTCATTCAGAAACTACCTCATCTCTTCAACTGAAATAAATTGCTCTCCTTCACTGAAGAATACAGCTTACTGCAATTTGGTTCATCCAAGTTTATAATATAAAGCAATATATCATCTGCCTATGAATAGTGACTGTGTCACTATCACTTGCTTCTTTGAATTTCAAAGTTATAACAATTACCCAAGGCTAGTTCATTACTCTCATTTTAAAATAAATAAGACTATTTACATTCAAGGAGAAATGATATGTCCTCAGGATTGTAGGTATAATTCATGTTAGCTATGGTATGACCTGGGGAAGGCAATGGCACCCCACCCCAGTACTTTTGCCTGGAAAATCCCATGGATGGAGGAGTCTGGTAGGCTGCAGTCCATGTGGTCGCTAAGAGTCAGACATGACTGAGCGACTTCACATTCACTTTTTACTTTCATGCGTTGGAGAAGGCAATGGCACCCCACTCCAGTACTCTTGCCTGGAAAATCCCATGGATGGAGGAGTCTGGTAGGCTGCAGTCCATGGGGTCACTAAGAGTCAGACATGACTGAGGGACTACACATTCACTTTTTACTTTCATGTATTGGAGAAGGAAATGGCAACCCACTCCAGTGTTCTTGCCTGGAGAATCCCAGGGACGGGGGAGCCAGGTGGGCTGCCATCTATGGGGTCGCACAGAGTCGGACACGACTGAAGCGACTTAGCAGCAGCAGTAGCATGGTATGACCTGGTAGTTAGTGCTCTAGATCTTTGCCAAATGTGATTCCATATTTACTAATCACAACTCACTGAATGGAATAGCTTCATAATGTTCTACTGCAGCTACATGACCTACTTGTAGACAGCATTTTTCTTAGGCTCTTTGCTAATTTTTCTCAAAATTAAACAAAGGGTTTAGTTTCATGAGAAAATAAAAGATATCCACCCGTTTTATGATATGAGTTATTAAAAAACAAAATTATATCAGACCAAAAGAGGGCTTATTTATGACCGAATCATTGGAAGTAGGGCATGAATGGCTCATAATTTTAAATTACAGCCCCATTTCAATTTACTTCCATGTCTTACCACAGGAATACTCAATTACCATTGAGCAGATCATGCTTAAGCCATGATTTGCTGCAAACATGCATTCCTATGGCTTCACTTCTTGGCTGGATGCCTTCGGAAAGGAACAAAACTTAACTACATCACCTTCATCTTTTAAGCCAAAAGCCAGTTGCTACAGGAGAACAAAAAACATCAATAAGATAAATAGAAAATGTTCTATTTTACTTTGGAGACTCTTGAATTCACAGTTCTGCACTCCCATGTATAATTAATAATTATTCTTAATTGCAAATGTCCATAAATACAGAATGGTCAGTCCATATTTCTGGGTGCCTTACTTTTGCTGCTTAAAAGGTTGAACATGAGTACAATTCATTCTACTTGGAAAGAAAGAAAAAAGCAAGCACACAATTAGCTACAGAAAGCCAGGTTACCATAGCAACATGGCAAGGCTAAAATGATCTTTCAAACTTCTGCAGCACTGTGTGTCAAAGGAAAGTTTGAGCTCTTTCATCCTTCTTCCTGGGATGGAAAAGGCACACTTTGTTTTCATCCAAAGGAGCACCTGCTTCTTTATGATCCTCTCCAAGTATCTTGTAGCTGCTGAAATGAAGGTATATAGGACTAAAAAGACTGGAATATTCTGAGTTCTGTGGGTACCAAGCTTACATTTTAAACAGCCTATCCTGACCCAGCCTCACCCAGAATGGCCTTCCTATTCCCACAGACCCCCAAATCCTACTGTGATGCAACACTGTCAGAATTCAGACAGAAAATTACAGTGCTTTATGAACTTTTTCAGAGCACAGAACACATAAAGCCTCCAACATGGTATTTATAAAACTAGCATAACCATGATATTAAAATTTAAAAAAACATAGTTCAAGAAAAAAAGAACACTAGGTCAACCTCACCTATTGACTCTAGATGTAATATATTAATACTAGCTAAAATGCTCACAAATCAATCTGCACATTAAAAAATACACAAACCAGGAAAATCAATGATTCTTTAATATTATGAGTCTATGAGTGGAGGATACAACATTGATTCAAATTAGAAATTATTAGAAACATTGACCTATAGTCAATAATTATTCAAATGAAAAAGCAGTAGTCCTCTCAATAAGTCCTGGAAAATTATCTGACAAGTTTGGTACCATATCTGTATGAAGTGAAGTGAAGTCGCTCAGTCGTGTCTGACTCTTTGAGACACCATGGACAGTAGCCTACCAGGCTCTGCCATCCATGGGATTTTCCAGGCAAGAATACTGGAGTGGACTGCCATTTCTTTCTCCAGGGGATCTTCCCAACCCAGGGATGGAACCCGGGTCTCCTGCATTGCAGACAGACACTTTACAGTCTGAGCCACCAGGGAAGCTCTCATATCTGTATACAAATGTAAAAGTCTTTGAAACCAGGAAAAGAAGAGCTACTCCATAAACACAATGTTAAACAGAACTTTGCTGCAGTTTCATAGCTATTTCTGAAGTCCAAATCTGAAAAAGAATGTTATGCTCACACATTTCTAAAGAGAGGTGTCAGGATTCCTCTCTCCTCCCCATGAGGGTGGAGAGGGCTTCAGATCATATGACTAGTTACCAGAGTCTGATTCAGGGGGTCTAAGGTGAAGCTCAGAAAACTGAATTTTTAATACCACTCCAAAGTATGGGGAATATTGTACTAAAGAAAGAGAAAGATAATAATGAGTTCCAGAATTTTAGAAGTTATTTCTGAGTAATGAATGAGGAAATGCAGGCTGGAGAATAGAACAAAAATTGTCCATAAAGAACATCATATCTGAAATGCTTATTTCCAGAGCCCAGAGGACTACCCAAGCCCAATGCCTCACAATAGTGGGCAAAAGCACATGATTATAAGTCACACAAATGATGCCACCACATTAGTAGATCATGCTGTGGACACCAAGTGACATCAGAATAGCTCTTGGAAACAAAAGTTCTGAGTACGATCTTACATCAAGGTCAGCTCATAACAGAAATCTCACCTATAGCCAAACAAAGTTCAAAATAAATTACAATCAGGAATGCTTGTGTTCTTATCTATCTAATCCATCTTTGAGCCTCCTTCAGGTCTTAACAACCAGAAACTAAATAGTGAGAACAAGTACAAATAGGTTTGCACTTGTAGACTTACAAAGTATACGCCCATACCTGACAGAAACTCGTGACCTGCTGCTTTAAATCTAAAAGTTCAACTTTGTAAAAGATGTCCAAAATTTCATCTAGAAGAATAAAAGAAACATACACTTTTTCCTTTTGCCCATGAATTTTTCACATTTTCCTCCAAAACAGGAATAGCAACCTTCTAAGATGTGGCCATTACACCTTTCTGACCAGGATGCCTTCAGATGGGCTACTCTCATGCGATCTACATTTCTAAAAAGCTACTGACCTTGGACTGCTTGATACAAAATAAAATTAAGAGCCTGTTTATATTCTATCATCTACCTTCTAGAGGAAGGGGAGAAATTGGTAGAAAATAATAAAACCATCTTAATCATTATTCTTCTTATGAAAGGAGAATTAGTAGGGGAAAGTGCTATTTTTGGATCACAATTTCTGGTAGTTCTTTCCAAAGGAAGTCTTTTTGTTTTGAACACCTTAATGAGTTTTGTGATTAGAAGCTGATAAAAAGTACTTTGCTTTACAAAAAAAAAAAAAAAAACAGTAAGAAGAGTTTGGAGTTACCTGTGCTATCCAGGGACAAAAAGAGTTGGAGAGAAGAACTGGAAAGGGGGAAAGAGAGAGGCAGTCAAGATGGTGTATGGCCAGAATCTATGAGTGGTGATACCACTGATGAACAAACCTCAAGGTACAGAGGATGAAAAAAAATTTCCTAATTTGAAATGGCACTTCTGTAGAATAAATCTGTCCATAACCCACTGTAGATTATCAGTAGAGTCTATCACATATATCTGCCCTAAGACAATAGCTTTTATGAATACTGTGCTGAAGGTTCATATTTGGGATTCCACATGGTAGAGTAAAAGAAGCAAGCAAAGAAGGGTGATTCAATTCCTGAATTACTTCTGAGGAAATAGGTTCACATCAGATGTGAGCATAATATAAACCCCTCAAAAGATCTTTGAAAAATACATTGTATAGAACGGGAAGCTCTAAGCAATCTTATCCAGATAATAGAAGGAAGACATGCCACCATCTCATTTCCAAGAAATACAATTATAACAAATAGGGAAGAAAAATATTTAAAATTTCTCACACTCAGAATAAGACCACATCCAAGAAACAAGCCTTTACATTTGAGTACCTATCCTTTAAGCAATAATTTTTTCCTCTTCTCTGTATCTCTATGCACAGACACATACACATACCCACTGGTTTTATTTAAATAGACTCATGCAATTCTTTAATCAGACATTTTAAATTTCCATTTCCCACAAAATCCATTCTCAGTTTTTCTCCAAATGCCACAGAATTTCACAAAAGATTAAAAATTCACTACAATGTCAGAAATAGAGAGTGACATTATCATGCCACAATCTGGGAGTATGTAATTTGAAGCTTTTTGGAACTGGATTTAGATAAAACTATTTGGATGTCAACATATGATATAATCTGAGTTTTTGCTTCACAAATTAAGAGTTACCTAAAAGAGATCCAAAGATGATCCCCAACAACTGCCCTCAAAACCAAGAAAGAAGAGCCTGGCCCCATCAGAGAAATGGGCAGCCAACACTCTGTAACCCTTTGACTCTGCCATTTATTTGTAAGTTTTCCATCCTCTTTATTGTACATAATTGCTTAAAAAAAAAAAAAAAAAAAAAAACCTTGCAATATAAAAGTGTATACAGTGTGATGAGTTAATATTATGAAAAGATTCCCCCCATCACTCATACCTAAAAAGGAATGAAATTGTGTCATCCAGTTACTTTTTTTGAGACTGATTAGCAAATTTCAATTATACAACAGTATTATCAACTACAGTCATTATGCTATACATCAAATCCTGAGAACTTAATCATCTTATAAGTGAAAAACTTATATGCTTTTACTAATCTCTCCCCATTCCTTCTAACTCCTAGCCCCTGGCAGCCACTACTCTACATTGTTTCTAGAAGTTGAATTTTTTCCCTAAGAATTCATATACAAGTGATACCATTTGTCTTTCTCTATATGGTTCACATAATGTCCTCAAGGTCTATTATCTGAAATGGCAGGATTTCCTTTTTTATCATGGCTGAATATTCCATCATGTGTGTGTGTGTGTGTGTGTCACATCTTCTTTATCCACTTTTCCATGGATGGACACTTCTGTTTCCATATCTTGGCTACTATGAATAATACTACACTGAATTCAATGAATGTATAGATATCTCTTTTGTATCATGATTTCATTTTCTTTGAGTATATATCCAGAAGAGGGACAGCTAGACCATATGGTAGTTCTATCCTTAATTTCTTGAGGAACATACATATTGTTTTCCCTAGAGATTGTACCAGTTTACACTCCCATCAACAGTGTAGGAGGATCCCTTCTCTCCACATTGTCACCAGCATTTGCTATCTCTTGTTTTTTTGATAATAGATGTCCCAACAGGTGTGAAGTGATAAATTATTGTAGTCTAATTTGTATTTCCTTGGTTGGTGATGTTGAGCACCTTTCCCTGTACCTATTGGTCATTTATACGTTTTCTTTGGGGAAATGTCTATTCAGGTCCTTAGCCCAATTTTTAAACTTAGTGTTTATTTTGCTGTTGAGTTGTACCAATATATTTTGTTATCAACCCCTGATCTCATGTATGGTTTGCAAATATTTTCTTCCATTCCATAGATTGTCTTTTCATTTTGTTGGTTCTTTGGCTCTGCAGAATTTTTAGTTTGATTCAGTCCCATGTGTTTATTCTTGATTTTACTGCCTTTGCTGTCAGTGTCAAATCCAAAAAATGACTGCTAAAATCAATATCAAGGAACTAAGTCTCCTGTTTTTCTCCCAGGAATTTTACAGTTTCAGGTCTTACTTTCAAGTCACTAATCTGTTATAAGTTGATTTTTTGTGTATGGTATAAAACAGGGACTCCATTTTATTCTTTTGCATGTGGCTGTCCAGTTTTCCCAACACCATTTGTTAAAGAACCTACAATTTCTCCATTATCTACTCTTGGTGTCTTTGTCAAAAATTGACCATATACGCATGGTCATATATATGTCATTATTTCTGGGCTCTCTATTTTGCTCATTGATCTATGAGTCTGTATTATGCCAATATTATACCACTTGACTGTACCATCTTGAGCCAGCTTTTGATTATTCCCTTACCTCCTGGCACATGAGTGTGGTTTACCATTTGACATTTAGGATTTCAGGGGGTCATTCTCTTCCCCAAGCTTCTTAGGGAACTCTGTTCTCAAGCAGGGACAGTTCTCTCCTTAAGAGGAATATCTGTGTCAGATATACAGACAGTAAGTTGCTCATTATATTACCAACATCTAACAGCAAGAACTCTAAGGAAAGAAGTAAGAAGAATTCTGAGATGGTAACAATGAGAAAATATTTTCAAGTATGTGTTATGCTAAATACTCTACTGGGCAAAGGGGGAAATACATAATAAAGTGTCTTGATTCTTCAAGTGGAAGGTTAATCCTAGTGTTTAAAAAGTTATCTAACCTGTTAATGACTTTTAAGTAGCATAAATATCTAAGCACTTTGGAAAACAAAGTACTCTACAAAGAGTTTCATTTACTGCCTTTTTGGAGAACAGAAGGAATCTGGTTTATTTACCAAATGTGTATTAATCATCTTCTATGGGATTTTTGAAGAAATCAGAATAAGAAAAACATAACTTTCTTCTGACTTTTAGGATTTTGTTTCCTAAAGGGACAGGTCACTAAGAGTTAAACACAACTTCATGACTGAACAACAACAACAGAAATACAGATACATTAACTTATAGTTAGAAATTTAAATATCATATACATAAAAATTAATAGTAAGAAAAAGTGAGTGTAAGTCAAAGGAGCAGACTAAAGTTCAATGACAATTAAAATCAGGTAACTGATTTAAGCAACAGTAAGAACTGGACATGGAACAATGGAGTGGTTCAAATTGGGAAAGGAATATGTCAAGCTTGGATGACCCACAAGCTGGAATTAGATATGCAGATGACACCACTTTAATGGCAGAAAGTGAAGAGGAACTAAAGAGCCTCTTGATGAAGGTAAAAGAGGAGAGTGAAAAAACTGCCTGAAATCTCAATATTCAAAAAATAACATCATGGCATCAGGTCCCATCATTTCATGGCAAATAGAAGGGGAAAAAAGTGGAAACGGTGTCAGATTTCATTTTCTTGGACTCCAAAATCACTGCAGATGATGACTGCAACCACAAAATTAAAAGACGTTTGCTCCTTGGAAGAAAAGCTATGACAAATCTAAATAGTGCATAAAAAAGCAGAGACATTACTTTGCTGACAAAAGTCTATATAGTGAAAGCTACGTTTTTTCCGTTCTCATGTACGGATGTGAGAGTTAGACCATAAAGAAGGCTGAGCACCGAAGAATTGATGCTTTCAAACTGTGGTGTTGGAGAAGACTTAGTAATCCCTTAGATAGCAAGGAGATCAAAGCAGTCAACCCTAAAGGAAATCAACCCTGAATATTCATTGGAAGGACTGGTGCTGAAGATGAAGCGCCAATATTTTGACCACCTGATGCAAAGAGCCGACTCATTAAAAAAGACCCTCATGCTGGGAAAGATTGAGGACAAGGGGAGAGGGCGACAGAGGATGAGATGGTTGGATGGCATCACTGACTCAAATGTGCATAAGTTTGAGCAAACTCAGGGAGACACTGAAGGACAGAGAAACCTGGCATGCTGCAGTTCATGAGGTTGCAAAGAGTCAGACACAACTTAGTGACTGAACAGCAACAACTGGATGATAAAGACCATTACCAAACCAAACCCTTTACCATCTCATAATCTTGTTTCTTTCAAAGGGGCAGGTAATACCAGATTTTATTAATGTTCGGTCAAATCTCAAGAGTCATACTTCAGGGTTATCTTCATTCAATTCATCTTTCCTTTCTTCCTCTTCTCTTCACTGGTACCCAACATGGGTTCAAAAACAGTTGCAAAAATGAAACCCATAAATTAGCATCCAATGTTAATATGGAGAATCTGAAGCTCAACACATTTTTGCTACCTCACTGCAGCTTTGTGACATACCTTAAAACAAATTACATACTCCAAGGACATGAGTTTAACTGCAAGAGACATCCATCCCCTATATTTTCACTATGTGCATCGGACTGGGTTTGGGTTTTGGTTGTTTTGTCTTAGTTTTTTTTTTTTTTTTTAGATATTTTTCTCTAGAATGAAAAGACATACATATTATACAGCTTTCAGATAAGAATTAACTGATATCACACATTCTGTTTTTAACACTCACATACATTTTCACAGCATTTTCTTCTCATATCACTCTAAGTTGTTTTGTTAATTATACACACTTAGTCATTATGATTACAAAATCATAATTATATCTAAGTGATTTGACAGTGGCACATCCCCATTATGAGAGTGTGAATTCTGAGCTTGTTTTCTGAGCTATTAACCATCATTAGATATGAGAAATTGCAGTCAATTTTCACTATGTTATCCAATGGGTCACTCAAGGATTTAACAAATGCTTAGAAATGTGCTTAGATCATAATCTGAACACCAATTTCTCTGTGAAATTTCATTATATCAAAACAAATACAAGCCTGTGTGTAAAATACTTAAGTTTATAAGTATGCAAGGTTTTGACGCTATAATTAAAGTCTCTTTCATTGCATATTTAACACACAATCTGTGTTTACGTAAAGTTAAGGTCTTGCAAAGAATTACTGGTTTATTCACTAAGGAAATGAAATATGCCAGCTGGCTTGTGAAATTAGACTATTTTGTTTATACCTCGGTAATCTCCAAAACCAGAAAAATACAGAACATATACTTCTGTGTAGTAAAAGTTTATTTATATATGCAAGCTTCATGAGAGTATCAAAAATACATCATACACAGGTGTAGCCCTTTTAAGAAAAACAATAAACCAATATTTACTGAAAAAAATAAGCATGGCAGCTAGCATTTTAAAGACATTCTGTGCTATTTCAACAGATTGTGCTGTGATGTTAAGTTAAAAAAGTAGATAGGACTAGCAGCACAATGTGATCTCAGTATTTTTTGATAAAGGTTATTACTCAGGTCAACTCTTGAGTGCAATAATACTTTGTTCAAATGAAAGCACTTATAGATGTCTAGTATTTCAAAGACACGTGAATAAATAGTGGCCACGAAACTCATTTTGCCTTCTCCATCCCTATTCTCCTCTCTGAACTCAGCCCAAGATAATTTCCAAAACCATATTCAGAAAAACTATAGTAAAAAGTACTTAATATTTTATATCATGTTGAGGTAGGGGGGTATCACTTTAAATAGCACACTTGTTAACTAAAAAGAGGGACAGGACAGGCTTTCAGTGCTGCAAATCCAGGATGACTTTCAGAAATTGGGTATGTGGCACCATTTGCCATTTATTTTTTGTCTGGATGGGCAATAGTCCTATTCTCAGACTATGCTGTAATATTTAACATTATCTCCAGTGAATCTTTGGATGCTGGGTTAGTGATAGAGAGCTACTAAGAAATTATCTGTCACTCCTCCATGGACAGCACATAAAAATTAACAGTAGCTCACAAGTTTATTTATCTGAGTAGTTGAGTTTTTGTTTCATTTTGTGTTTAATGTCACAGTTGGAAAAAACTGAAGCAATACACTTCCATCAGACTTAAGAGTGAGTAGGTTGGTTTCAAACTCAAAGTGAAACCACTTTATTGCTCTCTGACATGGCTATAAAGTCCATAGAAAAACAGAACACTATACTGCTGTCCATTATGGGATATATAATAAAAGAACCCCAAATCCAATTTAAGGCTGCACCAATATCAGTAAATTTGTGGAGCCAAATAAAGTTATTTTAGTGGGTAAAAAAAAAAAAATCAGCCAAAATACTTGTTTTCTGAGTGGACCAGATGTTTATATAATGGTCCTGGAAATAGACCTCCTGTCAGTGCGCCCTGAGAGAGGAAGGGCAAACTGGACAATGAAAGGACTCATATAACTCAGATTTCATTGAACAAAGCTCAACTCTCACAACTAGTGGGAAAAAAATAATAAACTGTCCTTTATTCAACAAATATATATTGAGACTTAATACAATGTCATTGTTCTAGACACCCAGGACCAAACAAAGAACCAGAAAGAAATACTTTCCCTTGCAGAGTTTACATTCTTACATTCTGTCTGAGAGGAAAGTAGACATTTTAAAAGCTAATTTCTATAATAATAGGCGTTAAATGCCATAGGAACAGAAAGCAGGGTAGGAATGCGATGTGTGAGATGGGGCAGGCTTTGCAATTTTAGATAATGTGGTCAAGGTGGCACTGACCCAAGACTTGGGAGAAGGTTGGAGAGCAAACCAGACAGACAGAAAAGAGCATTCCAGGCAGAAGGAACAGCCAATGCAGAGACCCTACGACAGCAACCTCATTTGCCTGTTCATAGAGAAATGAGGAAGTTCTAGCGGCAGGAGCAGCAGTGACAAGAGAACAGCAGGAAATAAGATCTGGGGCCTGGCTTTATATGAGGTGGTCTCCCAACCAACTTCTGGCTCCAGGCAGGGCCAAGTCTTGGTCCACAGTTGCCTTCCCTGACCCCTAGCCTCACTTAGGTATGAAAGATCGAAATCTCACCTTTGGACTCCTTCACGGGACATAGCAGTTTTAAGTCTCCTTTATCTCAAATATGCATATTCTCACTTCTTTACTGCCCATTTAGTATTTTTCTTTAGGATAATGAAATTATAAGTACAAAAGGTTTTGTTTGTTTGCATGTTTTTAAATTATTTCTTCTAGTACTTTGGATGTTTTGTAGCCAGTTTAGAGAACTTAGGCCTGCCAACTTACCAGAAATATTTAGCTAAACCATATAAAATTGTCACATTTATAAGTTTAAAATCATCAAATATTTGAACCTCCAAATAGCCTTATCACATCTCTTGCGGTATTTTTTCATTACTTTCAATACCTTAGTAGCCAGAAATACATGTGGCATATATTTTGAAATACATGTGGCAAAGACTGTTGCTTGCCTACATAGTGGCCACTTCCTCTATCTTTTTGGTAACAGAACGTGACTTTTATTCAAGATGACACTGGCCCCAGCAAACAGCACCTATTCCCAATCTCCTTTGCAGGTAGGTATGGTCTTTGTCTAAGATCTGTCCAATGACATATAAGCAGATGTATTATTAATATGTAGAACTTTCAGGAAATTTTCTTAGAGAGGAATTTACTTGACAGGGAGGTTCTTGGTGCTTTTTCTCTTTCCTCCCTTTTTCTCCTTCCTGCTTCCTTGAATGTTATTGTGATGACAGGCGCTCCAGCAGTCATAATAAACCATGAGCTAGCACTGAATATAGGAGCCACAAGCAAGAGTGACAGAAAAAAGATAACAGGGTATCAGGGTCACTTATGACCTTGTGAAGCTTTCAATAGTAGCCCTGAAGTAACAATATGCAGACATTTTTAATGGAATAGATTAAACCTTATATTTAGGCCTCATTTCTATAGGTTTTTTTTTTTCCTATGTAATTTATTTAAAACCTAACTTTAGATAAATAAATACAATAGAAATTATTTTCAAAAATTAATCTATTTAAAAGTGGTAAGAGAAATCATTTTAGGTTTTTTTGCCCACTGATTAATTCAACAACCAGTTATGTATGTAGGAAAAACACCATCTAATCATCTAGAAATGTATAGACCAAACGAGTTTTTAGATTTTTGTTTTCCTTTGGAAAATAATTTGTGGTCATGGTATATTAAGTTTGTGAGATTGCACTGTTGATCATCATCTTAAGAATGTTAAAGCAGGTATGACAATTTATGAGTACATAGATGAAAATCTTTAGGAGTTCAACTTATTCCACGTGAAACCATTTGAATTTTATTTTTGCTCTCTGAAAAATGAATCTGCTATTTCCTTTTCATTTGCTTCACCAGATTTAATTTTTATTAAGTTTTACAGCATTGCATCTTAATACTAGTTTCTGAGTAAAATTAATAGAAAGCATGTGGTTACTAAAACTAGAAAAACCATTACTGCAAAATTCTAATGTTCTGAGAACTATTTACTATTAAGATAGTCTAATCTTTAGTTAAACTATTCTTAAGTGTAAGCTAATGTGGAGAAAGTTAATGTACATTTTAGTGCTTTTAATGAATATTTTAAAAGTCAGTAAAGGAGTAATAAAAATACAGATTTGAGAACACTTATCAACAGTTATACCTCAATAAGCCAAAGAATAATTATAAAATTTGAAATAATTTTGAAATATACAATATGCTTATAAGTTTTAAAATATGAGTAAAATGGTCCTCATGAATTAAACTAATGAGATTTTTAAATCTCACGTTAAGTTGGTCATTGTCTAACTATTTGAATCAGTGGCTCTTAATTCTATTCTGGGAAACGATGCCATTCATTGCAGTTTCCACTGGTTAACAGTCAAATAATAAGAATAAAGACAATGCAGTAAGTGTTTAATAAAGCTGACCTAATTCAATTTATAAGGACTGGAATGTTCTTCATAGTGAATAGACTGGTGGTGCCCAAGGGGAAGGGAAATGGGAGAAAGATGGACTGGGAGTTTGGGTTTAGCAGATGGAAACTAGTATAATATAGAATGAATAAACGACAAGGTCCTCCTATATAGCACGGCAAACTATACTCAATATCCTGTGATAAACATAATGAAAGAGAAAATAAAAAGAATATATGTATGTGTGTGTGTGTGTGTGTGTGTGTGTGTCCTGAGTCACTTTACTGTACAGATACTTAATAGAATGTTTCTTGCTGTGTCTTTGGGATGACCCAAGGCACAGTGCTGCAGGCCTAGCAATGTCATCCACAAGAGATAGCTCTCTATACTCAACAAATTCTAAAAACCAAGACACAAGCTTCCCACATAGAGCTTATTAATTGGGAAAAAAAATGTTTAAATAACTATCCAGTGAATAAGGCAAACAAAAATCGGATCAGGTAATCACATTAGCATCCCCCTTGAGGGACAGAAGGTAACACTTCAAATGTGGTACCTGAGAAAGACATGTTATCGCTTTTGTGGTAATCAGAGCAGGAATCTATATCCTCCATATAATCATGAGGAAATATTATACAAAAATTAAGAACATTTGACAAAGAAACTAGACTGTATTCTTCAAAACTATCAATGTCATGAAAGACAAAACACAGTTAAGGAATGGTCCTAAATGAAAGGAGACCGGATGCAATGTGCAATCTCAGACTAGAAGGGGGAAATTTCAGTGAAGGGTATTATAAGAACAAGTAACAGAGTTGGAATATGAATGATATATTAAAGTACTGCATCATGTTAAATTCTGTGAATTTGATAACCTTAAATGATTATGTAAAAATATTCTTGATTTAAGAAAACTAGAAACTTCTCATTGTTTGCAGATGACATGATCCTCTACATAGAAAACCCTAAAGACTCCACCAGAAAATTACTAGAACTAATCAATGAATAAGAGTTCCCTGGTGGCTCAGATGGTAAAGCGTCTGTCTACAATGTGGGAGACTCGGGTTCAATCCCTGGGTTGGGAAGATCCCTTGGAGAAGGAAATGGCAATCCACTCCAGTACTATTGCCTGGAAAATCCCACGGACAGAGGAGCCTGGTAGGCTACACTCCATGGGGTCGCAAAGAGTTGGACACGACTGAGCGACTTCACATTCACGTTCGTTCGAATCAATGAATATAGTAAAGTTGCAGGATATAAAATCAACACACAGAAATCCCTTGCATTCCTGTACACTAATAATGAGAAAATAGAAAGAGAAATTAAGGAAACAATTCCATTAACCATTGCAATGAAAAGAATAAAATACTTAGGAATATATCTACCTAAAGAAACTAAAGACCTATATATAGAAAACTATAAAACACTGGTGAAAGAAATCAAAGAGGACACTAATAGATGGAGAAATATACCATGCTCATGGGTTGGAAGACTCAATATAGTGAAAATGAGTATACTACCCAAAGCAAATTATAGATTCAATGCAATCCCTACCAAGCTACCAACAGTATTCTTCACAGAGCTAGAACAAATAATTTCACAATTTGTATGAAAATACAAAAAACCTCGAATAGCCAAAGCAATCTTGAGAAAGAAAAATGGAACTGGAGGAATCAACCTGCCTGACTTCAGGCTCTACTACAAAGCCACAGTCATCAAGACAGTATGGTACTGGCACAAAGACAGAAATATAGATCAATGGAACAAAATAGAAAGCCCAGAGATAAATCCACACACATACGGACACCTTATCTTTGACAAAGGAAGCAAGAATATACAATGGATTAGGACAATCTCTTTAACAAGTGATGCTGGGAAAACTGGTCAAACACTTGTAAAAGAATGAAACTAGAACACTCTCTAACACCATACACAAAAATAAACTCAAAATGGATTAAAGATCTAAACGTAAGACCAGAAACTATAAAACTCCTAGAGGAGAACATAGGCAAAACACTCTCCGACATACATCACAGCAGGATCCTCCATGACCCACCTCCCAGAATATTAGAAATAAAAGCAAAAATAAACAAATGGGACCTAATTAAACTTAAAAGCTTCTGCACAACAAAGGAAACTATGAGCAAGGTGAAAAGACAGCCTTCAGAATGGGAGAAAATAATAGCAAATGAAGCAACTGACAAACAACTAATCTCAAAAATATACAAGCAACTCCTACAGCTCAATTCCAGAAAAATAAATGACCCAATCAAAAAATGGGCCAAAGAACTAAATAGACATTTCTCCAAAGAAGACATACAGATGGCTAACAAACACATGAAAAGATGCTCAACATCACTCATTATCAGAGAAATGCAAATCAAAACCACTATGAGGTACCATTTCACGCCAGTCAGAATGGCAGCTATCCAAAAGTCTACAAGCAATAAATGCTGGAGAGGGTGTGGAGAAAAGGGAACCCTCTTACACTGTTGGTGGGAATGCAAACTAGTACAGTCACTATGGAGAACAGTGTGGAGATTCCTCAAAAAACTGGGAATAGAACTGCCTTATGATCCAGCAATCCCACTGCTGGTCATATACACCAAGGAAACCAGAATGGAAAGAGACACATGTACCCCAATGTTCATCGCAGCACTGTTTATAATAGCCAGGACTTGGAAGAAACCTAGATGTCCATCAGCAGATGAATGGATAAGAAAGCAGTGGTACATATACACAATGGAGTATTACTCAGCCATTAAAAAGAATACCTTTGAATCAGTTCTAATGAGGTGGATGAAACTGGAGCCTATTATACAGAGTGAAGTAAGCCAGAAAAAAAAAAACACCAATACAGACAGATCAGATCAGTCACTCAGTCGTGTCTGACTCTGTGACCCCATGAATCCCAGCACAAGCACACTAGGCCTCCCTGTCCATCACCAACTCCCGGAGGTCACCCAGACCCACATCCATCGAGTCAGTGATGCCATCCAGCCATCTCATCCTCTGTTGTCCCCTTCTCCTCCTGCCCTCAATCCCTCCCAGCATCAGAGTCTTCTCCAGTGAGTCAACTCTTCGCATGAGGTGGCCAAAATACTGGAGTTTCAGCTTGAGCATCATTCCTTCTAAAAAAATTCCAGGATTGATCTCCTTCAGAATGGACTGGTTGGATCTCCTTGCAGTCCAAGGGACTCTCAAGAGTCTTCTCCAACACCACAGTTCAAAGGCATCAATTCTTCGGCGCTCAGCCTTCTTCACAGTCCAGCTCTCACATCCATACATGACCACAGGAAAGACCATAGCCTTGACTAGGCGAACCTTTGTTGGTAAAGTAATGTCTCTGCTTTTGAATATGCTATCTAGGTTGGTCATAACTTTCCTTCCAAGGAGCAAGCGTCTTTTAATTTCATGGCTGCAGTCACCATCTGCAGTGATTTTGGAGCCCAGAAAAATCAAGTCTGACACTGTTTCCACTGTTTCCCCATCTATTTCCCATGCAGTGATGGGACCAGATGCCATGATCTTTGTTTTCTGAATGTTGAGCTTTAAGCCAACCTTTTCACTCTCCACTTTCACTTTCATCAAGAGGCTTTTTAGCCCCTCTTCACTTTCTGCCATAAGAGTGGTGTCATCTGCATATCTGAGGTTATTGATATTTCTCCCAGCAATCTTGATTCCAGCTTGTGTTTCTTCCAGTCCAGCATTTCTCATGATGTACTCTGCATATAAGTTAAATAAACATGGTGACAATATGCAGCCTTGACGTACTCCTTTTCCTATTTGGAACCAGTCTGTTGTTCCATGACCAGTTCTAACTGTTGCTTCCTGACCTGCATACAGATTTCTTAAGAGGCAGATCAGGTGGTCTGGTATTCCCATCTCTTTCAGAATTTTCCATAGTTTAATGTGATCCGTGTGAAAGTGCTACACTCAATATGCCAGCAAATTTGGAAAACTCAGCAGTGGCCACAAGATTGGAAAAGGTCAGTTTTCATCCCAATCCCAAAGAAAGGCAATGCCAAGGAGTGCTCAAACTTCCGAACAATTGCACTCATCTCACACGCTAGTAAAGTAATGCTCAAAATTCTCCAAGCCAGGCTTCAGCAATATGTGAACCGTGAACTTCCTGATTTTCAAGCTGGTTTTAGAAAAGGCAGAGGAACCAGAGATCAAATTGCCAACATCCGCTGGATCATGGAAAAAGCAAGAGAGTTCCAGAAAAACATCTATTTCTGCTTTATTGACTATGCCAAAGCCTTTGACTGTGTGGATCACAATAAACTATGAAAAAACCCTGTATACGATATAGCAAAAGAGACAGTGATGTATAGAATAGTCTTTTGGACTCTGTGGGAGAGGGAGAGGGTGGGATGATTTGGGAGAATGGCATTGAAACATCTAATATCATATATGAAATGAGTCGCCAGTCCAGGTTCGATGCACAATACTGGATGCTTGGGGCTGGTGCACTGGGACGACCCAGACGGATGGTATGGGGAGGGAGGAGGGAGGAGGGTTCAGGATGGGGAACACATGTATACCTGTGGCGGATTCATTTTGATACATGGCAAAATCAATACAATATTGTAAAGTTAAAAAATAAAATAAGGTCCCTCTTAAAAAAAAAAAAAAAAAAAGAATATCCCTAAAAAAAAGAAAAGAAAATTAGAGTATTAAGAGGTAAAGAAATATGATGTATGTAATATACTTTTCCTGGGGGGAAAAAAAAAAAAAAAAACAGAAAAACTCTGTGTGTGTGTGTGTGTGTGTGTGTGTATATGCTTCTGCTTCTGCTTAGTCGCTTCAGTCATGTCCAACTCTATAAGACCCTATAGACTGCATCATGTCAGGCTCCTCTCTCTGTGGGATTCTCTAGGAGGAGTAGTGGAGTGGGTTGCCATACCCTCCCCTCCAGGGGATCTTCCACATCCAGGAATCGAACCCCAGTCTCCTGCATTGCAGGCAGATTCTTTACAGCTGAGGCACCAGAGAAGCCCATATATATATATACACACATATATGTATGTATATATGGAGAGAGAGAGAGAAAGAGAATAATGGAACAAATGCAGTGAACTGTTCAAACTTGGTGAGTTTGGATAAATGTTATACAGAAATTTCTGTTATCTCTGTTTATCTGGAAAACCCTGATACAGAACGTAGACAGAAAACCATTCTGGTCATAACTCTTGGTGGAACAAATCATTTCTAACAGACCAACGTCTTCACAGAAATGACAAGGCTACTACTGATTCATCCAAATAAAGTTACAATGTAAAGAGCTCATGATCTTTCAGCTATTGTGCCCAGAGAAAGAATTAAACTAGAGAATCAAAGAAATTACTGAAAAAATTATATCCTAAAATTCTGCTTGCAAAGGAAATATCAAGTTCTGGGGTTTTTTGTTTGGTTTGCTTTACAGTTTTTTTTTTTAAGTTTTTTTTTTTTTCTTTCTTTCTTTCTTCTTTTGAGTTTCCTTGTCCTTTTCTCTTCTTGGATAGAGAATGGCCCTACTGAGAACAAATAGGAATGAAAGATACTCACTCCTTTTCTCTAGTAGCTATTCTTTCTTTTGGTAATGAAAACCCCAGTGCTATATCTGGGCACATGGCTCCCCAGCTCCAGATTCTATCTATGAGATAGTTTGGTGTTGCTAACAGCCAAGTATGGGCTGATGGGATGTGAAGGAAGTGATGTGCTTGACTTCTAGATTGTCTTCTTAAAAAGATACTTGTCCTAAATATGGTCTGCCCTGAATCCCTCCCACTAGACAGGATGTGACAACGGTGGGGACAATCATGGAAGCCATGCATGTTGAGGACAGTAAAGACGCCCCCCAGTTCGGAGACCACTCACCTCTAAACTGTTATGTGAGAGAAATAAACTTTTGTCTTATTTATGCCACTGCATTTTCAGGTCTCTATGGTATAACACCACCCTAATGAACATACAAATTATTACTGAGAGTAGACTTATGTATGGAGCAGGCGATGGCAGCCCACTCCAGTACTCTTGCTTGGAAAATCCCGTGGATGAAAGAGCCCAGTAGGCTGCAGTCTATGGGGTCACTCAGAGTCAGACAAGACTGAGCTACTTCACTTTCACTTTTCACCTTCATGCATTGGAGAAGGAAATGGCAACCCACTCCAGTATTCTTGCCTGGAGAATCCCAGGGACAGGGGAGCCTGGTGGGCTGCTGTCTATGGGGTCGCACAGAGTCGGACACGACTGAAGCAACTTAGCAGTAGCAGCAGTAGCAGACTTACGTAACAAAAACATTATATGTAGCGCGCAGGAAAACACGCTCTCCAACACCTTCTTCAAAGTTGGCCAAAGGGAAGAACTCTCCAGAGGTCATAGCCAATGGCAAAAGGAACAACTCTATGGGCAGAGGCAGCAAGATGGGTCCCCCAGGGAACTCACCCTCCTACTAGAGGAGAGACCTCACAATTTCTACTCAATAGGATTTGATAACCATGCTACCACTAACTGTTGTATATCCCCACTCTCCCTCTAGAATACAAAATGTATTTTCCTATTGCTACTCCACCATTGTACATCGGGTATGGTGACAGGATGGATGATATCTTGCCTTTTATTTTATAGATTAGTGGACCTAGAAGAGCTGCAACAAAACCCAGCAAAGAGGACAGGCACCACTCAGAGATCCTAGACTTTGAGGTAGATGTAGCATGGGTGCCTCTCTCTCATAGAAAGGGTAACTGTTCTATGTAGGAGAGAAGAGTCAACAATGGTACACGTTGAGACAGGTATGCATGAATGAGCAGAGACACATGGGAGGTCAGAGAGGTAGACCATGGAGAAGTCACCAAACTGAGCTCCCTTCTTCCTCAGAGTGAGCGAGTTCCCAGATTTTCAGCTGCTCATATGTGGCCATACATCTGGAGACTACAATTTCTAATCTTTCTTGCACTATAGTATGGTGATGCAGCTAAATTTAAATCAATAGGCTATGAAAAGAAGTGTTAGATATAATTTCCAGTCATATCCTTAATAATTTCTGCCAGAACTTTCTTTTCCCTCCTTCTCAAGAGCTGGGAGATGCCACCACAGAGGTCACCACTGAAGTTTTATAGAAGGGTGACACTCCTTCTATAATTCAGGCTGGCTACCACTCCAGCCCGAATTCCTTAGCTCTGGGCTATTATGTGAAACGGAAATAATCTACCTATTTCTAGTCTCTTTGTTGTAACATCTCAGCCAATCATTAGATAATATAAGTTTAATTTAGCTTTGGGGAGCTTGACTCTAAAATAATATTTGACACTCCAAGAAAAGCAATAGGAAAATGCATATATTATGAGAATATGAAAACTGAATATTCATAGCTACTTTAAGTTGTAAAAAAGGAAAGAAAAAGAAGAAAGCATAGTCAAAAGCATACCTGATCACTTATTTTTGCATTCTCAGGAAAATAAAATTTGGCTTGTTAAGTTGAAATTGCATTTAAGACAAAATACATATGCATAATGTTGCATGCCTGCCAGATAAGAGAACATAGCTGCTTAAAATGAATAAACTTTGCTAACAGATAGATCAGATTTTCACTGTGTAAGAATTTAAAATGATATGAATTTCAGATGATAAGAACTTCACTATGTAATATACATACAATATTGCAGCTATGCTTCAATTTCCTAAATATGACAGTATGCCATGTGGAATTGTTATTCTGGGTGTGGCAGATCACTGTGATACAATGTTACTCTAATCCCACTTAACAAAGCACATCAAACTAATGATAAAGTGGTAAGTAATATATTTGAAGAATAAAATTTACTTTGCTCCAGTTTATACAGTGAGAGGTAAGGCTGTAATCAGCCTCTGACATATATCACTCTAAATTCCTGGAGATAAAAGATTATGCTGAAAGTGCCTCTGTACCTTAACAGAGCTTCTTTGAAGATGCTAGAAAGCCTTTTAACAAATTACTTTTTCTTATTCACTTTTACGATGGCACACAAATCTACCATCATAAAATCAGTGAATATACTATTATTCTCTTTGAATACTCTGCATAAAGCAAAGAAATCCAGTAATGAAATCCAGTAATAATAAAAAAACATTTGAGGTTATATAAATGTGTGTGTGTGTTGTGAGTGTGTACCCTGTCACAAGACAAAGAAGCTGATGAGATTTGAGGGTTTAGACTTAGACAACCAAAGGATATACGGGAACATTACTGAGGGAATATGACAAGGTTATTTTTTACAGAAATGTCAATAGATTAAATTTGGAGTCACTCTGCCCTTAATATAATAGTTGTCATAAACAAGGAGGCTTGAGTTATCAGCTGTTCACATAAGCAGCTTTAGAGAATCAGGGAAAAAAGATTAAATGAATATAATTTATAATCCAGGCTCTCTGTAATCCTAGGGCTTTCAGTACCGGACTTCCTCTGAGCCTCTGGTCAGGTCTCATTCCTGACCTTCGTCAGGACACTGGTTGACATTGGACTGCGCTGGTGTCAGCCTATCATTCCTCAGAAGAATAATACCAATAATGCAAATACAACCTATTGGACTTTCAATCCCTAAGATTTTCACAACAACAATCAATTTTTTTTAAAGTACCCAATTTTCTACTTAATTCTGTAGGCAGACAAACACAAACCTACCAGACTTGGACACTGCACTGACCTTTTTAATATTCAGTATCCAATTTTTGTTGTGTGTATGTACTATGTATAAATATACACAAAAATACAAAACATTTATTTATAAGAGGTTCTCTTTCTTGTCTGAAGTGAAGTGAAGTGAACTAAATGTCGCTCAGTCGTGTCCGACTCTGCAACCCCGTGGACTATATGGTCCATGGAATTCTCCAGGCCAGAATACTGGAGTGGGTAGCCTTTTCCTTCTCTAGGGGATCTTCCCAACCCAGGGATCTAACCCAAGTCTCCCACATGTGGGCAGATTCTTTATCAGCTGAGCCACAAGGGAAGCCCATTTAAACCATACTGCTGTGCTGCTGCTGCTTTTGCTGCTAATCGCAGATCTCCCACTGTCACTCAGTCATGTGACCTGTGCAACCCCATAGACGGCAGCCCACCAGGCTCCCCTGTCCCTGGGATTCTCCAGGCAAGAACACTGGAGTGGGTTGCTATTTCCTTCTCCAATGCATGAAAGTGAAAAGTGAAAGTGAAGTCACTCAGTCGTGTCCGACTCTTAGCGACCCCATGGACTGCAGCCTACCAGGCTCCTCCATCCATGAGATTTTCCAAGCAAGAGTACTAGAGTGGGGTGCCATTGCCTCAAACCAAGCTTTATAAACACCTCCATGGAAAATACTAGCATCAATGTTTAGAAATAATTTTTTTATCTTCTCCAGATAACTTATTAAATCAAATTACAGATGATGAGCTTTTTATTAAAGTTGTCTCTTCTAGAATATGGTATACTATTTTAATTTCCTAAGGCTGAATTTTTTTACTTACTTTATGAAATAAGTTTACTTATACACGTGAACAGTGCATGAATAGTAGAAACTGTATTAGTACAAATATGAATTCCTACTCCCTGAAACAGTTATCTTAAAGAAGATAATAACAAAGACTAACAGTTTTAAAGGTAGGCTTCCAGTATTTGAATCCCAACTTTCCTATACACTAGTTACTTAACTCTGGTCAAGATTAAGAAACCAAGTTTTATTTTCCTTATCTTATTATTTCTACACATAAAAATGGAAGTCTACTGTTCAGATCAAATCAGATCAGTCGCTCAGTAGTGTCCGACTCTCCGTGACCCCATGAACTGCAGCACGCCAGGCCTCCCTATGCATCACCAGCTCTCGGAGGTCATTCAGACTCGCATCCATCGAGTCAGTGATGCCATCCAGCCATCTCATCCTCTGTCGTCCCCTTCTCCTCCTGCACCCAATCCCTCCCAGCGTCAGAGTCTTTTCCAATGAGTCAACTCTTCGCATGAGGTGGCCAAAATACTGGAGTTTCAGCTTGAGCATCATTCCTTCCAAAGAAATCCCAGGGCTGATCTCCTTCAGAATGGACCGGTTGGATCTCCTTGCAGTCCAAGGGACTCTCAAGAGTCTTCTCCAACACCACAGTTCAAAAGCATCAATTCTTCGGCACTCAGCCTTCTTCACAGTCCAGCTCTCACATCCATACATGACCACAGGAAAGACCATAGCCTTGACTAGGCAAACCTTTGTTGGCAAAGTGATGTCTCTGCTTTTGAATATGCTATCTAGGTTGGTCATAACTTTCCTTCCAAGGAGTAAGCGTCTTTTAATCTCATGGCTGCAGTCACCATCTGCAGTGATTTTGGAGCCCAGAAAAATCAAGTCTGACACTGTTTCCACTGTTTCTCCATCTATTTCCCATGTAGTGATGGGACCAGATGCCATGATCTTCGTTTTCTGAATGTTGAGCTTTAAGCCAACCTTTTCACTCTCCACTTTCACTTTCATCAAGAGGCTTTTTAGTTCCTCTTCACTTTCTGCCATAAGGGTGGTGTCATCTGCATATCTGAGGTTATTGATATTTCTCCCGGCAATCTTGATTCCAGCTTGTGTTTCCTCGGAGCGACTTCACTTTGACTTTTCACTTTCATGCATTGGAGAAGGAAATGGCAACCCACTCCAGTGTTCTTGCCTGGAGAATCCCAGGGACAGGGGAGCCTGGTGAGCTTCCGTCTGTGGGGTCGCACAGAGTCGGACACGACTGAAGCGACTTAGCAGCAGCAGCAGCAGCAGCATTTCTCATGATGTACTCTGCATATAAGTTAAATAAACATGGTGACAATATACAGCCTTGACATACTCCTTTTCCTATTTGGAACCAGTCTGTTGCTACTGTTAGAGTCAGTCAAAAAGAGTTATGTACCTATCTACAACGGACTAAATGTATCTGTTCAAAATTCATTAGGCTTCCCTGGTAGCTCAGACAGTAAAGAATCTGCCTGCAATGAAGGAGACCCTGATTTGATCTTTGGGTTGGGAAGATCCCCTGGAGAAGGGGATGGCACCCACTCCATTATTCTTGCCTAGAGAATTCCATGGACAGAGGAGCCTGGTGGGCTACAATCCATGGGGTCACGCAGACATGACTGAGTGACTAACATTTTCAAAATTCATATGTTGAGATCCTAATCCCAATGTTGATGGTATCAGGAAGTGGAGCTTTACAGAGCTAATTAGGTCATGAGGTGGAGAACTCGTGAATGAGATTAGTTTAAAAGAAGAGGCCAGAGAACTAGTTAGGTCTCTACTCTGCCATGTGAGCATACAATGAGAAGAGAGCTATCTAAAGCCAGGAAGCAAGCTTTCACCAGACACTGGATATGCCAGCCCCTTGATCTGGGATTTCTCAGCCTCCAGAACTATGAGAAATAAATGTTTGTTGTTTAAACCACAGAGCCTATAGTAATTTGCTATAGCAGCCCAAACAGAGTAAGACACCATCCCACAAAGTGACGAAAAGAGGCATTTCTCCTTTATCACCACTGAGCAGAACCAAAAGAAGTCAATTAATATAAATGTAATTACTGCATAAGATAAAATATATTTTAAAACATCCCATTTGTCCTCAAGGTGTTATGCAATTTAAAATGTGCATATTAATGTATACCTTTCTTTTGGGACCATTTTAAGCATAACCCTGGATCAGTGTTCTCTAGAGAGCAAAGTAAAACCCCCTTTCTGTGGTTGTACATGACCACACTTTGTCCCTTCTAAAAGCCTTTGCATTTGGAATATTCTCTGTTCCTACCATACCCTTTCTTTAATATTCTACTTTAAAATCACTCTAAAATAGTCTTTCAAAAATAATGTCATTTGACTTCCATCACTGTGCAAACCTTACCTGCCTACACTTAGGACTCCTTCTCAACTCTCTTTTCCATGTCTTTTCACAGAAGGATCATCTTCTCACTCACCCAAATTGCAAAATTTAGAGTCATTTTTTTATTTTCCTTCTCCCTCACCTCAGCACACTCACTCCACAAGCTCATTCTAGTCCATTATCAAAGTATTTGTTAGTGTAAGCAACATCTACTCCCTCCACCTCACCCCCAGGCAAACTATTACCAATTAATGTACTTTACGTGGCTGTTCTTTCTTCCTTGAAATAATGTAATATTTTCTCATTTTCCTATCTTTCAACATACACCACATTTCTTTTATGTCTTTCCCATTGTTTCCAAATATTCGATATGAAGTATATACATCCACAGTCTCAAGTATAGGATTGAATTTAGAAGCTTCTAATTTGTATTTCAATCACATCACTTAAGATGCTTGAGGAAAATGATTAAAATTATGTATTTAATAACACAGTAGCCTCTGATGCTTAATCCTTCTTATATACAAGAGCTGTTATGGGTCAGCTCTCAAATGTACATTAGTAAGGAATGAGCCTGCCCTCAAAGCACATTACAATATGCCCTTTCTTAATAACTCACTAGTAATACCACACACAAAACTGCTTAATAGTCAACTTTCCATTTGGACTTTGATTTTAAAAAGAGATAGGATACTCAATATATCTCATGCTCTAGAAAATGCAGAATTTAACAGCCAAGAATATTTCTATTTATGTATAGACAGAGGCTGTTAACACGACATGAGAGTAAAATAATCAAAAACTACCTAAAGGTCAACCTCCTGTTAAAAAACACTGAGCTATTTTTAAAAATCAAACACTTTATCCCGCATGAAGGTGGTATATTTTTTTGGTGAAACTTCTGCTTCAAAGAGGTGATTAATTCTCAACTGGATGCAGAAATTCAGCAAAGTTAACATTTTATAAATGACATGAAAAGTGGTGGTGATGTTTTACCCCAAGTTGATCATCTTAGAGCTATTCTCCTAAATATAGTCCTTCTCTCACATTTGTATCATTTATAGCATCCAAATGCATTTGAATTCAGATTTCCTGGAACCCTGGAAGGGATTCACTACAGATCTTTTCCAAAGTTAATGTATTTATTTGCATAAAAATACAATCCCATCATGGCTTCCAATCAGAGGCAATAGGAGAGCATTGTAAATGTCTAGTCTAAAGACATTCATATTTGAATAGATGGTGAGGATGGAGCTTCACATTCATTGTTGACCTTTTGCCTTTTATCACTGAATTATATATACTACAAAAAAATACACAAGCTTAGAAAAAGTATCTCTCACAAAGATGCAGGAGCTTATCTGAAGGATAGACCTTGTGTGTTTCATAGCAAAATGCCATCAACCTTTCTTCAAAGTCATGGAGAAACCTCTACACAGATTCCAAGGATAGAAAGTGTTTGAAAACATAATCTTTTAAATCTGTGTTCTATGTAAGTACTAGAATCCCTGTTTTAGGAAACTGTATAAGGTTGGAGCCATAACACTCTGATCTTGCCATTGTTCCCTACTTGGAAGAAGATGCAAAGTGTTAAAACTGATTAAGATTCTGGATGAGCCAAACATTCTCAGGACCCAGAGCTAGACTTGTTTGAATTTCCTGAACTTCAACACAGGACATTAACAGGGAATAAAGCAAGGGCATTTTAGTCATTTATTCACTCAGCAGTCCTTCATTAATGGGGTGCACTGGTTGGCTTGTAATATAGTGCCTGCTTACACCTATTGTCCGGTATAATTATTAATAGTGTCCCCTCAAAAGGGCCCTTTGGACTACAGATTATGTGGTAAGCCTATGAACTTAAGGAGACATGTATGCCAGATCTATTTCAGGTTTCAGGTAATGAACAAAGTCTTCTGGTCAAGGAATGAAATCCTTTCCTTACCTAACACCACAGTCAATCACATAGGAGTATTATACTGTGAGGTAGAATCTGATGTGCCAAGGCCTTGTCAGTAAGGGAAAAACCTCTGAGCACCAGGACAGAAAAACAGCTAGGCTAATGTGGGTTACAAAACCAGAGGACTTGGAGGCAAACTTGGATGGCAAGATTGAGATTATGTAGGAAATTTTACTTATCTAGTTACTCAGAGATCAAAGGGTGTTATATTGCAAATACCCCTAGAGATGATGGGTTAGTATTTAAGAAAAAAATCACACTGTAATTATACCTACATTTTATTAACACTTCATATAGTGCGTATATGCACCTCAGTGAAATATTAGCCAATGTATACCTAATCTGGCTCACCTATGATGTTTAATTAGTTCAACCCAAAGCTTCTTTCCCCACTAAAGTTATTAAGCTCCTAAATCTTTAAATGTAAGTCCATATTTAAGCTCAAATCAGTAAAATAATCACAACTGCCACAACAACAAGCCAAGTATGCAGCCCTCTAAAGGCAAAAATAATCATGAAATCTGAGAACATGTGAGTTCCAGAATCATGGGAAGAGGGGCTAAACTCTTAGGGGATCTAAAATTATGATATTATCCCCACATGCTTGAAATGAGGAGCTATTGCACAATAGGGCAGAAAACACATGGGCTTTGCAATCCAAAAATTTGGACTTGAGTCATACATTCTAACTACATGAGTTTATTTCAATTTCCTACCTCTCTGAGCATCCCATTCTCATACAGAAAATGCAGAGGATAATCATACTGATTTCACAGGGTTACTTTTAAGATCAAAGGAGTTAAAATATAAGCATAGGGTAAAAGATGCCGGCAATAAACTTAGGAGGTCTAGAACACCCTCATTTTCTTCATTCCTTTTCTAAGAGTTATTTCAAAGTGGCCAGACTTCAACTGTATCAAATATATTTCTTTCTTCCCTTGCTCATTTATTTTCTTTATCATTACTGGCATACAGGCAAAAAGAAAAGTGAGCATGTCAGTACACACACTTTTTTTTTTTTTTTTTTTTACCACAGCCAATTCTTTTTTTGTTGAATCCAGTTAACTCTGTTCTCCGGTTTATTAATAATATAATTAATGACACTTGTCTAAATACTTCATTGCTTAGCTATTTGTATTATTGCCATGAAGAAAGAACCATAGTTTATTTTTATCTCCTTCCAAAAAGCAAAGATTTTTCAAATAACCAAACAACCTAGTACAACTCTGCCATCTAAGGAAATCACATGTTTTCCCTGAGAAATAGTGCGTAATTAGTGAGTGTGTTTAGAGTTCCTGGGACTGAGTGCATTGGTTCATATTTTTCATGATTATCTGGCCAATATTTCACTTAAAACAACATCTTTAGCTGCAAATAAATAGCCCCAGGATCCTTTTATGCTCTATTCTAGAAACCTTTTTTCATTCAATACTTCAAAGTATTCACAGTTGCCAATGTGAATTTTTTAAATACAAAATTAGAAATGAGAATTGGAATTAGAATTAAAAACTCAGTTCAATATCCGAGAAGGAGAAAAGAATTCCAAGTCACTGATCTTTAGAAGGCAAAAATAAAACATTTCACAAGCATTAGTGCTCACTGCCTACATTTTTACGGTGCTTGACAATCTGTGCTCAACCACTGTAATGCCAATCTTTCAGAATTAGTTCTTGATTATGTTCCTGAAAGGCTCGAGCTTTTAATACATACTGTCTGGTTCATCTTCAGCATTTCTGTAGAAAATTGGTGACAGATGTCAATGTTAACATTTCACAAATTTTATAAAATCATTAGGATGATGACACAATTAACATAATCACTAGTCATTACATCCTAACCAGACCATGGGGAATTCCCCATGTTGCTTTATGCCTCAGTAACCTTTAATATAATAAATTATGTTTAAAGTTATCAATTATAGTTAATCAAAGGATTGTAGAATAAGCAACCAGGGCATAAATGACCATAAGGAGATTCTGAGATAAATTTTAAACCAGAGTTAACAAAGAAACACTCATGCTATATACTTTGGTTTTATTCATTTATATATCAGTCACTCATTCATTCAACAAATATTTATTAAGGACCTTCTCTATGCCAAGCATCATTTTAAACTATCTGTATATATCAGTTAACAAAATTCCTACCTTCAAAGAGCTCACATTCCACTAGATAGAGACTGACAATAAACCACACATATAAGTAAAGTATATAGTACTTCTTAAGTCTCTAAGTGCAATGAAAATAAAAATGAAGAGGATCAAGACTGCAGAACAGTAAGAAGGAAGAATATCTGTATATTTTATTACATTGTTTTTTTTTACCAGAAAATAGCTAATGCTTGAAAATCACTAGTACAAAAGTGTTTGCTTCTCTTACATGAGATTTTCCAATACAATATTTTTCATTTTTCATCACATCCCTTAAATGTATTCATAACTAGAGTTAATAAAATATGCAGCTAAAACAGAAGAGAGATAAATATATGGTCATCTTAAATCTGATATTATCTATTTAGTTCCAAAGGTGATGTCGTGTCAGTTATATCTATCAAATCATGTTCTGACACTGTACACTAAGAACAGTATCTGTAATTACACCAGATATCTCCAGGGGAAAAAAAAAAGATGCTGCCGGAGAATAGGTGGCAATCGAGTATAGAACTAATTTATTCCAGTGGATGTCATAACTATGATAGGTCCAATAACTTTCCAATACAGCTATATGACCAAGTTTATTTTGTAAGTCACTGTTACTTTCACTGTAGAATTACATTTTGTTTTCTGTGTCTCTAATGACTTCACTGTTATCAAAAATCGGGTATTAGTAACATCAAGATGTCAGCCACTAATGCAATAATCAAAATAACATGTATATTCTCAATCTCTCTGCAAAACTGCCTTTGTTTCTCCTTTAGAACTCAATTCAAGAAACAAATGAATGCTAGCCAATTTCAGGATTCTTGCAAAGTACTGTAAGGAATATGATGTTGAACAAATCGTGTGCCTCATCCTCCAATAGCCATCCCTTAAAAGGGTTTGCAAAGTGCATAAAGAGCTATAAAGTTTAAGGCAGTCAGAAATTTAATACACATGAGATATTTTGAACTGTATTCTAATTTAGCCATTGTTATTAATACTTAGCATTTTCTAGCTCTTGGAGATTATATCACACCAATGTCTAGGACCTATATTTTTATTTTTTTTTAATTTTTCCTATTTCAAATAACACTTGCAAATTTGAAATTTCCAAAGTGAATCATAACTTCAGGGGAAGTGAGCTCTCATGCCGGGCAGGAAGGCAAGGTACATCTTTGAAAAAACATCCTTGACAGTACTGAAGAGTAAGGAAAAGAAAGAGATTAGAAAAAAGAAGCTGTTTGTGGTCTGGCTACAACCAGGGCATCTATCAAAGGAGAGACTCTTAACCTTTAAAGCTGGGGACCTCTTGTCAAAATATGCTTTAAATGCATGAAATAAAATAGAAAAGAAAAATCAGTGGAATAGAAATATCAGTTTTTATTGTCATACAGTAATACATGTGCTTCTTTATTAGCACATTAAATTACAAGAGGTAGCAGTGTATCTAGTAACACCAATAATTTCAAAGTAGTGTTGAGTGTAAATGATTTTGAAATATCTGCAACAGCATAGCATAAAAACACCTGTGATTTCTATTAATGACAAAGTCGCAGGTGCTGCTAATAGAGAGTTTGTTGCCTTCAACATATAACTGAAGGACATACTAAATTTCACAGGTTATATTTTACTGATCATAAAATATACCGCTCTTCCTCCTGCCCTCTGTCACTGGCCTGTGGTACAGACCCAAGTCCTACCAATGCTCAGCGTCATTCAGCCATTTAATTTCCCAGTGCCTCACAGAAGCAACATCTTATCAACTCACACATTCTGCATAGAAGCATAAACCTCATTATGCCCTTCAAACTTCCCTGTCACCAGTACAACTGGGCTCATAATAATCTGAACTCGGATAAATAGTTCTATTTACCCAGTCTTGGGTCTGATAAAAGGACCACCATTACCTGTCACTAAAAAACAACAACAACAACAAAAATCCTACAATACTAAACGTTATTGCAGTCTGTCAGGAACACACAAAATACAGGGCAGAGCACTTAGACAACTCTACAAAGACACACAATCGAGCTTAAGTGTTTGCAGTCAAGACATTATCAAGGAATCAATTGGTTAACAACTGATAGCAACAAGAAAAACAAGTTGAGGAAACGCTCTGAGTTCTGTTATTCTAGGAGTAGGCTGTCAAAGCTGGTGCTAAAAGGAAAAGCATCTTGAAAACTGTGTCGACAAAGGTAGAACATCTGTTGGGATGCAGGTAGAGGCCTGGCTTCATCAGGGTTCAAATAAAAGCAAGGCATGCCGTTTGAGTCACATGCTAGTGTAGAATCACGTGCCATTCGATTTCTGGAGCAATTTCATCTATGACACCTACAAGATGTATCTATCAAATGACAAAGCAGAACCATTCACTCATTGAAAGGAGAAGAACCAAATATACACTTCACCTTGGAGACATCCACCCATCCTCTTGGGGATGTTAGCACATTCGGACCCTGGAACACAGCAGCTTCAATGCCAAATGCTTTGCTGCTATGCAGAAAATAGTGCCCTTGTGGGCAAAAAAAAAAAAAAAAAAAAAAATGGCAGTCTCTTTTAAGCAACTAGAAGAAACAGCAATTTCCACAAAACTGAGCAAAGATGTGGGAGAAAAGAGTAGGAAAGGCAAGAAAGAGAGTTGGTCCCAAACACTAGGGAAAGTGCCCTCAGGGAGGGGACAGCAAAACAGCAGAAGGTACTCAAGGGCATGGCATCCTTTATTGTGTGGTTCTAGATATTGCAAAGCTCCCTTTACCCTATGAGTTGCTTACAAACAAAAAGCTATCAAACTACAGAACCTCACTATGGGCTTGGAAAATGTAAACTTCATCTCCCCACCTACACCATTTTTTTTTTTTTTTTTTTTACACTAACTTTGGAAGGAATGATGCTAAAGCTGAAACTCCAGTACTTTGGTCACCTCATGCGAAGAGTTGACTCATTGGAAAAGACTCTGATGCTGGGAGGGATTGAGGGCAGGAAGAGAAGGGGACGACAAAGGATAAGATGGCTGGATGGCATCACCGACTCAATGGACATGAGTTTGAGTGAACTCCGGGAGTTGATGATGGACAGGGAGGCATGGTGTGCTACAATTCATGGGGTCGCAAAGAGTCAGACACGACTGAGCAACTGAACTGAACTGAATTTAGCCTCTCAGATTCTGGCAGATTCAGGCAGGAAGCTCTGACCAAATTTTCTACTTAAAGAAAATAAATAACATCAAACGTTTCCTGTTCATCCAATTTTGATAGATATTTTTGCATGGAATTTTTTGAAGTTCACTACACTGATGTGTGCCTTTTGAAACTGCTTGAACAATTTAGTCAATCATTTCAATGAAAACAAATGTCAGAAGTCACATGAAATGTGTGTGACAAGACTTGCATACTCAAATAGAGACTATGTACAGTAAACAGATTTTGAATAAACCTCAAATAAACCTTCAAGTTTTTTTATCCAGTGATTTTTGATAAATAATATACACAAAGTTCTTCTGCCTCTAAAATTATGATTGGCTCCTTTTTTTTAAATTTCAAATCTGTATGTTTCCTATGGCTCTTCATATCCATTCCCTGAACATCTCAGAGCTGTAATAACTCTTTTCTAAGTTCAACTTCCCCTCAGACGTGTGAATTTATTGTGTATTTCGAGATTTCTGAGTTGAAATTAATTTTTAATGCATGTGCAATTATGTGAACTATTAAGATTTCTGAGATACTATAAACAAAGTAAAACAAAAAGAATGATGAAGTTATGAGATCATTAATCCCAACAGGGACCAATGATCTCTGTCTTATCTCCTTATCTCACAGAGCCCCTGTTCATGCTGGTTACTTAATAAGCTGTGAACAGAGACAGATATGAGCCAGAGCTGCCAGCTACTGCAGTCTTTGGCTCATCACCAGCATCCTGGTCCAGACAACACCAGGATAATTGATATCTTACAGAAATATCCAAGAAAGTCAGAGAGAGAGAAACTGGCATAGCCCAGAAACACTTTGTTATGTTTTTAAATCCATTCAGCTAGTAAAGACAGACAAATTTCTAACATAATATCTGTTATAAGTTAGGGGAAAAAAACTTGAGAAGATAGAAAATGTGAGACAATGGTTTTGTTTTGAAGGAAGCTTGTGGTAGATACTATTATGTTTTTCAAAATAAATAATCTTATATGGCCAATGATATGGAATCAATGAGATGGATCCCTTCCAAAAAGAAGCTTCAAGGATCATGTTCTCTTGGGATCCTGCCATGAGGTCAGCATCCCAGATAGAAGCTGCTTCTTCAGTCTGTATCCCACAATAAAACTGGCACAGAGTCACAATGATTCAGGATAAACAGATAGTAGGAGCAAGAAATATAAACGTTTTTATAATTTTTTTAAATAAGCTTTTTTATAAGCCATCACTATTTGGGGGCAGTTTGCTACTATAGCATAACTTAGCCTAATCTATTATAGGACTGACAAGATTCCACACACCAAGAGTAGGACTGGTGAGCATATTTCAGTAAATATAAATGTACAGCATATGTTTGTTATCTCTAGCCCATAATCCCAGTACATATAGGCACCCCATGTTCATCTTTGATCATCTAATAGTTTCATTCTCCCGGAGGTAGGGCTAGTATTTATAAACAATAAGCATTTCCATTTTCTATGTCACCAAGATTAGGAGAAGGTGAAGGGGAAAACTATGAAAAGAGGAGCAAGGTAGTAAGAATCACAACCCAAATACCAAGGAACATGAGAACAAGCTTATTCTCTGAAGCAATTTAATTTGCCACTATTGTTGTTCAGTCACTCAGTCATGTCTGACTGTGTGACCCCATACCATAGACTGAAGCACGCCAGGCTTCCCTGTCCTTCACTATCTCCTGGAGCTTGCTCAAACTTGTGTCTATTGAGTTGATGATGCCATCCAACTATGTAATCCTTTGTTTGCCCCCCTTCTTTCCCTCAATCTTTCCCAGAATCAGGGTCTTTTCCCATGAGTCAGCTCTTTGCATCAGGTGGCCAAAGTACTGGAGCTTCAGCTTCAGAATTAGTCCTTCCAATGAATATTCAAGGTTGATTTCCTTTAGGACTGACTGGTTTGATCTCCTTGCAGTCCAAGAGACCTCAAGAGTTTTCTCCAGCACCACAGTTCAAAAGCATCAATTCTTTGGTGGTCAGCTTTCCTTACGGTCCAACTCTCACATCTGTACATGACTACTGGAAAAGCCATAGCTTTGACTATATGGACCTTGGCTGGCAAAGTGATATGTCTGCTTTTTAATATGCTATCTATGCTTGCCATAGCTTTTCTTCCAAGGAGCCTCTATATTAAACCTGTATTTCTGAGCTCCTCTGGTGACTCAGTGGTAAAGAATCCACCTGCAAGGCAGGAGACTCGGGTTCAATCCCTGAGTCAGGAAGATCCCCTGGAGGAGGAAATGGCAATCCACTCCAGTATTCTTGCCTGGGAAATCCCATAGACTGAGGAGTCTGGTGGGCTACAGTCCATGGGGTCAAAAAATAGTCAGACATGACTTAGTCACTAAACAGCAACAAATCACTGGGTCAAGTCACAGTTCTGGAATCTGATATAGGTGAAGGAGGGGAGTTTCGAAGGAAAATAGGACAGGATGTCCTATATCATCTCAGCAGTCCACACAAATTGTCGCTGAGATACTTAGCATACAACCCTTAAAGCTCCTTGCCATCGGTGACTAGCAGATGCTCCTGGCACACCTGGGATAGTCCTTCATGAGGCTGACCATAAACCTCTTTGCCCAGTTAGTTCTTACAGCGGTTTTAGCTGAAGGATCTTGCTGCCTCTCAACTGCTCTCCCTGGGAAACACCTCTCTGCTTTGAACAAGCTTTCCTCTTCCTCAGTTGTGAATCTCTAGCATAAAAGGATATCTTTCTGCCTTTGTATTTGGGAACAAAAAAATTATCTATAGCCAGGCAACTTCTACCATCCCTTGGCTTAAATTTTCAAAACATAAGCCAGGAAGAATCAGAGTTGATTTCTGCTTTTCAATCAGCCATACTTCTATTCCAAGACAATAGGAAGAAAGCAGAGAACTTGATTGAATTGGGAGAAAAGGAAAACAGGAAAGATAGGAAGGTAAATTTTTAAATTAACTGTTTGCTCTTCCTCCCTCAAAATTGCAAAACCATTGTGGTATGCAGAATTTCTAGAAATGGAAGATTTCAGTCTAATTATTGAAGCCTGTGACTATGATGAAGCACCACTTCAGTGGTTGTGTTATATTACATGCCACAGTTTACTCTTAAAAAGATTATCTTTAAAAACCACAATCAAGGACAAAAAATGTCATTTGCAGCAACAAGGATGGACCTAGAGATTGTCACACCGAGTGAAGTAAGTCTGACAAAGACAAGTATCATATAATATCACTTATATGTGGAATCTAAAAAATGGTACAAATAAAGTTATTTACAAACAGAAATAGAATCACAGATGTAGAAAACAAACTTGGTTATCAGGGGGAAAGGGGGAAAAGGGATAAATGGAGACTGCAGCTGATGCATTACTATATTTAAAATAGATAACTAATAAGAACCTACTATATAGCACAGGGAACTCTTCTCAATATTCTGTAATGACCTATATAGGAGAAGAACCTAAAAAAGAGTGGGTATATGAATATGTATGTGTATAACTCATTCACTTGCTGTACAGGAGAAACTAACACAACATCTCAAATCATTTATACTTCAATAAATTTTAAAAGAACACATTCAAGTTGTTCTGATCTATTATAATTACTTCAGTTTTTAAAAATAAAGAGATGTCTCATGCTGGTAACAAAGAGAAAGGCGTAAGAGAGAATCAGAAGATATTGGAAGTATGAGAATGATTTGAAGAGCAGTTGCTATTTTAAAGATAAAGGAACCTCCAGGAGATGAAGGTACCCCTAACTTATATCCAACAAGGAAACAGGGACCTCAGAACTACAACCACAAGTGACTGGATGCTGTCAACAATTTGAATGAATTTGAAAGCAGATTCTTCCCTAGAACCTTTGGATAAGGGGTCAACTCAGCCCAGCCCACATCTTGATTTTGACCATAAGCAGAGAGCCAAGATAGCCTGCCTGAACTTATGACACATAGAACTCTGAACTAATATATTCCTGTTGTTTTCATCAGCTGAGGTAATTTGTTGCATAGCAATAGAAATTGGAAAGGCAATGGCACCCCACCCCAGTACTTTTGCCTGGAGAATCCCATGGACGGAGGAGCCTGGTAGGCTCATCCATGGGGTCGCTGAGAGTCGGACACGACTGAGCGACTTCACTTTCACTTTTCACTTTCATGCATTGGAGAAGGAAATGGCAACCCACTCCAGTGTTCTTGCCTGGAGAATCCCAGGGACGGTGGAGCCTGGTGGGCTGCCGTCTATGGGGTCACACAGAGTCGGACACGACTGAAGCGACTTAGCAGCAGCAGCAGCAGCAGCAGCAATAGAAAACTAATACAACCATATTCCCTGTATCCAACTTCACTCCTACAAAATAAGGATTACAAATTCCATAAGCACTATCAATGATCCTTCAAGGACCATTTCTCTCATAGTCCAGTTCTTTAGTAAGGAAGTGGTTACCTTCCTTACCCCTCTTAGAGCATTAAGATCATGTTTAATAAACCTATAAGGCTATTGCATTTTTTTCCTCTTTTAAACTTTTCATATATTTTCTCATTTGTTTTCTATCCTTGCTTGGGCTAAAAAAAAAAAAAGGTTTTAGGTTAACCATATAAAACTACTAATCTCAACCAGAACATATTTTCTCCATATAAGACTATAGTTCCCCATCATATTTAATAGAGTCAGGATTACAAAAAATGAAAAGTAACTTTAACCTAGTGCCTCTAGGCTAGATGCACTGTAGTCTAAATTGCCCCTGATTTTTAGAATTCAACTTTAAATATTATTTGTTTCCTCCATAGTTTAAATCTTTAAATCAAAAATATCAAATACTATATACTTCAACTTTGAATATAAGTAAGGTCATCTCACTTTATATGTTCATTTCCTTCATTTTTATTAAATGGATCTGAAAAAAATTAACATTTTTTTCCAAAACACTTAACAGTAAAAGCTTATTACTGTTGCTATTTCTGATTTTTTTTAACCAACCGAAAATAGAAAGATCAAAATAGCTATTTCCATCTTAAGTCACCATTATACACTTAGAGTTCTTAAGCACTTCATCAGACAGGATTTTCAGCTTTCATCTCCTAAAAACAACAAGCATTTGGAAGGAAGTACCTCTTTTAAGGAAGTTTGAAAAGCTCCAGAACTTGTATTCTATAACTCAGAACATACCAAAGCCCTAATGTGCTGTAAAGGTGCCTTTTGATTCTTGAAATGCTGCTTCCATATAATTCTGAGTCCCTCCAGTCAGTCTGTCAGCAATAAAAGCATCATTGGCTTGTATTCACTGAAGTTTTGATCTTTAAAAAATGTCTTCAAGACACAAAGCTCAGCCAGTACAACTCTTAATGACTTCACACCTGGACACTAGCTAACAGCCTCTGAAGGCAGTTGTAACTGCCCTTGCTGAATGGCCAGAAATGAATTGGTTAATACACAAAAATCATTGTAGGGTAGGTGTTTGAATATGTGATTTGGGGTGAACAAGGCAAACCCTTTCCCCTAACCAGAATACCAACCCCTTCCTACAAAAGTGTTCATGGCCAAAATTTACAAGCCAATACTCTTTTGGGAATTGTTATTCCTGGAAGCAGAAGTAGTAGGTAAGAGAAGATGAGACAGGAAAGGAGGGAGAACAAGTAATGGGGAGAGGGTACCCCAGTTAGACTCAGCTTCCCTTCCACCAAATGCAGATGAGTGCCTTGTCTCATGAGATGTCTTCACAAAGGAAGTATGAACTATTCCTCCTTAGAGTCCATAGGGATGTGAAAGGGACAAGAATATACCTAAGGACTTGTTTGCCCATGGAACACGAAGTCCTTGACATTCCACACCAGCCAATCTGGCAAAGCTTAGAAAGCCAGATCCCAAGATGGCATTGGCAGCACCTGCAAGTTCATAGAGGAAAGTCAGGGGCAGGTGCACACTCAGGCACTGCCCTCCCTCCACCTTCCCACCAGCAGACCCCATGGAATCTTGGGCCTCAGCAGTGATGGTGAAGTCTCTGGGAGAGAGGTGAGAAGCTCTTAAGGTGCTTGAGGAAAGACAATGCCAGGTCATGCCCACGAGCAATGTGGGGACCTGAGAACATTTGCCCCAACAGAAGACAAAAACAGCATTCACGGGGCCTCCCTCTCCTGAATACTGAAACCACTCCTTTAAGGTCTGCAAGGATACACTTAGTTTCAGGCAACATTCCTAGAGACTCTTCTACAATATCAAGCAAAAAATCTTGGCTAAGCAAACCCAGGGATCTGCTTAAACTAGCCCAACACAATGAACACCCTGGGACATGGAGATTCTCTTTTGTCCTCTTCTGAGAAAAAAAGAATCTAAATTCTCCCCTCAAGGAGAAGTGACTCCTTCCAAAGGCTGGCTAATTTCAGTCACCAAAAACAACTTATAGATAGCTGGTTAGGAAACTAAGTTCTAGGGAACTCCCTGGTGGTCCAGTGGTTAGAATTCTGTGCTGTCACTGCATGGGTTCAATTTCTGGTCAGGAAACTAAGATTCCTCAAGCCATGCAAAGCAGTCAAAAAAAAAAAAAAAGAAAAGGAAAAACTAAGTTCTAGTCTCTATTGGTAAAGCTGGTCATCATGTTATAATTGAAACTCATTACTTCTCTTCTCCAGTTGCCATTCTATAGTCCCTTGTCTTCAGCCAACACGTTAGCTGGCCTGGATTATTTATCTAGTGAGGTAATCTAGACTTCTAATACTAAGGGATCTGAGCCTTCAGCTGCCTTGTCCTGTCAGACCATGATTGTTCTAACTGCACATTTACAGCTATTACTGGGCATGGAAGCACCAAAATACACAGCCATGATTACAAATATTTTTCTTCTTGTTTCTATTATATATCAGGAAGAACACACATACAGAGGAGAGGTGGAAAGCTATGGAAAGACAAATTTATTATTTACCATTTTGCTTAATGCCAATCATCAACAATAACAACAGAAACAACAAAATTGCATTGCTAAAATCAAGAACCCTAAATTATACAACATAAAGTCTCCATAGAAAAAAATCAAATTCAAATACATATACTTGCTTAACCATAGACAAATTTATTGTAATAATATAGCAAGTTTATATAAATAGGCATAGCCTGTTTATAGAAGGAAAAATATTATTGGGGA
Source organism: Tragelaphus eurycerus (assembly GCA_935064755.1). Lineage (NCBI taxonomy): Eukaryota > Metazoa > Chordata > Mammalia > Artiodactyla > Bovidae > Tragelaphus > Tragelaphus eurycerus. The sequence continues at coordinate 452,979 of CAKXYN010000272.1, forward strand.
TATTTACATTTTTACAGCAGTTTACTTACTGATGCTGAAGCTCCAATACTTTGGCCACCTCATGCGAAGAGCTGACTCATTGGAAAAGACCCTGATGCTGACAAAGACTGAAGGCAAACAGAGAAGCAGTGGCAGAGGGTGAGATGGTCAGAGAGCATCAACGATTCATTGTACATAAATTTGAGCAAACTCCAGGAGATAGTAAAGCACAGGGAAGCCTGCCGTGCTATAGTCCATGGGATGGCAAAGAGTCAGACAGGACTTAGTGACTGAACACCACCAACTTACTAGATTTATAAATATTATACTAAAGCATCACTCTGACACTATCTATTGAGTCATTATTAGAGAATTAGTGCAGCAATGCCATGCTAATATCTTCATGTTTCCTCAAAAATAAAATTCTTTCTTTAAGACATACCTCGAATTCTACAGCAAGGCAATGAGTCAGCTTTAGCGTACCTGAACACAGGAAATAATGACTACAGTTTATAGAATTCCAGAATGTTTCCCTGTAAACCGTTATGGACAGTGGGAATGTACTTGCATTGTTTTGTTTGTATTGCATGAAGTAGTAGAATAAAATTACCGCCACACTAATAAACTTAAAATTCTGAAACACTCAGTAGTTCCCTGGGAAATACATGAACTGCACTTTGATGCCCTGATTGGTACAGAATGTATTAAAGGAAAGGGTGCACAGGGGTAAAAGAGAAATAAAAGCATGTTTCAGCAAATTAAGATAAATTGTTTAGAAATAGCTAAGAATCATTATACTAGTAGCTAGAGTCCCTAATTAGATTTCTAATCCAAAACCAACATGTCTTTCTTCCTTAACATAGAGATGCAAATGCATCAACCTTTTATTCCAACAAATTTGCATCCAACAATTCAATGTTCTAAGTGGAACAATCTTCTAATCCACCGTATTATTGGCTTGTTTCCTTGTCTTACCATGTTAGTTATCAACTGCAAGTTTACACAAAACATCTAGAAAATCCAAAATCATTTAAGAAAAATAATTTCAAAGGGAGCCATTACCAAACACAACATTTTATTTGTGATGAGAGTATATGATAGGCCATTAGAGAAGAAAGAAAAAACCACTGGAACAGCTAAAACAATTATACCATGTAATGGTTTCATTGTCATCGTTTCACTGGCTCACATCTGTGACTATATTGAATCTGCTGCAAATTAAATAGGGACATCATAGGAAATAAAACATCTGGACCAAAATCATGGCTAGTGTACTCATCACAAACATTTATCTATCCCTCAGATTTTCACTTGAGAAGGGTTCATGAAGGCAAGGATATTTTTCTTCGTTAAATTCTGAAACACAGAATTCATTCCCATAAATATCTAGTTACCTATCTCCTCCTATAGTAATGCAGATAAATGTTTCAAATTAGTTCTGTTAAAATATTTTTCCGTCTGATAATTTAGAAAATGAATCTCATTTCACGTCTGTCTCTGGGGACAACATGTGAGCTTTTTTCATATTTGTAATTCCTTTAGTTCTAATTACTGTAAGTTTTAAGAAGGTTCTTCCCAGGTAATTTTTTGGCAGCCTGGTGACACAAATATCTTAGAGTATCCTCATTAAGAGTTTTGAAATCTATACCCAGCATCAGCAACATAGAACATTGCTAAGGTCTATATTAATGTTGAACAATAAAACACAAACACACACAAAAAAAAGCCAAATTTTTCAATGTAAGAAAAACAAAATAGCACAGTTCCTAATTTTGTACTGAGAGTATTCAAGAATGGAGAAGAGCTTAAGACATCTCATGATGGGGAGGAGTGCTGTAGGATTCCTACCGTTCAAACCAATCATTCAATTGTTGTTGCTGTTGCTGTTTAGTAAAGTCACATCCAACTCTTTTGTGACTCCATGGACTGTAGCCCACCAGGCTTTTCTGTGCATGGGTTTTCTAGGCAAGAATACTAGAGTGTGTTGCCATTTCCTTCTCTAGAGTATCTTCCCAGCCCACATCTCCTGCATTGGCAGGTATTCTTTACCACTGAGCCTTCAGGAAAGCCCAAATCATTCAATACATCTGTGAATTGTCAAACTCCTCAAAACAAAAAGTTTATTTCTTCTCCTCCCACCCCCATTTATACAAAGGGACAATTTCACAGCTACCTTCAACTGCAGTCAGTTACCTTCAATCAGAATTTTCAAGGTATGAGTTTTCATCTGCATTACTTTAACTAAACGTAAGATGTTATCTAGTCACCAAAAAATCATGGGATACATAAAGCCTGGCACTGACCTGAATGTACCACTGAACACAAGTTTGCCCTACACCTGACATAAGCAAAGAGCCAACATGTGTGGAGTTTTGTTGCTGTGTCTTCCTATTTGAAACAGAAAAAGTTCATAGGTGAATATAATAAAGTGCCTAAACTTATGGAGTTTTTATCCTATCTGACAAGAGGACTGATTCATAAATTAAAAAATTAAGCTGCAAATGTGATCCAGTGAGAAAGGGAATTTTCGTGTATGTGTTATTTTTCTAAGATTTGTGATTAACATTGAATCTCAGTAGTAATTACACACTCATTTATTTTGTTTACAATTACTAAAATAAATATTTAGAAGGAATGAGCAAACAATATTTTTGTTACCCTTTGAGGTGCTACCTTTGGTTTCTACCCACAATGTAAAAGATTTTTTTTGTTTTATTTTGTTTGCCCTGGAAATATAAAATTCAAATATCTTATTTGGGTATGCCATATACTAGATCAGACAAAATACCAGTATACAGTGGACAAATAAATAATTTAACATTTTACAGGGGAATCATAATAACTCCAGATGAACATGAGCCTTTTCTTGGAGTAAATAATATCTATTTCAGTTTCTATCAGATTTTTTGACACATAATATTAACAATAAATGTTTATCAGAAATATTAAGGCATGAAAACATGACTCCAAATAAGAGGGAAAACAATCAACAGAGGCATACCAAGAGAAAACCCAGATACTGAAATTAGGAGACAATTTTTAAGATAAGTATTATGAATGTGTTAAATATGTTAATGTGGATAAAATAAACAACATGTGTGAACAGATGGAAAATCTTAGCAGGAAAACGGAAACTGTAAGGATAATCCAAACGACATTCTAGAACTAAAAATGTGATCTTAGAAATAAGTAAATCATTAGATAAGTTTAAGAGTTAATAAAGGGTCAGTGAATTAAAATGCATTCAGAAAATAGTACAAAGATAAAGAATAGGAAAAAATTGTACAAAGCTTCTGATACTGGTAGGATACTATCAAATCATATGTAACTGATATGTAATTGGATTCACTCCAATTAAGAAAAATATTCCAAAAAAGAATAAAAGCAATCTTACACAAACTCTTTCATAAATAGAAGAGGAAACAATTTGCAATTTATTTTACAAAGCCAGCATAACTCTGATACAAAAACTTGATAAAGATATAATAAGAAATAAAATAATAGAGTAGTATTTCTATGATCAAAGGTGGGAAAGTTCTTTAAAAATATTAGCAAATCAAACTCATTGACCCATAAGAGAAATAATAAAATGGAAAATAAACAGAAAAAAAAATTTTAAACATGTGACCATCTTAATAGAGGCATTAAAAACATCTGAAAAAGTAAACAACCATCTGCTAATTTTAAATAAATTAACTCTCAGCGAAGTAGGAATTGAAACCTTCTTAAATATTAAAAAAGGCACCTGGAAATAATATCAAATCCTTTATGATTATACAGTGGAAGTGACAAATAGATTCAACGGATTAAATCTGATAGACAGAGTCCTGAAGAACTAAGGACGGAGGTTCGTGATATTGTACAGGAGGCAGGTACTAAGACCATACCCAAGAAAAAGAAATACAAAAAGGCAAAATGGTTGATTGATGAGGCCTTAAATATAGCTGTGAAAAGAAGAGAAGCAAAAGGCAAAAGAGAAAAGCAAGAATGCAGAGTTTCTAAGAATAGCAAGGAAAGATAAGAAAGCCTTCCTCAGTGATCAATGCAAAGAAAGAAGAAAACAATAGAATGGGTAAGACTAGAGATCTCCTCAAGAAAAGTAGAGATACCAGGGGAACATTTCATGCAAAGATGGGCTCAAAAAAGGACAAAAATGGTATGGACCTAACAGAAGCAGAAGATATTAAGAAGAGGTGGCAAGAAGACACAGAAGAACTATACAAAAAATATCTTCATGACCCAGATAATCATGACAGTATGACCGCTCACATAGAGCCAGACATGTTGGAATGCGAAGTCAATTGGGCCTTAGGAAGCATCACTATGAACAAAGCTAGTGGAGGTGATGGAATTGCAATTGAGCTATTTCAAATCCTAAAAGATGATGCTGTGAAAGTGCCGCACTCAATATGTCAGCAAACTTGGAAATTTCGGCAGTGGCCACAGGACTGGAAAAGGTCAGTTTTCATTCCAATCTCAAAGAAAGGCAATGCCAAAGAATGTTCAAACTACCACACAATTGCACTCATCTCACACACTAGTAAAGTAATGCTCAAAATACTCCAAGCCAGGCTTCAACAATATGTGAACCATGAAATTCCAGATGTTCAAGCTGGATTTAGAAAAGGCAGAGGAACCAGAGATCAAATTGCCAACATCTGCTGGATTATTGAAAAAGCAAGACAGTTCCAGAAAAACATCTACTGTGACTGTGTGGATCACAATAAACTGTGGATAATTCTTCAAGAGATGGGAACACCAAACCACCTGACCTGCCTCTTGAGAAATCTGTATGCAGGTCAGGAAGCAACAGTTAGAACTGGACATGGAACAACAGACTGGTCCAAATAGGAAAAGGAGTACATCAAGGCTGTATATTGTCACTCTGCTTATTTAACTTATATGCAGAGTACATCATGAGAAATGCTGGGCTGGAAGAAAAACAAGCTGGAATCAAGATTGCTGGGAGAAATATCAGTAACCTCAGATATGCAGATGAAACCACCCTTATGGCAGAAAGTGAAGAGGAACTAAAGAGCTTCTTGATGAAAGTTAAAGAGGAGAATGAAAAAGTTAGCTTGAAGCTCAATATTCAGAAAACTAAGATTATGGCATCTGATCCCATCACTTCATGGGAAATAGATGGGGAAACAGTGGAAACAGTGAGAGACTATCTCTTTGGGCTCCAAAATCACTGAAGATGGTGATTGCAGCCATGAAATTAAAAGACGCTTACTCCTTGGAAGAAAAGTTATGACCAACCTAGACAGCATATCAAAAAGTAGATACATTATTTTGCCAACAAAGGTCCATCTAGTCAAGGCTATGGTTTTTTCAGTAGTCATATATGGATGTGAGTTGGACTATAAAGAAAGCTAAGCACTGAAGAATTGATCCTTTTAAACTGTGGTGTTGGAGAAGATTCATGAGAGTCCCTTGGACTGCAAGGAAATCCAACCAGTTCACCCTAAAGGAAATCAGTCCTGAATATTCATTGGAAGGACTGATGTTGAAGCTGAAACCCCAATACTTTGCCCACCTGATGAAAGGAACTGACTCATTTGAAAAGACCCTGATGCTGGGAAAGATTGAAAGTGGAAGCAGAAGGAGACAACAGAGGATGAGATGGTTGGATTGCATCTCTGACTCATTTTACATGAGTTTGAGTAAACTTTAGAAGTTGATGATGGACAGGGAAGCCTGGCGTGCTGCAGTCCATGGGGTGGCAAAGAGCAGGACACAACTGAGCAACTGAACTGCCTGTATGAATGTGAGAGTTATAAAGAAAGCTGAGCACCAAAGAATTGATGCTTTTGAACTGTGGTGTTGGAAAAAGACTCTTGAGATTTTCTTGGAATGCAAGGAGATCCAGTCAGTCCTAAAGGAAATCAGTCCTGAGTATTCATTGGAGGGACTGATGCTGAAGCTGAAACTCCAGTACTTTGGCCACCTGATGCAAAGAACTGACTCATTGGGAAAGACCCTGATGCTGGCAAAGATTGAAGGCAGGAGGAGAAAGGGACAACAGAGGATGAGATGGTTGGATGCCATCACCGACTCAGTGGACATGAGTTTGAGTAAGCTCAAGGAGTTGGTGATGAACAGGGAAGCCTTGTAAGCTGCAGTCCATGGGGTCGAAAAGAGTCAGACTCAACTGAGCGACTGAACTGAACTGAGAAATAATATTATCCTCAGTGCTGTAAGACTAAATGATTTTCCCCTAAGATCAGAAACAAGGCAAAATAGTCACTCTCATCACTTGTATTCAACACTATAGTAGAAGTTCCAGCCAGTAGATGACATAAGAAAAGGAAGTAGAAACTATGAGACAGGAAAATGTAAAGCAAAAAAATATTGTATTCATAGTTGACATGATTGTACACTTAGAAAATCCTAAGAAGTCTTTTTAAAGGTACTAACATAATGAATTTAACATGTTTTTGAAAGTCATTTGTATTTCCATTAAAATAAAAAATAATACAAAAATTAAAATCTTTAAAAAAGTTTAAAATATTACCAGAAAATGTCAAATATCTATGTAAAAAATCTATCAAGAGATATAAAAGACTTCTTGACAAAACTGAAATGGATCATGAAAATAAAGGTCACAGTTTTCTACAAGAAAAATAAGAATATTTCCATGACCTTGGTAAAGGCAAATATATCATAGGCAGAATAATATAAAAACTACGAATCATAAAATTTTAAGTTTAATAATCAGACTTCATAAAAACTAAGACATTCTGCTTTTCAAAAAAAAAACTTAACAAAATAAGCAAATTACAGACAGGAGAATATAGTACATATATGTTACATATTATATATATTATTTTTGTCATAAATATGATGAAATATATTTTTAAACCCTATGATTCAATAATAAAAAAGACAAACCACATAATTAAAATGGGTAAAATATTTGAATGAACACTTCATGAAAAATGATAAAGGAATAACCACAAAGCATATGTAAAGGCATTCAACAGCATTATTCATCAAGAAAATGCAATTTAAGGCCACGATGAGATAACATATTCATCTGCTAGAGAGACTGAACTAGTAGGCAACATTAAATGCTGACAAGGACATGAAGCGATTAGATGGGAATATGAAGTAGCACAACTACTTTGGAAATACCATATGACCCAGCAATATCAATTCTAGATATTTATCCCCCATGTTTAAAGTATGCCCACAAAACAAATAAAGACCTGTGAAAGAAGGATGATAAATGTCGCATTCAAAATACCTCCAAACTAGAAACAGCTCAATGGTTTATGGACAGGAGCATGGGTTAACTAATTATGATATAATCACACAATGTATTACTATTCAGTAACAAAAAGTAATGAATCTTCAATACATGCAAAATGAATATATCTTAAAACAGTATTAGATAAAAGAAACTGGATCCAAATGAGGACATGATAAATTATTTCATTCATACGCAGTCCAAGATCAGGCAAAACTAACCTATGGGGATGAGAATAAGGCACTAGTTTTCCTGGGGGTAGGGGAACTGACTGGAAAGAGTTACAAAGCAACTTTATGGGATGATGGATTGTTCTATAGCTTTTTGAGTGGATATACCCTACATATAGAGAATTGTCAAAATTCATCAAACTATACCTTCAGATCAGATCAGATCAGATCAGTTGCTCAGTCGTGTCCGACTATTTGCAACCCCATGAACCGCAGCACGCCAGGCCTCCCTGTCCATCACCAACTCCCGGAGGTCACTCAGACTCACATCCATCGAGTCAGTGATGCCATCCAGCCATCTCATCCTCTGTCGTCCCCTTCTCCTCTTGCCCCCAATCCCTCCCAGCATCAGAGTCTTCTCCAATGAGTCAACTCTTTGCATGAGGTGGCCAAAATACTGGAGTTTCAGCTTTAGCATCATTCCTTCCAAAGAAATCCCAGGGTTGATCTCCTTCAGAATGGACTGGTTGGATCTCCTTGCACTCCAAGGGACTCTCAAGAGTCTTCTCCAACACCACAGTTCAAAAGCATCAATTCTTTGGCGCTCAGCCTTCTTCACAGTCCAGCTCTCACATCCATACATGACCACAGGAAAGACCATAGCCTTGACTAGGCGAACCTTTGTTGGCAAAGTAATGTCTCTGCTTTTGAATATGCTATCTAGGTTGGTCATAACTTTCCTTCCAAGGAGTAAGCATCTTTTAATTTCATGGCTGCAGTCACCATCTGCAGTGATTTTGGAGCCCAGAAAAATAAAGTCTGACACTGTTTCCACTGTTTCTCCATCTATTTCCCATGTAGTGATGGGACCAGATGCCATGATCTTCGTTTTCTGAATGTTGAGCTTTAAGCCAGCCTTTTCACTCTCCACTTTCACTTTCATCAAGAGGCTTTTGAGTTCCTCTTCACTTTCTGCCATAAGGGTGGTGTCATCTGCATATCTGAGGTTATTGATATTTCTCCCAGCAATCTTGATTCCAACTTGTGTTTCTTCCAGTCCAGCATTTCTCATGATGTACTCTGCATAGAAGTTAAATAAACATGGTGACAATATACAGCCTTGACGTACTCCTTTTCCTATTTGGAACCAGTCTGTTGTTCCATGACCAGTTCTAACTGTTGCTTCCTGACCTGCATACAGATTTCTCAGGAGGCAGATCAGGTGGTCTGGTATTCCCATCTCTTTCAGAATTTTCCACAGTTTATTGTGATCTACACAGTCAAAAGCTTTGGCATAGTCAATAAAGCAGAAATAGATGTTTTTCTGGAACTTTCTTGCTTTTCCCATGATCCAGTAAGATCTGTGAATTTTATTAAAGTAAATGGTGTTCCTATGAGAGTTAAAAAGATGAGACATGCATAAGAAAGCAGTGTCAGGAAAGACCACTGGATCTGAGAGTATACTGGATACAAAACAAGAATTATCATGCAAGGTTTAACAGGGGTTAAACCCCCTCACAGGGGTCCCTGCCCCCAGGAAAACTTGAATTATAATGGAGGTTCACACTTGGCACTGGGTGCCAAATGCAAAATACTCATGAGCGGTGGAAAGTAAAACAGTTGCTAATATTTAAAAACTTGGCCATTCAGGAGGGAGAGGAGCCAGTGAGATAGAGAAACTGGGGCAGAAGAGAAGATGGTGGTGGTGGCAGCTTCTTACCAGTGATGCCCAGTGCAAGCTCAGTTCCCTCCCCACCTCCCAGTCCAACCCAGTCTGCCACCTACACCACCCTGCCCCTTGCAGCCCACAGCCCATCCAAGATATAAAAATTAAATTTAAAAACTTGAATTATAATGGAGGTTTACAAATGGCACTGTTCTGTATTTATATATCCATGAAAGAGCCTCTTCAATTAAAAATATCACCCTCAAGCACCATTTGCCTGATTCCATTAAGGCAACTCGGTCAAGAGGAGGACAAAAACAGCAGCCACGTATGTCATGAGAAGAGGGAACCAGTCCAGAAAAAGACTTGGAGCTTACCATGTTGGGTAAAGGGTCCACATAAGGAGGTGGATTTCTCCTTGATGTGTGGGAGAGAAATCAGAGGTCTTCTGAGTAGGATGAGAGCAGGGAAGTGCCAGGGCTTCCCTAGTAGCACAGATGGTAAAGCATCCTCCTGCAATGCAGGAGACCTGGGTTTGATCCCTGGGTCAGAAAGATTCCCTGGAAAAGGAAATGGCAACCCACCCCAGTATTCTTGCCTTGAGAATCCCATGCACAGAAAAGCCTGGTGGGTTACAATCCATTGGGTTGCAGAGTCGGACACAACTGAGCGACTAACACACACACGGGGAAGTGCCAAGGAAGGAGAGGACCGCTTATCAAAGAGCTGCTATGCTATGCTATGCTAAGTCACTTCAGTCGTGTCCGACTCCGTGTGACCCCATAGACGGCAGCCCACCAGGCCTCCCCGTCCCTGGGATTCTCCAGGCAAGAACACTGGAGTGGGTTGCCATTTCCTTCTCCAATGCATGAAACTGAAAAGAGAAAGTGAAGTCGCTCAGTCATGTCTGACTCTTAGTGACCCCATGGACTGCAGCCTACCAGGCTCCTCCATCCGTGGGATTTTCCAGGCAAGAGTACAGGAGTGGGGTGCCATTGCCTTCTCCGCAAAAAGCTGCTACCCTGTGTTAAGTTGGAGTCTCCTTTGTCAGGGCCAACGTACACACCTGATTGCATTCAGCTTCCATTATATGCAGAGGGGGTGAGACCCCCGATGCATCTGATAAGTCCTTACCAGCTCTGACTTGCCATTTGGAATTTCAAGACCTCTCCGGTCATTGCCTCTATTTTCCTTATTTTTTGTCTCCAGTGAGCTGTTTCCTCAATGTTCTTCCTGACTCCAAACCTCTGTACAACTTTCTGGATTCTTCTTAATTTCTCTGACCTTGCACATAACCTGTCTAAATCATAGCTCCCCCACAGCAAAGGGGCTTTTTCACATAGGTGCTGAGGCTCTGCCACAATTGACCACACCTCTGCCTCCCCCACCAGGGAGTAGTTCCTCAGCACTAGTGTGTCCTCAGTGGGGCCTGTCTCCCCCAATATTCTAGGCTCTATATTTTCCAAGCATTTTTAAAAATCACAGTTTGGGGGCCTTAACTGAATTTGCCATAACTGTTTACCAGAGAAATCTACTCTTACATTTATCAACCACCAGTATTTAAAAATTAAATATTCACAGCCTTGTGCTAATGTTATCCTTATGCACAGATGCTCAGTCAAGTCCAATCCTTTGCAACCCCATGGATTATTCTTTGCAACCCCATGGATTCACCAGGCAGAATGCTGGATGGGCTGCCATGCCCTTCTCCATTTTTATCCTTCCTTTCCCTCAATTTTTGTTTTCATAAAGAAATTTCCTTATTGACCACCTTCAGTGAGAGGCAAAATGGCATCTGTAGGGATTATGGCGGTGAGATTTTTCAGGAGAAATCTTAGCAGATGACAAGTTTTCCAATGCTAGAGATAGGCTTTGGCAATAATAGAAACTTCCTGAGAAGAACTTTCACCCAGCCATCCTCAACCTGTACCTCAGATCAGCCTGGGACCACACCCAAGATGTCCTAACTATATAACAGGCTATTATTTTGTAAGCTCAGTAACAACTCTTGGCTGTTGTCTATTCTACAAAATTAAGCTTACCTCTCATAAATAAATGCCCATCTATGCGTTTTTTTTTTTAAGAATTTTTATATGGACCATTTTTAAAGTCTGTATTGAATTTGTTACAATGTTGCTTCTACTTTATGGTTTGTTTTATTTTGTTTTTTGGCCACATGGAATGTGGGATCTTAGCTCCCCAATAAGGGATCGAGCCTGCATCCCATGCATTGGAAGGTGAAGTCTGAACCACTAGACCACTCGGGAAGTCCTTCTTTGTGTGTTCTGAAATGGATTAAAAGGCTCCAGGTCTTTTTCAGAGTTCTTTGCGTCGATATATGCAATGGCCTGGCCCTCACAGCATTGCAGGATTCATCCTGTCTCTTTACCCATCAGTGTGATTCTCTGGCCCTCCTGTCTCACATAACTTCTTGTCACTGGCTTTATTTCTTGATGACTCATCTTCCTCCCCACTTAAAAATGGGCATCAAGTCTTCCAATTACATCATCAAAAAAAAAAAAAAAAATTGAGAGAACTAAAAGGAAGCAAGAGAGAGAAAATGTTTAAAAAAGACTTCCAACACAAATGACCTTAAAAAGAAGATGGTAGGCCACCTGGAAAAATATACTTTTATTAGCCCAGTAATGAAGTCAGTATGAATCTAAGCCTACAAGTGCAAGTATGCAAGAGAGATTATTCTATGTTTAAGTAATTTAAGGGAATTTCTTTTTCCAAGAATAAGACAAAGATAATCTTCATCAACATGAGGTCCCATACTCTCCTCCGAGGTTTCCAGATGTATTCAGGGTATCCAGACACTGAGGATGAATTCCCACCTTATTCTTGAGTAAGTCTGGGTCTTGTCCAGGGAGTATCTGTTGAGGCCTCCAATTCAGGTCTTGCCCATCTTTCAGTGGTTCTTCACTTCATCCTAACAGTCCTATGGCTTCCTCTACTAAATGTGAGCCATCATGGAGCACAAATAACTCTTCTGCTGCCCAGTCAGGCTGGAGGCCATGCCTATGAGAAAACATTCTCTACCAGGGAATTTGTCCTATGCAGAATCCCACCACATAAGAAGCACACAGGACACCTCTGCTCTGTGACCCACTACTTCTTTGGCACTCCTTATCTGTTATACCACTCTGCTTAAGACAGACATTGCCAAAGAGGAGGAGGGAGACAGACAGATACTATTAAAGGAGAAAAACCTGAACAGCTTTCAGTTCTTACCGTCATAGTGAGCCAGACTCCAGAACATATGCTGACATAAAAAATGTCTCATTTACAAACTGCACTGCATAAGAAAGGCTTAAGAAAAACTTTCTGCTATCCAGAAAAATGTTCACACTATTGCACGATTGCACTCATTTCACATGCTAGCAAAGTAATGCTCAAAATTCTCTAAGCTAGGCTTCAACAGTACATGAACCAAGAACTCACAAATGTTCAAGCTGAATTTAGAAAAGGCCGAGGAAGCAGAGATCAAATTTTCAACTACCGTTGGATCACAGAAAAAGCAAATAATTCCATAAAAATATCTACTTCTGCTTCACTGACTATACCAAAGCCTTTGACTGTGTGAGTCACAACAAACTGGAAAATTCTTAAAGAGATGGGAATACCAGACCACCAAATCTGCCTCCTGAGAAAACTGTATGCACGTCAAGAAGCAACAGTTAGAACTGGACTTGGAACAATAGACCGGTTCCAAATCGGGACAGGAGTATGTCAAGGCTGTATATTGTCACTCTGCTTATTTAACTTATATGCAGACTACATCATGCTAAATGCCAGACTGGATAAAGCACAAGCTGGAATCAAGATTGCCAGGAGAAATATACATAACCTCAGATAGACAGATGACACCACCCTTATGGCAGAAAGTGAAGAGGAACTAAAAAGCCTCTTGATAAAAGTGAACGAGGAGACTGGAAAAGTTTGCTTAAAACTCAATATTCAAAAAACAAAGATCGTGGCATCCAGTTCCATCACTTCATGGCAAACAGATAGGGAAATAATGGAAACAGTGACAGACTTTATTTTTGGGGTGGGGGGTGCTCCAAAATCACTGCAGATGGTAACTGCAGCCATGAAATTAAAAGACATTTGCTCCGTGGAAGAAAAGCTATGACCAACCTAGAGAGCATATTAAAAAGCAGAGACATTACTTTGCCTACAAGGTCCATCTATTCAAAGCTATAGTTTTTCCAGTAGTCAAGTCTTGTGAGAGTTGGACCATAAAACAGGCTGGGCACCAGAGAATTGATGTTTTAAACTGTAGTGTTGGAGAAGACTCTTGAGAGTCCCTTGGACTGCAAGGAAGATCAAAACAGTCAATATTAGAGAAAATCAACCCTAAATATTCATTGAAAGGACTGAAGCTGAAGCTCCAATACTTTGGTCACCTGATGTGAAGAACTGACTTATTAGAAAAGACCCTAATGCTGGGAAAGATTGAAGGCAGGAGGAGAAGGGGATGACAGAAGATGAAATGGTTAGAAGGCATCATCAACTCAATGGACATGAGTTTGAGTGAGCTCCAGGAGATGATGAAGGACAGGGAAGCCTGGCATGCTGCAGTCCCTGGAGTCGCAAAGAGTTGGACAGGATTGAGCAACTGAACAACAATTGCTATCCAAAGTAAAATTTTATATTGATCAGTCGGCTTTATAATTATATACTCAAGAATCACTTGAAAACAACATAGGTTGGTCTAACGCTTGGAAATAACAAGTGTGAGAAACAGAAACTCATTAAGGACACAGCTGTGGAAAGAAAATAAAAGTGGAGGGAGAGAGAGAAGCAGGACCCCCAAGAATCTCAGCAGGGAAAATGCCCCCTCCCCTGGAAGGACAAATTGGCTAAAATCATGTGCAGAGGATTGATCCTCTGGATTGCTGAGTTCCAGGACTTATATGTGTTTCTTTCCTTCTGCTTTCACAGCCTTAGAGACAGGCAAAATAAAAAGCCACAGGGATTAAACTTATCAAAAAGAGTAATTTGCTAACTGATATAATATTTTGGGAAACACAGTGAGAAAGGTGATTTGTATTTGATAGTTTCAATAGAATATTCCTGGTGCTTTCACTCACTGAAAACCATGAAGGGGATTATCCAGTAATACATACATCCTACTTATCAGACTTCTAAGACCTGAATATACACACATAAACTTGGTACAAAGTGTCAGCAACATTTTTCCTGCCAACTATTTGCCACAGTGTGTGAATGCCATGGGAGAAGGAAAGGCAACCCACTCCAGTACTGTTGCCTGGAAAATTCCATGGACAGAGGAGCCTGGTAGGCTGGTAGGCTGTAACCTGGTAGGTTACAGTCCATGTCTGACTGAGTGACTTCACTTCACTCACTCCATGCTTTGTGACTGGAGAAGGAAATGGCAACCCACTCCAATACTGTTGCCTGGAGAATCCCATGGACAGAGGAGCCTGGCGGGCCATGGTCCAGAGGGTTGCAGAGAGTCGGACATGACTGAAGTGACTGAGCACGCACGCCTGTGACTGTCATAAAACCAGGTATTCTAACACCTGCACACACACACACACACACACACACACACACAGTTCCAGATAGGCCTGATAATAGACCAATCAAAGGCTGAGAGGCTCTTGCTTGCCACCAGTTAAATAATGACTTCTCTTTGTTCATTGATCATTTCAGAGTTTGATCCACTTACTGCACAATTTCTGTTCTCATTCAGGAAATTTACAACACCCATATAATCTCAGACTGACAGGAGGTAGGATGACTATGCTCTGCAAAGTGCTAACAGGTCTTTAATTCTTTTCAAGCAGACCATTTTCTGATTAAAAACTTTTTTTTTTTTTGATGTTGGAATTACTAATTTTATTTTTCCCTAGAACTCTTAAAACTCAGATCCACCAAGTAACAGGTCAGACTTCTGGAATAACAACTTTCCTGGGCTGTCACTCTTTTCAGGAGACAGAATTTATCAAATATCATAGTTCCAGGATATTTCCACCTGATAACTCTAAACCAGTTAACAGAATCTTATCTTCTTAGGTCTTAATTGGAATCAAACAATCTATGTACATGCAACATAATCAAAGGAGCATAGACCATTTCCTGCCTTCCCCTGCTGAATGCACATCTCTTCCCCCCACCCCCAAAGGGTTTGTTGCTAAGAACTGTTTTGAGTATATTTTCCAAAAAACCTGTCTACCAGTTCTGAATCTTGGCTTGGAATAAGGAATCCCTTATTCACAAAAGAATTTAACAAATATTCTCAGCTAATTATTCTCAGCCATGGACAAATTAAATTTCTTCACTCTACACCTGATATGGCTTTGCTTTAGTACTTCCTGTTTGCAAAAGTCAAACCCTATCTTTAAAACCCCTTATAATTTCCGTGACCCAGAGAGGAGGGAGACTGGGGAAGAGCTGGCTTGTTGCATAGCAGATTCTGAAAAGGGCAGGTATTTACTTTTGAAGTCACTAAGTGAAAAAACGGCAAACATTCTTCGTCCTTATTCTGATGCTATGCTATGCTATGCTAAGTCACTTCAGTCATGTCCGACTCTGTGTGACCCCAGAGATGGCAGCACACCAGGCTCCCCTGTCCCTGGGATTCTCCAGGCAAGAACACTGGAGTGGGTTGCCATTTCCTTCTCCAATGCATGAAAGTGAAAAGAGGAAGTGAAGTCGCTCAGTCGTGTCCGACTCCCAGCAACCCCATGGACTGCAGCCCATCAGGCTCCTCCATCCATGGGATTTTCCAGGCAAATGTACTGGAGTGGGGTGCCATTGTCTTTTCCGCCTTATTCTGATAGTGATGATTAAAAACTTGAATCTCCAGTTAAATACTCAGCAGGTATCTTCAGAGAAGGACTCTGAAATGTATCCAGTGCCAATATTGTAGCTGCAGATCTGTTCATTGTGGGTAGAGTTCCTTGGGGCTCAGTTAGAAGCCTTTTCTTATTTTCTATACAAATACTCAAGGCCTACATTTGCACACAGTTAATTTGCATTTTTATGGGGATGAACCCATTTTGTATGCCAGAGAGTTGTCTGTGGATTTTGCACAGGATACTTTTTTAGAATGCATTTAAACATAATGAAGGATAGATTGCTAGATATTAAAGTATAGAGGTTAGTACAAAATATTTGAAAATGTGTTTCATCTAGACATATTAAACTGAGAAATATTTTATCCTTCTTGAAAACTGAAATCTATGCAATTTGGACAGAGTATATATTTACCTAAATGAGAGAGAGAGAAAAAGTGTGTATGACCCAAATACTTGATTAGTTCTTTTATAAAAGAATAGCTGTTTGTAAAATTCAATAAAAAGTAATGAAGTTATACAAAATACAGGAAAAGAAATACTAAAGTTGCTAGAATTCTACAAATGCTGTAGAAACTCCCTTGTGAAAGATATTTAAAATTAACCAGAAACCATCACAAGCAGCAATAATACAGAGGAAATTAGTGTGAATTCTTTCCCAAAAGGAACAGAAAAAACTGGAAAGTACAAGCATGGTTGCCATGAGGGAGCTAAGTTTTTTTTCAGTAGCATTACAGGACTAATTGTAAGGAATAATTCATTCATTTAGTCAATGTACAGAGTCTCTATCCATACAAAGCACTGTCAATTCACTATAAGAACTCAAGGATGAATAAGACACACTCCCCACACTAAGCCTATGGAAAACGGAAAATAACCATGAAGAACAGCCAAGGCTTTTCTTAAATTGTGGTTCTTGTATTTGAGCTCAGTTTCCCATAAGAGTAACTCTCTAAGCAGCAGCACCTTGATATTCAAGGATCGGCAGCATCAGAATCACTGAGAAATTTCTTAGAAATGCAGTCTAAAGCCCCACCCTAGGCTTACTGAATCAAATTTATACGTTAACAAGATCCCCAGGTTCTTTGTAGGCACAGTGAAGTCTGAGAAGCACTGATTTAGTGCTGTCTGCCATCATCTTGGGGAAGGCAATGGCACCCCACCCCAGTACTCTTGCCTGGAAAATCCCATGGATGGAGGAGCCTGGTAGGCTGCAGTCCATGGGGTCGCTAAGAGTCAGACATGACTGAGCGATTTCACTTTCACTTTTCACTTTCATGCATTGGAGAAGGAAATGGCAACCCACTCCAGTGTTCTTGCCTAGAGAATCCCAGGGACGGGGGAGCCTGGTGGGCTGCCGTCTATGGGGTCGCACAGAGTCGGACACGAGTGAAGCGACTTAGCAGCAGCAGCAGCCATCATCTTTAATTCTGCCAAAGCTCTATTTCAAAGCAATTAATTTCCAAATTATAAATAATATCCTTTAAACACACACACACGTTGGTCATGCTATTCCTTGCTCAAAATCCTTTAGTAGTTTCCCAACATTCTCACTTTGGTCCTTGTGGCATTCCACAGTCTGTCTCCTGCTTTTCTTTTGACATGACACACGAACATCCCTCAGGAACCTAACATCACCATCCCCAGCTGCTCTTTGCACTCACTTTTACTGGGCATCTTTGCTCATTAGATCACCTCTACCTCAAACAATGCTTCTCAATTTTAACTGTCCATTAGAAACCCTTAGGAAGGATTTAAAAATCCCAATAGTCAGGCTTTACCCCAGACTGAGTTAAACAATATTCCTGGAGGTTCAGCCCAGAGCCCACATATTATTTTTAGAATTTCCCAGAGTGACTCCAAAATACAACCAAGGTTGTGAACCACTGGCCTAGAAAATCTCCCCTCCTCCCCAATTCATATTCTGAAATCCTGTCCATTCTTCAACAAAGAGATCTAGTGCCCCATGAGGGCCCCTGATCATCCCAGCCTTACAACTCACTAACACCTATTTCTCAAGGCTTTTTCTTTGTAATGTGCAACATAGCAGGTACCACACAGGTGCTTACACATACCAGATGTTTCTTTTTCTATTTAAATAACAGGTTATTCAAACTTAATTTGCCACTGAATACTGGAGAAGGACTGAAAACAAAATGTGACTCTCATCTCCCAATAAATAAACTTGCATGATACAACAGAGCATAGCAGGGAATGGGGCACATGGGAATATGGCAATTGAGGAGGGATAAGGGAGCAAGAGCAGGTGGGAGGCAGGAGGGCTCCTTCCAGATTCACATTCCCCTCACTTTGTCCAGGCTGTGTCACCACACAATCTATTTGCCAAAGTCAAGGAGACTCCTGTTCTTCACTGTTCTTCGCTCTCGTTTTCTTTATTGTTTGTCTCCCTCTACTATGTAAGGTGAAGGCAGGCAGTGGATTTTGTTTTATTCACTGATGTAATCCCCCATTGTCTGGAGAAGTGTGTAGCACAACAAATGTGACATGGATAATTTTATGTGTCAACATGGCTGCACCATGGGTGTCCAGATATTCGCTGAAACATTATTCTGATGGTGTCTGGATTATATTAACTTTTGAATGAGTAGATCAACTAAACATCACTGACCTCCCCAATGTGAGTGTCCTGAATAGAATAAAAAGGCTGACTACGGATTGACCTGCTCTATATACCTGTCTCCAAGCTGACCACTAGCCTTCTCCTGTCTTCAGACTCTGACTTGAACTAGTAATTCATACCATCAGCTCTCCTGGTTCTCAGGCCTTCAGACTCAGACTGGAACTACATCATTGGCTCTCCTGGGTCTCCAGCTTCCTAACTTCCAATCTTGAGACTTCTCAGTCTCTGTAATCAGGTGAGCCAGTTCCTTATAGTAAACCTCTTTATATGTGTGTAATATATATATATATATACAACCTTTGGCTATGTTTCTCTGGAAAATCTTAATGCACATTTTGGTACTGAGAGAGATTCCAGAAGAATAGAATGTTGAGTTTAGGCTTTGGAACTGTGGTGTTGGAGAAGACTCTTAAGATTCCCTTGGACTGCAAGGAAATCAAACCAGTCAATCCCAAAAGAAATCAGTCCTGAATATTCATTTGAAGGACTAATGCTGAACTTGAA
Organism: Tragelaphus eurycerus; assembly: GCA_935064755.1. Classification (NCBI taxonomy): domain Eukaryota; kingdom Metazoa; phylum Chordata; class Mammalia; order Artiodactyla; family Bovidae; genus Tragelaphus; species Tragelaphus eurycerus. The sequence continues at coordinate 472,018 of CAKXYN010000272.1, forward strand.
ACTCCAATACTTTGGCCAACTGATGCAAAAAACTGACTAATTGGAAAAGATCCTGATGCAGGGAAAGATTGAAGGCAGGAAGAGAAGGGGATGACAGAGGATGATATGGTTGGATGGCATCACCGACACGATGGACATGAGTTTGAGAAAGCACCGGGAGTTGGTGATGGACAAGGAAGCCTGGCGCGCTGCAATCCATGGGGTCGCAAAGAGTTGGACACAACTGAGTGACTGAACAGAACTGACCCTGGTATGAAACTACTGATCTAGCAAATACTTTTTTCTCTGTACCTGTTAATAAAGACCACTGAAATCTGTTTGTTCTTAGCTAGCAAGACCAGTCCTTCAGTGTCCAACATAAGGGTATGTCAACGCTTCAGCCCTATGTCATAATTTAGTTTACAGGGAATCTATCGTCTTTTCCTTCCACACAATATCTCACTGGTTCATTACACTGATGATGCTATGCTAATTTGACCCAGTGAGCAAGAAGCAGCAACTACTCCAGACTTATTGGTAGGACATATGTGTGCCAGAGGGTGGGAAATCCAACAAAAGCTCAGGGATCTTCTCCCTCAGTGAACTTTCTAGCAGTACAGTAATGTGAGGTGACTGACTCTTTCTGCCTGTTTTCAAGCTACGCATTGCTCTTCTCCTGCCTTTGGACTTGGACTGGAGGGCTGAGAAGCCAGAGAGATAGCTAAAAATATAAGTTCCAATCTAAGTCCAAGTCTCCTGCTTGCCAGCTGCAAATCTTGGGACTTTTCAGCTTCTATAATCACATTTGCCAGTTCTCTGTAATAAATCTCTTTGTACATAAATATATATCCTATTAGCTCTGTTTCTCTGGGGAACACTAATACGGAGGTGTTCAGTATAAAATTGTTGAGTGAATGAATGAGTAAATAAACTACTCCTCACTGTTACTGACTTAGTTCAAGCTTCCATTGTCTCCCACATGAATGGCCTAAATTTCTTCTTAGCTTTGATAAACACACACACAATGCTTTGAAGAACTGATCTTTTTAAACACCAAATATGACCACTGTGACCAAAATTTCTCTCCAGCCTAAAATTAAATGCTCCTCATTGTCTGTTCCCAGAATTAAATAAAATTGTTTGTTTAAACAGAATAAAGTTTAGTTTCGTAAACATATTGCATAAAGCTTTATATAACCTAACCTTGAGATGCATTCAGTCTCACCTTTAGTACTTTTCACCCTGCCCTTTACACTTCAAGACCAACAAATGTCTTTACTGTCACTTTCTCGAACACTCAAGGGCCATGCTCATATCTGTTCTTACACATAATGTCCTGACTGCTTAGAATGACTTCCTGCCCTTCATCCACCTGGAAAATTCCTTTCACTGTTCAAAACAAAGTTCAGTGACAACTCTTCCAAAAGTATTTATCTTCTGAAAGAAGGTAAACCACTGTCTTCTTGATACAGACCCTGTAGATTTAGCTTATTTCCACATTCTCCTTAATTCCAACTTTTTTTATACTTTTATTGGTTTATGTGAATTGCAATCCTTTGAACTACAAAAACCAGACTGTCATTACTGTCTTAAACCAGTCACGATTCATCACCTGGGACTAGCAAATTAAACAAAATTGGGATTCTATAAACTGAAGAAGGGAGAGTGACTATAGAATAAGTAACCAACAGATCGGTCCCTATGTCTTTCTCTCCAGTGAAAGATGATTGGTTTGAAAGCAAAAGCCATATCATTTCATCTTCTGGCCAGAGTGCATAGAATAATGCTGACTCCTGAATGTGTAGAACTGAATTCTAAAGCTCACAGAGGAAAAACTCAGTTAAAACAATTACATAAGCAGCTTGAGCAAAGGCTTTTAATTTCCTTTTGCCTCAGTTTTCCTATCTGTAAAGTAGAGATAATACCTGTAAACAAAGAGTGTCACCTGCCATTTCAGTAAACAAAGAATGTTGCAGCCACAAAACCATCAGCCACTGCAACTGCCCTTAATGGTGAACCCTGAGGAAATTCAGGATAGATAAAAATAGGATACTGGCCCTAGATAGTTAAGATGCCTACCAAAGAATGGTTTCAAAAGGCCAAGACTCTTTTACCTTACCATATATATAAAAGCACTAAAATCATTAACTTGAGATGTCTACTTTTGTGATTTGCAGTAAATCTTTTGATATTTGACTACATGCGTTTTTTCCTTTCAGCAAAAACACCTATATATCTTGATCCTCCTTTACCTCTTTGCAACAGTCCCTCAAAACTTTCTGAGACAGTATATCCCAGGCTATAGTCCTTGGTAAGTCTGCCAAATAAAACATAATTCTCAACTTTAGACTGTGCATTCTTTTTTAGATAACATACCTCTTCACTCCATAAAATTCTTTTGAAAAGTATATAATTTAAATCTAGTCATTGTTAGGATACATGAGAAAACAAAGCATAAAGATACATGAAAAATATCTAAACTACCATTTTATATCAACAAAAAGAAATTGTCATCATATGATTAATATGCCAGTATTTATGGAGCACTCACATGTGGCATATTACTCATGGGGTTCAGTAGGCCACATGTAAGTGGTCCATAAATATGGTGCATTAATGCTTCTGTTTTATTCATTACACCAAAGTCTTTGACTGTGTGGATCACAACAAACTGTGGAAAATTCTTCAAGAGATGGGAATACCAGACCACGTTATAAGCCTGAGAAATCTGTATGCAGGTCAAGAAGCAACAGTTAGAAGTGGACATGGAACAACAGACTGGTTCCAAATCAGGAAAGGAGTACATCAGGGCTGTATATTGTCACCCTACTTATTTAACTTATATAAAGAGTACATCATCCAAAATGCCAGGCTGGATGAAACACAAGCTGGATTCAAGATTGCCGGGAAAAATATCAATAACCTCAGATATGCAAATGACACCACCCTTGTGGCAGAAAGTGAAAAAGAACTAAAGAGTCTCTTGATGAAAGTGAAAGAGGAGAGTGAAAAAGTTGTCTTAAAGCTCAACATTCAGAAAACTAAGATCATGGCATCCAGTCCCATCACTTCATGGTAAATAGATGGGGAAACAATGGAAACAGTGACATACTTTCTTTTCTGGGGCTCCAAAATCACTGCAGGTGGTGACTGCAACCATGAAATTAAAAGACACTTGCTCCTTGGAAGAAAAGCTATGACCAACCTAGACAGTATATTAAAAAGCAAAGACATTACTTTGCCAACAAAGGTCCATCTAGTCAAAGCTGTGGTTTTTCCAGTAGTCATTTATGGAAGTGAGAGTTGGACTACAAAGAAAGCTGAGTGCCAAAGAATTGATGCTTTTGAACTGTGGTGTTGGAGAAGACTCGTAAGAGTCTTTTGGACTGTAAGGAAATCAAACCAGTCAATCCCAAAAGAAATCAGTCCTGAATATTCATTTGAAGGACTAATGCTGAACCTGAAACTCCAATACTTTGGCCACCTAATGCAAATAACTGACTAATTGGAAAAAACTGTAATGCTGGGAAAGATTGAAGGCAGGAGGAGACTGGGATGACAGAGGATAACATGGTTGGATGGCATCACTGACTCGATGGACCTAAGTTTGAGCAAGCTCCGGGAGCTGATGATGGACAAAGAAGCCTGGTGTGCTGCAGTCCATGGGGCTGCAGAGAGTCAGACATGACTGAGCGACTGAAGTGAACTGAACTGAACTACAAGTGGCAAAGAACTTATTGCTGTATTATTTACTAGGGCTGCCATAACTAAATATCACAGATTACATGGTTTAAACAACAGAAATGCATTGTCCTACAGTTCTGAAGGTTAGAAAACCAACATCAAGGTTTTGGCCGAGTTGCTTCTTTTTTTAGGTATGTGAGGGAAGGATGTTTCCTAAGTCCCTCCCCTTGGCTTGTAGAAAACCATATTCTTCCCCTGTCTCTCTTTACATAGTCTCCCTCAGTCTAGGTCTCATGTCTGAATTTCCCTTTTTTATATAGATACCAGTCATACTGGATTAGAGCCCACACTAATGACTTCATTTTAGCTTCATTATCTGTGTAGTCTACCTTCAGATAAGGTCATATTCAGAGGTATTGGGGGGGGGGGCTAGGGAGGGCCTCACGTCAGCCCATAAAACATGCATTGTCTCTTTTTATCTTCACAATAACCCTCAGAGGCACACACTATTATTATCCTCATTTCATAGAGAGGGACATAGTAAATTAATGAGGTCAAATACATTCTCCTATGATACACAGGGAATGGTGGTGTAGAGTCATTCATGAACTAAGTAAATTAGTTCATGAATCAGGACTATTTATAAATTATACACAGATTTCCCTGTTGGCTCAGCAGCAAAGAATCTACCTGCAATGGAGGAGATACAGATTTGATGCCTGAGTTGGAAAGATACCCTGGACAAGGAAATAGCCACTCCAGTATTCTTGCCAGGATAATCCCATGGACAGAGGAGCCTGGTGGGTTACAGTCCCTGGGGGAGTCGAACACGAATTATTGACTAAACCACCACCACAACCAGCATAAAGTATATATACACTAATTTTGAAATATTTGCTAACAATACCTAAAACAGCAATTTTAGTTACAAGTTGGAGGCAAATGGCATTATACTCAGAAAGGATAAAACTATAGAGTTGGTAGTTTCCTTGGTATTCATTGAGTCCTATTAGTTTATTTCACACATGTGGAAACTGAGGCCCAGACAGGTAAACTTACTTACCTAAGGTCATGTATTATGTTCATGGCAGGACTTAACTAGAATGCAGGTCTCTCAGGCTAGCATACTTACTACATTGTTCCTCTGATTTATAAAGTAGGACAGTCTTTAAGAAAGCTTCATTGGACTGAGAATGCAGATACTCAGGGGCCTGTGTAAACTTTAATACTAATGAATACATCACACTAATTATATTGCTGTTCATTCAGCAAGTATTTTTGAGAATCTACCATCTACCAAAGAGAAAGAACATCTCATGGTTAAAAACATGGGCCTTGGGACCATACCATTCAGATCCTGATTCTGTCACTTACTAAGTGACCTTGGGAAATGGGTCACACTTCTTATCATTCTGACTCTTCATCTGTACAATGCTGATCATGCTAGCCCTTGACTCACAGGTTAATACTGAGAATTAAATGAGTTAATACAATGCAAAAGACTTGATAAGGTAGCTGGCATATAGTAACATTCAGCCAAAAGTTAGTTCTTATATATTATTCTGTAGGCACTGGAGATACACATGTTAAAAACAAATATAAGGATGGACAAACCAGTACTTAGAAATTTCACTAGAGATTGATCAACATAACATTACAGGCATGTATAGGATGCTGTGACTGTCCTTTTGAGACAGGCTGGGACCTGGTACCCTTTGCTGCAATAAATAATGCTTGCACCTGAACAAACATCTCCTCAAGCAATAAAATACAAACTGTTAAGAGACTAAAAACAACCATGTAAATGCATAGTTGGGGCAAATTATGGAGAAGATAGCCCCCCCCAAAAAAAAAAAAAAAAAAAAAAACAGAAAGCGTAACTGCCAGTTCTGAAGAGCAAGGAGCAAAAGCAGGAACTTGGGAGCATAAGCAGGGTACTATGTGTGCCCCCTCCATTCAACACCATCAAAGAGGAGGGCAAATCACCTCAGCCATCCCTCCACCCCAACCCCTGGACACGTCCCTCCCTTCACCCCATATAAGGAATCAGCGTGCCCCTCCTTTGGGATCAAGCATGGGAACTGTTAACTTGTGTTTACTCCCCACTGCTACAATCAGTTCAGTTCAGTCCTTCAGTCGTGTCCGGCTCTTTGGGACCCCATAAAGCCTTGCCTAAATTTCCTTTCTAGCCTCTCATCAATTTCTTTTGACTGGGGAAGGCCAAGAGCCCTGGTCAGTATCACTTTAACTAATCTGGATAAACTCTATATCATATCACATACTGGGTTTAATTGATTAATTTGATAAGACTTGAGAAAAGTATCTCTGGTTAAAATTTTGCATTCTTCAATTAATTCTTCTGGGCTGAAGGAATGCTGCCCAAAGGAGTTATCACTTGAGCTCTGTCTATAAATTAGGTAGATAAAGAAAAGACAGGAGCAATTCCAGAGAGAGAAGAGAAAGATTTTAAGGAATCTTGTGGGGGAGAGGTAGGAGGAAGAGCAGAAGACAAAGGTGGGGAAGCAAACCACCCTTAGATAACAGAAGGCTGTGCCAAGATATTGGGGATTTAGCTTGACAAAATGAAAAGCCTATACAGGATTTTAAACAGGAAACTAAGGTGATCACATTGTGGTTTAAGATCTATTAGCCTCACTTTCCACTGGTCTCACTACTACACTCCCAGTCAAACAACCCAGTTAGATGTTTTAGATATTAGATATTGAAGGGATTTGTCCTTTCTAGTTCCAAAATTTCCTTTACCCTGTAACAAATCTCTGTAGATCTCAACACAAAGAAACTTCATATTCATTTGGAGATAATGCAAGTGGAATGGTTAATGGTACATTCTATGACAATCTGTTACCAAGACAGCTTAATGTAGTAAATAAAACCCATTTTAATATCAGACACCCAAATTGAAAATTCCTGTCCTCATTATAAAACATGGCCTGAACAATATACAACAGTGTTACACATCATTGTCAACCGCACTAGCCTGGTGCTTTTGAAAATGAAGTGGTAGCAACAAAGCTCATACAGCACAGTAATGGATAACAAGATGCTATATCATTCATAAAATACCGTTCTGCAACGCGATTTGCAAAGCCAGGATTAACTTTTTGAGGTATGAGATCTCAAGGATTAGTATGCCTTAAAACTTGAACTAGTTCTCCCATTGCATGACCGATGGCTCATCCATTGGTGTCTGTGTGGCTACATAGCTTTGAAAGGAGGACTTCTGTCTGAATGTTGAGACATGTTCCTATTCGAGAAAAAAAAAAAAATGCCAATTGCACTAATCACTATAATGATTCTCCAAGGAATTTTAAAAAAACTTTTTAATAAATATTCTGAAATAGTGATCTAACAGCAACTTCTCTAACTCATTTCAACATTGAATGTACCTGTCATTTTTAGTACAACTTAATTTCAATTATATATGTAGGTCATAAGTCCTCACAGTTAAAAGAATATTTAAATTGAGACCAGTACTGTTTTCTAAATTACTTCCTTAATTAATATTTTATGGATTATAACTAGTGTATTCAATACACAAAATTATACTCTATAAATATAACTCAGTGGAATATTAGAAAAGGTAATACCACCCATACTCCTAAATCAGAAACCAATAAAAGGATGAAATGAGTAATCCCAGTTTAAAGTTTTCTAAAATTCCAAATTTTAGAAAACTTTAGAAAAAAAAAAAAGTGAGTTAAATTTTAACATTATGGCAAAGACACAGACTGACAGATTTCCCTACGAGCCTTTCTTAGTAATTTTGTGTGTATGTTGTCACTCAGTTGTGTCCAGCTCTTTGCAACCCCTTGGACTGTAGCCTGCCAGACTCCTCTGTCCATGGGATTAACCAAAGATATGTCAACTATGTAAAAGGTACATTCAAATGCATATATATGGAATTTAGAAAGATGGTAAAAATAACCCTATTTACGAGACAGCAAAAGAGACACTGATGTATAGAACAGACTTTTGGACTCTGGGACTGGGAGAGGGTGGGATGATTGGGGAGAATAGCATTGAAATATGTATAATATTATATCTGAAATGTATTAATTGTCCAAACTAATCACTGTCATGTTACAATTTGTTCATATTAGATGTTTGTAATGTTTCTGATAATCAATAAAAGAGATTCTTGATACCTAAAAAAAAAAAAAAAACAAATCTTTGAGGGCAGATAAAATAGTTGTCAGTATATCCACATCCTAGCACAGAGCCTACAACAGTACAGAAAATGGGTGTTAAGTTGTTGATAAGAGGTTGATTGAAGAACCAACCAATTATTTACATTTGGCAATGTCTTTTCTCAATGGAAAGCAACGCCTAGAGGAATCACTGGAATATTTCTTCTAACTGAAGTGTTGATGTATAATATTTGGTTAGTTTCAGCTATACAGCAAAGTGATTTTGGATATATATTTTTTTCTTTTTCTGATTCTTTTCTATTATAGGTCATGAAAAGATACTGAATATAGTCCTTGTTTTGGAATATTTTTTAAAGCAAGTATCACTTACCTTCCTCTCCATGAAGTTTCTCATATATTTACTGGATTTATTACCCACAATGATAAAACCTGGTAAGTTCAGGCCAGAAACTCCAAGTCTACTACAATTTATGTATTGATATCTTTGTCTTACTGGATTATACTCTCTTACTGGCAGGGGCCATGTTTTTATATTGTTGTTGTTCAGTCACTAAGTCATGTCTGATTCTGCAGCCCCATGGATGGCAGCACACAAGGCTTCCCTGTCCTTCACCAAATCCTGGAGTTTGCTCAAATTCATGTCCATTGAGTCGGTGATACTATCTATCTCATCCTCTGTCTCTGTCTTTTCCTGCTACCCTCAATCTTTCCCAGCATCAGGGTCTTTTGCAATGAGATGGCTCTTTGCAGCAGGTGGCCAACATATTGGACTTTCAGCATCAGTCTTTTCAATAAATATTCAGAGTTGATTTCCTTTAGGATTGACTGGTTTGACCTCCTACTGTCCAAGGGACTCTCAAGAGTCTTCTCCAACATCACAACTCAAAAGCATCAATTCTTCAGCACCCAGCCTTCTTTATGGTCCAGCTCTCACCATACATGACTACTGGAAAAATGATAACTTTGACCAGATGGACCTTTTTTAGCAAAGTAATGTCTCTGCTTTTTAATATGCTGTCTAGGTTGGTCATAGCTTTCCTTCCAGGGAGCAGGCATCTTCTAATTTCATGGCTGCAGTCACCATCCACAGTGATTTTGGAGACCAAAAAACTAAAGTCTATCACTGTTTCCCTACCTATTTGTCATGAAGTGATGGGACTGGATGCCATGATCTTAGTTTTTTGAATATTGAGCTTTAAGCCAGCTTTTTCACTCTCATCAAGAGGTTCTTTGGTTTCTCTTCACTTTCTGCCATGAGAGTGTTATCATCTGTTTAACTGAGGTTGTTGATATTTCTGCTGGCAATCTTGATTCCAGCTTGTGAGTCATCCAGCCTGTCATTTCACATGATGTACTCTGTATCTAACTTAATAAACAGGGTGACAATATATAGCCTTGATGTACTCCTTTTCCAATTTTGAACCAGACAGTTGTTCCATTTAAGGTTCTAATTGTTGCTTCTTGACCCACATACAGGTTGCTCAGGAGACAGGTAAGGTGGTCTGGTATTCCCATCACTTTAAGAATTTTCCACAGTTTGATGTGATCTACACAGTCAAAGCCTTTTGTGTAGTCAATGAAGCACAAATAGATGTTTTTCTGGAATTCCCTTGATTTCTCTATGATCCAGTGAATGCTGATAATTTGATCTCTGGTTCCCCTGCCTTTTCTAAACCCAGCTTGTACATTTGGATGGTGTCTGTACACATAATGTTGAAGCCTGGCTTGAAGAATTTTAAGCATAACCTTACTAACGTCCAAAATTAGTGCAATTGTTCAGTAGTTTGAATATTCCTTGGCATTGCCCTTCTTTGAGATTGGAATGAAAATTTATCTTATCTGGCCACTGCTGAATTTTCCAAATTTGCTGGCATATTGACTGCAGCACTTTAACAGAAGCATCTTTTAGGATTTGAAATAGCTCAAATGGATTTTGGAGGAGGAGCTAAGATGGCGGACAAGTAAGACGGGGAGAATACTTTCTCCTCCACAAATCCATTAAAAGAACATTTGAATGCTGAATAAACTCGATAAAACAATTTCTGAACGCCGGCAGAGGACATCAGGCACTTAGAAAGACAGCTCATTGTCTTCAAAACGAGAAAACGAGCCCTGCGGTAACTCCTTTTGCGGAGAACTGGCGCGGACACCAGCATTTGCTATTGGCAAGTGGGGGCTGGGCTAGGAGGAGCGGGGAGGCCTGCATTGCTTTGAGAAAGGATTTGGCCTGGCTATCTCGGGCGCTATCTGAGCGAAATAACCAGACTGTCGGTTGTCTACTACATCAAAAGCCAGCCCTAACTTAGGACACCACAAGGACTACCTACGGAACAAAGGGCTGCACAGAGTTGGCCAGCTGCAGGCCGTCCCACTCCGGTGACAGGCAGCCAGGGCCAGAGGCGGGCAATTATAGCCCTAGAGAGACACTGTCTAACGGAACTGTGAGTAGGTTTCTGTGCTGACTCACGCTTCTTGGGGCTCTGGATGGTCAACATCTGCCTGAGAAAGTGCGCTGTTTGTATACCCAGAAAACTGAGTGGCGGAGAGGCGATAAGTCGCAGCACCTGTGCTCGCTGAACATTTCATCACCTGCGCTACTCGGATCTGGGAAGGGCATAAAACGCAGACTCAACCAAGTCTGTGCTTCTGAGGATTATCTGAGTGCCTGAACCTGGCCGGTTTAGATTTGGGTGTTCATCTCCGCCCCCTCTGTAACAGGGCAGAGATCAGATATTGAAAAGACCTGTAAACCGCCTCAATAAAGAGAATTCAACAAACTACCAGAATATAGTAAGGACACTCTAAACTTGGCAACTTTAACAAAATGAAGAGAGAAAAGAATACCCAGCAGCTAAAGGAACAGGATAGATTCCCACCAAACCAAACCAAAGAGGAAGAGATAGGGAATCTACCTGATAAAGAATTCCGAATAATGATAGCGAAATTAATTCAAAATCTCGAAATCAAAATAGAATCACAGTTAAAGAGTCTGGAGACAAGGATTGAGAAGATGCAAGAAAGGTTTAACAAGGACCTAGAAGAAATAAAAAAGAGTCAACACATAATGAATAATGCAATAAATGAGATCCAAAACACCCTGGAGGCAACAAATAGTAGAATAACAGAGGCAGAAGATAGGATTAGTGAACTAGAAGATAGAATCCTAGAAATAAATGAATCAGACGAGAAAAAAGAAAAACGTATCAAAAGAAATGAGGACAATTTCAGAAACCTCCAGGATAACATCAAACGCTACAACATTCGAATCATAGGAGTTCCAGAAGAAGAAGATAAAAAGAAAGATCATGAGGAAATACTTGAGGAGATAATAGTTGAAAACTTCCCTAAAATGGACAAGGAAATAACCACTCAAGTTCAAGAAATCCAGAGAGTCCCTAACAGGATAAACCCAAGGCGAAACACCCCAAGACACATATTAATCAAATTAACAAAGATTAAATATAAAGAACAAATATTAAAAGCAGCAAGGGAAAAACATCAAATAACTCACAAGGGAATTCCCATAAGGATAACAGCTGATCTTTCAATAGAAACTCTCCAAGCCAGGAGGGAATGGCAAGACGTAATTAAAGTGATGAAGGAAAATAACTTACAGCCTAGATTATTGTATCCAGCAAGGATCTCATTCAAATATGAAGGAGAAATCAAAAGCTTCACAGATAAGCAAAAGTTGAGAGAATTTTGCACCACTAAACCATTTCTCCAACAAAAACTAAAGGACATTCTCTAGAGCAATACAATAATAGTGGGAGACTTTAACACCCCACTCATATAATCTGGCTGTAATAGACAAAGTAAAGAGGAAAACATATTTACTTATGAGCCTCAAAAAATTCAGTTCACTCAGGAGAGTTAAAAAAAAAAAAAAAAAGACTTATTTGCTCACTCTGTGGAGGTTTATTGACTATTTTGTGGGTTTGGTACCACTTTGGGTAGTAGGGAGGAAGAGGTGACAAATGTGATCCTGTCCTAAATAATATATTGTGGTAAAGATAGACTTACCAATACAAAATACCAAGATGTGCCTAAAGATAAGGACACCCAATCTGGACTTTTTGTTTCCTGAACTTTTCATTTCGAGAACAAACCTCCTAATATAAGATGAATACACCATGATTTTTTTTAAGTGTTCTTTGTGATTAAAAACAGAAAGCCATTGGTTAAGAAATTACATATACTCCTCCCCACCATCACTCCCCTTCTTTCTTCCCATTTCCCTTCCACCCTCATTGATCCTTTCCTTTGTCCATTTTCCCCTGCAAAAAAAAAAAAAAAAAGAAAGAAAAAAAAAGAAATAGCTCAAATGAAATTACATCACCTCCACCAGCTTTGTTTGTTGTAATGCTTCCTAAGGCCCACTTCACTTTATACTCCAGGATGCGTGGGTCTAAGTGAGTAGTTTTAATATACATCTTTTTTAGTCACCCACATAGTAGCTAACAGTGATTTAAACATAACAGACAAGGCAGGAAAATGTTGGACAAATGAAATAAAGCAAATCAAACAATCAAAGTCATGCCTTCCTCCTTCCTGCATACTTTTAGCTCGTCATTTTACACATAAGGAGATTGCAGCTTTGAGAAAGTAACTTAATTGTTCAGGGAGACACAACCAATTACTGGCAAAGTTTCCAAACTATGCTGCCTTCCTTGTGCTGCTATTTCTGGATGAGAAAATTGTAAAAGAAATACCGAGAGAGAAAAGCTTATTGATACTGAAAGTTGTAAGTAATGTACTACAAGGGAAAAGGCAAACCATTACAAATGTAGCAACAACACTGTAATTTGCTCAAGGCATAGAAATAGACAACCTGCTATAGCCTTGAATGCCCAGCTCCAGTTTCAATTTCTTACAGAGTTAACATTTTCTGACTGCTTATTACACGCCAAGCCCTGTGGTGCAAAATAAACGCTTTACATAGATTATTTCATTTACTTTCCAAAGCAATGCTTCACAAAGGACATCATTATCTACATTTTTCTGGATGAAAATACAAAGGCTCTGAAGGGTGGTATGATGCATTCAAGACCACAAAGCTAAGATGAGGGAGATCAGGAGTCAAACCCAGGTGTGTCAACTCCAAAGACCACTTTCCTTCCATTAGACATGTTTCCTTCCTGCCAGTAAAAATTAATGAGAAATTTTCCAGTGCTATTTGAAATTTGCTGCTGAATATGAAATTTCTGTCACTGAAATGATATACTCCACTTTTCATATTAGTGTTCCTCCTCTGGCTTGCTCTGCATTGGAAAGGGGAAGCCAGAAACAGTATTCCCCAAATTCCCTTTCTCCCCTGATTTTGGGCTACAGCTGCCAATGTGGAACCCTTGGTGTGAGAGCTGGAGGGTGGAAGATGGAAGAAAGCCATTGTTGCCTGGAGGCAGGTACAAGCAGACATATGTGGACATACAGGCAGCTTCCAGGCTATGGAAGCTAGCTAAGGTCATGGGCCTAGGTCCCTGGAGACTACTTGCCTTAGTGCTAAAGGCTGAGAAGGTAGCAATAGCTGTCTAGAATCCTTGAGAATCACATAAATTTCTAGGGGACACCTTGAAAGCCATTACTATTGGGTTGGCCAAAAATTCTTTTGGGTTTTTTCATTGTTGTTGTGCAGTCACTAAGCTGTGTCCAGCTCTTTGCAACCTCATGGATTGCAGCCTACCAGGCTCCTCTTCCTTCACTATCTCCAGAATTTGCTCAAACTCATGTCCATTGATTCAGTGATACCATCCAACCATCTCATTCTCTGTCACCCCCTTCAGTCCCTGCCCTCAATCTTTCCAGCATCAGGGTCTTTTCCAATGATTCTGCTCTTCACATTAAGTGGCCAAAGTATAGAAGCTTCAGCTTCAGTTTTAGCCCTTCCAATGAATATTTAGGGTTGATTTCCTTTAGGATTGACTGGTTGATCTCCCTATAGTCCAAGGGACTCTCAAGAGTCTTCTCCAGCATCACAATTAGAAAGCATCAATTCTTTGGGGCTCAGGCTTTTTGATGGTCCAACTTCAGTTTTTTCCATAAAATGGTACAAAAACCTGAACAAACTTTTTGGCCAAGCCAGTAACTATATCATTGTTGGTGGTTTCTCAGAATTTTGCCTCTCCAGACTTTCCAATTTCTGTAAGTCTGCAATTCCCTGGATAAAAGTTTTCATACTTGGAAGACGTGAATTGCTTCCATTTTCCTGGCTGAACACTGGTTAATATAAGTACCTAGGCTAATATAAGTACCTAGGTCAATTTCAGGGGAAGGCAATGGCACCCCACCCCAGTACTCTTGCCTGGAAAATCCCATGGACGGAGGAGCCTGGTAGGCTCCAGTCCATGGGGTCGCTGAGAGTCGAGACGACTGAGCGACTTCACTTTCACTTTTCGCTTTCATGCATTGGAGAAGGAGGTGGCAACCCACTCCAGTGTTCTTGCCTGGAGAGTCCCGGGGACGGAGGAGCCTGGTGGGCTGCCGTCTATGGGATCGCACAGAGTCGGACACGACTGAAGTGACTTAGCAGCAGCAGGTCAATTTCAAAATTCTAAGTCAAAAGCAAGTGAAATATAATAAGTGCACAACCTACTTATCAAAGCACTAACCTTTCCCCTTCATCTCACCTGCATAAAAAATGTTTATGTAAGACATCTCTCTCTCTTTAGAAATTTCAATTGCTCTTTGTGGATCCTAGTATGAGTCGGCAAATCCATCTGTGGACTCTCTCTCCTCTAGATTTCTTTAGATTAAGAGACTTATCTATCTGTTTTGGTATCTCAGGGTATTTTTTTCCTTGAATCAGAGTCTGTACAAGAAGAGTTTGTTAAAATGTCTACTATTATTACCATTTTATAATTTCCTCTGGCTGGTAACATAAAAACAACAATGCCACAGAATAATGGATCTTAAAATATATACATATATATTTTATGTATCTATATATTTTAATTGCTGAGAGTGTTCCCCAGGGAAGACATCTGTTATGCCAATATAAAACATTTTAAATGAACACAATCTGGCTGTTTTAATTCCAAAATTAAAGCTGCCAAATTTGTAATTTGATGGTGAACTGCCTTTGAATTCTTAATTATTTGTATACTCTTCCAAGGCCACTAGGTGGTGGCTCTGCTATGAAACTCTCATAGTCATGGAAACTTTTTCCATCTCCATTACAGCATTTTTGGAGTATATACTGTGAAGGAAAAAAAAGACATAGTAAAAAGAGCTAAGGAAAAGCTAGAGAGAACAAGTTATTTGGAAACTTTCAGAGCTATCATGGAGAAGGAAATGGCAACCCACTCCAGTGTTCTTGCCTGGAGAATCCCAGGGACGGGGGAGCCTAGTGGGCTGCCATCTATAGGGTCGCACAGAGTCCGGACAGGACTGAAGCGACTTAGCAGCAGTAGCAGCATTGCTATCATGGAGAAGGAAATGGCAACCCACTCCAGGATTCTTGCCTGGAGAATCCCATGGACAGAGGAGCCTGGCAGGCTACAGTCCATGGGGTCACAAGAGTTGGACACGACTTAGCGACTAAAGAGAGAAAGAGAGTGCTTTCACTGACATGCCTTCAGGATCCTGGGATAATTTATACAACACCTCCCTACTGTGTACCAAACCCTTCTGAATGTACAAAACTAAAAATTCACGTGGAGTGACTTTTCCAGTAAAGGACGAAGCTGGGTCTCTCACTCCTAGGCAGCATTTCAAGTTACTAGATGCTGACGTTGAAGGAGATAAAATTAAAAGCCTATTGTGACTTTTAGAATTTGAATGACTAATGATGTTATTAAGACAGAAAACAAAGGAGGAGAAGCTGGGGAGAGAAAAATATTAAACTAAATATTTGATGTGGTACATAAGGGGCCAGTGGGCATTCAAGATTTGGCAGGAAGGATGCCAGAGAAAGGTAAGGAAAAGCCAAAACAATAAGGAATTATGAACCCACATTAAGGAGTTTAAATTTTACACCATGAATACCAGAGAACCACCAGAGGTTTTAAAGGAAAATAGCCTGATCCGACTTGAATTTCAGAAATTTCATGTTGGTGCCACTAACGGAAATAGAATGAAGAAAAACGAAGGGAGACTTATTAATCTACTTCACTGTTTCTTTAAAGCCTTATTCACTAATGCATTTTCTTTTGCCCAGCCCTTATATCTTCACCTTATGTAGGATTCTGGTCTCAGAGCTCTTTTCTGGCAGATGACTTTCACTGCTTCTGAGAGTTTGTACAATTGAGATTGCAATAGTTAAAATGAAAAATAGCTAAGGTAGTTGAGGAAGGGTAGGAGATGATTTAGTGCCTGTTTCCGTAAGGTAAATGAGCTCTGTATTCTCAAGGACCTGTGGAAAACAGATGGCTCATTCAGAATGGCTTAACTGAAGGAATTTCCAATGGAGGCACTATTTACAGAGTCATGGGCATGTTTAGGGAAACAAACAAGAGAATGGTGAAACATCCAGGGGCTAGCAACAGCAAGAAGGAATAAACTATGTTATTATAGCCCACTGAAAACTGAAGTCATGGGAGAAGGCCCACCTGGTATAACTTCTGGCCACAAAGGAGTATAGCCACTATCAGTCCCACTGCCAGGCAGGGAGAGAATGAGGGCAAGGGAGGCCCTCACCTCTCTTCTCCTGTCCCCTGAGCTCTAATCAGTACCTCTGACTGGCCAAAGAATTAGGTGATACATACCACGGAAGTCAGCCTTCCAGAGCATGGAGCAAGGAACAAGTGGAGAATAGACCTAGATCAAAAGGAAGGCAACCAACACGCGTGCATGTACTACAAGCACATGGGGAATGATGTCAGTACAACACAGAAATCACACTGAACGGACGATTTTTACCAGCACGTGTATATTTTGAACCATCCGGTACTGGAATATACAGTAAATATGGAATGATCAAACTCTCAGGCACAAGAGAGTTTATTCAATAAAAAGGAAATTATCTGAGATCAGTACTCTCCATAATACTAATACTTAAGGGATGGGCAAAAGGAAAGGAATCTATCCTGAAGAGTTGGAAGAAACAGAGATCAAGGAATCCAAAGCCAAAGGGGGAAAAGTTTTAAAGATGGAATGAGCGATAGTAAGGTAGCCTCAGGCCTTCGTGGTTTTAACTTTCTTAGTTTCAATTGTCTGAGCAATCCCAGTTTTCATGACAAGTAGCAGTGTGAAATCTTAGTGAGGGCACCCACATGAGTTCTCAGCTATTAAGGACAGCACAGCACTTAGCGGGAAACATCCACCTCTCATAGTGGCTGTATTTTCTTCTACTTATTGTCAAGGACACATTAACTCTCATTAACAATCTAAATCAGCAAAATTCTTTAGTTGCAATCTAGTGCAAGTTATGATGATGTTATAGGCAAGAGTGATACTCAAGAATCTAGAGTACATAACGTTCTTGGGACATATTTCACCCAAGTGTCAAGGGTTTACTACACCACAGAGGTAACAAGTACAATGAATATTAAAGCTCTATTCACTGTATTTGGCAATTAGAAATCAGTGGAGACTCTGACAGAGGAATTTCATGAAATATTGGAATGAAGGCCAATGGAAGGTGGGCTGGGGAGATGAGGAGCAGAAGCCAGAATGCAGATGGTTATGAAATGAATGAGAGGTGCTGATGTCAGGTGGAGAATGTAATATATCCTATCAAACTGTTAGAATATGGAAAGGAGTAACTTGGCTGTCATTTCTGGATACAGAGGGTTTCATCAGAGTCTGATTAATGAGAAAAGAAAATGTGTAGAACAGAAGTATCTTACTAGAGATATCTCCCTCATAAACCTTGGAGACCTTGATAATTAGAGAACTGGAAATTGAGATGTGACATGGAGTAAAAGATGTGAGGGGCCAGTAGTGGTGATGCTTAGATGTTGCTGTTGTCTCCGTGTGAGTTAGAACCCTGAATGTTTTAGTTAACTATTGCATCAGCAGAGACTAACACAGCACCTGTAGAACAGGCACTCTGTTCTTTTGCTAAATGTCAGGGAGGGAGGTGGGATGATCTGAAGTAAAGTCCAGCTCATTCCATGAACTGGATCCACCCATGGCAGAAATGGAGCTGAAGCCCAGGCAGCCCTGGCCACTTGGATTTGGGCATCTTTATGGTCCACTCTCCTTGACTAAAAGCAGCAGGAAGACTTAGCATAGCTGGGTCCTCTTAAATGTGTTCATCACTGTAAGAGTTGTGTAACCACGTGTGGGGTGGGGACTTTCTGGGACAGACCCCTCCCCCATGTCCTCTGCTGTAGCTCTTCTTTGCAGTATCAATACCTAGATAATAGTATCTTGTGCATATTTCCAGAATTTTTCAGATGCTAAAACCACCACCAAATGGAAGAAATTAACTACCTGATAAACATGAGCACATAGCCCCCAGATCTTCTGGCACCTAAGGACTGATGTTACCCACTCTGTTACCTCAACATCAACCAGTCAGAGAATTGTGCACAAGCTGATCACATACCCTGTGACCTCCCCTTCCCTCACCTGGCCTTTAAAAATGCTTTGCTGAAACCATCTGGGGAGTTCAGGGTTTAGGGGCATGAGCCATCCACTCTTCTGGCTTGGTCCTGCAATAAACCTTTCTCTGCTCAAAACTCAGATGTTTCCATATTACTTGACATCACTGCAACTTGCATTTATTTGGTAACAGTTGTAAAGTAGGTCATGGAACAACAGTAAACTTGAAACCAGGAAACCTGGGTCTTAGTCCTAGTTTTTCACTAACTGGTGGCATGGCCTTGGACAATTTATTTTAAATTATATTTCTTATATGTCAAATGCACATCAGACACCCTATGAAGCTCTGGGTTTGGGACAACGCACAAGAGTCATTATGGAACTGATGAGACAAACAATAAACAACAACTATAATCTGGTGAATCCTTTCAAACAAGGTGCCTATTACCCCTGTGGCATCCGGAAAGGCTTCACAGAGGAGGTGACAACTAATCTGAGAGGTAAAGGACAAGTCAGATCCAGGCAGTCCCTTCCCCTCTCTGAACCATGGTTTCAATAAGAATAAAGTAAAGCAGGTCGCTAAAGGATCCCTACAAACTCTTTGGGCTGTGATAGTGTGTGATCCCATTTTTTTATGACAGAACAGAGCTGGAAGAAAACCTTGAAATGCTGTCCATAAAAAAAGATAAATGCGTGCTTAAATTGCAGAAGGGGGTGGGAATGAGAAAAAGAAACGGTAGTGCTCAAAAAGCACAAGAGAAAGAAAGAGACAGAGAGCACGCGCAAGTGAGAGCATATTTTCTAGGGCATAAAGGATTTCTGTTTATTTTTAACATAATACACCAAAAAATAAATACAATTATCCCAATTTCTGCCCCCAGTTTTCAGCATTGTGCAGCCTTTATTTAATGATACATCAAAACACAGTCTCTGCCAATCCCTCTGTTGCTAAGGAACAGGCAGTCAAGAGCCTAAGCTCAGAGACCAAAGCCGTCATTAAAAGGCTTTGTGCATTGCTATCAGTAAAATGTTAATTTTGTAAGCCTGACTGATACCCTCCTGTTAGCAAGTTCCAGGAATGAGAACTCAGATCCCACTAATTTGGCTAGTTCTCCTTTATTGGGCTCAGTGTGGCTTACATCAAAATAAATAAATAAAATACTGTCAGCCAATAACTAGGAGCATTTTATCCTGAAAAGCTTGTCCTTTCTCCACACAGTCCATGTCCTTGTCAAACCAGGATAGGAAAATGATTGACCTACTGCCTGTATTCACTTAGAGTTTTCAACCACGCAAGTGAAACTTTTCTTTATATAATGGCTCCATATCCTCTTCAGTCACCATTTGGTTTCATTATCCTTGACATGCACTTAAAGAGAAGAGAGAGAGAAAGTGCTTCCTTAGTTGGCATACACATGTAGGACAGGTGCCCCGCCATAACATGAGGAACGCCAATGGCCTCTGTGTGATTGTTGGAACCCTGAGCTCCCAACCACTCTGTTCCCTGACTCACATCCATAGATAACAGCTCTCATCAACACCGCTTATGACTCTCCTTGACTCGACCTTGGATCAAGGCTGTTTCCCCACATTTCTGGTCACTACAGAATCACAATATCTCACTGTCACCACAAAAGTCAGCTCTTTCAGCCACCATCTCCTCCACCGTGATCCCACTGCTGCAATCTGGCCCCATGCTGACTGTGTGGCATCTCTCTGCTGGCCATGTGCTAGGCACTGCGAGAAAGCTCCTCCTCCCACAGAGATCTCCTCGGCTCTTTTCCGTTTCCTGGAGGTCACCAACTGCTTCTTCCTATCTCCTACTCTCAATGCAGAAGCTTCAGGAGATGAGCCTGCCTTCTCTTTCACTGGAGGGACAGGTCCTCCTTTCACTGTGCTCAGACCCAGGCCCTCTCTTCTCCACTTGGGCAGGGATAACTCTGTTTATGTTCCCCGGCAGCCTCATGCCTGACCCTCATGGAGTCCTTTATGGCAGTGACTGAGAGAATGCTTCTCTCAAACTGCTACCAAGAGGGAACATAATTGGGCCAGAGTCCCAGCTGCTACACTTTAAGATCCACCACTATGTCTACAGCAAAACGACTTCTCATGGGCTGTTCGCAGTGGATTGCTGAGGCAACAGGTATTAAGGTAAATCCATTCCTGGGAGACACAGGACCTCTCTCCCAGCCAATCTTGGTTCCAGAATATCCTCAAAGGCCTTGTCAAGCCTTAGAGCACATAATTGTCTGCAAGGCTGCCATCCAACTTTCTTTCCCATGGTCCTGTATAGCCCACCAGCTGGTCTTGAGTGCTGTGGATCTGAGCAGCCTATTCCAGTCCTAAACTGTTCCAGAAGGACTTGTCCCAACCCCTCCAGTCCTCCTCTGCCACAAAATGCTAGGTTTCCTCTAAAGCTCATCCATGTTAAGAGATCCTAAAGCAGATTGGAGAGTGCTCAAAGAGACCACAGATCAAACAACCTCTGAGAGTTCTGCCTTAGAGGCACTGAAACCCTAAGTGCCTTCAATCAATACAGCTTTGAACAGCACTCTTTAGCCCAACAGGTTTTAGGAACAAACTAGGTCTTACAGGCACGTGATTGCCTAGCTGTAAACCAAGCCTCCTTCAAGGGTTGAACATAGGCAGGCTGAAGAACACAGGAGATACAGGAGTGGCTACAGCCACTTCTATCAATATAGAGGTTCCACATCATGTGCGTGTCTGTGTGTGTCTGTCTTTGGCAAGAAATCGATCCCAAAGAGATTTGGAACGTATAGGTCTATGCCTCTGAATTGGAAACTATTTCATTGCCAGCAGGCAGAAGATGCATAGCTACTGAGTTGCTTCTTGAAGCCTCAGAAATTGGGATTCTCTGCCTTGGGACAGCTCATCAGTTTCGCACCAGGTTCACATACAGGAGCCCAGAGATAGCACAAAACATAGAAAGGAAAAATTTATTTCCCTCCTCTCACCCATGAGGAAAGCAATACTAGTGGACAAATTTATGCAAAACACATGGCAGTGGCTGAAGACTGGAAGTGTGAAAGGCATCAGAGAGAAATGAGGCGACACTGATAATGGAAAGGAGACACACTTTTGGCTCTGACAGGTTCCCTCTCCATTCCAGTGTGAAAGCACAGAGCAGCGGGACTGCAGAGCTGGGAGGATGCTCTTGTTTGAGGAGCCAAGGCCAAATACCTCCATGGAGTAGAGAAGGTTCACCCTTTGGACAGGAGCTGAACAGATACAGCCTTGATGCCTGCACTGCACTAGAACTTCAGTGTAAATCTGATGACCTCATCTCCCTGAAGCCTGTGATTAATTGCATTTATAAAATACAGCTCATCAGATCAAAGTTAATCCCACCCATACTAAGCAGGTACACAGTGATGGGTGACTCTGTCAAAGGGTATGAAACTAAATCAGGCCGCTATTCTTCATAAGGGATTAGTAGTACATTGGGCTTTTACCTTAAAAAGGAGAGATTTAAAGACTCGGATTGAAGAATTTATAATACCCATTTGTAGATACTCATATTCTATTTTAACTTTTAAACTTTCTTCAAAAATGTAAAATTGCTTCAAAAATTATAAAATATCATTGACTAGTATCTGTATTTACTGTCTTCACACATTTCTCAGCACTTGCAAACACACACACACACACACACACACACACACACACACACACACACACACAGCCTGTTTATAGATTCTATGCTATTGAAATACCTCTACCAAAAGGTGAATGTCATCACTAAGCATCTGGGCAGAATCTTGCTTAAAAGAAAGACTTCTGGAGCTAGATGCCTAGATTTACATTCAGTTCTGCACTTATTAGCCAAGAGATGTTGGGCAAGTTATTTAAGCTCCCTGTGTCTCAGTTTCCTCATCATTAAAATGGAATGAAACTAATGTCTGATGCACAAGGTTAGAGTGAAAATTAAATGAGCTGTTAATAAAGTAGTTACAACAATGCCTGGAACTTAATAAGTCTATGTGTGTCAGCTTTGTCCTGATCCTATGGCAAGTTCAAGGCCATGACTTATACCCTAGAGTATTCCAGCTTGAGGCAAGCAGGCTGGTCTTCTGTATCCCTATGTCAGCTAGTTAAAAATGTAGGCACCCCCACCATTACACCATTACAAGAAAACCATTACATAGGTAAACTGCCATTCAACTTAGGGCAAAATGTTATATTTCCTGTGCATATACATTGAAGAGAAAGAACCAAGTTCACACATTTTCTGCTTTTCAGCACAATTATGTTTGACTAGTTCCCCTAACTTTCTTACACAGTTAGGTTTCAGTACGGTTAATTTTAGGTCTCTGCAGCATTAGGCCTTTGCAAGATTAATACTGTTTAACTAAATGATTCTCATGAATACCTTGTGAACACTGATTTGAGGATTCAATTTCCCAGTGTGTGAATGAGGTCATATTAACAGAAGTGTCATGAATTTCACTGGCTCATGATTCTGCTTGTCCTCAACACTCGCGCCCCTACCCACTCTTACCACCAAGTATTCCAGGAGACTGTAGGGAGGGGCGAAGTCACACTTATTCACAGTAAACCTGGCCCTTTTGAGCATGGGACCTCCACTGGCACTTTCCCCAAGACACCACAATGATGTCCCCTCAGTGCTCTGCCCACATTTTGGGGTTACACTTTAACATGGGATTCCCAATCTGAGCTTCCACTGGAGCTCTAAAGGTTTAAAAGTATCTCTTTAAGGATTAAAATAGCTTTCTTAGTTTCACTCACAACACTTATGCCTTCACAGGATTCAGACAAGATCAGATCAGATCAGTCGTTCAGTCATGTCCGACTCTTTGCGACCTCATGAACCGCAGCACGCCAGGCCTCCCTATCCATCACCAGCTCTCGGAGGTCACTCAGACTCACATCCATCGAGTCAGTGATGCCATCCAGCCATCTCATCCTCTGTCGTCCCCTTCTCCTCCTGCCCTCAATCCCTCCCAGCATCAGAGTCTTCTCCAATGAGTCAACTCGTCGGAGGTGGCCAAAATACTGGAGTTTCAGCTTGAGCATCATTCCCTCCAAAGAAATCCCAGGTCTGATCTCCTTCAGAATGGACCGGTTGGATCTCCTTGCAGTCCAAGGGACTCTCAAGAGTCTTCTCCAACACCACAGTTCAAAAGCATCAATTCTTCGACGCTCAGCCTTCTTCACAGTCCAGCTCTCACATCCATACATGACCACAGGAAAGACCATAGCCTTGACTAGGTGAACCTTTGTTGGCAAAGTGATGTCTCTGCTTTTGAATATGCTATCTAGGTTGGTCATATCTTTCCTTCCAAGGAGTAAGCGTCTTTTAATTTCATGGCTGCAGTCACCATCTGCAGTGATTTTGGAGCCTAGAAAAACAAAGTCTGACACTGTTTCCACTGTTTCTCCATCTATTTCCCATGTAGTGATGGGACCAGATGCCATGATCTTCGTTTTCTGAATGTTGAGCTTTAAGCCAACCTTTTCACTCTCCACTTTCACTTTCATCAAGAGGCTTTTGAGTTCCTCTTCACTTTCAGACAAGGGGCAGGCACAATTCCGCACTCCCAACTGACTCTCTTCTGGAATGACTAAGGTTTTCAAACTGAGTGCTTGAGACACATTATCCCAGAGGCACCTGAGTTCTCATGTCAGTGGCTGACCAACTGAGACCAGCATCTATACACTAAGTCCAATCTAAGCCAGAATCCTGAATCTGCAAGAGTGAAAGTCAGTGATCCACACACTGGGCCATAAATGCAATTAGGTTTCTATTTCTCTTTGAGGAAAATCAGAGTGAATTATAGTAGTAGAGCTCTCCAGAGAAACAAAACCTTCAGGGGTAGGGGAGAGATGGATTGATTAAGAGGAATTGATTCATGTAAATATGGAAGCTGAGGAGTCCCATTATCTGCTATCTGCAAACTGGAGACCCAGAAAAGCCAGTGGTGTAATTCAAACCAAGGCCAAAGGCATGGAAACCAGGAGAGCAGATGTTGCAAATTTCAGTCTAAGGGCAGGAAAAGATGAGATGAGATGTTCTAGCTCAAGAAGCTAACAGAAAAAAGTGAGGAGGAAGGAAAAATCCTCATGACTCTGCCTTTTGTTCTGTTTAGGTTCTCAACAGATTGAATAATAGTCATTCACATAGAGGATGGCAATTTGCTCTATTGAGTCCACTAATTCAATTGCTAATTTCATCTGGAAAAACCCTCACAAACACACCCAGGAATAGTATTTAATCTGAGCACCTGTCTCAAATTGATACATAAAACTCCCTGTCACAAGTATTACCTCCTTAAGAGTTAAAGAATATAACACTTTGTAGGAATTTTGGCCAAAAGTTTTGGCTCTCAAACTCTCTGGTTGCTTGTTATGAAATCATTCATCTTATCCTCTTCACTAGAAAGCAAGAAGGAATACTTGAAATTTTTACTACCCTTCAGACATCATCCAACCATTTTCATATCTTTTCTTTCTAATAAATGAGCTACAAAGCAAGTTCAAAGTAAGAAGAATGCCAGGAGGGATTTTGGTTTGTTACCAATGAGAAGCTTTACAAATATAACAGCCTGGAGTCTTCCTTGCTACCACCAACAGATGGGACACAATATCCACCAAAGAGCTATTATGGCCTTTGGTTGTTATTTTTCCTACAGTTCAGCTGGTACACATTCCAAAAAATAATACACATTTCTGGG
The DNA here is from genome assembly GCA_935064755.1 of Tragelaphus eurycerus. NCBI lineage: Eukaryota > Metazoa > Chordata > Mammalia > Artiodactyla > Bovidae > Tragelaphus > Tragelaphus eurycerus. The sequence continues at coordinate 497,048 of CAKXYN010000272.1, forward strand.
GCAGGTTTGCATTATAATTTTGGAGACTTTTCTCTTCCCTTGTAGACTTCCCACTGCACTGAAAACCAAACCTCTCCCTCATTCAATTTGGACTTCACTGGGAGGATTCGACTTGGCAAAACAGTTACACGATGCTGCAAATGGGTTATAAAAACGTCAATGGTCCCACACGGGAGTTAGTACATCTACCATTCGAACTCGATTGTGCCGACTCTGTTGGCAGTAATATGGGAGCATGTATGCAGTTATCACTAAAAGGCTTTTCATACTGTGACAATCAGATCCCCTGGTGCTCAGACATTGCATTCATTTTCTAACTCATTCATCATGTGAATGAAATGAGGGAATAATGGGAACTGTTCCTCATAGTTACCCATCATTTAGTGAGGACATCACATTCGGGTTTTTTGGATGGAAAAAGAAAGATAAATAAGAGGCTTATCAGTCTTAACATCTGACAGTCCTAGCAACTCATGAGCCCTAATGTCACTCAGAAAGCACATCATGACAGCCCCTGAGGAAACAGAAGCGTGAATCTGGCAAAGCCCACCTGGCAAGTCCAGCAGGCACGCCTCCACAATCCTCCGCATTTTGTCACTTTCTGGAAACACCTTTTAGCTAAATTCAAATATTCTTAACTAAATTAGGGTAAAATTTCAACCCTTGGACCTTAGAAATGGTCTTTTAAGGATTTATTTTGAAAAAAAATGAGAGATGCACATAAGTATAAATATTCAAGGATAGTCATTACCATAATATCTAAAATAACACAATATTGGAAACAATCTAAATTTTCAGCAAGTGCAGATTACTCAACTTATTATAAAGCACCATTATAAATAATGTTTGTGAAGAACATTTAAGTATATGGAGAAATGCTCAAATATATCAAGTGAAGAATCAGACTATAAGATATGTATACTGCATTGCCAATTATATAAGAAAAAAGTATCAGTAATTATTCTCTCCAGGCAGTGAAATTATTAAATGATTTTTCCTTTTCCACATTTTCTGTGTATTTTAATATTTTAACAATAAACATATATAAGAAAACTAAAATAAATGACATTTTTAAGAATTCAAGAGTAATAAAACAGTTATGACCTACAGTTATGTCAATTTTCTTTGTCATATAAGAAAATAACCAAGCAATTTTAGACTGGAAAAAAATGGCCACTATTTGGGAAGTAGACAGAATCTAAAACCACAGAACCACTAACATGAAATGGAAAGAGACTAAAGAACATTACACACCTGCTTAAACATTCCCTGCTTAGCTTTCTCCTTCAATTAGAATATACTGCCTTTCTCCAAGACCATAGAGAGAGTTTGCATTTAGTCTGCCATATGAAAGGCTCATTCATTCAATAAACAACTGTTAGAGACCACTAGTAGGTCCCTATTACTGCTCTGGACAACAGAAAGATAGGGACAATCAAGCTGGAAATATTCCTGCTTTGGTAGCATATACATTTTCTTTTAATTTTTGCAACCATACCATGAGGTAAGTATGCTTATTCCCTGGTTACAGGTTAGAAAACTGAGATTCAGAGAGACCATATGGCTTGCTAAAACTAGTCAGGAGAAGCAGTACTCAACCCAGGTCCTCTGATTCCTCAAGACTGAGGTTCCTCTGACAACACTAGAGGTTTTCAAATACTTTCAAACAGCGGAACCAATTTTTCAAGTAAAATTATATTTGCTATATTTCACCAAAGCATTCTGATGAATGCTTTTTCATATTTTAACTTCTCTTAAAATGAGAATATAAAGTGACTTACAATTGCTGTTGGCCACGAAGCAGTAGAGATGAAATCTGGTTGACTGCACACGTGCACCCAGTCTTGCAAAATTGGTATCAGCAGCTTGCAAGAAAATTCCAGAGGTGACAGTGGAGCATACTTACAAGAAATTCTGCCTGACCAATATGCTTGATGGCAGAGAGGATGATGCTGTCTGGAAAACATAAACATTGGTGATTCAGACTCTAGATACAAAGAAGTTTTAGGCATACTTTAACCAACTAATATTGTTTATGTGTATGAATAAGACTAAAAGAGCTCTTCCATCAAGTATAAAATTTAAAAATTCAAGTGACCAAAAACATTGTGCCATGATCATTTCAGCAGTTTTCTCTTTCTCGCTGATATAATGAAGATGGTACATCTGGTAATTCACAGTGTGAGTTAAGGGTGACATGTATAAACGCAACACTTTGGACTTGATCAAAAGAGATGGAATTCTAAGTTCTACCTTCTTCACATTGAGCTTCATTAAAAATAATTCCTGAAGGGGTATAGTTCCTCTCTTCCTCCTCCAAAGGCAGAGATTAGCAGCATCAAGGCCTGATTGCAAACCTGATCATTGGAATCATGTTTGGCCATCCCTGAAACTCTTCTAAGGGACCTAGTATTTCATTGAGATAGATTCTTGAAACTTGCACCTGCATATCCATTCCTAACTAGTCCAGATAAGATGAGGCAAGGGAGCATGTGCAAACATTAAGGCATAGGTTTCAGAATTAGACTCCCTTGGTTTCAAATCTAAGCTACCCATTTATTGGCAGGATGATCTTAGATGGGCGATTTAAACTTTTTGTGCCTCTGTTTCGCCATCCATAAATAATAATAGCACTAACCATATAGGGTTTGGAAGATTAAAAGAGAAAATTCATATCAACTACCAAGTCTAAGCCTGCAACAAATGGTCCCTTTTTTTATTATGAGGGAGGGGATAAACCTAAAATTACAGCTTTACTTCTGAGACTTTGCCTCCACTCCTCCAACAAAATATGATCTATCATCTGTTCTCATCAATGACAGATATTTACTGAGTGCACTTTCTGTGGGAGGAACCCTCTGGGAGTTTATCATCTATTAGAGGAATGAGACACAGACAGCAGAAAAAATAACTACAATATAGGACAGTAAATTATAAGCGGTGTGGAAAACAGTACTTTAAATTTCTAGATGAGAGGGTATCGCCCGTATTAAGGAAGAGCAGGAAGGCTTCACAGAGGAAGTAAGACTTGGAAATTCAGGCTAGATGCTAGTCTAGCCTGAATTAATGGGCTTAATCTGGAAAAGCAAATGAGTCACTAGAGTTTTGTGAACATAAGTGACCTTGTCAAGGGCACGTTTTAGCTAACATTCTTTATGGGTCAACAGGGATATAGATCAGTTCCTCTTTGGAGGAGGGCAGCAAGGGAGGGATTCAATTTTCCTGAGCACTTGTCAAGCGTATTTGGTAAGAGGTCAGCTCTGAAGGGAAGCAATATCTTCAACAAAGAAAATTAAAAGGCTGTTAAATGTGTAAGTGAGGTGAGAGGAAATAGTTACCCAGAGTAAGACTAATGAACTCAAACTGCAACAAAAACAGAGATTTAGGCTAGAGTTACTGGTGGAATGGTGAGGGTTGCATAGATTAGATTAATCTAGGCTATGGAAGAATTTGCTAAATTTAAAATACTCTGACTATTTCAAGTTAGGTCAATGGCTCTATGACAAGCATGGGAGTAATTAATTTGTGACTTCAGGCTAAAAGGAGAAATTGAAAAGCTGAATTAAATCAAATGCACCAATAGTGAGATTCAAAAGAGCCACCATGGCCATTGACTCCATGGTTACCAAAGACCCCGAACAATGAAATCTCATAATAAAGAATGCATTCATCACAGAGTGGGAGAGAAATTATTCCAGGAACCTGCCTTGATTTTTATTACTACTATCATAAAACTGTTAAAGGATTATTAATACTGATGTTTGTCCAGGGATTTTACATCACCATTTCATGCCAGTGGCTTAAAATCTGCCTTCCGTGAAACCCACCAAGCCATTTATAGAACCCTAAATGCATGGCAAGAGTTCAACTGGTGATTGTGATTTCAGATGCAGTTTGTATTAGTCACTCTCCCAAAGTCTAATCACAACCATTCATGGGAAACAATAAAGACAGGCAAGTGTTTTCAGCCAACAGTTCCCTGAGATGATATACTTGGGCATTCAATTTCACAGATCAAATAGGTTATTATAAACATACACACAAGGGCTTGATTGAGCCCATTAAACAACTAAAATCATACAGCTGAGGGTTCCAAAATATGTTTGTTTAAATACTTATTTGGAGATAGAAAAATGAGGTCAAACACAGACGGGAATTATTTAGGTTTACTTTTAAACCTTCTAAAAACCATCACTGTCTGTCTTGGCTGCCTCCCACCCCTTCCTATTTCTAGCTCAGGACACATCTGTTGTCATTTTCCTCATATTAATGTTTCTACATTTGGGGTCAGCACTTCTCGCAACAGGAAGACAAGCAAAACAGTTTTTATGGGGAAACTGATTAAACAGCTAACCAGAAATCTGGGCAGCTCCTACCTGAACCTGAAGCCAGCTACCTAAGCTAAGGCAGAACAGCTACGGCGAGCAGAGAGAAACCTACATCTCCAACCTCCAGGGGATGGGTTAAATAGGAGATGGTTGTACAGTTCATGGGAAAAATTCCAAGATCCAAGAAAATAGGCTTCAGGGATAATATTGCATGTTTATCCACAGTGAAGCTCTGTCAATTCAGAGTGTATATTCAGAGGCAGACAAGGACCTGGTGACGTCCAGCCTCCATCAGAAAGTGAGGACTTCATTACTAAACAGGAACAGGAATGAGCCAGAAGGTCACATGAAGCAAAGAGGTTTTTCTAGAAGTCAAGATCATAGGACCACCTTTCCCAAATGGCATCCATTGCCTTCAGGGGGCTACACAGTTCACATAAATAAATGGAACAGACCCCAAATGGTTCTCAGCCTCTACTATGCACTGGAACCTGAAGAGCTTTAAATAATCCTGATGCCTGGCTCCAACCCTGAAGGATTCTTACATGATTGGTCTGAAATGCAGCCTAGACATATAGATATTTAAAAGTGATGATTCTGATGGGCAGTTAAGAGCTACAGATGTAGATGTAGGATAATATCAACATAATAGGAATACTGGGCATGTGACTAACTTAGGGATACAAGTCATGCTTAAAGTACTCAAATTCTTTTGTTTTTTAAACACTGTATAGGCCAAACAACTCCACTGTCTGAAGCCCAGAGTTTACGAAAGGATCAAGAAAAACTCAATATAAACCAGTTCTTCTCTAGCAGATGATGCTGATAAAATAAAACTGAATTTTCAAGTGAATTAAGAGGATGATGATGGAGACAATCTATCACCAGTTACTGAGCACAACTTTTTTGCCATGCAGCATCTCCTTTAACCTTTTAATACTTAAAATAGCACTTCAAGAAGCATGCCTAGAACATGGGAAGGGATCAAAAAATATTGATGAATACACATTGTTCCATTTTACAGATGAGAAAAGAAAGGCTCAGAGAGGTTAAATACTGCATCCAAAGTAACAGTAAAGGATCCAATATTTCTACCCAAGTCTGTCTAACTCTCTCCACATGGCCATGCTGGCTTCATCTTTGAGAAGTCTGAATTATCCAAAATCTTAAGGTGAAATATAGTTTTCCAAGACGTAGTAGAGGATTTGTCCTAGATACAAGTTGTATTTCAGATACATAGCAAAATATCTCACTTTCCAGAAACAAGACCTTGCTTACCAATCTGAAAAAACACAATGAGCTCTGGACCCAAATTACTATTTGAGTCATTTTAACAATTTTGAAATATTTATATATGGCCAAAACATGGAAGTAACCTAAGTGGCCACTGACAGATGAATGAACAAAGACGTGGTACTTACAGTGGAATGTCACTCAGCCACAAGAAAAGAATGAAGTAATGCCATTTGCAGCAATACAGATGGATCTAGAGATTATTATTCCAAGTGAAGTAAGTCAGAGAGAGAAAGACAAATATCATGATATAACTTATATGTGGAATTCAAAATATGATATGGACTTATTTACAAAATAGACTCACAGACATAGAGAGCAAATTTATGATTACGAAAGATGAAAGGAGGAGGGGAAGGATAAATTAGAAGTATGAGATTAAATATACACTTATCATATATAAAATACTACTATACACAAACTAGATAACCAATAAAGACCTACTGTAGAGCAAAGGGAATATAACAATATTCAATGTAACAACCTATAATGGAAAAGAATCCAGAAAAGAATATATATAACTGAATCACTTTGCTGTACACCTAAAATGAACACAACATCTGTAAATGAACTATATTGAAATAAAAACTAAAATTATATATATATATATATATTTAATATATACATAATATCCAAACAAATTCCAAGAATTAACCAATTCAAAATAAGTAAATAGAACTTCTGCTATATAAAATATAGTAGCATAGCAGGTTTAAAACACCAAAAATCTCCTAATAACATAAATAATTTAATAAAAGAGTTACATAAATGTTTAAAACACTAGCCATAATGAATAGGAAGGAAAAAAGAAAACAATGTAGAGAGTCAGCTCCCAAGTCATATACAAAAAAACTGGAAAGAAAATGGATGATAAACACAGCCAGCATCAGAAACACAAACTGAATATAAATAGGTAGCCTTGAACAGCTAAGGACCTTGAACTTCATTCAGTACATGCTGTTTTCACTGCCCAGAATCCCTCCCACTTGTTACTAGTTGGGGAAATGTCTATTCAGATTTATCTTTAAAATATCTATTCAATTCCTCTGCCCATTTTTAATAAAAAATATTGGGTTGTAAGCATTCTTTATATATTTTGGATATTAACCAAATTTCCAACATAGGATTTTCAAATATTTTCTCCTATTCCCTAATTTCCCTCTTCATTTTATTAACTGTTTATTTTCCTTTATTGTGCATAGACTTTAGTTTGATATAGTCCCCTTTATTGATTTCTTGCTTTTGATGATTGATTTATGGTGCCATAACCAAAAACTGTTGCCAAGATCCCTGTCAAGGAGCCTTTTCTCTGTTTTCTTCTTAAACTTTGAATGCTTCAGATCTTATCTTTAAGTCTTTAATCCATTTCAAGATATTTTTGCGAGTAGTGTCAGATAGCAGTCCAATTTTTCTGCAGGTGGTTATCCAACTTTCCCAAAACCATTGACTGACCTCACCCACTGAATGTTGTTGGCCCCCTTGTCAAATATTAGTTGACTGCATATGTGGGGATTTATTTGGGGGCTCTCAATTCTGTTCCATTGGTCTATGTGTCCGTTTTCATGACAAAAACACACTGTTCTAATTACTGTAGTTTTGTAGTATAGTGTGAAAGTATAGCGGAGAAGGCGATGGCATCCCACTCCAATACTCGTGCCTGGAAAATCCCATGGATGGAGGAGCCTGGTAGGCTGCTGTCCATGGGGTCGCTAGGAGTCCAACATGACTGAGCGACTTCACTTTCACTTTTCACTTTCATGCATTGGAGAAGGAAATGGCAACCCACTCCAGTGTTCTTGCCTGGAGAATCCCAGGGATGGGGGAGTCTGGTGGGCTGCCGTCTATGGGGTCGCACAGAGTCGGACATGACTGAAGCAACTTAGCAGCAGTAACAGCAGTGATAGTGCCACCTAGGGAGAGAAGCAGCAATGGAAAATTCCTCTTGCCCTCTTCAGTGAATCCAAACTCATTTTTTATTGTTGTTGTTTTGGTTCCAACAGAGTGCTAGAATCTCTCCTCAGGAAATCTAAAAAATGGTACATGCTCAGTTGTGTCCAATTCTTTGCGACCCCAAGGACCATGGCCCACCAGGTTCCTCAGTTCATGGAATTTTCCATGCAAGAACACTGGAGTGAGTTGCCATTTCCTATTCTAGAGCATCTTTTTGACCCAGAGATTGAACCTGTGTCTCCTGCATTGGCTTCTTCACCACTGCACTATCCAGGAAGTATAAACCGGAACTCCTACAAATGCTCTCTCATCCATGGGTGCCTCTCCAAAACAACTCTTCAGGCTCTCACTGATAGAGGCTGAGAGGGGCTGGAGGTGGTTCACAGTTCAGACCCAGGTCTGTCTGCCCAGTGCCTGATACACAGGTCCACAGGACTTCTGGGCCTCTTGGCAAATGATGGTGGGTCCCACACCTCCCACAGAGACACTGCTGTTCAGAGATGGATGCCAAACCATAATTGTGAAAAGGGGGCACAGAAAGGAAGAATATCTTCTGCCACCATGATACTGACCTCACACCTAGAAGCACAAGTTTTCTATAGTCACCTGGAATTATTAGCTAGTGTTTACTCTGTAGCCAAAAGCAAATAGTTACGATCTATAAAAAGATAATTATATTTTTAAAAATCTCTTACAGAAGCACCACTTTGAGTATTTCAGACCAAGTCAGTAGTATAGCACTACACAATAAATGTAAAATGATGTTCAAGAGGACTCTGAAGACTTGGGAAGTACACATAACTCTGAGTTATGAGGTTACAAATTTAGACTCCATCCAGAAAAGAGTTAATGTCAATCACTTTCCTCCACCCCACCACTTCACCCAATCTCTAAGAAAACCTTGCAAAAGAGAAGATATGTTTGCAAGAATTTACTCAGCCTTGAAGAGGCAACATTTTTAGCTAATAGAGCCAGGGTAAGGCTCACAGACAAAATAGTTGACCCTTGAAATATCTCTTGTTACTTTTTTTTTTTATAGTGACTATCTTCAACTCAGGAGTTTGTTATAATCATTCCCTCTTATTGATGTGATGGTAAGTTAATCTTTGTAGGGGAAAAAATGAATGCACCCGAAAACATGCTTATATTCCGAAAATCAATTTTTCTTGATGAAAGATAGCAGATCATTCTTTAAGAATTTATATATTCTCCAGTGTGAAATTTTACTTAAGATAGAAGATATATTTAAAGACTATCTTGATAGAAATAAATGAAACAATGTACAATAAAGCTTGGTCTATGTCCCATTATAGACATTCTTCGCTTTAAAGACCACTAAGGCATCATTGTTACAGATGGATAGGTAAGTAGTTGAGGGTAGGTGTGTGGCAGAAGGAGAGTAGGAGAGAGGATGAGAGAGGGAATAGACAAGAGATATAATTGAAAGAATAGTGAACCAGCATCATTTTAGCAGCTAAGAATAACCTGAAGAAACCTTTCCTTTAACTAGCCAATCTCCAACACTGAATGATGTTTAAGGAATTATAATACTTGTACTGGGCTATCACCCTATAGGGTGATAGTAAATGCTTCCTCCACCAACTCCTAAGTATTGTGGCAAAAAAAAAAAAAAAAGATATCAAAACACATTCTCTGAGTTCATATCTTGGCTCTTATGACCTCTCATTCATTGTTTCACTTTCTGTTCTTCAGTTTCCTTAAATGTGAACTCATGAGTAACATTATAATAATAATACCAATAGAACTTGCTCATAGATTTGCAAAGTATTTAACTCAGTACTTCATACAGGTTACGTATATTACATTATAGCCTAAAGAAGCCACTAAATAATTTTGAAGCAGTGTTAGAGAGTCAAATAAAGTAACTCCTACTTATTAGGTCTTTCAAAGTTTAGACACAGTCCTAAAAGCTTGAAATGCATTGATTCATTGAATCCTCACAACAGTCTTATGATATAGATACCTATCATTTTCCCCATTGTTACAGAGAAGGAAAAGAGACTTTAAAAGTCAATGAGAATAAAGAGCCTAACTTATATATTAAACTTTATCATTGGTATGTCTGTGGGTAGATTTAAAAAACAGTTTATAGAGGGTCAGGTACCATCTGCAGTTTCAAGCATCTACTGGTGGTCTTCGAACCTATTCCAGTGGCTAAGTGGGGACAACGGTATTCTCAATTCCATCTTGATATTTATAACTTATGGACTAAAATGTAATAATACTGGGAGATGTTATTATAGAAGTATATACACGACCATCAAAAACACAAGTCAGTGAGAATTGCTTAGTTAGTTAAACAGCAGCAGAACTGGAAGTCAAAGACCTATTTTAACCAGAAACAGAGATTTAAACACTTTGCTTCTGCATGTACCTGATTTACAAGGAAATATAGATGAAGAACTGTCCTGAAATTTTTTCTTCCATTTGTATTCTTGGTTCTTCTGATCTTTTCTTTAAACTCATGTTTTGCTACTCTGTGGCAAATATTATCCTGTTTCTATGCACCTAAAACAATTTTTTTCTAAATGTTTGAATTAATAAGAAGTGATAAACCAGTGATCAATCATAGTCATGTAGTTTTTCAATATTAAAAACATTTCTAATATTTGAGATTAATGGAATGTCAGTTCACTTTTTATTGAAAATATCAATTCATGCAGTTATACCCATTGATTTTAAAGAAACTTAAAACCAATTCTACTTCATTTTGCTGTAGAATGTAATTTGATTTCAAATAGCCATAAAGATTAAACAAGGGATTATTAAAACATGAGTTATAACCTGTAACTGGAGTCAGATGCAAGTCATCTTTTGTCTAGCTATTTTTCATTGTTTAAGCTCTTCAGAAGCATTCTCTCATTCTTCCTTTCAAACAGACTGATTTCTATTCTCAGACTTTGGGCATAGTTTAAAAAACTGAAACTACGATAAAATTGTTCAGACTACTATTTTGCGAATTTCAAGCTTTATGCCTCAGGTTTCTCTTTGTAACAACATAGTCTACTACTATTTATTGAGTATTTATTTAGTGCCAGACTGGTATTTAGAGTCTCTCTTATTTAACCAAACAGATCTATTTAACCATGTTACAGATTGAGAAATTGAGACTTAAAAATACAAATAAAGTGCCCAAAGCCACCTATAGTGTTTATCCATTCATCTAAAAACCATGAAGACATGTAAAAACAGAATCATCTGTCTGAATATTTGGATAAATGTTGTAACAGATTAGAAAATGACAAGTTTCCATCATGTTTGTAGTTCACAAACTTTAGTGCACATGAAAATCCTACGTGAATTTTGTTTAAAATCTTGTTTAAACACTCCTAGATACCATCACTACACCCCAAGAATCTAATCTAGTTCTGGGTAAGGCCAGAGGACGTAAATTTATAAAAAGTGCCTCAGTTCAGTTCAGTTGCTCAGTCGTGTCCGACTCTTTGCGACCCCATGAACTGCAGCACACCAGGCCTCCCTGTCTACTGCCAACTCCAGGAGTTCACTCAAATTCATGTCCATCGAGGCGGTGATGCCATCCAGCCATCTCATCCTCTGTCGTCCCCTTCTCCTCCTGCCCCCAAACCCTCCCAGCATCAGAGTCTTTTTCAATGAGTCAACTCTTCGCATGAGGTGGCCAAAGTACTGGAGTTTCAGCTTTAGCATCAGTCCTTCCAAAGAACACCCAGGACTGATCTCCTTAGTATGGACTGGTTGGATATCCTTGCAGTCCAAGGGACTCTCAAGAGTCTTCTCCAACACCACAGTTCAAAAGCATCAATTTTTCAGTGCTCAGCTTTCTTCACAGTCCAACTTTCACATCCATACATGACCACTGGAAAAACCATAGCCTTGACTAGATGGACCTTTGTTGGCAAAGTAGTGTCTCTGCTTTTGAACATGCTATCTAGGTTCTATGAAGACCTATAAGACTTTTTCATTATAGGGGACTGAAATGCAAAAAAGTACCTCAAGTGATTCCAATACAAGTAGTTTTCAGATTCCACTTCAAAAACTAGCATTCTAGATGCAAAAAATAAAAATGTCAATCACAGAATCAGATATTCACATTTTGACACACCTATGCTCTAAACCCATGGTAATGATTAATAAAATATAATGAGTTTAAAGTAGCCAAGCTCCAAAACAATATAACTACCTCAATAGAAACTGAATCTCTGTGGAGCAAAGCAGTGAGCATGAAGTAAAACCCAGGGCTCACTAGCTCCCAATCCAGAGGCAGGCATTAGTGACTGGGAGTTAAACCACTACAAGGAATGAAAATTGCTTCACCAGGCAAAAAGGTATCTGACAGAATTCATTAAGAGCAGCACAAAAAGACAGTATGTTATATAAATAGGAAAAATTCACTGACTATATAACAATCATAAGTGCATATAGTTAACAGTCCAATCTCAAAACATGCAAAGAAAAATCTGACAGAATTATGTGGAGAAACTGAAAGAGCCACAGTAAAATGGGAGATTTTTATCATATCTCTTTTAGAACCCATAGAGATGCAATGAACATGAACTTGGGCAAGCTCCAAGAAATGGTGAGGGACAGGGAGGCCTGGCATGCTGCAGTCTATGGGATCACAAAGAGTCAGACATGACTGCGTGACTGAAAAACAATAACATTAGAAACCAATGATTCAAACGGCAAAATGGATATAAGTCAAAAGATTTGACCACAAAATGAACAAGCTTATCTAATAGATATAACATCCCACAGAGAATAAAATTATATATTCACTTCACATATGGAAAATTGAGAACATTTATAAAAACTGACCACAGAATAAATCTACAAAGACAGACTAAACAAAATTTCAATCAGTAGTATGCATATTTTATGACAATATCTAAAGTAACATTTGAAAGTGAAAATAAGATAATAAAAGCATAGACTTATAAATTTTAAAAGTATAGTCCATAGAATTCTCCAGGCCAGAATACTTGAGTGGGTAGCCATTCCCTCCTCCAAGGGATCTTCCCAGACCAGGAATAGAACCCAGGTCTCCCTCATTGCAGGCAGATTCTTTACCAGCTGAGCCACCAGAGAAGCCCTAATATTAAAGAGGAAATAGCAATAAAATTTTGAAACATTTAGAAGTGAATAATAATGAAAGTGCTATATATAAGTAATGGTATATAGTTAAAGGAACAGCTAGAGGAAACTGCACAGCTTTAAATGAATTTATTTATAAAGGGAAGATTAGGAAAATAAGTTAAGTTTTAAATTAAGGAGCTGTAAAATGAAGGCAGAGGAACCAGAGACCAAATTGCCAACATCCACTGGATCATCGAAAAAGCAAGAGAGTTCCAGAAAAACATCTATTTCTGCTTTATTGACTATGCCAAAGCCTTTACTGTGTGGATCACAATAAACTGTGGAAAATTCTGAAAGAGATGGGAATACCAGACCACCTGACCTGCCTCTTGAGAAACCTATATGCAGGTCAGGAAGCAACAGTTAGAACAGGACATGGAACAACAGACTGGTTCCAAATAGGAAAAAGAGTACATCAAGGCTGTATATTGTCACCCTGCTTATTTAACTTATATGCAGAATACATCATGAGAAACGCTGGACTGGGAGAAGCACAAGCTGGGATCAAGATTGCCGGGAGAAATATCAATAACCTCAGATATGCAGATGACACCACCCTTATGGCAGAAAATGAAGAGGAACTAAAAAGCCTCTTGATGAAAGTGAAAGAGGAGAGTAAAAAAGTTGGCTTGAAGCTCAATATTCAGAAAACGAAGATCATGGCATCTGGTCCCATCACTTCATGGGAAATAGATGGGGAAACAGTGGTAACAGTGTCAGACTTGATTTTGGGGGGCTCCAAAATCACTGCAGATTGTTACTGCAGCCATGAAATTAAAAGATGCTTACTCCTTGGAAGGAAGGTTATGACCAACCTAGATAGCATATTGAAAAACAGAGACATTACTTTGCCAATAAAGGTCCATCTAGTCAAGGCTATGGTCTTTCCAGTGGTCATGTATGGATATCAGAGTTGGCCTGTGAAGAAGGCTGAATGCCGAAGAATTGATGCTTTTGAACTGTGGTGTTGGAAAAGACTCCTGAGAGTCCCTTGGACTGCAAGGAGATCCAACCAGTCCATTCTGAAGGAGATCAGCCCTGGGATTTCTTTGGAAGGACTGATGCTAAAGCAGAAACTCCAGTACTTTGGCCACCTCATGCAAAGAGTTGACTCACTGGAAAAGACTGTGATGCTGGGAGGGATTGGGCACAGGAGGAAAAGGGATTGGGCACAGGAGGAAAAGGGGACGACAGAGGATGAGATGGCTGGATGGCATCACCGACTCGATGGACTTGAGTCTGAGTGAACTCCGGGAGTTGGTGATGGACAGGGAGGCCTGGCGTGCTGCAATTCATGGGGTTGCAAAAAGTCAGACACAACTGAGCAACTGAACTGAACTAAACTGAAAGAGAATAACAAACTAAACCCAAAATAAACTGCAAAATAAAAAGATGAAAGAAAATTGGGGATTAACAGAAATTAATGATATAGAAAAGACAGCAACAAAACCAGCAAATCAAAAGCTGATACTTTGAAAAAAAGATTCTAATGAAAACAGATCTAACAAGAAAGAGGGAAGAAGGGAGGAAGGTAGAAAATGAGAGACAGAAAACACAAGTGAAATGTTGGGAACAGAAGTAAAAGCAATGTAATTAGAAATACAGTTTCGATTTGGAAATCACAGGTGAAATCTATGCATGAACAAACATACACCAGTAAATCTGAAAATGTATATGATGCAGATCTTTTTCTTAAAAACTTACTCAAGATAAATTAGAAAAATGTATCAATAACTATTAATAACTAAACTATCTTTTAATAACTAAAACTATCAAACTATATCAACATCTATTAAGGAATCTGGGAAGTTAAAAGACTTGCAGGTATAAGATGAATGGTCTTATAAGTTTTCCAAACCTTAAAGAAATAACTATTTATTATGTACTTTTTCAAGGTAATATAATAAGAAGGAAGACCAACTCAGCATGTTTCATGAAAGCAGCATAGACTACCCAAATCAGATTAGGTAAGTACAAGGAAAAAAGAAGGTTTAGATCATTCTCAGTTATGAGTACAGAAAAAAATCCTAAATAAACTTAAGTAAATCAAATTTTCCGTGTTCTTGTGATAACACTGTTTGCTCATGAGGCATCATCTCAAGGATTCAGGATGATTCAGCATCACCAAAGTTATTCACCTCATACCCAACAGGAAATAGACTATCAGGGAAAATAGTAGCATTTCAATGGATACAGAAAACCATTTACTAATATTTACTATCTATTCATGAAAATACTCTTAGCAACAAGAAATAGAAGGAAACTTCATTAACCTGATCCTAATAAAGAGTATTTAACAAACTAAGAGCAAACAGTATGCTTAATAAAGAATATTTTAGTAATAGTCTCACCAGTCTTGGAATGTATATATCTCTATCACTCTTTGTCAGTAAAAATAAGGAACACTGACTCCATTTGAAGACAATTTTATAGTAACAGAAATTCAAGAAATACTATGGGCATAGTATTATAAGTTTTGACACAGCCTAGAAAGCTTCTTCCTTTTTTTTAAATTGAAGGATAAGTGCTTTCCAATGCTGTGTTGGTTTCTGCCATGCGTCAACATGAATCAGCCATAGGTATACAGATGTCCCCTCCTCCTTGAACCCCCCTCCCACCTGCCACCTAGTTGCTCTAGGTGTTCACAGAGCACCAGGCTGAGCTCCCTGCACTATGCATTATGCATGAGCTATGCATGAGCTGTTTTACACATGGTGATGTATATATGTCAATCAGACTAGCAAGGTTTTGAATACAAGATCAACTCCTCAAAACTGCTAGCATTCCCATATGTCAGTAACAACTAAGTAGAAAATATAATAGAAGAAAATACATCCTGTTCACTATAGAATTGCAATACATAAGGTATTTAAAATGAATTTAACAAAAGATGGAAAACATCTTTGTAAGAAAATATGAAATAATATTTAAGGACATGAAAGAAGAAATGAAAGAACTTAACCTCCATAAAGAAACAAATTTTTATCAGTTTTGGTCACTATTGTATCTTCAACACCTAGTACAATAATATTCTCCCAGCACATTAGATATACAATAGACATTTGTTTAAAGAAAAAATGCACAAATAACACAATTTTTAACAGCTAAAAAAAAAACTGAAAATGATTTAAATGTTCTTCAATGGAAGAATGAATAAATACAGTGTAATCTAATAACACGATGTCAGAAATACATTATTAAAGGGATGAGGAGGAAGGAATTAACACAGAGCGTGGTGTCAGTTCTAAAGCTTGAAACCATGCAAAATAGTAGGGTTAACCAAAAAGTTCGTTTGGGTTTTTCCAAAAGAAAACCTGAACAAATTTTTTACAAATTTTTGTACGGAAAACCTGAACAAATTTTTTGGCCAACCCAATACATATTTAACTTATGGCTAAGTACATACACAGCAATAGAATTAAATCATACATAGGTAGGGTAAACATAAAATTCAAGAGAATCTTAGCTCTTTAATAAGAAAAACAGGGTGCAAAAATTAAACAAGGGATTTCATTTTTATCAGTAATTGTCTTCTTAAATATTCACACATATGACTTGCCATATTTAAAATATTTAAGAATAAGAAATATGTCCCTTCTTTGTCTAAAAACTATTTCTGTGTGTACTCCTTCATGTCAGTGTTTCTAAAAGAATTAGAAAATTGGAGAGCTTGTGTGAAAAGATTTTTCAGATAGAAGCTCTAGGTTAAAATTTGATCTATGACTTTACTCAGTTCAGAACCTGCATTGATTGTACTTCAGCAGGTTGAGTGTAAAGCCGCATCAAATGTGTTAAGGATATCAGATTTTCTTACAGTAGGACATTACTCAATCTCTAGTGATTCCTTGGCCAGCTATCCTAGATTTTCACAGTGTCACAACCAACTCTTTTTATCCTATCAGCCGCAGCCAGCTTGTGCTGTAATTTAACATAAAATTTCCATTCGTGCCACCCTCCCTGCTGAGGACTCTATGTGTTTTCCATGTGTAGCTTTCCAAAAAGATACTTTTTAAAAATACACAACTCTGTCTCTGCAGCTTGGAAACTCAGTTTTTTCCTTTTTATTTTTTGTTGAAATATAACTGACACACAATTTAATATTAGCTTCAGGTGTTCAACATAGTGATTCAGCATTTATATACTTTAGGAACTGATCACGATAAGTCTAGTAACCATCTGTCATTATGACAGTATTATTGACTATATTCTCTATGCTGTATATTACATCCCTGTGACTCATTTATTTTACAACTGGAAGTTTGTATCTCTTAATTCCCTTTACCTATTTTGCTCAACCTTCAGCCCTCTTCCCTCTGGCAACCACTCATTTGCTGTGAGGCTGTTGTTCATGAGTTCATTTCTATTTTGTCTGTTTTTTCCACATATAAGAGAAATCATATAGTATTTTTCTTTCTCTGACTTATTTTACTTAGCTAAATACCCTCTAGGACCATCTATGTTGTCATAAATGGCAACATTTCATTATATTATGGCTGAGTAATACAATCTATTGGTATACCACATCATTTCTACCCATTCATCTATCAGATACTTAGGTTACCTCCATATTTTGGCTATTACAAATAATGCTGAAATAAACACTGAGGTGCATATAGCTTTCTGAAATAATGTTTTTGTTTTCTTTAGATAAATACCTCAAATTGAAGTTGCTGGATTGTATGATAGTTCTAGTTTTAATTTTTTGAGGACCATACTGTTTTCCATAGTGCCTATATCAATTTATAAATCCCACTAACAGTGCACAGTGAGTGAAGTGAAGTCGCTCAGTTGTGTCCAACTCTGTGACCCCATGGACTATAGCCTACCAAGCTCCTCTGTCCATGGGATTTTCCAAACAATAGTACCGGAGTGGACTGCCATTTATTCTCACTAATTTTGTTATTTGTTGTCTTCTTTGATGATAACCAATTCTCCCAGATAGGAAGTGATATCTCATTATGGTTTTCATTCACATTTCCCTGATGATTAGTGATGCTCAGCATCTTTTCATGTGCCTGTTGGTCATCTGTATGCCTTCCTTGGAAAAATTTGTATTTAGAGCATCTGTCCACTTTTTAATCAAATTGTTTTTTTTTTGATATTGTGTGATATGAGTTCTTTATATATTTTGGATATTAATCCCTTATTAAATATATCATTTGCAAATATGTTCTCCCATTCAGTAGGCTGCCTTTTTGCTTTGTTAATAGCATTCTTTATTTGTGCAAAAGTTTTTGGTTTAATGTCATCTCATATGTCTGTTTTTGTTTTTGTTTCCCTTGTCTGAGAAGACAAATCCAAGAAGAAAAGAATGTGCTAAGACCAATGTCCAAGAGCATGCAAACTATGTTTTCTTCTAGGAGTCATGATTTAAGGTCTTACTTCAGTCTAAAAGCTCAAGTTTTAACATAATTATTAAAAATCCATAAAGTTGGATGTCTTGAACTATTTCATATTTGCTACAAAAATTATTAGAAAATGCCAAAGCTTTTTTCTGGATAAAATAAAACTTCCGGTTTTTAGGCTCTTCATTAACTCTTCTTTTGATATTAAATCTTATATATATAATCAACAGTTTTCTCCTAAAAATTAAAATTTATCTTGAACTAACTTGTGAAGAAAGCTGAGCACCGAAGAATTGATGCTTTTGAACTGTGGTGTTGGAGAAGACTCTTGAGAGTCCCTTGGAGTGCAAGGAGATCCAACCAGTCCATTCTGAAGGAGATCAGCCCTGGGATTTCTTTGGAAGGAATGATGCTAAAGCTGAAACTCCAGTACTTTGGCCACCTCATGCAAAGAGTTGACTCATTACAAAAGACTCTGATGCTGGGAGGGATTGGGGGCAGGAGGAGAAGGGGACAACAGAGGATGAGATGGCTGGATGGCATCACCGACTCGATGGACGTGGGTTTGAGTGACCTCCGGGAGTTGGTGATGGAGAGGGAGGCCTGGCGTGCTGCGATTAATGGAGTCGCAAAGAGTTGGACACGACTGAGTGACTGAATTGAACTGAACTAACTTGTATATGTTATAAAGGAAGCTCACATTCTCTCTTTAAGGACATCTTTCACTCTACCTCTTTTATAAGGGTGCACTTGGAAGGCACAAATGAATTAATTCAATCTTTACTGAGAGGCAAACTCTTAAAAATCAAGAAATTTTTTCATAGGCTCAAGCATTGTTATGAATGAAAGCCTTCTTCCTTGCCTAGATAGAGGAAACTGTCATTCCAAGTCAGTTTCCTTCATTCCTACCCATTACCCTCCTAAAAGCTTGGTCCTACATTTAATTCACCTTTTCAGTTTCATCAATAAGAGCCTGATCAATTAATGAGCAAGGGTCCTTACCCTAAAGGGTCCTGGATTCAATTAAAGTGCCTAATGGAAATTAGTACTTACAAGTTTGTTTTTGAAAATGGACAGCAGTTTAAAGAAAAATCCACCCTACCGACCCACTTCCCTCAAAATTAATTAGTAGCTTCCCTAGCCCACCAGTGGACCTAAAGTAAGGAACCTTGTCCATGGCATTTATATGGTAACTTAAAGGTAGGGATGGCATCCCACTCCAGTACTTTTGCTTGGGAAATCCCATGGGCGGAGGAGCCTGGTAGGCTGCAATCCATGGGGTTGCTAAGAGTTGGACAAGACTGTGCGACTTCACTTTCACTTTTCACTTTCATGCATTGGAGAAGGAAATGGCAACCCACTCTAGTGTTCTTGCCTAGAGAATCCCAGGGATGAGGGAGCCTGGTGGGCTGCTGTCTATGGAGTCGCACAGAGTCGGACACAACTGAAGCGACTTAGCAGCAAAGGTAGGGAGTCCATATCTAAAAGAGAAATACCCTAATATCAATAGACCACCTCACTAGCTCTCCTACTGCCTGTGTCAAATTCTGACACCAGGTTGACAGGTGGCTTATATGTCTGACTTTCTCTGCTGTTCAACTAGATGCAGAGATCATAGCTGCTTTTATGCATTTGCAGATGCAGATGTTAAAAACAAAAGAAAACTAATAGTATCTCTTATGATATTGCCACAGAATGATAAATGATGCAACTTGACCCATCTTCCTTAGGAGAGAACCTAAAAGAAATACTTCACTTTGGAGTTCTGGCCACCTACAGGCAACACATTAAGTATATTGTTGTCATTTATAGTTGTTAAAATTAGTTGAATTATGGTAGAAATTACTCCACACATATATATATGGTAGGGAGGTTTTGTTTAGGAGGGATTTTAAGATGAGTTCAACATGCTTCCAAGAGGTTACTAGAAGCAACTGCCAAGGGCAGAAGATCCCAAAGGTATTCACTACACATAATCTGCATTTCAGTTGAACAGTTATTGAGCATTAACTATTTATCAGGTATTTTGTCAGCCCTTGAGATAGTGAGATGAATAAAATGCTGACACTAGCCTCATAGATGTCTAATCCAAGGATGTCTACTAAGGAGATGGGCAGTTCCAAGACAAATAGTAAAAACCATAAAAGAGGATGCTAAGAGAACTCTGGGCTTCCCTGCTGGCTCAGCACTAAACAAATCCGCCTGCCAATGCAGAAGAGGTGGGTTTGATCCCTGATCCAGGTAGATCCCGTGGAGAAGGAAATGGCAACCCACTCCAGTATTCTTGCCCAGGAAATCCCATTGACAGAGGAGCCTGGTGGGCTACAGTCCATGGGGCCACAAAGAGTTGGACACAACTTAATGACTAAACAACAACAAGAGAACCAAGCGCCTCCCAGCCCCAGAAAGGGTACCTACATTTAGCTGAAACAATCACAGAAAATTTTCTAGAAGAATTCACACCACAGTAAGTCACAAGGAATAAAGGAGAATTTGAAGCATGTGGTTGAGATGGGTAAAGGCATATGAAGCAACACAACTGAATATTCAGAGAAGCGAAGACACATAGACACAAAGAGGGAGCATCCGGGGCAAATGTGAAACTTTATCCTCAAGGCAGTGGAGTCCTTGGAAGCATTTTAAACAAGAAAGTGAACTGATCATACACATGCTCCATGAAAACCACTAGGGCAGCAGTGTGGAAAATGCATCAGAGGAGGGCCTTGGGAGAAGCAGGAAGAGAATTACGGAGCCAGAAATCTACAAAATGTATCAGATGGCCATGACATCAGGAATCATGTCAGACTAATTTTGCAGTAATTTCTACTTGGCTGACAAGACGGAAATATTTCAAATGTTGTTGGAACATCGTTATACCTATTCTCTGTGAAATAACAACCATCCTGCATGGTCAACTTTATCCCCCTTTTTAGAGTTAAGTCAACAAAATCAGAGAAATTAAGTAAATTGTGGTCTCTTGGAAAATATTCCAGTAAAGTTACTACAGAATCCTCTCAGTTGCTTTATTATTTTAGTATTCCATATATTAAAGTTTAAAACATTACTCAGAAAAAAATATACTAGAAAGAAATTGGCCACTATAGTGCTGATCCAGGCCACTGGAGTTATTCTCAAAGCTAATACAACTTCTCAGAAAGAAATACTAACACTAAATTATGCTAAAAGTATTTTTGGCTCTTACTAAATGATGCATACAGAAAAACTAGTTTAAAATAGTCCCAGATTTAAGAGGAGAGAGGAAAGATACCTCTGGCATCACCCTTGCTTAAATCGCCTAATTAGTCATGCAAAATGCAACCTATATGCAATGGATGAGTTAACATTGCTATCACAACCTTCACTTTTCCATTATCTGACTTTTATGAGTTTAAATTTGCAGTCTTAAAGGTTGATCCACTCTAGGATTTTTGCATTTAATTAAACACAGCAATAGAGAAAAATCACATTTTTCAAAACAAGTGTTCATCACCTTAAATCTAGCAATAAAAAAAGATGAGTCATCAGGATTCTCAAAGGAAAACTCTCAACTTGCCTTGCTACTATACTATTACTTTCTTTTTATAGCCAATATGGGATCTGCCAGAAACACATGGATATAATATCTATAGAAGACAATTATTGTACTTGTTTTCAAACTTGCCTATATGTTATTCTGTAGTGTGCAAAATCAGATACCCTAGCTAGAATTTATCAATTAAGCCTTTAATAGATATAACTTTACTTTTCACTATTATTACAACATGTCAAAGTAATCTCTTTTTTCAAAATCCCAAGAACACAATATTCTCTACAAGTCTAGCTAGATATTTTCAAATCCTGTGAAGTACCCTAGACACCAATATCAAAACCCAAAGAAACAAAAGCATCTTTCTTCCTAAAACTGAGTGGGGAAAGAGATCCTTGGAGTCTGTTAGAAAGACTAAAAATTGCATATATTATAACAGCAACTCATGGAAGCATTTAAATATTAATATATGATATATGCTTTTTGGCAGTTATTAAAGCATCCACCGAATTCCAATGTGAATACTGTAGCCTTAATTTTAAAGGAGTGGACATTCAGATAAAAGTCTAAATTTCTAAACAGAGATCTGCCATTATTCAGTCAACAAATATTTATAAGATATCTTCTAAAACCAGTATTATCCTAGGCCCCATCTTTTAACGAAGGTAACCTTAGGGCCCATGAAACAGAAATTTTTATACTTCACTTGTATCTGTATTTTTTTTTTCAAAGAATCTCCTTAGCCCCACAAGATGCTCATTTTGATAATTCGTCTTTTGACTCACATATGGAACCTTAAAATTTCCCCTTTACTTCTCTCATAAGGCTACTCTGGTTACAGAGAAATGAGGTACCCATGTTCCCCACAGTAGGCAGTAATCAGCTGGTTACCTGCGCTTCATGGAGTGACACTGCTGGGCTACAGTCACCACATCTCAGCATCTGCCCTTTCCAGGAAGATTCACAGAGACAGCAGTCTCACAGAGGATGAGTCATTCTTAAGAGTCAGATGAGAGACTGATAAATAAATTAGCATGCCAATTAAAAGCATTATGAAAATAAGCCTTCAAACTCTACTTGAAATCCCTTTTTCTAGATTCCATATGTATGTGTTAATATACAATATTTGCTTTTCTCTGATTTACTTCATGTTATTGTACAGGAGAAGCTAACACAACTATGTAAAGCAATTATGAGTTGAGTTTGGGCTTCCCAGGTGGTGGTGGTGCTGCTGCTGCTGCTAAGTTGTTTCAGTCGTGTTCAACTCTGTGCGACCCCATAGACAGGAGCCCACCAGGCTCTCCTGCCCCAGGGATTCTTCAGGCAAGAACACTGGAGTGGGTTGCCATTTCCTTCTCCAATGCATCAAAGGGAAAAGGGAAAGTAAAGTCGCTCAGTCGTGTCCAACTCTTAGCAACCCCATGGACTGCAGCCTACCAGGCTCCTCCGTCCATGGGATTTTCTAGGCAAGAGTACTGGAGTGGGGTGCCATTGCCTTCTGCACCCAGGTGGTGCTATTGCTAAAGAATCTGCTTGCAAAGCAGGAGACACAGGAGACATGGGTTCCATGCCTGGGGTGGGAAGATCTCCTCGAGGAAGGCATGGCAACCCACTCCAGTATTCTTGCCTGGGGGATCCCATGGACTGAGAAGCCTGGCAGGCTACAGTCCATAGGGTCACAAAGAGTAGGACACAACTGAGAGACTAAGCATATACATAAGTAGTGTCCAATTCTTTGCAACTCCATGGAATCTAGCCCATCAGGCTCCTCTGTCCACGGGATTTCCCAGGCAAGCATACTGCAGCAGGTCACCATTTCCTTCACCAGGGGATCTTCCCAGACCAGGGATCAAACCCACATCTGTTATGTCTCCCACCTTAGCAGGCAGGCTCTTTATCACCTGAGCCACCAGGGAACCATTAAAGTTATCATCCTCCAATTAAAAATAAATTATTAAGAAAGAAAGAAACTCCTCAACCAATGAATTCTACCCTACAGGCAAACATACTTAAAAAATCAAATTAAAATCAGAAGCTGGTTTAGCAAATAAGAAATCTGGTCCAAAAGAGGTGAGGATTAAAGATGATGTGGACTTGAGAAAGAAAAGGTACTGAGAAGGAAACTCAGAGAGAAAGCCAGTGCTATCTCTGATGGCTTGAGAAAAAGGATTTTCAAGAAGATAGAGATGAGCATTGGTATGCACTGTGACAGGTGAAGTATAA
The DNA here is from genome assembly GCA_935064755.1 of Tragelaphus eurycerus. Classification (NCBI taxonomy): domain Eukaryota; kingdom Metazoa; phylum Chordata; class Mammalia; order Artiodactyla; family Bovidae; genus Tragelaphus; species Tragelaphus eurycerus. The sequence goes on from CAKXYN010000272.1 coordinate 520,846, forward strand.
GCAAACAAACCAAAAATACAAAGTCTTTGGGGTTTGTCTTTTAGAAAGAAATTTGTAACAGACTCAGTGGGACAGTACAGCTGGAACCAGATTATAATGGGCTGCAGAGAAAGGTCCTTATAATGACAAGAGATCAATTATGCGACATCCTTTGAAAACCCTGGTAGTGAGGGAAATAATAACAAAGGGAGGGACAGGGTCTACGAGGGTCTCTCTGGATGAAGCACTCAGCCATATCTATACTTTGAAGTATGGTAAACAGAGAATACAGAGAACAATGAAATAAGAACCAGCACTGATTAAATCAAGACCACCAAGGAGATATTATTAATTTGTCTTAGATATAAGAAGAGATATCTCCTCAAGCTTTAAAGGAAACTAGGTGGTAGACAGACACAGATAAACTGGCATGGATGGAGATATAATTCAACGAGGGGTACACCTGTCTCGACAAGCACATTTTTTTTTCCTGTACGGAAAAGAAAGTATCTCCAGAGAAAAAGGGCAATAGTAGTGAGTGGGTATTTTGAAGAGGGTGATCAATGTTTAGGAAAAGTGATCTGGAGACATAGAAGAGGCGCTGATTAAGGGCAGTATTGAGGTGGCAAGTCACAGTGGAGCCCATCAGCTTGGTGTCAGTGCCCTTGATTCTGATTGTATCCAGCATCTCTCAGCACCTAAAATACAGGACTAAAAAAGGCTTGATCCAAATCAGGGTTAATAGTATGGATCTGGTTAAGAGAAGAAACACGGGGAAACTCTGATATTAAGAGTGCTCATAAGAAAATGGTTGAAGTAATATACAACAAGCTGTGGTAATATTTAGAAGAAATGAAGCCATGAGTGGACAGTGCACTAAGGAGAAACTTGAGGGATGCATAACCAGGGAACTTGAGAAAAACTGTCATAGTGTGTGTTTCCTGGAAGCAGAACCCCAGACAAAGGTTTGTTGAGGGACAATTTGAGAAAGTCTAAGGAACCAGAATAAGGATCAGAGAGATTTAAACAGGAAAGGGAAGTCAATACAAGCATATTATCAAGTTAGTCATGGATACATGTAACTACTGTTTGATCTCTCATTTGGTCTTCTGAGAACTGTGAAATGTGTCCATAACTGTTCACCTACGGAACAAAAGAATAAAGTATTGGGACTTCCTTGGCAGTTGAGTGGTTAAGACTCTTGCTTCCACCGTAGGGGGCAAAGGCTTGATCCCTGGTCAATGACCTAAGATCAGGCATGCTGTGTATCACAGCCAATTTTTTTTAATTCATTTTAAAAAATAATAAAGTATTTTCCAAGCACTTTCAGACATCATTGGTCAAGGTGATTCCATTGGCATTAACTGCATCACATTTCCAATTTGCACATATGTGACTGCCAAATTTTCCTGAAGCATCCCATGCCGTAGCCTCAGAGAAGTCTCAAGAAAGGAAGCAGGACATATGATGAGATGTTGGCAGGTTGTACCTTCAGAAATTTTGCCAAATCCTAACCAAAATCTTACTATAGCCGTGACTAGAGAGGTGAGTGTGAATGTATGTAAAGTGGTACAAGACCTAAGATCAAGTGTAAAGTAAGGAAGCAAGAGAGCTTGAAGAATGAAAGGTTAGTGACTCCAGATGTCTACATCAACATTTACTACCTTAGCACTACAATTATCTAGACATTCATAAACATCTGGATGTAGCCTTGAGAGTAAACTACTAGAATTGAGGTAATCTGGAATTCTGAGAAGGTACAGGTGTATTATACTGGGTAAACAAATGCCCTCAAATCTCTAATTTATAGCAATAATGCTATATTTCTTATTCAGATGACATGTGCATCTCAGATCCGAAAAAGCTCTGTTCCATTACACTGTGATCCATGCTGACCAAGCAACCTCCATCTGGAACATTACCAGTCTTTATGACTGGAGGAAACAGCAAGGTAGATCTTGACTTGACTATCAGAATTTCTCCTCAGAAACCACACTCCTTAATTCTTTTCACACTTTCCTGGCCAAATCAAGCCATATGCCTGTGCCTCAGTTTCACAGATCAGTGGTGTGCAATTCTTCCCCAATGAGGATCACCAGCAGGATCGGCACCAAATATGAGTGAATGTTAATGTAATTGACCATCGAGGCTATGTTGTGGCATGACTCATATGACCATGTGCTGATATCAGGGTTGCAGTCTAAAAGAACAGTCTCTTCCATGAAAGACGGTCAGAAAGTGGCAACAATAAGGATCTCTAGAAGGTGATCCAGCCAAAGAAGAAATCAGTCATGGAGCTCTTAGAGAATGTCCTGGAATCCGTGGTATGAGAAAGCATGGTGACAAAGAGCACAGGCCTGAAGGTTTTACTGGAAAGCACTATTCTTTGGGGACAGTTGACTTTTAAGTAAGATGAAAAAGAGGTTCTGTAAAGTGACTGATAATGCAATCAGAGCTATCTACAAGCATTTTCTTTTGGGGGGGTGGATATTTTGTTAGAGCCCAGTGTTTATCTGAATGATAGCCTTTACCTCCATTATATCAACTACTTCCTATATCCAAATGGCTCTCAAATCTTTACCTTAAGCACAGACCCCTCCCCTAATATCAGATCCAGATAGTCAGCTTCTGCATGTCATCAAAATGAATAAAACTAAACTCACCATCTACTCTTTAGTTTCCTCCTCAGATATGCAGATGACACCACTCTTATGGCAGAAAGTGAAGAGGGGCTAAAAAGCCTCTTGATGAAAGTGAAAGTGGAGAGTGAAAAGGTTGGCTTAAAGCTCAACATTCAGAAAACGAAGATCATGGCATCTGGTCCCATCACTACATGGGAAATAGATGGAGAAACAGTGGAAACAGTGTCAGACTTGATTTTTCTGGGCTCCAAAATCACTGCAGATGGTGACTGCAGCCATGAAATTAAAAGACACTTACTCCTTGGAAGGAAAGTTATGACCAACCTAGATAGCATATTCAAAAGCAGAGACATTACTTTGCCAGCAAAGGTCCGTCTAGTCAGGGCTATGGTTTCTCCAGTGGTCATGTATGGATGCGAGAGTTGGACTGTGAAGAAGGCTGAGTGCCGAAGAATTGATGCTTTTGAACTGTGGTGTTGGAGAAGACTCCTGAGAGTCCCTTGGACTGCAAGGAGATCCAACCAGTCCATTCTGAAGGAGATCAGCCCTGTGATTTCTTCGGAAGGAATGATGTTAAAGCTGAAACTCCAGTATTTTGGCCACCTCATGCGAAGAGTTGACTCATTGGAGAAGACTCTGATGCTGGGAGGGATTGGGGGCAGGAGGAGAAGGGGACGACAGAGGATGAGATGGCTGGATGGCATCACTGACTCGATGGGTGTGAGTCTGAGTGACCTCCGGGAGCTGGTGATGGACAGGGAGGCCTGGCGTGCTGCAGTTCATGGGGTCGCAAAGAGTCGGACATGACCGAGCAACTGATCTGATCTGATGGTCCCTAAGTAAATGGCACCATCAACCAAGGTGGTTGACAAACCTAGGAATGTATAGGGATGATAGAAGTTGTGTTACATACTTTTTATTTTTTTTAACCGAATCACATTTTTTTTATTTTATTTTTTTATTTTTTTTAATTATTTTTTTTTATTTTGCTTAACTTTACAATATTGTATTGCTTTTACAATACATCAAGATGGATCCACCGCCAGTATACATACTTTTTATACACTATTTCAGGCAATAGTTAATATATCATGGAATTCCTGGTGAAATAGATGGACACTAGACCAGGTCTGTAATATATCTTAACTTGTATAATAAACAAGAAATTGAGAACTGGCTGGTAGAAGGATGACATCAACAACTACAACAAAGAGAAGAAAAATGTGGTTCCCTTGGGTAATTTCCAAATCTAAGTCAGTTCATAGAGACCCTGATTGATGAGAAAGCCAGGTCCCCCAAGGAAGAATTCTTCAATCCTACTAAAATTATGGTCCTCTGTTTAGAGATGGAAGCTTATGGAAACCAAATGATCAATGAAGTTTTGCCTCAAGTGGATCTGATATTTGGCCCAACAGGTCTTTGGACCGCACTTGCAGGATATGTGCTTACTACTCCTGCAGTGATAGTCACTAACTGGTTAGAAGTCTTCATCCCAAAGTCTGGGTGTGTGTGTGAGTGTGTGTTCACATGTACATGTGTGGGAGGGTGAGTGTAGGGGTGGAATATAGGGAGTTTCTGCCAAGGGCCACACCCATGCTCACCATCATATCTCTTGTTGACTCATTGGAAAAGACCGTGATGCTGGGAAATACGGAGGGCAGAAGAAGGGACATCACAGGAAGAGATGTTTGGACAGCATTACCAACTCAATCGATGCAAGTCTGAGCAAATGCTGGGAGATAGTGAAGGACAGGGAAGGCCTGGCATGCTGCAGTCCATGGGGTCGCAAAGAGTTGGATATGACTTAACAATTGAACAACAACCACAGCATCCTATCTCTTGTCACTTTGGATTTTCCATTGCATGGAATTAGGAAGAAAATGGAGTGGTCATGCTGACAAAGATCACTGGCCCTGACTGCCAAGATGAGCTGATGTGTCTGCTAAACAATGGGGCAGAAAGCCGCACAGCTGGAACCCAGGGCATCTCAAGTGCTTCAATACCCAGTGATTACAGTAACCAGTTAATTGCAGCAACCATAGCGGAGTAAGGACAAAGCAACCAAGGACTCAGACTCTTTGGGAAAAGAGCCTAGATCATGGTAACAGACAAGCAATTCAGATCAGCCAAGGGTTGATAAAGAGAAAGAGAAACCAAGAACATCAGGTGAAGAAATTAAAAAATATTTATTAAACAAGGCATCAGGATCAGCTGCAGAATTTGGGACTATAATTTGTTTTCCTTTCCTTCTTGCCTCAAAGAATATAGCTAGCTGCTGCTGCTGCTGCTAAGTCGCTGCAGTCGTGCCTGACTCTGTGCGACCCCATAGACGGAAGCCCACCAGGCTCCCCCGTCCCTGGGATTCTCCAGGCAAGAATACTGGAGTGGGTTGCCATTTCCTTCTCCAATATATAGCTAGCTACCACTCCAAAATGCTGTAACTTGTACCTGTCCCCAGGGAAAAAGTAAGAGTATAGTGTTGTCACAATACTAGAGGTCCCGTGTGACTGGGGAAGAAGAGAGATAATGAAAGGATGTGAGTGGTCCAAGGGGTGGATTGTATCAGATTTCTTGTACATCCATCTCAGACACTCTTGGCCTTCTCTGCCCATTGTTTCAGCTGCTGCCACGGCAAGCCCACTCCACAGGGGCTCTTACTGACCTCACACTGGTGCACCTCACAGCAAGCACATCACCACAGGCCTGAGCTAAGTGCCTTTCTTGCCCCTCTGCCCTTTGATACTGACTCAGGACCAAGGGAAATAGAAGCCAGTGGAGAAGTGAGTCCCGTTTGAACTCAGGAATCAGAATTGGAGGCAAAAATCTATGTTCAAGTGATTTATGTAAGGAAAGCTCTCAGAAAAAGGGGAGTGAGGAAATCAGATCAAGACAGGAGAAGGGGCCAATCAAAAATTTGACCTCAGATGACGACTAGCTTCTGTCTGAACATGCAGGGCACTCTGGAACATGAACTGAGGCAGAAAGTCCTTTGAACTTCCTGTCAGTCAGCCAATGGCTGTGGGCTCAGGAGACATAACTCCATGCTACAGTGACTTTCTGGCCACTGGCCACTGCAGAGCAGAGAGCAGCAATGAGCCAGCACAGCAGCTAAAGGAGGGATGAACAGGCCCAGTAAAGAGCATCTGGTGGGGCACCAACAGTGCCACTTTCCATCCTCCAATGGAGAGTCCTGAGAAGCTGTTCACACAGCTGTTCAGGAAAAGCCCTGAACACCAAGCAATTATTTACATTTCAAGCAGCCAGTTCTGTGCCACACCCCTGTTCTGGCTCTCCCTCCTTGTTCTCACTTCCCTTATCTTTCATTCCTGCTTCCTGGGATTGTAATCTCTAGTAACACATAAATCCACTTGCTGTCTGGGGAACCTAAACTAAGACCACCATGAAAGGAAGAACCAAGGAACATGGGACCTGAGAGAATATGCACTGGCTCAAGACGGGACAGCCAAGGAGGGGAGAGGGATGTGGGAGGGAGGGGGAAGAGAAGTCCTGAATTGACTGAGAGCCCTGTACAGGGAGAAGTGTCATCTATGCCACTGACGGTCCGAGGAATGTGGCGGGACTGTTCCACACATGAGCAGTATTTTGCTGAGAAGTCTATCTACAGAATCCCATACCCAACACAACTTAAGGCAAGCGAAACTCAGCTAGTTCAAGATTTTGGAGGGTAGAAATCTCTTAAAATATACAACATTTTAAGATTTATCTCTCAACCAAAATTTGTGACTTCATAGTCCATAAAGTTTCATGACTTTATAATTACAAGTCAAATACGCTTATATGTTGATAGGTGGCTGTGAAAGGATTATTTTACTTCCTGAATGCTTTCTCAGAGGACTCACAAAGCTTCCCTGGCAGGAGAGTAGAGACCTCAAGTTACCTGGGAAAGCTAGGAGTTTAAATCAGTTCTCACAGAGAGTGTAAATTCCTATATGTTTACTACGTGGGCCTTTGAGAAAGTCCTAGCTGTTGAAGTGTGAACAACTTCCAAAGAGCACAGAGAAATAAAATTTTCTTAAAGGCCCATTTGAATTGCTTTGCTAGCAGAAAGTTACAGAGGTTATTGTGCCTAGGTAATTGATTTACTTCACATCCATGACACATTCAATAAACACCCCATTATCAAAAGCCTCCTTAAGCGTCTTCGATGTGAAAAGCAAGAATTCACTTACCAGCACGGGAAATTGGATTATTGTTCCTGGCAATACTATTATCATTAATAGTGTTTGTTAATTTTTTTTCTATTTCACCAGGTTCACAATACTTCCTAAATGTTAGATCAAATAAAACAATAAAGTTGAGTGATGAAAAATTACTGAGATTGTCACCAAAGGAAAAAGAATAAGCAGCCCAAGGCCATGCAGTAAAGATATCAGAAACTGAAAGTTGCAGTGCCCTGTCCTCTCCAATAAGCAACTGTTAGTCCATGCCTTGTATTACATTAACGGTATAAGAATATATTTGGACACATTATAAGTATTTACCATATAAACAGCAGATTTTATACATAATTTGCGTCTTTTTAGTGAATTTGCAAGTTTTTTAAAAACACGAGAGAAGCTAGGCAGAATAAGCAAAGATAAACCACCACCAAGATAGATGGAAAATGCTCAAAATATGGACAATTTTGGAAAGCTTATAACTTAATAAAATGTTAAGCACAACTTCTAATAAATGAATGCCCATGGGTAGATATACTAAAAGTTTAATCCTTATTACTCAAAGTTCAAGCTACCCACATCTTAGGTGTCGGCATATTGTCACAAATGCCTACGAAAGAGGCATCTGTCTGAATAGGGCAAATGTTTTCTCACAGTTCTAAGGATAGTGAACAGGCATGTTGACTGACAACTCTAGAAGGAGTTATTAAATAGGATTTTACTATGAATTTCCCTGTCAAATTGGGAACTAAGTTTTAGGTTTTTTGTTTGTTTGTTTTTAGTGCATACAAGCAAAACCTCTGTAATTAGAACATCAAAAGAAATTCTGTATATTTCTGAGACTCCTAATACCTATTTCAAATTTCAGCTCAGTATTCAATGACATCCTAATACTATTCATTCACTCACCCTGAGTCTTTGAGAGTCCACATTGTGCCAAGCACAGAACTGGGGCAGTGGGGGCGGAGGGGCGGGGAGTGGCGTGCTTCATAAGGCTGATTGCAAATACCCTGGAGTATAATATATCATGTCTCCCAGGTTTATAAGAGTATCAAAGTGCCTTAGGAAGGGAACTTTGTTTAGATCTCCCATTGAAATTAACATAATGCTCAGCTTATATTAGGGGCTCAAAACTCAGTTGTTTTTTTTTTAAACATGACCATAATTGCTGACATATGAATGATTCTTCTACTCTAAAAAGCATCATTTAGTAGTGAAAACAAAAGAGAAACAGTAATTCTTACACATTATTGGACAAGATACCTATATATTGGTATGCAACATCCCTTCTCCACCACAGAGTCATCCCATTCCTTAACTGTCACACTGCCTGGACTTTTGCCACAGTTGGTTGCCCACCTTGTGGACATAAGTTCTACAATGTATTCCAAAGGAACTCTTCTCCCCACATTTCTTGCAGAGCAACAATTTGAAGTTGCCAAATAGAGTTACATTTTCCAAACACAGTTACATCTTTGTACATTATCCACTCTTGGGCAGCTTTCTTACTGCATTGTACTATTCCATTTATTATTTATGTTCTACCTACTTCCCAAAAGGATTAGAAATGGCTTAAAATATTAAACTGTATGATAGACAAGAATATTAAAGGTAAAAAGGGAGATCAAAAACTGGTTCAGAGTAATGAATAAACATACTGAAAAATGAAACTGAGTTACTCTAACAGCCACTAAATTTAGCTTCAAGCATTCTCAAAGTCAAGAAAAAGGGAGTTTCTGATATAATGCAAACTCATGGTTCTCCTTGGCAGAGCCAAGGAATTATATAAACTTATCTGTGCATCCAAGCAAAACCTCTGTAATTAGAACAGAGATGTGCTAGGTAGCCACCAAATCTGTTGTCCTCCTCTTCTGTAGTGACGTGTTGTGGCTGGGTCACCTGCAGTAACTGCATGTTTCAGCTTCCCTTGCAATGGAGAGAGGCCATGTGGCCAAACTTTCGTGAATGTGTGCGAAGTTGCTTTTGGTCATGTCTAACTCTTTGTGACCCCATGGATTGTAGTCTACCAGGCTCCTCTGTCCATGGGATTCTCCAGGCAAAAATACTGGAGTGGTTGCCATGCCCTCCTTTAGGGGCTCTTCCTGACTCTGGGATCAAACCCAAGTCTCTTATATCTCCTGCACTGGCAGGTTGATTCTTTACCACATAGCACCAACTGTGAGGTCAAGCTCTAACTAGTGGGATTTGAATAGAACAATTTCTGCATCTCATACTTGAGAGGAATCCTATGATTTTGAACTCCTAGGCTTTCTCCCTACTGCTGGTCAAAATATGAATGACCAGAATGACCCTGGAAGCCATGAGTTGAAAATGGTGGGGCCCAGATCTCTGAGTAATCATAGGGAAACAGAGAAATACAGAATGCCTGATTGGAATCATTTCCCAAAGTCATCAAAACACCTCAAAAGTAAGACAAGGGGGTACCTTTGAGCTAAATAAAAAATGAATGAATATCAAGAGAAATGAAGCCTGACGTCATAGCTGGTATTTAGGGTCAGAACCGATAAGGAATTAGGAAAATATTATTGAGAAACATGATCCATTACAGGTGTCACCAGAGTCACAAATGGGCACCAGGAAAGCCTGCCCAGTGGGCTGGCACTGCCTACTGCAAAGCTCACCAAAGGACCATGCATTGGACCCCTTAGGGCAATCACATGTGAGGATCAATCACACCACTAAAGTCTGATCCTAGAGGAAGTTTGAAGTTAGTCAAGTCTCATCCTTCCATCTTAATTTTGTCACATTCCCCTCCCCCAAAGCACTTTTTTTTAGTAATACTTTTTTTTGCCCCTTTATTTATTTTTAATTGAAGAATAATTCCTTTACAGAATTTTCTTGTTTTCTGTCAAACATCAACATGAATCAGCCATAGATAAACCCATGTTTCCTCCCTCTCAAACCTCCCTCCTATCTCCCTCCCCATCCCACCCTTCTAGATTGTCACAGAGCACCTTTTTGAGTTCCCTGAGGCATATGGCAAGTTCCCATTGGCTATCTATTTTACATATGGTAAAGTAAGTTTCCATGTTACCCCCTCCTTGTGTCTCACCTTCTCTCTCCTCCCCTCCCCCTGTGTCCATAGGTCTCTTCTCTATGTCTGTTTTCTACTGCTGCTCTGCAAATAAATTCATCAGTACCATCTTTCTAGATTCTATTTATATGCATCAGTATACAATATTTATATTTCTTTTTCTGACTTATTTCATTCCTTTTTATGGCTGAGTAATATTGCATTGTATATATATACCACAACTTCTTTATCCATTCACCTGTCAATGGACATCTAGGATGCTTCCATGTTCTAGCTATTGTAAACAGTGCTGCAATGAATATTCAGGTATATGTGTCTTTTTCAATTTTGGTTTCCTCAGAGTGTATGCCTAAGAGTGGGATTGCTGGGTCATAAGGTGGTTTTATTCCTAGTTTTTTAAGGAATCTCCATACCGTCTTCCATAGTGGCTTATCAATTTACATTCCCACCAGCAACACAAGAAAACAAAAAATTTCACAATTCAGATGGAAACACAAAAGACCCAGAATAGCCAAAACAGTCTTGAGAAAGAAGAATGGAACTAGAGTCTTCCTGACTTCAGACTATACTACAAAGCTACAGTCATCAAGACAGTATGGTACTGGCAGAAACAGAAACACACTGGCAAAAACAGAAATACAGACCAATGGAACAAGATAAATGATCAGAGATAAACACATGCATCTATGGGTACCTTATTTTTGACAAAGGAGACAAGAATATACAATGGGGCAAAGGCAGCCTCTTCAATAAGTGGTGTTGGGAAAACTGGACAGTTATGTGCAAAAAAATAAAATTAGAACACTTCCTAACACCATATGCAAAGATAAACTCAAAATGGATTAAAGACCTAAATAAGTGTAAGAACAGAAACTATAAAACTCTTAGAGGAAAACATAGGCAGAACACTTGATGACATAAATCAAAGCAAGACCCTCTAAGATCTACCTCTTAGAGTAATAGAAATAAAAACAAAAGTAAATAAGTGGGACCTGATTAAACGTAAAAGCTTTAGCACAGCAAAGGAAACTATAAACAAAGTGAAAAGACAAACCTCAGAATGGGAGAAAATAATAGCAAATCAAACAACTGACAAAGGATTAATTTCCAAAATATACAAACTGCTCAAACAACTCAACACCAGAAAAACAAACAACCCAATCAAAAAGTGGGAAAAAGACCTAAACAGACACTTCTCCAGAGAAGACATACAGATGACTAACAAACACATGAAAAGATGTTCAATATCGCTCATTATTAGAGAAATGCAAATCAAAACTACAATGAGATACCACTTCACACAGTCAGAATGGCCATAATCAAAAAGTCTACAAACAATAAATTCTAGAGAGGGTGTGGAGTAAAGGGAATCCCCCACACAACTTTAACAGCCCATGGCGATCCCTGGCTCTGCACAGAGTAACTCTCACATCAGCATCCCACACTCGGACCCCTTTCTGATTCCTTTTCCTTATCAAATTTACTGTTCAAGAGCCTCATTCCTTCAGAGCCTCACTATGGAATGATTTTCCAAGCTGGCTGCCCAATACCCAATATCAGAATATTGTATATAAAAACATGTGTTACTCCAACTCCTTGTTAATGTTTTCCCCTATTAGATACTCTATTGAAATATAAATAGATTTCCAATGTTAAAGCACACATATACACAACATAGAACTTAGAGCAGATTGGCCATTGGGGTAGGATTTTGGATTCCATGGAGAGACCAGACCATTACTATTGTTGCCATGATTCTACTATAGCATTTTCAAGTTACAGGACAACTTAAAAAGAGAATAAAGGTGCACTGGACAGTGTCCTGCACTCCCTGGGACACAGATACTATTTCTAAATGTGTATGAGAGCTTTTTCCTCAGCTCCAGTAAATACCACAAGGAGATTTTGCCCTCAGAGAAATGCACTGAGAACCAAGTCTCAGAATCAGAAAACAGCACCATAATATCATTTGCTTGGGGGGCAGGGGAGGGCATTATTTAATCAATTATTGAGAGTTGCATAATTTAAGTACTGGTTATAAAACTCAACAAGAATTCACTGATTAGCACTAGTAATTTTCTGATACTATCTTTAGGGTTTTCTATGTATAGTATGTCATCTGCAAACAGTGAAAGCTTTATTTCTTTTCCAATCTGGATTCCTTTTATTTCTTTTTCTTCTCTAATTGCTGAAGCTAGGACTCCCAAAACTATGTTGAATAGTAGTGGTGAAAGTGGACACCCTTGTCTTGTTCCTGATCTTAAGGGGAATGCTTTCAATTTTTCATCATTGAAAAAAATGTTTGCTGTCATATATGGCCTTTACTATGTTGAGGTAGGTTCCTTCTATGTCCATTTTTTGAAGAGTTTTAATCATAAATCGGTGCTGAATTTTGTCAAAGGATTTTTCTGCATCTATTGAGGTTATCATATGGTTTCTATCTTTTAAATTGTTAATATGGTGTATCACATTGATTGATTTGCATATATTAAAGAATCTTTGCATCCCTGGAATAAACCCAACTTGATCATGGTGTATGAGCTGCTCTAAATTCTATGTTGTGTATATGTATGCTTTAACATTGGAAATATGGCACACACAAAAAAATAGAAATATAGACCGATGGAACAATATAGAAAGCCCAGAAATAAACCCATGCACCTATATGTACCTTATTTTTGACAAAGGAGACAAGAATATACAATGGGGCAAAGGCAAAAGCTTCTTCAATAAGTGGTGCTGGGAAAATTGGATATCTACATATAAAAAAATGAAATTAGAACACTTCCTAACACCATACACAAAGATAAAATGCCTTAAAGACCTAAATTTAAGACCAGAAACTATATAACTTATAGAGGAAAACATAGGCATAACACTCAGTGACATAAATTAAAGCAAGATCCTCTATGACCCACCTCCTAGAGTAATGGAAATAAAAATAAAAGTAAATAAGGGGGACCTGATTAAACTTAAAAGCGTTTGCACAGCAAATGAAATTATAAACAAGGTGAAAAGACAACCCTCAGAATGGGAGAAAATAATAGCAAATTAAACAACTGACAAAGGATTAATTTCCAAAATATACAAGCAGTTCATACAACTCAATATCAGAAAAACAAACAACTCAATCAAAAAGTGGGAAAAAGACCTAAAGAGACATTTCTCCAAAGAAGACAAACAGATGGCTAACAAACACATGAAAAGGTGCTCAACATTGCTCATTGTTAGAGAAATACAAATCAAAACTACAATGAGGTACGACCTCACACCAGTCAGAATGGCCATAATCAAAAAGTCTACAAACAATAAATGCTGGAGAGGGCGTGGAGAAAAAGGAACCCTCTTGCATTGTTGGTGGGAATGTAAATTGATGAGCCACTATGGAAGACGGTATGAGGATTCCTTAAAACACAACTAGGAATAAAATCACCTTATGACCCAGCAACCCCACTCCTAGGCATATACTCTGAAGAAACCGAAATTGAAAAAGACACATGTATCCCATTGTTCACTGCAGCACTATATACAATAGCTAGAACATGGAAGCACCCTAGATGTTCATTGACAGATGAATGGATAAAGAAGTTGTGGTACATATACACAATGGGATATTCAGTTCAATTCAGTTCAGTTCACTCGCTCTGTTGTGTCTGACCCCAAGAACTGCAGCACGCCAGGCCTCCCTTACTCAGCCATAAAAAGGAACTGATTTGAGTCAGTTCTAATGAGGTGTATGAACCCAGAGACTATTATACAGAGTGAAGTAAGTCAGAAAGAGAAAGATTAATATCGTATACTAACACATATATATGGAATCTAGAAAGATGTTACCAAAGAATTTATTTGCAGGGCAGCAATGGAGAAACAAACATAGAGAACAGACTTATCAACATGGGGAGAGGTGAGGAGAGGGTGAAATGTATGGAGAGAGTAACATGGAAACTTACATTACCATATGTAAAATAGATAACCAATGCAAATTTGCTGTATGGCTCAGAAAACTCAAACAGGGGCTCTGTATCAACCTAGAGGGATGGGATGGGGAGGGAGATGGGAGGGAGGTTCAAGAAGGAGGGGATATGTATACCTATGGCTGATTCATGTTGAGGTTTGACAGAAAACAAAATTCTGTGAAGCAATTATCCTTCAACTCAAAAATTTAAAAAAAAAAATGTTTATAAAGTTACAAGAAGATATTAAAACATAAAAGCTTCCTCAAAAGTTCACAATACTCTTTCAGTATAACCAGGAATTATTCAAGGAAACAGTCCTGGTTCCTGAGAAGTGAAGCCTAGATTTTAGTCTTAGAGCCAGATCTCCCCATCAGCCTGGTGATCCCCATTGCTTCTCTACATCCCCATGTCTTCTCTACACCAGTGAGCTTCTGCTTCTCAAAAATGAGTGCCAAGGTGACTTTAATCAGGGTCTGTGTGGCCAAGCATTCCCCCCTCATCCCCAACGGCGCGCACACACACACACACACACACACACACAAAGCCTGCTTTCCATTATTGTAAAAGAGACACATTTTTTGGTTTGTTTTTGTTTGTATTTTTCCTTTCAGAAGCTGTCATGTCTGAAACCATCACTGAGATATCTGGCTTAAGAAACATGTATTTTGCCAGTGAGTTAACAGCACTTCTAATTCTAGTCAACAATGTCTGTTACACAAATTCAGCATAAACACCCCATTTTACACTACCCCTACTTGGAGGCAGTGAGCTGTCTTTATACTTCCAACTCATTTCTGTTATAACTTGTTAAGCTGTTACATTTAGGATAACTGTTTGGCAAAATTTCAATTTTCTTTATGCACAGTAAGTAAAAATTCTCATTATATGTTATTATATTGGGAGCAGCCAAAAATGTTGTTTCAGAAAAAGAAAAAAGGATGACATCCAGGCATTGAGAAACCTTCTCTAAGTATGTGGCCAAGAATCACATTATTCTTTCCATGTTACCCCCACCTTTCCCATGCAGAGGGAAAGCATTTCTAACTATATTATTTAAGTTACACTTACAAAATCTGAATAATGTCTTTTCTTGGGTTATGACTAAAATAAAGCCACCATTATTTCAGACAACAAGAGCAGAACTAGGAAGAAAGACTTCCTTGATCTGAAGGAAGATGAGTCAGGATTGAAAGAAAAAGGGAAAGAAAATAATTAAGAACCGTGGTAGTGAGCACAAAAGTTGAACCTTCATTCTGTTGCGTTTGGCTTTGTGGTTAGTCTGTGAAACAAGCCTCTCAGAAATTATGAGTTTGATGTTTTACCTGTGTGTCTGTGTATGTGCGTGTGCGTGCACACACATGTTCAATCATTCAGTTGCGTCTCACTTTTTGCAACTTCATGGACTATAGCCCACCAGGCTTCTCTGTTCATGGAACTTTCCAGCAAGAAACTGGAGCAGTTTACCATTTCTTCCTCCAGAGGACCTTCCTGACCCAGGGACTGCACCCAAGTCTCCTGCGTCTCCTACATTGGCAGGCGGATTCTTTAACACTGAACCACCTGGAAACCCTTGACATTGTATGGTAAACAGTTAATTCATCAGGCACTGAGTGTTCAAACTGAAACCACACAACTCAGATGGGACTCAAACCAAGCCAAAACTGGGATGGGGACTCAAACCCACTCTTTTAATTGAATTGTGCACTTGGCCTTCAAGACTTAATGAAGCTCAGCACAGAAGGAATTCAGCAAGAGGAGAAGTGATAGGTAGGAAGTAGATTTATGTAGAGAGAGACACCTTCCATAGACAGAATGTATTCCATAGGCTGGGTAATTTAATAGACTAATGAGTGGGAGGGTTATTCCAACTGCTTTGGGGCAATGGGGCAAGGATTTCCTGGAATTGGGACACCACCTATTTTTTGGCCTTTTCATGGTCAGCCTTGGAACTATCATGGCACCTGGGTGCATATATTGAGGCTCAAGTTCTGCTGGAAGTCAAAATTTCCACTATCTTAGACCTAGTTCCAAATAGGAAAAGGAGTACATCAAGGCTATATATTGTCACTCTGCTTATTTAACTTATATGCAGAGCACATCATGAGAAACACTGGGCTGGAAGAAGCACAAGTTGGAATCAAGATTGCTGGGAGAAATATCAATAACCTCAGCTATGCAGATGACACCACCCTTATGGCAGAAAGTGAAGAAGAACTAGAGAGTCTCTTAATGAAAGTGAAAGAAGGGACTGCAAAAGCTGGCTTAAAGCTCAACATTCAGAAAACGAAGATCATGGCATCCAGTCCTATCACTTCATGGCAAACAGATGGGGAAACAGTAGAAACAGTGGCTGACTTTATTTTTCTGGGCTCCAAAATCACTGCAGATGGTGATTGCAGCCATGAAATTAAAAGACACTTACTCCTTGGAAGGAAAGTTATGACCAACCTAGACAGCATATTAAAAAGCACAGACATTACTTTGCCAACAAAAGTCCGTCTAGTCAAGGCAATGGTTTTTCCAGTGGTCATGTACGGATGTGAGTTGGACTATAAAGAAAGCTGAGTACCAAAGAATTGATGCTTTTGGAGTATGGTGTTGGAGAAGACTCTTGAGAGTCCCTTGGACTGCAAGGAGATCCAACCAGTCCATTCTGAAGGAGAGCAGCCCTGGGATTTCTTTGGAAGGAATGATGCTAAAGCTGAAACTCCAGTACTTTGGCCACCTTATGCGAAGAGCTGACTCATTTGAAAAGACGCCGATGCTGGGAAAGATTGATGGCAGGAGGAGAAGGGGACAACAGAGGATGAGATGGTTTGATGGCATCACTGACTCAATGGACATGGGTTTGGGTGGACTCTGGGAGTTGGTGATGGACAGGGAGGCCTGGTGTGCTGCGGTTCATGGGGTCGCAAAGAGTCAGACACGACTGAGTGACTGAACTGAACTGAAGACCTAGTTGGTTCTAAACAGTCTATCATATCCTCAATGGCTTTGTCTTTCTTTTAAAGCTTGTATTGGGTTAGCCAAAATTTAGTTTCGATTTTCCATAACATCTTATGGATAAACCTGAATAAACTTGGCCAACCCAATACCTTGCCCCTTCCCTCCTGTTTCAAAACCCTGAACATTCCAAAGAAAGAACTGACTTCAGGAAGACTGGCCCCTGACCAGCTCATGGGAGATAATCTCTGATTCCTAGGAATATCCTGCCTGAGACCATGACTGTATTTCTGAGTCCTCTGATCACCCTCTAGTCCTTTGACAAGATAGCTTAGGCTACCAGTGTAACTTGTCGTAAATGCCTACTTTAGTATGCCTGAGACACTGGAATACCCCATATTAGTTTGACCTCTGGGTGCTGGAGAGTGATCAAGACATTGAATAACTACGGGGAGTCATGAAGATGTTCCATACCTACAGAGCAGACCTCAGATAAAAATCCTGGACACCATGGCTCCATATATCCTTCTCTGGTTGGCAGTGTTTCACACATGTCACACAGCACTGCTGAGAGAATTAGCAACAGCTCTCTACAACTCTTTGGGGAGGGGACTTGTGGAAGCTTAAGTCTGGTTTCTCTTGGATTTCACCCAAGTGCCTTTTGGACCCATGTTGATTTTGATTCACATCCTTTCCTTAAAGTAAACCACAACCATGACAGCATTTCTGAGTCCTGGAAAACCTTCTAGCAAAGCAGCAATCCTGAGCATGGCTTTAGAGCCCCTCAACGCAGAAGTGACTGAAAGAGATGGCTGGAGGAGCTTGATCTCTAAATAGTTTGTGCTGTCCAAAAAGAAATAGAAAGGCCCAAAGGTCTTATCCTAACAGCTCCCTGAAACCAGTCCTGGAATCAAAACTTTCCTCTTTATGACTATTGCAGATAACAGACTATAGCAGGCTTTCTCACATTAGTCCCAGAGAAACATTCTTACCATTGGGCTTCTCCTTTCCTCTGCCCACTGCAGAATGAAGACACGTTCAAGACTTTCTAATGCAGAAGTCCACTAGCTCATAAGTATAGAGAAGAACTATATAGTACTTTAGAAGACCTCTATAGTACTTTACAATCCCTGGTCTTTTTTATAAAGCAAATAAGTTTTTTTATACCATCATAAAGTTTACATGATTCATAAGACACAATTTTTATATTCTGAAATATCAATAACCTCAGATATGCAGATGACACCACCCTTATGGCAGAAAGTGAAGAGGGGCTAAAAAGCCTCTTGATGAAAGTGAAAGTGGAGAGTGAAAAGGTTGGCTTAAAGCTCAACATTCAGAAAACGAAGATCATGGCATCTGGTCCCATCACTACATGGGAAATAGATGGAGAAACAGTGGAAACAGTGTCAGACTTTCTTTTTTTGGGCTCCAAAATCACTGCAGATGGTGACCGCAGTCATGAAATTAAAAGACACTTACTCCTTGGAAGGAAAGTTATGACCAACCTAGACAGCATATTCAAAAGCAGAGACATTACTTTGCCAACAAAGGTTCGCCTAGTCAAGGTTATGGTCTTTCCTGTGGTCATGTATGGATGTGAGAGTTGGACTGTGAAGAAGGCTGAGCGCCGAAGAATTGATGCTTTTGAACTGTGGTATTGGAGAAGACTCTTGAGAGTCCCTTGGACTGCAAGGAGATCCAACCGGTCCATTGTGAAGGAGATCAGCCCTGGGATTTCTTTGGAAGGAATGATGCTAAAGCTGAAACTCCAGTACTTTGGCCACCTCATGCAAAGAGTTGACTCATTGGAGAAGACTCTGATGTTGGGAGGGATTGGGGGCAGGAGGAGAAGGGGACGACAGAGGATGAGATGGCTGGATGGCATCACTGACTCGATGGATGTGAGTCTGAGTGACCTCTGGGAGTTGGTGATGGACAGGGAGGCCTGGCGTGCTGCGGTTCATGGGGTCACAAAGAGTTGGACATGACAGAGTGACTGATCTGATCTGATATCTTATTCTTATGCAGAAGGTATTCAACTCTCCAGAAGAGTGAAAAATCAGAAGAATATACAAAAGTAGATTGTTTTCCTAGGTAGGGTAAAAGTTATGTATCTTATATTTCAAACACCAAATAAGGAAAGTGAAGAAAGGGAGAGATAAATCCCTTTAAAAACTAGAAAATGAACTCTCCTGATTCAGCACATTAGAGTGACCCAACTGCCTCTATTTTCTATAAAAATCCCATTTTGAAACTGCAAATTTCTTTTGGCATTATACTAAATCTTCCTTCTATCCATCAGTTTCTCACTTTGCCCTCTTTGTTAGTCACAAAACCTCTTTGGATGGTTTTTGTCTATTACAAAATTTTAAAACCCCCAAGGTACCTTAGGACAGGAACAACAATCACCTCCCAGTGAGTACAAAGCATGAAAATACCATTTGATCTGGCAGATTCCATAAAATGTGTTACCTTACCCTGAGCAACACAAGTCACCAGAGGAGTCTGCAGAAGACTGGGGAACTCAGACTTGCTAACCCAGGCTCAGCTTAGTCTCCACCTTGGCTTAATGCTAGCCAAAATTAAAATGCATGTTTCATGCTAGAGATGGAAAACAACTGTTTCCCAACTGGAAAAGTATGTTTGGGTCTCTTTAACTGTCATGTGTAAAGGATACAACAAACAATATCTCAAAACCTAAGTTTCCCTACCAAAGTACAATAATCTTAGAAAACTCATTATGAACCTTAAATTGCTGGGCAGCATTAAAAATCCTTCCACCCTAGCCTTGTATAAATGCAACCAACTACTTTGCGTTTGAGAAGACTATGAGTCTGTTTTATAGCCTCAATAGGAACAAGCAGCTAAACCAGTCTATAGACCTGTTACCACTTAATAAATCTGCATTTTAAAAGCACTAAACTTAGTGCTGGAAAAAACTGCCTCTTCCTATGGTGCAATTTCTAAAAAATCACAGCTGTAGAGTTCCATCAGCTAATCTGCCTATAATCACTTCAAACAAGGCTTTTCCTGAATAAAAACTAAAAAGCCAGAGGGCAGAAAAATACCCCCAAGTTCTTCTATGTTGGTAATGAAATAAGTTCGGGTTTCAGAAGAATGAGAAAAGCACCCATCAACTGAGAGCTGCCTGATTAGAACGGAAATATTGAGGTCTATTAAAGAGTTAGAACTGTAGAAGTTTGATGTTCCTGGAACTCTTTGGAAACCATAGAAGAGATCAACATTCAAACAAGAACTGAGGTGGACAAGAAGTGTAAAAGATTTTTTAATCTGCTCACTCAGATCATTGGCTAGATATCTGACCTCATGTCTTCAAGGCAGAATAGCTTCAATTGTCCATACGTTTGCATACTGATTTCCCTGGTTCCTTTTGTTCTTTCTCTACTCATTGCTTTAGAATATTTCTTTTTTCAAAAATCCTCAAAGGGGAAGTTAGCCCCCAAGGGATAAAATTTCAGTAACCAGAGACATTCAAAACGTATCGTCTAATTACCGGTAGTGTTAGAAATCTGTGGAATATTAAGAGAAAGAAAAGTTTCTAGACCAGACAAATCCTTTTGCCTCTTGCCAAGACTGTGGGAATGGAGTTACTGGATAGATATCAGAGCATATAAAATATTATCGGAGCCCAGAAAAGTGTGGCAATTTCAATAAAAGGAGACTTAAACCATGTCCATGAATTAGAAATCTCAGTATGTTTAAGATGTCCACCTAGCCCCAAATTATCTATAGATTAAATCTCACATTGAGTTTTGGAGTGATGTCAGCATCACGGTGGCATCAGGTATCCTTCATTTCTGTCTCCCTTCTCAACAATAAAAATTCAGCAAAACATCTACAAACAAAAGTGTCTCTGTGGGAGCTGTGGGACCCAGCACCTATGCCAAGGTATCTGGGAAGAGTCTTGCCCACCTGTGCATCAATTAAAAGTTCAGACAGACCTCAGTACCAACAATGGTTCCCACAGTAGCCTGTGAACCAGTTCCAGACCCTCTTGGCCACAGTTCAAGTATACCTAGAGGACACTGACTTAGCCACCCACAGACAAGAGAACCTTTGTAAAAGTCGAGGTTTCCAGAGAAGTTCCAGTACTTCTCTGGAGAAAAAGAAAAAATGATGCACTATAGTGGGTAAAGGGAACAACGTGAGTGTGCCACATCAACCCTCCCCAAGGGCAGCACAGTTTAGAGCTAAGCGAGAACTTCTTGGCCTGTGATTTCTTCCGCAGGGGAAAGGGAGAGCAGCTGAGTGAGCACCCAGCTTCCCCAGGTGCACAGGATACAGCAAGACAGACTCTCTTCTCTCTTGTAGCATCCAGAGTACTAAATCAGAAGTTCCATGAGTAGGGGGAGGAAGCCAAAAATGGTAACTAGAGACAAAGATCATTATATTATGATAAAGAGGTCAAGTCATCAAAAAGATATAATAATAATTATATTCACAACCAATATCAGAGCATCTAAATATATTAGACAAATACTTATACATCTGAAGGGAGAAGTAGAAAAAATATAAATAGTAGGGGACTTCAATATTCCATTTTCAACAATGATTAGATCAGCCAGAAAATCAACAGAAAACCACTGAACTTAAACCATATCCTATACCAAACGGACTTAACAGACATCAAACATTCCATCCAACAACAACAGAATATACATGCTTCTCAAGCACACAGGGAACATTCTCCAGGATATATCATATGATAGGCTACAAAACAAGTCTTAGCAAACTTAAGAAGACTAAAATCATACCAAGTATCTTTTCCAATAATACAAAACTAAAAATCAATAACAAGAGGAAAGCTGTAAATTTTACAAATATGAGGAAATTAAACAACACACTCCTAAACAGTGAATGGTCAAAGAGGAAATAAAAAGGGAAATCAAAAATATCTTTAAACAAAAGAAAATGGGAATACAACATATCAACACCTATGAGATATCAGAGAAGTAGTTCCAAGAAGGAAGTTTATAAAAATAAAATGTTCATATTAAGAAAAAAGAAAGATCTTAACCTAGCATGGTATCTCAAAGAACTAAAAATAGAACAAACTAAGCCCAGAGTTAGCAGAAGTTAGAAGATAGGAAAAATAAAAGTCAATGAAACTAAAAGCTGTTTTTTAAAGATAAACAAAATTTACAAACCTTTAGCTTGATAACCTAAGAGGAGGAGACACAAATAAAATCAGAAATGAAAGAAGAGACATTATGATATGACCAAAAATACATAGATCATAAAACACTATTGTGAATAATTAAGCAAATTGGATAATCCAGAAGAAATGGATAAATTCCTAGAAACATACAACTAATCAAGACTAATTCATAAAGAAATAAAAACTTTGAATAAATCAGTAAGGAGATTGAATTAATAAAAATCTTCCCAAGAAGGAAAGGATGATTTCTCTGGCGAATTTTAACTAATATCCCTTGTGGCTCAGCTGGTAAAGAATCTACTTGCAAAGCAGGAGACCTGGGTTGGGAAGATCCCCTGGAGAAGTCTACCCACTCCAGTATCCTGGCCTGGAGAATTCCATGGACTGTATAGTTCATGGGGTTGCAAAGAGTTGGACACAACTGAGCGACTTTCACTTCACTTCAAAGAAAAATTAACAACAATCTTTCACAAACTCTTGCAAAAAATTGACAATGAGAGAACACTTCTAGATTCATTTTATATGACGAGTATTACCCTGACACCAAAGCCAGATAAAGACACTACAAGAAAAAAAGAATTAAATTGAAATAGAAAATTACAGACCAATTATATGAAGAGAGATGCAAAAATTCTCAACAAAATACTAGCAAACTGAATTCAACAGCACATTGACAGTGTCATATGTGTTAACCAAGTGGTATTTATTCCTGAGATGCAAACATTGTTCAACATACATAAATAGGTAAGTGTGATACACATTAATAGAATGAAAGATAAAAATCACATAATAATCTCAATTGATCAAAAGAAAAGTTAGACAGAATACAACATCCTTTCATGATAAAAACCCTCAACAAATTGAGTATAAAAGGAACATACTTCAACACACTAAAGGCTATATATGACAAGCCCACAGTTTATATCATACTTAATGGTGAAAGATTGAAAGTTTTCCTAGGAACAGTAAAAAGACCTTAAAATTTACATAAGAGATGGCAGTTAAGAAGATGGCACCTGAAAATCTGGAGGATTTCAAGAAGTGTGTTCATAAATAGGGAGACCTGGCAGTGCTGAGCAGGATAAGGGTTTGGAGGGCCACATTCCTAGCAGAGGTTAGGGCATGGTCACACACCAAGTCCAGAAAAACCCAATCCAGAGGTCTGGAGAGTAGCAACCAATAGAACTGGTTGAAGCCCAAGATTTCCTCATGGAATAGTGGGAAAGAAAGTGAGAAGAATAGGGAGGGACTTGACTGCGGACAGTTCTGAATGCACTTTCCTTTAACCAGTAGTTCTCAACTCTGTCTGCACATTACAATCATCTGAAGTGCTTCTTAAAAACTCCCACACTCAGTTCCCATCTGGACCATCAACATTAGAATTCCCAGAAATGGGACCAGGTAATTCTGATATACAGTCAGCTTATGAATGCCAGTTCCAGACAGTCGCTATGACAAGGCCAAATACTAAATCCAACGCTTGCAATGTGAGACAAAGCTTTCCTTCTCTGATCTTCCAGAAAAGCCACCCTGATCCACACCACCATCATCACTCTCAACTGTGGGTTTGAATCTTGCAGTAGAGTCCCCTCTGGAATAGCCCCTTAAGTAGCTATTCTGCCTCTGACAAGAAGCCACTCTGATAGCAAAAATCTCATTGTCTCTTAAGACATTTCATTCCAGTTTTGAGAGATCTAACTGTGAGAGTACCTCCTGGTATTCAGTTGAAGTCTATATCCTAGAAATCTCTACTGTCTAATCCTGGTTTTCTCCTCTGAGGCTAAATAAAACAAATTGAAACCATTTACCATACAAAAATTGTGAAATACCAGAAAATAGCTAACAGGCCACACCGCTAACTCTACTCAATATAGTAAACATCCCCAACTCTTCCAATTATTCCTCCTGTGATCTACTTTCTATTCTCCTCACCATAAGAAACATGCTATTTTGAGTACACACTAGTTGACACTGTCTTTCCTAAACTGTGACACCCAGAACTAGAAAAAAATATGCATATATAGTGAGACTGACACATAAAGAAAAGCACAGGTTGCTCCTTTGATTTTCACATTATTTCAATACATCTGAAGTTGAGCTGGAGGTGCTGCTGGAACATGCACACTGAGGAGATGGGCAAGACTGGAGGCAAGCTTCCCTTCCCTTTATGTGTTAAGTCCAACATTCTAAATCTGCATCTATTCCAGGAGATCCTGATTTCTCTGCCTTTGGGAAATATCACACTTTGTGGGAAACTCCTGTGATGCAGTTTTTCCCCTGACTCCATCTCTTCCTCTCTTTCGCTTTTATGCCTAGCTCTGGTTCTCCCCTCTAGCCTCAGAATCTTCAATTTCCTGGCTCCTTTTTTTTTTTATGATTTCCTCTGGTATCCTCTTTATTCTAGATAATAATCCAGAGAACAGAGAACATATTATTGAACATTTTTTACTTTCTCCTCAAGCCAGGAAACCAAAAGTTAAGTATGGTTTAGTACACTTCCCATGCTGTCTGTTCCTCTTGCTTAGAGCTGGGGTTCTACATCCATCCAATTTGTAATTACAACCCTATCTGCAATGACCCTTATCCATCTTCCTTGATTTTTTTTAATAGAACTTATCTAAACTATTGGATAGTTTACTTACATTATTTACTACTACTCCTACTTGAATGTAAGCTCTGTGGGCAGGAAGGAGGGAATTTTCACTATCTTGTTCACTGCTGTATGGAATATAGGGTCTAGAAGAATGCCTGGCCTATTCTAGGTACTCTGTATGTATTCAGAGAAGGCAATGGCACCCCACTCCAGTACTCTTGCCTGGAAAATCCCATGGATGGAGGAGCCTGGTAGGCTGTAGTCCATGGGGTCGCTAAGAGTCGGACACGACTGAGCGACTTCACTTTCACTTTTCACTTTCATGCATTGGAGAAGGAAATGGCAACCCACTCCAGTGTTCTTGCCTGGAGAATCCCAGGGATGGGGGAGCCTGGTGGGCTTCTGTCTATGGGGTCACACAGAGTCAGACACAACTGAAGCGACTTAGCTTAGCAGCTGTATTTATTAAATGAATGAATGACCACTTCTTTGATAGCTCCTGCTGATGTCTGCCAGGTCAAACTATCTGTGTTTATGCCTTTGTGCCAGACTCTACTTTTGAATGCTTTCCAACTTTGCATTTAAAATCAGGCCAGATAGGCCGACTGTCAGTTGCTGGCAAAGCTTTCATCAGTTACTACTAGTGTGACAGTTTCTCCCAGCAGCCAGCAGACTGCAACTCCCTCTATCAAAGCATGCCATTTGATTACTGGAGAATTATTCCATTTTTCCTACCATTCCTTCTATTTAGCTGCTACAAGTTTAACTGCACTATTTTACCCAAGGCTCTGACCAGCCACAATCTCGCTACACATGGCCATGTTAAGTTGCAATACTTTGTCAACATTGCCAAGCTCCAAGGCCCATGGATTCTTACAATTAAGACATTAATTCTCTTAAATCTATGACATGGGCTTTTTATAACTTTGTAGCTTTTATTTTTGCTGGATCTTCTGAGATTTCCATCATTTCATTTCACAATGCTTGAACTTAGTCTGATCTTTTCTCTCATATTTCAACACTGTCTTTGTCTTAGGTGAGCATCTGTTGCAAAATGTGCTATAGGTAAGAAAGGTATACACAGGGAGACAAGCTACCTAAGACAAATCGAAAGCAATTCCCAGTCCTGTATGTATTGAAGTCCAATTCATCACCCAGATGCTTTACTCCAGGGAGACAATTCAACATCCTCTTTATCTACCCTGGCACATCCCCCTGACTCAACTTGTAGAGTCAACAGGAGAAACACTTTTGAAGGACACACAGAAGACCCAAGACACTTTTCAAAATACAGTAGAAGGGAACAAGACAGAGTCAACAATATCAATTTCCCATCCCTCTTAAAATTCTGAAGATGACCCTAACACAGGGTCAGAGATAAAACGGACCAAGAACTGTAAAACTAAAATAACCCTTAGGGAAGGTATGTATGTGCACTGTGGGGAGTAATGGTCAAACACGATAAGGAAGAGAGGGAATATTAGGTTGTTTAATTTCTCTGTGGCTAATAGAGAAATATGTTTAGTTTGCATTAGCCATAAGAGTCATCAAACAACTGTATTATTTCAAGAACATTTCCTAATTTTCGTACTTCTATGAAATTCTTTCCATAAGGAGCATAAGCTAAGTTTGACCCAGTTTTCCTAGCAGAGCTAAGGCATAACATAAGCAGCACTTGAAAGGCTTAGAATTACACAGCCTTGACCACAGTGTTGATCAAAGAGTGGCCCTCTGGTAAAACTGGACCAAACACAAAATCTAAACTGAACCCTCCCATGGTTCAACATCCCTGGAGTGAAATTTTGCCTGAAGCCCTTACTTCAGCCACTCTTGAAGTTCAGAATACCAGTCTTAGGCTGCCAAATAGTGTCTGATAATTCAAGGAAAAATAATGAACACTCAAATAAACTTAAGTCTTACTTCTCTGCCTTCCCAAACACAATGCGGTGTGCTGTCATCTTCCAGGAACCAGAAACTGGCCAGCCAGTTCAATGCTTTGCCTATATTCAAAACTCAGCTCTTTTCATCATATCGTAATTCATCTCTGCCATTGCCTCCTCCTCACCAAGTTATCAAAGCTTTCAATATGACACAATGACACCACTGTCCCTATAGAATACTGCAGAACAAGCTCCCTGAGAACCCTTGCACAGCTCACAAAGTCAAGGTATCTTTTCCCTATCAGAGGTCCAGGGCACTACAGTTCATCTTTGTTTGAACAGCATTATGAAACTTTTAGAGAACAAGGAACACACTGACGAAGGTTAAAGAGGTAACATATTAAATCTACAGTAAATGAAAATTTAACTCCAACTACAAGCAGTATTTACTGAACCACAGACTCTAGATTTTCATAATCATGTTCAGAGTTATTAATACTGGATTGCCACTGCTGTACTTGTAAAATTATCACTGAAATGTAATTTCACTGCTCATGATGATGTAATTGCTGAGAAGCCATGTGGTTGGTAATTACGCAATGTGGTGTATGGAACTGAATTAATGCCCTGAAATCTATTCATTGTTTGATATTTTCCTTTCTTCTAATTAATTCCACTGCTGGATGTTCACTTTATGGTCTAGATAAAATAAAATATAGCACTCATATTCCCTCACCTAGCCCTGGAGAGTGGAGGCATGTGAGAATGGAGGAGGAGATGATATAAGGGACTCCAGATTATTCTGAGTTACAGGGGAGCAAACACTGAAGTGCTGATACATGATACTATTGGTCATTTCTCCATTTCAATTATCTACAAGCCATGGGCACTATACGTGACTGCCAGTTAACACATTTAACATGTGTATGTGTGTGTATCAGGCTTCCCTGGTGACTGGCTTAGTGGTAAAGAATCTGCCTGCAATGCAGGAGACCAGGGTTCAATCCCTGGGTCAGGAAGATCTCCTGGAGAAGGAAACAGCAACCCACTTTAGTATTCTTGCCTGAAGAATCCCATGGACAAAGGACCCTGCTAAGCTTCAGTGCAAAGAGTCACAAAGAGTCGGACATGCCTGAGCAACTAACACTTCACTTTATGTATGCATATCTATTCATCTATTTAAAGGTATGTTGGCTGTTACCAGCTTATTTGACAGATTTTAAATAGATTCTCATTAGAATCCATATACAGAGAAGACAATGGCACCCCACTCCAGTACTCTTGCCTAGAAAATCCCATGGATGGAGGAGCCTGGAAGGCTGAAGTCCATGGGGTCTCTGAGGGTCGGACACAACTGAGCGACATCACTTTCACTTTTCACTTTCATGCATTGGAGAAGGAAATGGCAACCCACTCCAGTGTTCTTGCCTGGAGAATCCCAGGGACGGGGGAGCCTGGTAGGCTGCAGTCTATGGGGTCGCACAGAGTCGGACATGACTGAAGTGACTTAGCAGCAGCAGCAGAATCCATATAAAGCACAGCTAGAAAGGAAAATTTTAAAAGTTTAGAAAAATACCTGCCATGGGCAACTACAAATTAATCTATTATTTTTTTTAATTTACTTCAATGAAGGCACATGTTTTGTGTCAAAAGGATTATAGTTGTAAGAGTTGATTAAAGGCCCAGATTTCATGTAGCACTGGCCCCTGTTACTTGCTCTTGGGTAATTTAGACTCCTATCTTTGTCCCAGTCACATATGTGTTCAGTCAGAGTGCGACAGAGAACGTAAAGCCCGGGCTTGGAGCCAGGCTGCCTGGGCCTGCAGCCTGACATGGCCACTTACTATCTGTGTGATGTGGGAAACATCATTTAACCTGTATCATATTTTCCCCATGTGTAGAAAGAGGATTATAATGGTATCATTCTTACAGCATTGCTGTATTAAAGGAGTTAATAGATGCAAAGTACTAAGAACAGGGTCTGGCACACAGAAAGCACTATAAAGTGTTAGCTATTATTGACTAAATAGAAACGGTCTCTGGCTAACATAGGCAGAAAAGGAATATATTGAAAGGAAATTAGGTAGCTTACAGAACTGACAGGAAAAACTGGAGAAAGCACATAAAATGGATGGAAACAAAGACATCAATGCATTAGGATTTCCAGGCTATGAGAACATCACTGCCACCAGTACTGCCCACATCAGGGCAGGATACTGCTACTGGAAGTGCTGTGTGTGATCCCTGTTACCACACACAGTAACATGTGGATACTTTATACTGCCACAGATAAGTCCTAATCCATCCTTCCCCCTTCCATCACCCACCCCAGAGTCAAAGCCCCAGGCAGGGCATTCAGTACACCAAACCTAGTTCACATGGCTGTATCCAATGGACCATGAGTGTAGAGGAGTATCTGCTCCCTTCAGTTACTAAAGTGGGAAGTGAATGACATTAGTTACTATATATGAGGGGTTTTCCATCTAAGAATTCATCCACAAATTTTTCTTTTTCTCTGGAAAATACAATGCTGACATAAACACTGCTCCATGGAAACAAAGAGATCTGGAGCCCTGCATTAAATCCATGCTTTGTGAATATAATATTAATAAATGTAGGTGGCTGGTTTTGATATAATGGAGCTAAGTAATTGCTAATTTACTAAATGTAACATGTTAATTTTTTCAGTGTCTTCCATATAAAAGTTGTCACTAAACAACACTCCAGAGCCCCATTAAAATCACTGAATGCAAGCAAATTCAATTAGTGTTCACGTTCCAGGCAGAGTGTGCCATTCATATTAGGTCTGTAGATGTGGTAACAGAAGCATTAAGGAATGCCCAAAAGCAATTTGGAGAATAAATAACAGGGAATGGGGCAACTAAGAAAGGGGAGAAAAAAAAATCAGATTAATTGCTATGAAAGAAAAACCATCAAAACATAGTTATCAGCAACATTATATGAGCCAGGGCCTTGGTGGACAATAAACTGCTCTCAGATTAAGCAGCTAATCATCATCTTGGCTATAAATTATCACCAGACTAAATATCTTTCAGTAAAAGTGAAGAACTGACTCCTTGGAAAAGACCCTGATGCTGGGAAAGGTTGAAGGTGGGAAGAGAAGGGGACGACAGAAGAGGACATGATTGGATGGCATCACTGATTCGATAGACGTGAGTTTGAGCTCCAGGAGTTAGTGATGGACAGGGAGGCCTGGTGTGCTGCAGTCCATGGGGTTGCAAAGAGTCAGACATGACTGAGCAACTGAACTGAAAAGCTTCCTTGTTTCTAGGGTCAATGAATTTAGTACTCTTACTTGCTACTGACTGCCTTTAGTTTTAGGCAAACAAACAAACAAAAAGTATACCAGGTTTTGCAAAAGATGTTAGTCAATGTGACAGTGGATACATCTGAGGAGATCAGTTCAGTTCAGTCGCTGAGTCATGTCCTTTGACTCTTTGCAACCCAAGGACTGCAGCACACCAGGCTTCTCTGTCCATCACCAACTCCCAGAGCTTACTCAAACTCATGTCCATCGAGTCAGTGATACCATCCAACAATCTCATTCTCTGTCGTCCCCTTCTCCTCCCACCTTCAATCTTTCCCAGCATCAGGGTCTTTTCCAGTGAGTCAGTTCATCCCATCAGGTGGCCAAAGTATTGGAGTTTCAGCTTCAGCATCAGTCCTTCCAATGAATAGTCAGTGGTGGACTGGTTGGATCTCCTTGCAGTCCAAGAGACTCAAGAGTCTTCTCCAACACCACAGTTCAAAAGCATCAGTTCTTCAGCACTCAGCTTTCTTTATAGTCCAACTCTCACATCTGTAAATGACTACTGGAAAAACCATAGCTTTGACTAGACAGACCTTTGTTGGCAAAGTAATGTCTCTGCTTCTTAATATGATGTCTAGGTTGGTCATAGCCTTTCTTCCGAGAAGCAAGCATCTTGTAATTTCATGGCTGCAGTCACCATCTGCAGTGATTTTTGAACCCCCCAAAATAAATCCTCTCACTGTTTCCATTGTTTCTCCATCTATTTGCCATGAAGTGATGGGACTGGATGCCATGATTTTAGTTTTCTGAATGTTGAGTTTTAAGCCAACTTTTTCACTCTTCTCTTTCATTTTCATCAAGAGGCTCTTTAGTTCTTCTTTGCTTTCTGCCATAAGGGTGGTGTCATCTGCATATCTGAGGTTATTGATATTTCTGAGAAGATCACTGTACATCAATTCTTTCCAGTAACTGGGTAAAAATTACACTGCATGCTAGAGAATACCTAAGTCATTTTGATAAAAGCTGAAAACAAAACCATGTTATTCCTCTAAGAAAATCTCAAATAGATGGAAGGAGTCTAAGACAGCTTTTAATTTTCATCACTACTCTCTAACCCAACAAACCCTCTAAAGATAAACACAGCAATTGACAATAACAAAGTCAGGTATTAAAGCACAAAAAACTAAAGAGTAGTTGCCTCCTCTATCCCACAAAGAGTTCCCTTTTCCCTCCCTAGGCAGATGATTTTGCAGATAAATTACTGTCTTGGAGCTACTTTTATGCCATACACAGGGTCCGATTTCCATTTCTCTGCATGACTCAAATGTCCTGACTACGTATGCCAGGTAGACCTCAAGATGACTTCATGACCCTGTCTCCTGGTTTTATTTCCCTTTGTGATCCCCTCCATTTGAGTGTGGGCAGGACCTGTGACTTGTTTTTTTACCAACAGACTATGTCAAAAGTGATGTGATGTCACTCCTGAGATTACATTACGTCAAATTCCATCTTGCAAACAGACTTACTGCTTTCTTCCTCTGCTGCTGCTGCTGCTAAGTCGCTTCAGTCGTGTCCGACTCTGTGCGACCCCAGAGACGGCAGCCCACCAGGCTCCCCTGTCCCTGGGATTCTCCAGGCAAGAACACTGGAGTGGGTTGCCATTTCCTTCTCCAGTGCATGAAAGTGAAAAGTGAAAGTGAAGTCTCTCAGTCATGTCTGACTCTTAGCGACCCCATGGACTGCAGCCTACCTCTAGTGTTGGTTTTAAACATGCAAGCTGCCATGTTATGAGAAGCCCCATAGAAACAGTATGGCAAGGAAATATAAGGGCTCTAGGAGATATGGTTATCTCAACAACAGCCAGCTCTTGGGGAAACTCAGAGTGGGTAGAAAACTGGGGTTCTCATCCTTCCAATCGCAAGAAACAAAATTTGTCAATTTCCTGAGCAAGCTTGGAAAATGATCCATTGTCCTGGTGACAACTTTGATTGTATTGTTCCCAAGGATCCAGCTAGGTCTTGCCTAGACTCCCAACCCACGGAAATTATAAGATGATAAATGTGTGAGGTTTTAAGCCACTAAATCTGTACTCATTTTTTACACAGCAACGGAAAATTAATACAATAACCAAATCTAAAATAAGAAGACTTCAGGTAGTAGAGATGCCAAACCAGGATAGTTAGACCAGTTCTGTGCCAGACTTGACAAGCAATGCATTGTTTCGTACCCTACATTTACTCTTCCTCTGAATCTTACTGACTCAGGTTAGTGGGTTAATCTGGTCTGCACATTCTGTAACATACTCTTATAGCTCTTTCTTCCTTCTCAGAGATGGTGCCACTGTTTCCAGCTAATGGGTAAGCATTTCACGCAATGAAACAAAATTTATTAAAGTGTGACCAAATGGCCTGATAGAATTTATGCACCAAAGTGAACCAATTTATTCCTCGTTCAGACCATCATTTTCATTGTCCCTACATCCATTAATATAGCATCCCTCACTGCTGTTTCACTTGCTCTAAGCTGAATCAACCTCTTATAAGATTTTATGATGAGAAAGAATTCTAAAAGTACCAATGATGACTTCTTATAAAATTTTTGCTGTCTTTTTCAGGCTGGATCAATAGGTAGATGACTGAATGGATGATAGATAAATAGAACTATTAACAAAAGCTTCATTCCAGGGGTAGCGAAATGACACATTGTTGGCATTTATACTATATGCCCCTTTTATTGAAAGTGCCTTTAGAAGTGATAAATGAGGCTGAATTTTAGGCTCAAAAAATATTGGAGGCAGAGATAGAAAAATATATGGATATCTTATCTCCAACTTTGCAAGTAAAATAGCATATTGTGAAGGACAAATATAGAGCCTTGAAGGACACTGGTGGAGGGGGTGGAATTACTCTGCAGAAAGTAAAATTTGATAACCTATTATTTTTGAATCTATACAATTTAATACGAGAAAAGACTAAAGTAAAATTCACAAGAAAGCAATACATCTGCTTAATTGATCTACCGTTGAAATTTACTTTCCTCATTAAATAAAGAGTTAAGGCAGTTAATTTTGTTAACACCATCACCAGGGCTCACCCAAGAGCTAACAAAAATGGAGTCCAGGGGTTTTGTAATACAGCAGCAATTTTTCAAGCAATATCAGCTCAAATTCATCAACATCTACATTTTCCAGAGTCACTGGGAGGGAAAATTTCAGCTTACAAAATAGACAGTAGGAAAACATCATAAAAGATCAGATTACAGTGTCTTAAACAATAAAGACCAAAGTTAGATTCCTTCTGAAAGCCAAATTTCTACAGAGGTGCTCTAACAGTGAGAAAGAGTGGCAGCTCAGAAATTGTAATATGGTAGGGACTTAGGAGTAACTATCTAGTTGGGAGAGAGCCTTATGTTACACCGTGTTTGCATAGTCTTTACATAAGAATTGCGTGTGTGCTAAGTCACTTCAGTCGGTGGACTGTGTGCAACGCTATAGACCGTACCCTGCCAGGCTCCTCTGTCCATGGGATTCTCCAGGCAAGAATACTGGAGTGGGTTGCCATGCCCTCCTCCAGGGGATCTTCCGAACCCAGGGATCAAACCCGCATCTCTTACATCTCCCGCATTGGCAGGCGGATTGGTTCTTTACCATTAGTGCCACCTGGGAAGCTCTACATTAGAATGAAGACATATCACTTACCCATTATAAAAGGTGGACTTTGCAGACGAAGTTGATAGTAATGAGGGAAAAAAATAATTCACACCTGATATTCAGGCTTTAGGTGTTTAATAGGATGAGAGGATTCAATGAGTAAGTAGGCTTACTTCCACTGGGTGGTGATAATAATCCCCAGCACTGATGTATTGCTTCACATAACCACAGTTCCTTCAGCATCCCTGAGGATACAGCCATGTATTGATCACGTGGTCTTCACCACGCTTGGCACCTACACTTTGAGAGCACCTCAACTTCAGGTATATGAATATATTACTCTCCAATTTTCTAATTTGTCATATGAGTTTATTATAAACTAGTGTGTATATGCGCATGCCCAGTCATGTCTGACTCTTTGCAACCCCATGGACTATAGCCCACCAGACTCCTCTTTCTATGGAATTTTTCAGGCCAGAGTAGTGGAGTAACTTGTCCTCAAAGCCATAAATGCTTCCTTTCCAATCCCTTCACCAAACTGACCAAAATGAGGGAAACCTCCCTTAGACTTTTCCTAAAATTTGAATTTTGTAAAATTTGCATAGAAATACAAAGTATTAAATAATGTACAACTATCATCAAATAGGCTTATAAAAAGTAAAAATCAATTTGAAAATTTAAATACATCCAAATTGACCTTACTATTTTCAATCTGTCTTCTCTAAAGATTTGTCATTTAGCAATTTTTTAAATTGGAATATAGTTATTTTATAGTTTTGTGTTAGTTTCTTCTGTACAGCAAAGTGAATCAGCTACACATGTGTACATATATCCTCTCTCCCTTGAGCAATACAAATTTTAATTTTTGTTTTTAGGAGCCCGTTTCACCAAGTTCTAAAAATAGTAACAATGATCTCAACAATAATAATAAAAACTCAGCTAAGGCACAAATAAATCAAGTGATGGGCTAAAATGTTGTGGACTTCTGGGGAGAATGTGAGCTTTGGAAGCAGGAAGATTGAAGTTCAAGTTGTGCTTCTAGCACTTATAAACCATATGTCTGAGTGACTCACTTTATCTTCCTCCTCTATAAAATGTAGGTACTACCCACCTGTTTTTCTGAGGATTAGCAATAGATCATGTTTTAAAACAGATCATTGTTTAACAATGGAGTATTACTCAGCCATTAAAAAGAATACATTTGAATCAGTTCTAAGGAGGTGGATGGAACTGGAACCTATTATACAGAGTGAAGTAAGCCAGAAACAAAAACACAAATACAGTATACTAACACATATATATGGAATTTAGAAAGATGGTAAAAATAACCCTATTTACGAGACAGCAAAAGAGACACTGATGTATAGACCAGACTTTTGGACTCTGGGACCGGGAGAGGGTGGGATGATTGGGGAGAATAACATTGAAATATGTATAATATTATATCTGAAATGTATTAATTGTTCAAACTAAATACTGTCATGTTACAATTTGTTCATATTAGATGTTTGTAATGTTTCTGATAATCAATAAAAGAGATTCTTGATTAAAAAATAAATAAATAAATAAATAATTGAAAAACTCCAAAAAATTAAATAAATAAATAAATAAAATATAAAAAATTAAAAAAATAAAATGACAAATACTATGCTGCATTACATACTAGGCACTGTTGTAAATACAGTCCTTCTAACAGCCTCATGGTACAAACAGTATTATTATTCCCATTTTGCAGATGAGGAAACTGAGGCTCAAAGATTTTCACTTGCCCACAGTCACAGAGTGAAGATTTAAACACAGGCAGGCTTAAATACTTTGGCCACCTGAGGCGAAGAGCCGACTCATTGGAGAAGACTCTGATGCTGGGAAATACTGAGGTCAGTAGGAAAAGAAGGTGACAGAGGATGAGATGGTTGGATGACATCACTGATTCATGGATATGAGTTTGAGCAAGCTCTGGGAGAAGTGAAGGACAGGGAAGCCTGGTGTGCTGCAGTCCATGAGACTGCAAAAAGTCAGACAAAACTTAGCAGCTGAACAAAAACAAGGCTAGAATCGGAGCTTGCACTTTTAACCTCACCGTACTAGGCCAACTCTCAAAAAAGCACCAACAATAAAACCAAATAGCTGGCTTTTATTGAACACTTTCTTTGTGTCAGATACTGTGTTAAGCATCTCATTTGCATTATCTTGTTTCAGTGTTAAAACAACTTCATGAAATAAGAACTACCGAAGTCTCCATGATGCTATCTCCTGCTCCTCCTCGTGTAGTCCTTGCACAATACCACAGCACATTAAAGAGTCCTCTTAGCATTACTCTCCCCTCTTGTTCATCTGTCTTCAAGCATGAAGCTCAGGAGTGATCCTGAGCAAACCAAATCAGAAATAGACTTACTTTATGGAATAATGTTTTCTCAGTGTGTCAGAACACACACAGACCAGGCTGGCCTCTCTCCAGCCTCCCTCTGTGAAAGTCACCTTGGGAATGAGGCAGATTCTCTCCTTCTACTGCCGTCAAATCAGGAGCGCTGTTTGGTCAGAGCTATTTGCTGCTGCTGTTCGGAAAATGAAATCTCTCTGCTTCTGTTCAATGTATTGAACTCTCTAACCGTGGCATCAATACCGCACACACTTCCCCATCTCCATCTTGTGTGTTAAAAATTAGGGAGGGATGGTGAGAAACTGCTGTGGTGAAGGCAAATGCTGAATAAAATGAAACATTCTCTGCTTGCTTCACCGAGAAAATTTCGTTTTTAACGTTTAGCCTCCTGCTACTGCTACCACTGCAGAACTACAAATAGATTTGGAAGGGCAGGTCTCAGGAATGCAGTTGCCTGTTCCACACCTGAAACAAGCTGAAAGGGCAGGGGAGGGGAGTGCCCAGTCTGGTGATAACACAGCAGTGAACACAGAAGGTGCCCTCCAGGTGCTAATCCAGCTTCCTGAGCAGTTAAGTGTCCCCTCTGTGCTGAGGACAGACAGCCACACCCCTCCTGACGCAAAGAGGGGTGAAGAGATCACCAGATGAGCTATTCAAATCTGCAGACTAACAGAAGAAGGTGCATTCAAATGAAGGGAGACATTCAAAGACATTCAACCTATATAATGTTTAACTGAATATTATCATTTATGTGTGGAATCAAAAAAAAAAAAAACTAATGAATTCAACAAAACAAAGATACAGAGAACAAACCAGTAGTTGCCAGTAGGAAGAGAGAAGGGGGAGAGACAAGATGGGGTAAGGAATTAGGAGATTCAAACTACTATTTGTAAAATCAATAAGACACAAAAATATATTGGACACCATAGGGAATACAGCCAATATTTTATAATAGCTTTAAATGGAGTATAATCTAAATAATTTTGAAAAACTAATCTAAAAACTGATAACTATCAGTTCCAGTTGTACACCTCAAACTAATAATTGTATCAACTATACCTCAATTTAAAATTGTTGAATTTTTTTTAAATTATACTGCTAAATGAGCTGAAGCTGATTTCAGAATTAGTTTACATATTTAAAAACAAATACCAGTTAGTGGCAAGAAAAGAGATACTGAACTGCAGAAGGAAACCAGACTGAGATTAACATGGAGAGCTGGCTCACCTTAGTTACCTTCCACTATTGAAAAAAAGAAAAAAGTAATTCTTGAATATAAAGAACATAAGAATCACTTGAACAGTTTTCAAATACTAATATCCAAGCCCCAGGCCTGATGATTCTGATTTCATCACCTTGGCAACCTCTCCTCAGGTAACTCTTTTTTTTTTTTTTTGCTAGCTTTATAGAAACATTAGACATGTAACATTGTATAAGTTTGAGTCATACAATGTGATGATTTGATATATATATATTGCAAACTGGTAACCACAATAAAGTCAGTTAACAAATTCATTACCCCACATAGTTACCATTTTTGTGTGTATACAGAAGCAACTTTCAAGTGTACAGGACATACTATTAAGGTATAGTCATTATGCTGTATATCACATCCCTGGGACTTACTCATCTGTAACTGGAAGTTTGCACCCTTCTGGTGAAGTTCATTTGAGGACCAGTGCTGAGATGTACTATTGAGTACCTCTTGAGGTGTGTGTGTGTGTGTGTGTGTGTGTGTGTGTGTTAGTCACTCAGTCATGTCAATTGCTCAGTCATGTCCACCTCTTTGAAACCCCATGGACTGTAGTCTACCAGGCTCCTTTGTCCATGGAATTCTCCAGGCAAGAAAACTGGAGTGGGTTGTCATGCCCTTCTCTAGGGGATTTTCCCATCCCAGGGATCAAATCCAGGTCTCTCACACTGTGGAGAGATTCTTTACCATCTGAGCCACCTGGGAAGCCCTCACTGTAAAAACCTATGTGTGAGTCAGTAGAATAGGCTAAGGAGGAAGCTTGAACCTGGGATTTATCTGAAAGTTCACTAAAGCCCCCTCTGGAAACTTGACTCTGCCATTTCCTTTCTGATCTTCACCTCAACTGTTTTCAATTTTAATATGTCATCTAGTATTACCTGCACCCAGAAAATGAGGAGACAGCCTCAGAGAGGGACTGTGTCCATGGAATTTTTCAGGCAAGAATAAATACTAGAGTGGATTGCCATTTCCTTCTCCAGAGGATCGTCCCAACCCAAGGATTGAACCTGTGTTTCCTGTGTCTCCTGCACTGGCAGAAAGATTCTACACCACCTGGGAAGCCAAGAATTTTCTTACAAATTGTCTACATACAAGTGATAAAATAACAACTGTATTTAAAATCACTGTATGCCTCCCTGTCTTCCCTCTATCTCTACCTTCTCACTGTTTGGCCCATAATAATAAATGATGACTAACACTGAATCCCTCCCATGTGTTCTGTGCTGACTATGTTGTATAGATTATTGTATTTAAATCTCAGTAAATGTTAATGAAAAATGGAGGCTTAAGTTACTGGAAAAGATTTGAAATTTTTTAATTAAGGATTTTATATGGCAAAATAAAATTTGAAATAAAGAGAGGTACACTTATAGATGAGCAGAGAAATAGGGCTTCCCTGGTGGCTCAGACAGTTAAGTGTCTGCCTGCAGTTAGGGAGACCTGGGTTCAATCCCTGGGTCAGGAAGATCCCCTGGAGAAGGAAATCCATTCCAGTACTCTTGCCTGGAAAATCCCATGGATGGAGGAGTCTAGTAGGCTACAGTCCACAGGGTTGCAAAGAGTCAGACATGACTGAGCAACTTCACTCTCACTCTCAAAAATATTCAGAATGGAATATTACTCTACCATAAAAATAATGAAATATAATGCCATTTGCAGCAACATGGATGGACCTAGAGATGATCACACTAAGTGAAGTCAGTCAGAGAAAGACAAGTATCATATGATATTGCTTATATGTGGAATTAAAAAAAAAAAAGATACAAATGAACTTACTTACAAAACAGAGACAAAATCACAGGCATAGAAAACAAATTTATGGTTACCAAAGGGGAAACAGGAGTGGGAGGCTGGGGAGAGGGATAAATTATGAGTTTGGGATTAACAGATACACACTACTACATATAAAATAATAACAAAGACCTACTGTATAGAACAGGGAACTATATTCAGTATCTTGTATTAACCTATAATGGAAAAGAATCTAAAAAAGAATATATATATTCTGGGAATACATATAAAACTGAATATCTATATATAAAACTGAATCACTTTGCTTTACATCTGAAACTAACACAACACTGTAAATCAACTATACTTCAATTTTTTTAAAAGTGATAACTCAGAAGTGAAATTTAGGAAATTCTGACACTAGCCCTGAATGATATTTTACAAAATGTGTAAATTGAGTATAGTGATAATTAATGTATTATTGTTTAAATGGTTATATTTTATCTTTTAAAAAATAAAAGAAAATTAAACTGACCTCCCTCAAGTTTTTCTCACAGAATGAGAAGTAAAATATATTAAATCACATATAGCGCTCCTCAGCACAGGTTAGCCATACTATTTTACATGACACAGTAGTTCTAACAGCCGTACCTAAGCTATTTTAATAAAACTTTACTAACTGCCCAGTGGCACTGCACATAGGAAGATGTTGGGGAAATAGAATTAAAAACAAAATCCCCTGCCAACCTAGAAAACCTCTCAGCAAATGTAAATGAAAAAGAAAAGCCTTATTACTGACTAAACATTATGCCAAAATGTGAAGCACACTAATCCACTGAGAGTCCACAAAGACAGAAAGAAATCACACCCCTTCTATGTAGCCAAGCAGCTACCATCCCTCCATTACATACAAGTTCTCAAAAGAAATAACTAGTCCTCAGGTAAGAGGACTTGACAGCCCCATTTGTCACAAGCAGTTTGTCTTAGATTCACTTGGTAATGGAGGTGACCACCTGGCTTAGCAAGATAGTTTCATCAAAAAGGAAAATAGTTTTCTCATATCTATATGATGTGAAATAGTTTGGAGGCAGGTACTCTCTGAGCCTCTACTCTCCTGTAGAAACTGGGAAAATTAGGGGCATCAGCTTCCTTGATGATATTTCCAAGAATTGTTTCCCAGGCACCTGAGACATTCTTGGGTCAAAAAAGAAACTGATAAGAGATGTATTTATCTTTAAAAAAGGGTTTACATGCATTTCAAAGAAACAGAGAAAGAACCTGAATCACAAATTTTCTAAAATAAACCCTCTAAGAAAAGGGAGAAGAACAGTCTATTTTCAACAGGTAGAATTAAGCCTCTTATTTTTCATTCGTATTTGCCTTTATGAAAGCAGATATCTGGGAGGAACTTTAAAACCCTTCTAGTATCCTTCCTGGACATGGAAATTATTTCCTAATGAGGAAATCCACACAAACATAAACAAAGACAATACGGAAATTAGAAATTTCCAAAGAACACATGGGTACTAGAGGGGACATACAACATCTATTTTTCATTAAGTCAGAAGAAAGAACTAATATCTCTGAAAATAAAAATACTAAGTTAGCAAGACATTCAGAGATAGTGTTCTATCAAGAGCCATATTAAAAAAGCCAAATATGACTTCATAATCATCAAAGGCTCGTTCAAAACCTTTAGAAGGACATTATTAATAATACTGGTATGCCAGTCAAATTGGGTGAGTAGATTATGTTGCTTTAAAACTAATGCCCGAGTGACTGTTATCATCACACTTGTCCTTGGTGGGTACCACACAGCTATGACCTTATGGGTGGTGCTGTTCTCCGGAGAAATGGCTGCATCGCAGAGAGCAGTCATTCCTGTAAACATATGCTCAGAGGGCACTCTGGGACCCTTCATGAGGAAAGTGCCTTGTAAATGTGAGCTATTGCCACCATTAGGAGTAAGTTCTAACCCTGGACAACGTCATAAACT
This sequence comes from Tragelaphus eurycerus, assembly GCA_935064755.1. Taxonomy (NCBI): domain Eukaryota; kingdom Metazoa; phylum Chordata; class Mammalia; order Artiodactyla; family Bovidae; genus Tragelaphus; species Tragelaphus eurycerus. Next base: position 561,533 of record CAKXYN010000272.1, read on the forward strand.
TAATAGTGGGAGTTAAACCATCATTTCCCAGTAGCCAATGTGAATTCTCATCATACCTCAGAAAGGGTGAGCCGTCTTCACCAGCCCATACCTGCCCACAGATCCCTAACCACGTTTTTCAGATCATAAAAACATAGAACAAGCCTGGCTTATCTCCATCAAGTAGTAGATAAGTATTACTTTCTAGAATATATATATCAAAGTGATTTTACAATTCCCCTTAAAATGGGCAATTAAATAGTACTGACACAGTAACTTTTTAACATGACTTGGTTTTTATTAATGTCAAGTATAATAAAGTGGCATTCAATTCCCCTTAATAAATAAACTTCATTTTGTTTCTTTTTTATTATTATTTCAAAAGACAAACATTTGAAAGTTAGTCAAATGCCCTGCCCAAAACAATATTGTGCCTAAAATAAGGAGGTGATATATTGTAGCCCATCTACCTTTTTAGGTATAAAATCACCTTTTTACATTTTTAGGGCTTATCCCAACAAAGAGATCTGCAGGCTTCCATTAAGAAAAGGCAAAAACTACAACAAATAGGTAATCTAATAAAAGCATGCACTGGGCAGACTTGCCAAGGTGCCCAGGAATCTATAGTTCTGTGCCAAGTACATGCTGATACTGCCTCCCACTGATTCCAACTTCAGCTCCCATCCAAAGTGATTGTGTTTAGCACTTTGTCCATAGGTTCTTGGCACTTCAGATACCACTGAGGTTTTATTGAACAAGTGCATTCTTTATTTCTTTCTGCCTGATTAGAATGGCAAGACTCAAGCAGGGCTTGATGAACATGGATTTCACAGTGAGAATGTCTGCTCTTAAGAGCATATGTTTAGAAGCTGAAGGAGGAATAGGACAGGGAGACCACTTTCTCCCCCACAAATTCATTATGGGGAGGGAGGAGGGTTCAGGATGGGGAACACATGTTTACCTGTGGCAGATTCATTCTGATATATGGCAAAACCAATACAATATTGTAAAGTTAAATAAAATAAAATTTAAAAAAAAAAGATCATTTGAACGCTGAGCAAATTCCACAAAACAACTTTTGAATGCTGGCAGAGGACACCAGGCACCCAAAAAGGCAATGTATTCTCTACAAAAGGAGGTAGGACAAAATATAAAAGATAAAAAGAAGGACAAAAAGAGTTAGGGACGGAGAGCCGTCCCAGGGAGGGAGTCGTGAAGGAGGAGAAGTTTCCAAACACCAGGAAACCCTCTCAACCGGCGGGTCTGTGGAGAGTTTTGAATCTCAGAGGGCAACATAACTGGGAGGAAAAAGGAAAAACAAAAAAACCACAGACTACACACCTGACTGCAACGCCCAGCAGAGAGGTAGCCCAGATACTCTCGACCGCCAGCAGCAAACGGGGGCTGAACAGGGAAGTGCCAGCTGCATTGCTTAGGGTAAGGACCAGGCCTAAACACCCTGAGGACAATCTAAGGGAGCTAATGTGAGATAGCAACCCAAACTGTGGGATAGCCAGAGAGAGAAAAAAAGAGAGAGAATTTTCCCACAAAAGGCTCTAAGGCACAGCGTGGCCCACTCACAGAACAAAGGACTGAGCAAATACCAGAGGAGAACTAGCGGGCTGCGAATCGGCCCCTTCCCCCCGGAGGCAGAGAGGTAGGCCGGGCGACAGTCAGAGCTGAAATGCAGGAGGCAATCTCGGCCCCAGAGACGGCATCCTCCACCAAACTGTGGGCAGGCTCCCAGTTGGTAACCAAGTGTTCCTGGGATTTGGGGCGGTTGACATCCGCCAGGAGACACGCAGCACACCTGAGATGGCGCTCTTGCTGAGCACCCAGAAAACCGAGCAGCTGGATCAGGGAGGTGATAATATGTAGTGCACATCTGGGAGAGTGCACTCACCAAGCACCTGGTAGCCTGAGATGCTCGGACCTGGGGAAGGCATAAAACGCACACCCAACTGAGGCTGTGCCCTTGTGGACTACCTGAGAACCTGAACATGAGTGGCTTAGTCCTGGGAAGTGCACGCAACCCAGGGCCCACTTTAGACAGTTCTCCTGCAGAGCAACCTGGAGCCTGAGCAGTGTCGACAGGGAAAGCACATGCCACCGCCATGAGCTGGGGCAAACCCAGTGCGGTCCACACACTGTGAGCACTCCCCACATACACCAGTGATATTTGTTTGCAGTGTTCCTCCCTCCCCACAGCACACCTGAAAAAGTGAGCCTAAGTAAGTGACCACCTTTGCCCCCTTGTGTCAGGGCAGAAATTAGACACTGAAGAGACTTGCAAACAGAGGAAGCCAAAATAAACAAAGAAAAGGGAACCGCTTTGGAAGTGACAGGTGCAACAGACTGAAACCCTGTAGTTAGCGCTGACTACATTGGAAGGGATCTATAGACCTTGAGAAGACATATAAGCAGCAACAAGGAACTATCTGAAACTGAACTGATTCCACACTGCCCTCAACAGATCCAGAGAAATTTGTAGATATATATTTACTATTATCATTTTATAATTTTTAAAATTTCTTTTTATTTTTAAGTTCTTTATTACTCCTTTAATTTTCATTTTTAAACCTACTATTACCTTGCAAAAATAATACCCTATTTTAAAGCAAATTTCATATATATATTTTTTATAATTTTTGTGATTATGTTTTTTTTTAATATTGTATTTTTGAGAGTATAAACTCTACTCTAGATTTTTAATCTTTGCTTTGGGGCATTTGTTATCAATTTTGTACCTTTAAGAATCCAATCTTCAGTACCAATTTTTACTTAGGAGTGTGATTACTGACTTGAATGCTCTCTCCCCCTTTTGACTCTCCTTTTTCTCCCCCAGGTCACTTCTATCTCCTTCCTCACCCTTCTCTACTCTACCCAATTCTGTGAATCTCTCTGGGTGCTCCAGGCTATGGAGAACACTTAGGGAACTGATTACTGGCTAGGTCTGTCTATCTCCTTTTGATTCCCCTCTTCTCCTCCTGGTCACCTCTATCTCCTTCCTCCCTCTTCTCTATGGAACTCCATGCACCTCTCTGAGTGTTCCAGACTGTGGAGAACACATAGGGAACTGATTACTGGCCAGATTGCTCTCTCCCCTTTTGCATCCCCCTCTTCTCCTCCTGGTCACCTCTATCTCTCTCCTCCCTGGTCTCTTCTCCATGCAACTCTGTGAACCTCTCTAGGTGTCCCTCACTGTGGAGAATCTTTTCACCATTAACCTAGATGTTTTATCATCAGTGCTGTATGGATGGAAAAGTCTTGAGGCTATTGTAAGAATAAGACTAAAAGCCAGAGGCAGGAGGCTTAAATCCAAAACTTGAGAACACCAGAAAACTCCTGACTCCAGGGAACATTAATCAACAAGAGCTCACCCAAAAGCCTCCACACCTACACTAAAACCAAGCTCCACCCAAGAGCCAACAAGTTTCAGAGCAAGACATACCAGGCCAATTCTCCAATAACATAGGAACATAGCCCTGAGCATTAAAATACAGGTGGCCAAAAGTCACACCAAATCCACAGGCACCTCAAAACTCACTACTGGACACATCACTGCACTCCAGAGAGAAGAGATCCAGCTCCATCCACCAGAACACTGACACAAACTTCCCTAACCAAAAAGCCCTGAGAAGCCACTCATCCAACCCCAGCCACAGGGAGGAACCTCCACAATGAAGAGGAACCACAAACTTCCAGCATACAGAAAGGCCACCTCAAACACAGCAATCTAGACAAGATGAAAAGGCAGAAAAATAGTCAGCAGGTAAAGGAACATGACAAATGCCCTCCAAATCAAACAAAAGAGGAGACAGGGAGTCTACCTGAAAAAGAATTCAGAACAATGACAGTAAAAATGATCCAAAATCTTGAAAACAAAATGGAGTTACAGATAAATAGTCTGGAGACAAGGATTGAGAAGATGCAAGAAATGCTTAACAAGGACCTAGAAGAAATAAAAAAGACTCAATCAACAATGAATAAGGCAATAACTGAGATCAAAAGCACTCTGGAGAAAAACAACAGTAGAATAACTGAGGCAGAAGATAGGATAAGTGAGGTGGAAAATAGAATGGTGGAAATAAATGAAGGAGAGAGGAAAAAAGAATTAAAAGAAATGAAGACAACCTCAGAGACCTCTGGGACAATGTCAAACACCCCAACATTCAAATCATAGGAGTCCCAGAAGAAGAAGACAAAAAGAAAGACCATGATAAAATACTTGAGGAGATAATAATTGAAAACTTCCCTAAAATAGGGAAGGAAATAGCCACTCAAGTCCAAGAAACCCAGAGAGTCCCAAACAGGATAAATCCAAGGTGAAACACACCAAGACACATATTAATCAAATTAACAAAGATCAAACACAAAGAACAAATATTAAAAGCAGCAAGGGAAAAACAGCAATAATATACGAGGGGATTCCCATAAGGATAACAGCTTATCTTTCAATAGAAATTCTTCAGGCCAGAAGGGAATGGCAGACATACTTAAAGTGATGAAAGAGAAAAACCTACAATCCAGATTACTGTACCCAGCAAGGATCTCATTCAAATATGAAGGAGAAATCAAAGCTTTACAGACAAGCAAAAGCTGAGATAATTCAGCACCACTAAATTAGCTTTTCAACAAATGCTAAAGAGGAGCTACCCACACCCGAGGTCAGGCCCAGCAGCCTGGAAGAGCTATCCCACATCCAAGGTAAGAAGCAGTGGTAAGGAGCAACAGCTGCACTTTGCTGGAGCAACTGTGAAGAGATACCGCACATCCAAGGTAAGAGAAAACCAAGTAAGACAGTAGGCACTGAGAGAGGGCAGAAGAGGGCAGGCACACTGAAACCACAATCACAGACAACTAGCCAATCTGATCACAGGGACCACAGCCTTGTCTAACTCAATGAAACTAAGCCACGCTGCATGGGGCCACCCAAAATGGACAGGTCATTGTGGAGAGGTCGACAGAATGTGGTCCACTGGAGAAGGGAATGGCAAACCACTTCAGTATTCTTGCCTTGAGAACCCCATAAAAAGTATGAAAAGGCAAAAAGATAGGACGCTGAAAGATGAACTCCCCAGGTCGGTAGGTGCCCAGTATGCTACTGGAGATCAGTGGAGAAATAACTCCAGAAAGAATGAAGGGATGGAGCCAAGGCAAAAACACCACCCAGTTGTGGATGGGACTGGTGATAGAAGCAAGGTTTGATGCTGTAAAAAGCAATATTGCATAGGAACCTGGAATGTTAGGTCCTGGAGTAACAGGCAAATTTGGCCTTGGAGTACAGAATGAAGTAGGGCAAAGGCTAATTGAGTTTTGCCAAGAGAACTCACTGGTCATAGCAAACACCCTCTTCCAACAACACAAGAGAAGACTCTACACATTGACATCAACAGATGGTCAACACCAAAATCAGATTGATTATATTCTTTGCAGCCAAAGATGCAGAAGCTCTATACAGTCAGCAAAAACAAGACTGGGAGCTGACTATGCCTCAGATCATGAACTCCTTATTGCCAAATTCAGACTTAAAGAAAGTAGGGAAAACCACTACACCATTCAAGTATGACGTAAATCAAATCCCTTATGACTATACAGTGGAGGTGAGAAATAGATTTAAGGGACTAGATCTGACAGACAGAGTGCCTGATGAACTATGGATGGAGGTTCGGGACACTGTACAGGAGACAGAAATCAAGACCATCCCCCAAGAAAAAGAAATGCAAAAAAGCAAAATGGCTGTCTGAGGAGACCTTACAAATAGCAGTGAAAAGAAGGGAAGTGAAAAGCAAAGGAGAAAAGGAAAGATATACCCATTTGAATGCAGAGTTCCAAAGAATAGCAATGAGAGCTAAGAAGACCTTCCTCAGTGATCAATGCAAAGAAATAGAGGAAAACAACAGAATGGGAAAGACTAACAATCTCCTCAAGAAAATTAGAGATACCAAGGGAACATTTCATGCAAAGATGGGCTCAATAAAGGACAGAAATGGTAGGGACCTAACAGAAGCAGAAGATATTAAGAAGAGGTGGCAAGAATACACAAAAGAACTGTACAAAAAAGATCTTCACAACCAAAATAATCACGGTGTGATCATTGACCTAGAGCCAGACATCCTGGAATGTGAAGTCAAGTGGACCTTAGAAAGCATCACTACTAAAAAAGCTAGTGGAAGTGATGGAATTCCAGCTGAGCTATTTCAAATTCTGAAAGATGATGCTGTGAAAGTGCTGCACTCAATATGCCAGCAAATTTGGAAAACTCAGCAGTGGCCACAGGACTGGAAAAGGTCAGTTTTCATTCCAATCCCAAAGAAAGGCAATGCCAAAGAATGCTCAAACTACCACACAATTGCACTCATCTCACATGATAGTAAAGTAATGCTTAAGATTCCAAGCCAGGCTTCAGCAATACATGAACCATGAACTTCCTGATGTTCAAGCTGGTTTTAGAAAAGTTAGAGGAACCAGAGATCCAATTCTCAACATCTGCTGGATCATGGAAAAAGCAAGAGTTCCAGAAAAACATCTATTTCTGCTTTATTGACTAGGCCAAAGCCTTTGACTGTGTGGATCACAAGAAACTGTGGAAAATTCTGAAAGACCTGGGAATACCAGACCACCTGACCTGCCTCTTGAGAAATCTGTAGGCAGGTCAGGAAGCAACAGGTAGAACTGGACATGGAACAACAGACTGGTTCCAAATAGGAAAAGGAGTACAACGAGGCTGTATATTGTCATCCTACTTATATTTTTAACTTTACATCATGAGAAACGCTGGGTTGGAGGAAGCACAAGCTGGAATCAAGATTGCCAGGAGAAATATCAATAATCTCAGATATGTAGATGACACCACCCTTATGACAGAAAGTGAAGAAGAACTAAAGAGCCTCTTGATGAAAGCGAAAGAGGAGAGTGGAAAAGTTGGTTTAAGCTCAACATTCAGAAAACTAAGATCATGCCATCCAGTCCCATCACTTCATGACAAATATATGGGGAAACAGTGGCAACTTTATTGGGGGGGGGGGGGCTCCAAAATCACTGCAGATGGTGATTGCAGCCATGAAATTAAAAGATGCTTACTGCTTGGAAGGAAAGTTATGACCAAGCTCGAGAGCATATTAAAAGTAGAGACATTACTTTGCCAAATAGGTCCATCTAGTCAAGGCTATGGTTTTTCCAGTAGTCATGTATGGATGTGAGAGTTGGACTGTGAAGAAAGCTGAGTGCAGAAGAATTGATGCTTTTGAACTGTGGTGTTGGAGAAGACTCTTGAGAGTCCCTTGGACTGTAAGGAGTTCCAACCAGTTGATCCTAAAGGAAATCATTCCTGGGTGTTCATTGGAAGGACTGATGCTGAAGCTGAAACTCCAATACTTTGGCCATCTCATGCAAAGAGCTGACTCATTGGAAAAGACCCTGATCTGGGAAAGATTGAGGGCAGGAGAAGAAGGGGACAACAGAGGATGAGATGGTTGGATGGCATCATTGACTCAATGGACATGGCTTTGGGTGGACTCCGGGAGTTGGTGATGGACAGGGAGGCCTGGTGTGCTGCGGTTCCAGGGGTCACAAAGAGTCGGACACAACTGAGCAACTGAACTGAAACTGAAAATCAAAGGATCTTTTCTGGACAGGAAACACAGAAAAGATGTATAAACTTGAACCCAAGACAACAAAGTAAACGTCAATGGGATCATACTTATCAATAATTACCTTAAATGTAAATGGGTTGAATGCCCCAACCAGAAGACAAAGACTGGCTAAATGGATACTAAAAGAAGAACCCTATATATGCTGTCTATAAGAGACCCATCTCAAAAGAAGGGATACATACAGACTGAAAGTGAAGGGCTGGGAAAAGATATTTCATGCAAATGTAGACCAAAAGAAAGCAGGAGTAGACATATTCATAGCAGATAAAATCAGATCAGATCAGATCAGATCAGTCGCTCAGTCGTGTCCGACTCTTTGCGACCCCATGAACCGCAGCACGCCAGGCCTCCCTGTCCATCACCAACTCCCGGAGGTCACCCAGACTCATACCCATCAAGTCAGTGATGCCATCCAGCCATCTCATCCTCTGTCGTCCCCTTCTCCTCCTGCCCTCAATCCCTCCCAGCATCAGAGTCTTCTCCAATGAGTCAACTCTTCGCATGAGGTGGCCAAAATACTGGAGTTCCAGCTTTAGCATCATTCCTTCCAAAGAAATTCCAGGATTGATCTCCTTCAGAATGGACTGGTTGGATCTCCTTGCAGTGCAAGGGACTCTCAAGAGTCTTCTCCAACACCACAGTTCAAAAGCATCAATTCTTCGGCGCTCAGCCTTCTTCACAGTCCAGCTCTCACATCCATACATGACCACAGGAAAGACCATAGCCTTGACTAGGCAAACCTTTGTTGGCAAAGTGATGTCTCTGCTTTTGAATATGCTATCTAGGTTGGTCATAACTTTCCTTCCAAGGAGTAAGCGTCTTTTAATTTCACGACTGCAGTCACCATCTGCAGTGATTTTGGAGCCCAGAAAAACAAAGTCTGACACTGTTTCCACTGTTTCCCCATCTATTTCCCATGTAGAGATGGGACCAGATGCCATGATCTTCGTTTTCTGAATGTTGAGCTTTAAGCCAACCTTTTCACTCTCCACTTTCACTTTCATCAAGAGGCTTTTTAGTTCCTCTTCACTTTCTGCCATAAGGGTGGTATCATCTGCATATCTGAGGTTATTGATATTTCTCCCAGCAATCTTGATTCCAACTTGTGTTTCTTCCAGTCCAGCATTTCTCATGATGTACTCTGCATATAAGTTAAATAAACATGGTGACAATATGCAGCCTTGATGTACTCCTTTTCCTATTTGGAACCATAGACTGGTCATGGAACAACAGACTGGTTCCAAATAGGAAAAGGAGTACGTCAAGGCTGCATATTGTCACCATGTTTATTTAACTTATATGCAGATAAAATAGACTTTGAAATAAAGTCCGTGAAAAGAGACAAAGAAGGAGACAAAGGATATTACATAATGATCAAAGGATCAATCCAAGAAAAAGATATAACTATTATAAACATATATGCACTCAACATAGAAGCACCACAATATGTAAGGCAAATGCTAACAAGTATGAAAGGGTGCATTAACAGTAACACAATAATAGTGGGAGACTTAAATACCCCACTCACACCTACGGATAGATCAACAAAACAGAAAACTAGCAAGGAAACACAAACTTTAAATGATACAATGGACCAGTTAGACATAATTGATATCTATAACAATGAATTTCACCTTTTTCTCAAGTGCACACAGAACCTTCTCCAGGATAGATCACATCCTGGACCATAAATCTAGCCTTGGTAAATTACAAAAATCTAAATCATTCCAAGCATTTTTTCTGATCACAATGCGGTAAGATTAGATGTCAACTACAGGAAAAAAAACTATTAAAAATAAAAATATATGGAGGCTAAACAACACACTTCTGAATAACCAAGAAATCACAGAAGAAATCAAAAAAGAAATCAAAATATACATATAAACGAATGAAAATGAAAACACAGCAACCCAAAACCTATGGGATTCAGTTAAAGCAGTGCTAAGGAGAAGGTTCATAGTAATACAAGCTAACCTCAAGAAACAAGAGAAAAATCAAAGAAATAGCCTAACTCTACACCTAAAGCAACTAGAAAAAGAAGAAATGAAGAACCCCAGGGTCAGTAGAAGGAAAGAAATCCTAAAAATAAGGGCAGAAATAAATGAAAAAGAAACAAAGGAGACCATAGCAAGAATCAACAAAGCTAAAAGCTGGTTTTTTTGAGAAGATAAATAAAATAGGCAAACCATTAGCCAGATTCAAAAAAAAAAAGGGCGGGGGGAGTAATCAAATCAACAAAATTAGAAATGAAAATGTAGAAATCACAAGAGATAACACAGAAATACAAAGGATCATAAGAGACTACTATCAGCAACTATATGCCAATAAAATGGACAACTTGGAAGAAATGGACAAACTCTTAGAAAAGTATAACTTTCCAAAACTGAACCAGGAAGAAATAGAAAATCTTAACAGACCCATCACAAGCACGGAAATCAAAACTGTAATTAGAAATCTTCCAGCAAACAAAAGCCCAGGACCAGACGGCTTCATAGCTGAATTCTACCAAAAAATTAGAGAAGAGCTAACACCTAACCTATTCAAACTCTTCCAGAAAATTGCAGACGATGGTAAACTCCTAAATTCATTTTATGAGGCCACCATCACTCTAATACCAAAATCAGACAAAGATGCCACAAAAAAAAGAAAACTACAGGCCAATATCACTGATGAACATAGATGCAAAAGTCCTCAACAAAATTCTAGCAAACAGAATCCAACAACATATTAAAAAGATCATACATCATGACCAAGTAGGCTTTATCCCAGGGATGCAAGTATTCTTCAATATTCACAAATCAATCAATGTGATTCAACACATTAACAAATTGAAAGATAAAAACCATATGATTATCTCAATAGATGCAGAGAAAAAGCCTTTAAAAAAATTCAACATCCATTTATGATATAAAAAAAACCCTCCAGAAAGCAGGCATAGAAAGAACATACTTCAACATAATAAAAGCTATATATGACAAACCCACAGCAAACATATCCTCAGTGGTGAGTCAGGAACAAGACAGGGGTGCCCACTCTCACCACTACTGTTCAACATAGTTTTGGAAATTTTAGCCATAGGAATCAGAGAAGAAAAATAAATTAAAGGAATCCAGATTGGAAAAGAAGAAGTAAAACTCTCACTGTTTGCAGATGACATGATTCTCTACATAGAAAACCCTAAAGACTCCACCAGAAAATTACTAGAGCTAATCAATGAATATAGTAAGTGGCAGGATATAAAATTAACACAGAGAAAGCCCTTGCATTTCTATACACTAACAATGAGAAAACAGAAAGAGAAATTAAGGAAACAATTCCATTCACCATTGCAACGAAAAGAATAAAATGCTGCTGCTGTTGCTGCTGCTGCTAAGTCGCTTCAGTCGTGTCCGACTCTGTGTGACCCCATAGACAGAAGCTCACCAGGCTCCCCCGTCCCTGGGATTCTCTAGGCAAGAACACTGGAGTGGGTTGCCATTTCCTTCTCCAATGCATGAAATTGAAAAGTGAAAGTGAAGTCGCTCAGTCATGTCCGACTCTCACCGACCCCATGGACTGGAGCCTACCAGGCTCCTCCGTCCATGTGATTTTCCAGGCAAAAGTACTGGGGTGGGGTGCCATTGCCTTCCCCGAAAGAATAAAATACTTAGGAATAAATCTACCTAAAGAAACAAAACCTATATGTAGAAAACTATGAAACACTAATGAAAGAAAACAAAGATGACACAAATAGATGGAGATATATACCATGTTCATGGATCGGAAGAATCAGTATAGTGAAAATGAGAATACTACCCAAATCAATCTATAGATTCAATGCTATCAACTACCTATCAAGCTACCAACAATATTTTTCAGAGAACTAGAACAAATAATTTCAAATTCTTTGGAGAAATGTCTATTTAGTTCTTTGGCCCATTTTTTGATTGGGTTATTTATTTTTCTGGAATTGAGCTATAGAAATTGCTTGTATATTTTTGAGATTAGTTGTTTGTCTGTTGCTTCATTTGCTATTATTTTCTCCCATTCTGAAGGCTGTCTTTTCACCTTGCTTATAGTTTCCTTTGTTGTGCAGAAGCTTTTAAGTTTGATTAGGTCCCATTTGTTCATTTTTGATTTTATTTCCGATATGCTGGGAGATGGGTTATAGAGGATCCTGCTGTGATGTAAGTCAGAGAGTGTTTTGCCTATGTTTTCCTCTAGGAGTTTTATGGTTTTTGGTCTTACATTTAGATCTTTAATCCATTTTGAGTTTATTTTTGTGTATGGTGTTAGAAAGTGTTCTAGTTTCATTCTTTTACAAGTGTTCAACCAGTTTTCCCAGCACCACTTGTTAAAAAGATTGTCTTTAATCCATTGTATATTCTTGCCTCCTTTGTCAAAGATAAGGTGACCATATGTGTGTGGATTTATCTCTGGGCTTTCTATTTTGTTCCATTGATCTATATTTCTGTCTTTGTGCCAGTACCATACTGTCTTGATGACTGTGGCTTTGTTGTAGAGCCTGAAGTCAGGCAGGTTGATTCCTCCAGTTCCATTCTTCTTTCTCAAGATAGCTTTGGCTATTCGAGGTTTTTTGTATTTCCATACAAATTGCAGCACTGTTTACAATAGCCAGAACGTGGAAGCAACCTAGATGTCCATCCACAGATGAATGGATAAGCAAGCTGTGGTACATATACACAATGGAGTATTACTCAGCCATTAAAAAGAATACATTTGAATCAGTTCTAAGGAGGTGGATGGAACTGGAGCCTATTATACAGAGTGAAGTAAGCCAGAAACAAAAACACAAATACAGTATACTAACGCATATATATGGAATTTAGAAAGATGGTAAAAATAACCCTATTTACGAGACAGCAAAAGAGACACTGATGTATAGAACAGACTTTTGGACTCTGGGACCAGGAGAGGGTGGGATGATTGGGGAGAATAGCATTGAAATATGTATAATATCATATCTGAAACGAGTCGTCAGTCCAGGTATGATGCCCAATAACAAATGCCTGGGGCTGGAGCACTGGGACGACCTGGAGGGATGGTGTGGGGAGGGGAGAGGGTTCAGGATGGGGAACACATGTATACTGGCAGCGGAACCATCTTGATGTATTGTAAAAGCAATACAATATTGTAAAGTTAAGCAAAATAAAAAAAAATAAAAAAATAAAAATAAACAAAGCAGAATAAGAAAAATATCATAATATAGTTAGCATTATTATTATATTATTAATGTATGAAATTTTGTTTAATTGTTTTTAAATAATAAATATTAACAACTAATCAAATTAAAAAAAATAATAATTTCACAATTCATATGGAAATACAAAAAACTCGAATAGCCAAAGCAATCTTGAGAAAGAAGAATGAAACGGCAGGAATCAACCTGCCTGACTTCAGGCTCTACTACTACAAAGCCACAGTCATCAAGACAGTATGGTACTGGCACAAAGACAGAAATATAGATCAATGGAACAAAATAGAAAGCCCAGAGATAAATCCACGCACCTATGGGCACCTCATCTTTGACAAAGAAGGCAAGAATATACAATGGATAAAGACAATCTCTTTAACAAGTGGTGCTGGGAAAACTGGTCAACCACTTGTAAAAGAATGAAACTAGAACACTTTCTCGGAGAAGGCAATGGAAACCCACTCCAGTACTCTTGCCTGGAAAATCCCATGGACAGAGGATCCTGGAAGGCTACAGTCCATGGGGTCGTTAAGAGTCAGACACGACTGAGAGACTTCACTTTCACTTTTCACTTTCATGCACTGGAGAAGCAAATGGTAACCCACTCCAGTGTTCCTGCCTCGAGACTCCCAGGGATGGGGGAGCCTGGTGGGTTGCCTTCTGTGCGGCTGCACAGAGTCAGACATGACTGAAGCAATTTAGCAGCAGCAGCAGAACACTTTCTAACACCATATACAAAAATAAACTCAAAATGGATTAAAGATCTAAACGTAAGACCAGAAACTATGAAACTCCTAGAGGAAAACATAGGCAAAACACTCTCCGACATAAATCACAGCAGGATCCTCTATGACCCACCTCCCAGAGTAATGAAAATAAAAGCAAAACTAAACAAATGGGACCTAATTACACTTAAAAGCTTTTGCACAATGAAGGAAACTATAAGCAAGGTGAAAAGACAGCGTTTGGAATGGGAGAAAATAATAGCAAATGAGGCAACTGTCAAAGAATTAATCTCAAAAATATACAAGCAACTCCTACAGCTCAATTCCAGAAAAATAAATGACCCAATCAAAAAATGGCCCAAAGAACTAAACAGACAGTTCTCCAAAGAAGACATACAGATGGCTAACAAACACATGAAAAGATGCTCAACGTCACTCATTATCAGAGAAATGCAAATCAAAACAACAACGAGATACCATCTCACGCTGGTCAGAATAGCTGCTATCCAAAAGTCTACAAACAATAAATGCTGGAGAGGGTGTGGAGAAAAGGGAACTCTCTTACATTGTTCATCGGACTGCAAACTAGTACAGCCACTATGGAGAACAGTGTGGAGATTCCTTAAAAAACTGGAAATAGAACTGCCATACAACCCAGCAATCCCACTGCTGGGCATACACAACAAGGAAACCAGAATGGAAAGAGACTAGTGTACCCCAATGTTCATCCCAGCACTGTTTATAATAGCCAGGACATGGAAGCAACCTAGAAGTACATCAGCAGACAAATGGATAAGAAAGCTATGGTACATATATACAGTGGAATAATACTCAGCTATTAAAAAGGATGCATTTGAATCCGTTCTAATGAGGTGGATGAAACTGGAGCCTATTATACAGAATGAAGTAAGCCAGGAAAAAAAAAAAAAAAAAAAACACCAATACAGTATATTAACACATATACATGGAATTTAGAAAGATGATCAGATCAGATCAGTCACTCAGTCCTGTCCGACTCTTTGCGACCCCATGAACTGCAGCACGCCAGGCCTCCCTATCCATCACCAGCTCTCAGAGGTCACTCAGACTCACATCCATCGAGTCAGTGATGCCATCCAGCCATCTCATCCTCTGTTGTCCCCTTCTCCTCCTGCCCCCAATCCCTCCCAGCATCAGAGTCTTCTCCAATGAGTCAACTCTTCGCATGAGGTGGCCAAAATACTGGAGTTCCAGCTTTAGCATCATTCCTTCCAAAGAAATCCCAGGGCTGATCTCCTTCAGAATGGACCGGTTGGATCTCCTTGCAGTCCAAGGGACTCTCAAGAGTCTTCTCCAACACCACAGTTCAAAAGCATCAATTCTTTGGCGCTCAGCCTTCTTCACAGTCCAGCTCTCACATCCATACATGACCACAGGAAAGAAAGATGATAATGACGACCATATATACGAGATACCAAAAGAGACACAGATGTAAAAAACAGACTTTTTTGGACTCTGTGGGAGAAGGTGAGGGTGGGATGATTTGAGAAAATAGCATTGAAACATGTATATTATCATATGTGAAATAGACTGCCAGTCCAGGTTCGATGCATGAGACATGGTGCTCAGGGCTGGTGCACTGGGATGACCCTGAGGGATGGAATGGGGAGGGAGGTAGGAGGAGGGGGGGGGGGGGTCAGGATGAGGAACACATGTGCACCCATGGCTGATTCATGGTAATGTATGGCAAAACCCACTACAATACTGTAAAGTAATTAGCCTCCAATTAAATTATTTTTTTTAAAAAGAAGCAAAGTTTTAAGACAAAACTATTTATGAATTTGCTGAGATTCTATCTTAAAATATTACATGAATACCACAAGATTTTCTGAGGTGTTTCCTATTTAATTTGATTATTGATGACTTCTGTCACAATCTCTATGGCAAAACAATCTTTCGCCAAACATACAGTGATTCAAAGGCAATCAATTTAAGGGAAAATGTAGAATGACAGTGCTTTACAAAGTTTGCACATCTAATCAGAGATCAAGCATATAGGAAATAAAATGGCAATTACTTTTATTTGCTAGTTACAAATCATGACAAATGCCATTCTTAAAGTAAAATTCAAATGTTAGATCTATTTGTGTGGACAGCATATGTGCTTTATTATATTGTCATGTTTTGCTTTATAATTAAAAGTCTATTTATATGCTAAATAGTTGGCTTATGCAAAAATATCTTTAGCTATTTAAAAAAAATATAAAGATTCCTCAAAAAAAGAACATATGTTCATATTTATGGGGCCAACTGTGAGCTCTTTCAGGAGCTCCTCTTCCTGACCCTTATCAGCCACACCTTGCCTATATCTCAGACCTTGCTCTGCATATCTGTACTTACTGTTCATCTATATCTGTACCTCCCACTTCACATTTCCATTCCAGACCAGTCAACATAAGCGATTTAGAAAGAAGATAAATATATCACAACTGATCAGCAGCTTCATCTTATCCCAAGAACTCCATGTACATGTTTTGATTTTTGGGGGGAGCGCGGGGGGACAAAACAAGATTTCTTGAGTAGAGGAAAAATTTTCTAGTCAACAAAGCCACATTCAACTTGTATTCTGGTGTCTATAGAATAAAAAATGACAGCCTGACCAACCACTCCAAATCAAAATTCCACTTCTCAAAACCCCAAACACCCCTGATTAAGAGGATGCACTTGGGAATCTGACAGGTGCAGGTATGAAACCCACTCCCCGAAAGTGCTATCTATATTACCATAAGCAAGATACCATCTCTCCTGTCTCGAGCCACTTATCTGGTTGAAAGGGGATAATGATTTCTATCTACCTCATAGGGGTGTGAAGATTCAAGGGAAGCATTTAGCATGAAGCCTTGAAAAATATTAAGTGCTCTATAAAGGTTAACTGCTATTATTAATATTACCATCAAGTGGCTCAGTCAATGCCAAGTAAGATGGATGATCTCTCTCGTGAAATTTAACTTATAACTCTTAAAAGCCAGAAGACCAATGGCATGTCTGACCGCAATAGAACCAGGCACATAAACTCATGATCTTCCCACCCAGCTAGAATCTCATTACCTTCAACTGGCAGAAGCAATGAACCATCCTATTTTCTCAATGTGCATGTGAGCTCAGTCATGTCTGACTCTATACAAGCCTGCCAGGCTCCTCTGTCCATGGGATTTTCCAGGCAAGAATACTGGAGTGGGTTGCCATTTTCTACTCCAGGGTATCTTCCCAACCTAGGGATCGAACCCATGTACCCTGTATCTCCTGCATTGGCAGGCAGATTCTTTACCCCTGAACCACCTAGGAAGTCCCCCTAGCTTCTCAAGAGAACCTCAATATTTTTTGTGAAAATCCAGTGTCAGACTTGGATAGCACTTTCCTAAGCAAAAGACTTTATTTTACATACATGCACTTTTCCAGAGTGTAGCCATCAGGCAAATCCAGGTATTTATAGTTTCATTATGACATTATTTGCTAAACCCCACATGCTCCATATCAAGTCCTCTTGTAGGTTTTGTGTGGACCTCAGCTGACCTCAGACACACCAGAGTGGGTTACCTCCTTGACTATAAAGACCATCTTAAAACCTTCCTTCAGAGCCCAAGGCTCACTGTTGGGTTTTTATCAATACATATCCAATTCCTGAGAAGGAGTTTGGTGCAGGGAAACATCCTGCTCAGCATACCAGTCAATCAGAAAGTAATTCAAATACATTACCCTATTTATATAGAAGGAGAAAAGAAAACTCTACAACCATCCTCACACCAAATATCTTCAGAACAGAATGACAGACACTGAACCAGTATCATCCAAGCTACCAATATTATCCTCAAGATGCCAAGAGAGGGGGAGATGGTCACAGGTGGGACTTCCTTATCACCTTCAACACAGTTCACAGAGCCTTTAGTGAACTGATCACACATTTTCTCACCAGGTTCATCACTCTTATTCCCTCCCGTGCACCCAACAGTCCAGTCTTCCTGAATGCATGAGGTTCCCTCTCATCACCTGATACTATTGTCCATCATCACTCCATATACCTGAAAAACAGGTGTTTGTTGTTTCCCTGTTAAAATTCACCCAACTTTTCCCTTAGAACTCAGCTGAAACATCCTTAACTTGAATGTTACCTGTAAACTGAACATCCTATACTCTAGTTGCAGATTTGTATGTTAATCTTGTATATCACAATTTAAGCCCTTGGGCAAGGACTTTATAGCTCAATGCAGGTACATAGAAGGCTCTCAAAAGTTTTGTTGATATAATGGATATTGCTATTCTTAATAACTTATTGTGCTTTTAATCTATTATCTTTTAATTAGTTACTATTAATTTATAAGAAAACTATTAGCATATATTATTTCCTTATCTTGTTACTGCAGCTAAGTCACGTCAGTCGTGTCTGACTCTGTGCAACCCCATACATGGCAGCCCACCAAGGCCCCTCTATCCCTGGGATGCTCCAGGCAAGAACACTGGAGTGGGTTACCATTTCCTTCTCCAGTGCGTGAAAGTGAAAAGTGAAAGTGAAGTCGCTCAGTCGTGTCTGACTCTTAGGGACCCCATGGACTGCAGCCTACCAGGCTGCTCCATCCATGGGATTCTCCAGGCAAAAGTACTGGAGTGGGGTGTCACTGCCTTCTATCTTGTTTCTAGCTTACTGAAATTATTTAAAAATCATAATAGTTTCAAATGGTTCTCTTGATTGTTTTTAAACCAAAAATTCATATCATCTACTTATGATATGTTATTTTTGATTACTGATATCTCCTACTTCTATTTCATAATACATTGCATTTTCCCTAAATTCAAGAATATGTTCAAGTAATAATAGTGATTTCAGAGTCCCACTTTATTTCTGGTTTTAGGACAGCCACTGATATTTTCCCATTAAATATAATGTTGGCTGTTAGTCTTCAATAGTTAATTCAGTTAAAAAGCAAAATTTGTCACAGTAAAAAGCCAAAATCAATCTCATTAGAACAAAATCACAAAACTAAAGTAAACAAATAGTCAAGGTAAACCAAGCAAAGGGGAACAAAGAACGCAAACGGATAATATTAATACCAAACTAGACAAAGAAGCAGTTCATTTGCATACTTTTCTTGGACATGGAATAATAAGAGTTCCAGGTTGTTTAGCAGCAAATACTACAGAAATACTAATCTTTGCAGCCAAAGATGGAGAAGTTCTATGCATCCAGCAAAAACAAGACCAGCAGCTGACTGGCTCAGATCATGAACTCCTTATTGCAAAATTCAGACTTAAATTGAAGAAAGTAGGGAAAACCACTAGACCACTCAGGTATGACCTAAATCAATTCTCTTATGATTATAAGTGGAAGTGACAAATAGATTCAAGGGATTAGACCTGATAAGACAGAGTGAGTGAAGAACTATGGACAGAGGTTCATGACATTGTGCAGGAGACAGTGATCAAGACCATCCCCAAGAAAAAGAAATGCAAAAAGGAAAAATGGTTGTCTGAGGAGGTCTTACAAATAGCTTAGAAAAGAAGAGAAGCTAAATGCAAAGGATAAAAGGAAAGATATACCGATTTGAATGCAGAGTTCCAAAGAATAGCAAGGAGAGATAAGAAAGCCTTCCTCAGCAATCAATGCAAAGAAATACAGGAAAATAACAGAATGGGGAAGACTAGCAATCTCGTCAAGAAAAGTAGAGATACAAGGGAACATTTCATGCAAAGATGGGCTCAATAAAGGGCAGAAATGGTATGGACCTAACAGAAGCAGAAGATATTAAGAAGAGGTGGCAAGAAGACACAGAAGAATTGTACAAAAAAGATCTTAATGACTCACACAACCATGATGGTGTGATCAGTCATCTAGAGCCAGACATTCTGGAATGCAAAGTCAAGTGGGCCTTAGGAAGCATCACTACGAACAAAGCTAGTGGAGGTGATGGAATTACAGCTGAGCTATTTCAAATCCTAAAAGATAATGCTGTGAAAGTGCTGCACTCAATATGCCAGCATATTTGGAAAACTCAGCAGTGGCCACAGGACTGGAAAATGTCAGTTTTCATTTCAATCCCAAAGAAAGGCAATATCAAAGAAGGTTCAAACTACCACACAATTGCACTCATCTCACACGCTAGCAAAGTAATGCTCAAAATTCTCTAAGCCAGGCTTCAACAATACATGAAACAAGAACTTCCAGATGTTCAAGCTGGATTTAGACAAGGCAGAGGAACCAGAGATCAAATTGCCAACAGCTACTGGATCACAGAGAAAGCAAGAGTGTTCAAGAAAAATATTTACTTCTACTTTATTGACTACGTCAATGCCTTTGACTGTGTGAGTCACAACAAACTGTGGAAAATTCTTCAAGAGATGGGAATACCAGACCACCTTACCTGCCTCCTGAGAAATCTGTATGCAGGTCAAGAAGCAAGTTGTAACTGGACATGGAACAATGGACTGGTTCCGAATGAGGAAAGGAGCACATCAAGGCTGTATATTGTCACCTTGCTTATTTAACTTATATGCAGAGTACATCATGCAAAGTGCCGGGCTGGCTGAAGTACAAGCTGGAATCAAGATTGCCAGGAGAAATATTAATGACTTCAGATATGCAGATGACACCACCCTTATGGCAGAAAGTGAAGAGGAACCAAAGAGCCTCTCAATGGAAAGTGAAAGAGGAGAGTGAAAAAGTTGGCTTAAATGGAGAAAAGACAATCTATTTAACAAGTGGTGCTGGGAAAACCGGTCAACCACTTGTAAAAGAATGAAACTAGAACACTCTCTAACACCATACACAAAAATAAACTCAAAATGGATTAAAGATCTAAACGTAAGACCAGAAACTATAAAACTCCTAGAGGAGAACAAAGGCAAAACACTCTCCGACATACATCACAGCAGGATCCTCTATGACCCACCTCCCAGAATATTGGAAATAAAAGCAAAAATAAACAAATGGTACCTAATTAAAATTAAAAAGCTTCTGCACAACAAAGGAAACTATAACCAAGGTGAAAAGACAGCCTTCAGAATGGAGAAAATAATAGCAAATGAGGCAACTGACAAAGAATTAATCTCAAAAATATACAAGCAACTCCTACAGCTCAATTCCAGAAAAATAAATGACCCAATCAAAAAATGGGCCAAAGAACTAGACATTTCTCCAAAGAAGACATACAGGTGGCTAACAAACACATGAAAAGATGCTCAATATCACTCATTATCAGAGAAATGCAAATCAAAACCACAATGAGATACCATCTCACGCTGGTCAGAATGGCTGCTATTCAAAAGTCCACAAGCAATAAATGCTGGAGAGGGTGTGGAGAAAAGGGAACCCTCTCACACTGTTGGTGGGAATGCAAACTAGTACAGCCACTATGGAGAACAGTGTGGAGATTCCTTAAAAAACTGGAAATAGAACTGCCATACAACCCAGCAATCCCACTGCTAGGCATACACACTGAGGAAACCAGAATGGAAAGAGACTCATGTACCCCAATGTTCATCTCAGCACTGTTTATAATAGCCAGGACATGGAAGCAACCTAGATGTCCATCAGCAGATGAATGGATAAGAAAGCTGTGGTACATATACACAATGGAGTATTACTCAGCCATTAAAAAGAATACATTTGAATCAGTTCTAATGAGGTGGATGAAACTGGAGCCTATTATACAGAGTGAAGTAAGCCAGAAAGAAAAATACCAATACAGTATACTAACATATATAAATGGAATTTAGAAAGATGGTAATGATAACCCTGTATGTGAGACAGCAAAAGAGACATAGATATATAGAACATTCTTTTGGACTCTGTGAGAGAGGGAGAGGGTGGGATGATTTGGGAGAATGGCACTGAAACATGTATAATATCATATGTGAAACGAATCACCAGTCCAGGTTCAATGCATGATACAGGATGCTCAGGGCTGGTGCACTGGGATGACCCAGAGGGATGGAATAGGGAGGGAGGTGGGAGGGGGGTTCAGGATGGGGAACACGCTTACACCGTGGCAGATTCATGTTGATATATGGCAAAACCACTACAATACTGTAAAGTAATTAGCCTCCAATTAAAATAAATAAATTTATATTAAAAATTGTTTTAATTTTAAAAAAATTTTTTAAAAAGAATCTGCCTGCAATACAGGAGAACCTGGTTCAATTTCTTGGTCGGAAAGATCCCCTGGAGAAGGGATAAGTTACCCACTCCTGTATTCTTGGGTTTCCCTGCTGCTGCTACTGCTAAGTCGCTTCAGTTGTGTCTGACTCTGTGCAACCCCATAGACGGCACCCCACCAGGCTCCCCCTGTCCCTGGGATTCTCCAGGCAAGAACACTGGAGTGGGTTGCCATTTCCTTCTCCAATGCATGAAAGTGAAAAGTGAAAGTGAAGTCGCTCAGTTGTGTCCGACTCCTAGCGACCCCATGGACTGCAGCCTACCAGGCTCCTCCATCCAAGGGATTTTCCAGGCAAGAGTTCTGGAATGGGTTGCCTTCTCCGTGGGTTTCCCTGGTGACTCAAAAAAAAAAAAAAAACTCAAAGTTCAAAAAACTAAGATCATGGCATCCAGTCCCACTGCTGCTGCTGCTAAGTCGCTTCAGTCGTGTCCGACTCTGTGCGACCCCGGAGACAGCAGCCCACCAGGCTCCCCCGTCCCTGGGAGTCTCAAGGCAAGAACACTGGAGTGGGTTGCCATTTCCTTCTCCAATGCATGAAAGTGAAAATTGAAAGTGAAGTTGCTCAGTTGAGTCCGACCCTCAGTGACCCCATGGACTGCAGCCTTCCAGGCTCCTCCGTCCATGGGATTTTCCAGTCAAGAGTACTGGAGTGGGGTGCCATTGTCTTCTCCATCCAGCTCCACTACTTCATGGCAAATAGATGGGGAAACAGTGGAAACAGTGACAGGCTTAATTTTCTTGGGCTCCAAAATTACTGCGGATGGTGGCTGCAGTCATAAAATTAAAAGATGCTTGCTCCTTGGGAAAAAAAGCTATGACCAACCATGACAGCGTATTAAAAAGCAGAGAAAGAAAAACACAAATACAGTATACTAACGCATATATATGGAATTTAGAAAGATGGTAACAATAACCCTGTTTCAGATCAGATCAGTCGCTCAGTCGTGTCTGACTCTTTGCGACCCCATGAACTGCAGCACGCCAGGTCACCCTGTCCATCACCAACTCCCGGAGGTCACTCAGACTCACATCCATCGAGTCAGTGATGCCATCCAGCCATCTCATCCTCTGTCGTCCCCTTCTCCTCCTGCCCTCAATCCCTCCCAGCATCAGAGTCTTCTCCAATGAGTCAACTCTTCCCATGAGGTGGCCAAAATACTGGAGTTTCAGCTTTAGCATCATTCCTTCCAAAGAAATCCCAGGGCTGATCTCCTTCAGAATGGACCGGTTGGATCTCCTTGCAGTCCAAGGGACTCTCAAGAGTCTTCTCCAACACCACAGTTCAAAAGCATCAATTCTTCGACACTCAGCCTTCTTCACAGTCCAGCTCTCACATCCATACATAACCACAGGAAAGACATAGCCTTGACTAGACGAACCTTTGTTGGCAAAGTGATGTCTCTGCACTCAGCCTTCCTCACAGTCCAGCTCTCACATCCATACATAACCACAGGAAAGACCATAGCCTTGACTAGACGAAACTTTGTTGGCAAAGTGATGTCTCTGCTTTTGAATATGCTATCTAGGTTGGTTATAACTTTCCTTCCAAGGAGTAAGCGTCTTTTAATTTCATGACTGCAGTCACCATCTGCAGTGATTTTGGAGCCCAGAAAAATAAAGTCTGACACTGTTTCCACTGTTTCTCCATCTATTTCCCATGTAGTGATGGGACCAGATGCCATGATCTTCGTTTTCTGAATGTTGAGCTTTAAGCCAACCTTTTCACTCTCCACTTTCACTTTCATCAAGAGGCTTTTAGCCCCTCTTCACTTTCTGCCATAAGGGTGGTGTCATCTGCATATCTGAGGTTATTGATATTTCTCCCAGCAATCTTGAGACAGCAAAAGAGACACTGATGTATAGAACAGTCTTTTGGACTCTGGAAACGGGAGAGGGTGGGATGATTTGGGAGAATAGCATTGAAATATGTATAATATCATATGTGAAACGAGTCGCCAGTCCAGGTACGATGCCTGAAAACGGATGCCTGGGGCTGGTGCACTGGGATGACCCAGCGGGATGGTATGGGGAGGGAGGAGGGAGGAGGGTTCAAGATGGGGAACACATGTATACTTGTGGCAGATTCATCTTGATGTATGGCAAAAGCAATACAATAATGTAAAGTTAAGCAAAATAAAATTTAAAAAATAAAATAAAATATGTAACCTCAAAAAAAAATAAAAAGCAGAGACATTAGTCTGCTGACAAAGGTCCATCTAGTCAAAGCTATGGCTTTTCCAGTGGTCATGTATGGATGTGAGAATTCAACCATAAAGAAATCTGAGCACTGAAGAATTGATGCTTTTGAACTGTAGTGTTGGAGAAGACTCTTCAGAGTGCCTTGGACTGAAAGGAAATCAAACCAGTCAATCCTAAAGGAAATCAGTCCTGACTATTCATTGGAAGGACTGTTACTGAAGCTCCAATACCTTGGCCACCTGATGCAAAGAACTGACTCATTGGAAAAGACCCTGATGCTGGGAAAGATTGAAAGCGGGAGGAGAAGGGGATGACAGAAGATGAGATGGTTGGATGGCATCACCAACTCGATTGACAGGAGTTTAAGCAAGCTCCAGGAGTTGGTGATGGACAGAGAAGCCTGGCATGCTGCAGTCCATGGGGTTGCAAAGAGTTGGACACAACTGAGTAACTGAACTGAACTGGAGAAATGATTTGGGGTTAATTGTTTCTAAGGATAATTCCATAGAGGATTACTTAGAAAGAAAAGGGAAGATTCTGTTTAGGATTATGAAATAGACCACAAATTTAAATTTTATACTGTGCAGGACCTAATCTTTAAATCTTAGTACTTAAGCTAAGATTTGAAAACTGGAGTTAAGAGCTAGGGAGTCAGCCTGGGACATGGGACAAAGGTGCAGAGGGAGTAAAGTATTGTAACCTGATTAAGGAAACTCATGTACAGAAGCTGGTGGTGACAGTAGAGCGTCTTCAAGGCACTTCTCCAGATGGCTGGAGCTTGGAATGTAAAGGGTCAAGCAGAACAAACTGTACCTGAAGTGTAAGTTGTGCCTCCAAGTGTGCGGTGAGAGAAGAAAGCAGCAATATGGTATGAGAATGAACTAAGCACTCCAACACTGAAAATTTATACCATGATCTTATCTAAGTCATCCAGTACTATCTGAGGAAAGCTGAGTTGTGACGCAAAATTTGCTACAAGTACTGTCAATATCTCACCTGAGAGAAAAATATCACAACACTTACTAGGAAAGTCTGTGGCTGACAATCACTCAACACAAATTTTAATCTGTAAATGCTCAATAAATATTTGTTGACTAACTGCATCCAAATATATAGAGATGAAAAGAATAGCAATTAAATATGCATGCTTTGTTGCTCAGTCATGTCTGATTCTTTTACAATGCCATGGACTGTAGCCCACAAGGCTCCTCTGTCCACAGGATTTTCCAGGCAAGAATACTGGAATGGGTTGCCATTTCCTACTCCAGGGGTCTTTCCAAGCCAGGGATTGAACCAGTATCTCCTGCGTCTCCTGCACTGCAGGTGGATTCTTTACCACTGTGCCACCTGGGAAGCCAAGAAATGAAATGTACCTATGGCTTAAATTTAATTTTCAGATTTGTCTAAGATCTTTAACATTAAAATGAAACTGAAAGTTACAACCACAAAATATGCACAGTTTACAAAGTATTTTACAACCATAAGTTTATCTTCAATGGCTCAGAAGGAAAAAAAAAAAAAAAAGGAAGATGGTCAAATGTCAGTACTTCTTTTCCAAATAGGAACAGAGGGTGCAACAGTGTAATTCATTACAAGTAAATCAAAGACTTCGTGGACATGAACAGCCCATGAACACCAGACTAATCCTCCCCAAGTCAGTAAGTTACTGTGGGAGCTTGCGACCCCACTTAACATAAGTGTGTCTCGATTCCCCAATTTATAAAGAAGGGTTAATAATTTTAACCTACTCCTCAGAGATAGTAGATGTATTAACTATAATAACAATAAACTGATTAAAAACACAAATCATGAGAGTATTTTAGCATGAGCTGTAATTTCTCATAGCAATAAATCTGACTTTCTTCTTCTCTAGAACCGTTCCACATACTTCAGCTGATAATTTACAGGAATTAAAAATATATAGTGACCTTCCCTTTCAATGACTGAAGATACTCTCTGGACTGAGTCTGTTTTTTTAATAAAAACTTAACTTTTTTAGGTATAAAAAATGACTTTGATCCTATCTCAGCCCAGCAATTCAATGGATGGCAACTCAGCCAAGAAGATTTAAGAGCACTGTCCCCAACTTACAAGACTTCACTGAAAAAATATTCATTTAGCAATTTGAGTTACCTTGACCTAGAATTTATTCCGGAAACAACAAGGGCATAAGTATAAAACAGCTTTAGCCCACTAATCAAAATAAGCTTATCCTAGACAAATTTATTGAATACAGGGCTTGCCAATTCAATTGTCTACCTAAACTTCACAGTCACCAGAGTATAAACACCATGTGCCCAGATAGTTTTCCTAAAACAATTAAGCTTATTGTGTCTCCAGAAATTAGCATTACAGGAAAACACTGAAGTTCATTACTAAGCACTCATCATCACAGTTACTAAACAGTCACCAGCATTTGTACTTTATGGAAATATTCACATTCCTATCACATTTGGAACGATGCAGTTCTGGTGTAGGGAGCCAGTTACACAAAGATGAAGGGAATCTAAATCTGCACAATACACATCACTGTTAAACCCTGGCTGCCTACAATTTATTACCACCCACAGACATATTACTTCTGTTGAAGTAAAACAGCCTGAAAAAAAAAAAAAAATGGATTTTCTATAATCTGGCTACCCAGTTTCCCTTCAGTTTTCGAAAGATTACAACTTCCATTTTATGACATGACCACATTTTTTCCACTAACAGGCTAAAGATAAATCTCATTGTGTATAATGAGGGTGGGATCCCAGGAGAGGAGGGTCATAAATCCCACCTCCAGAAGGGTCGTGAACCCTCCCAATCCATGACACAAGGGGCACGCAGAACAAGGCTTCCACCAGCTATGTGGCCACTGGACCACACAAAGTAGGTCAGAAAGTTCCCCAAATAGCACTTCTCAAACAGCATTTCCAAGGACACAAAATACTGCTGCTTTCCACTGCCCTTCCTTCCAATTCACAAAGAGAGAGCTGTCCAATTATACTAATGCAATGCATCCTTCTGGAGTGATTCCAGCCTATTTTAGTGAAGAACTAAATCTGAAGAAGGAAACAGAAAACAAAAAGTGCCAAGAGTAAATAATACTGGATGATTTTCAAGTCATTAAGAAAGGTGTAACATTCATCACTTTGAAAGTTTTCATTCTTAAAAATGTATTAAAATACAGTTGTTAAATTATAAAGTGGTAGGTTACATTACCATAAAATGCTGGGTTACTCTAACTACCTAGGTGATCACTGTTTCTAAAATAACTGGAGTTAAATTGAGGGAAAATTTAAAATAGAGAAGCAATAATCATGAAATAAAATTAAATTCTTATTATCCAGGCTAGATATCCAAGAATAATGAAAATTTGAAGAAAAAAGGAAAGGTTTAGATTGGTTTGAACAACTCATAAGAATGAAGGATACTAAGACTAAGTCTTTTTAATAAAAATAGAGCAACTTTTCCACTGGTACTCAAACAATACCAGATGGTCATTGGTAAAATCCTATCTTCTACATACATTTCAGAGAGAAATTTTTACATTTACTGGGACAATTTAAATAATATAAATGGATATAGGCAGTCAAAGCAGAAAGTATATCAGAAAAATTTCCAAGTGTGATATTAAAAATGAAATTAACATCATATTACACTGTCTCCATGCTTCAGACTTTCCGTACCGTCTTCAGTATTCCTTGCCTGTGTTCCTTCTGAGGTCCCTGCTATAGTATTTATCAGAAAAATGTATCCAGATGAAGAACTTTTTAATTTTCCTAGAGGAATGTTTAACTATAGTTTTCCACTGCATAAGATAAGCATGAAAGTATGTTAGCAAATACGATGAAATGCTAATTAGAACATTAAGGCAATTTTTTCAATGCAAAATTAACATAAAAATAAGCATTACAGGTGGTGGAACATTGAAAGTTCATAAATCAGACTTTGCACATTTGGAGAAAAATGTGAAATATGTATTATTCTCTTATTTCCTAACTATACTAAGTGTGTTACTAATTTGGCTAGAAATCTAAACTCATTGATCACCAATGAATAATCAGAAATTGTTGGAAATACTAAACAAGAAGTCCCATGGTAAAGTGGTTTCTAATTTCTAAAATATAATAAGAGATCCTACATAAAAATCAGAATCTGAGTCTGCCTTGTCCTGTTCAATGTAAATGGTTAAATTTTCAGGTTCAACTATCACTGTGATAGAAACTGACAAACTGTACCCCGCTCCTGCTCTCTCCCCACACACAGACTCAGTGGAGTTTAAAAATTACTTTCAGGGGTTTCCCTGGTGGTTCGGGGACGAAATCCGCCTGCCAATTCAAGAGATATGGTGGGTTTGATCACTGGTCTGGGAAGATCCCACACGCTTCAGAGCAACCGAGCCATGTACCACAAATACTGAGGCTGTGCTCTAGAACCTGGGAATGGCAACCAATGAGCCCACCACAACTACTGAAGCCTGACCACCCGAAAGCCCGTGCTGCACAATAGAAGCCTGCACACAGCTAGAGAGAAGCTCCGTTCACACAGCAGCAAAGACCCAACACAGCCAATAAATAAACAAACTTATTTAAAATTTTATGTAATTAATTTTAAAAATTAAAATAAATAAAAATTAGACTTTCAAATGAAAACAAATGCTTTGTTGTTTACGCATTAAGATGAAAAAATAAATTCTGCCAGAGGAAGGATAACCATAAATTTTAAAATCTGGTGCTGAAAAGTTTATTAGAGATGCTATTTCTTTCACTATGGCAACTGAAGGAGAAGGGGACAACAGAGGATGAGATGGTTGGATGGCATCATGGACTCGATGGATATGAATTTGAGCAAGCTCCAGGAGTTGGAGATGGACAGGGAAACCTGGCGTGCTGCAGTCCATGGGGTCGCAAAGAACTGGACACAACTGAGCAACTGAACTCAACTGAAGGAATTCATAAACAAGACTAATCTTGGCTTTCAT
Organism: Tragelaphus eurycerus; assembly: GCA_935064755.1. Lineage (NCBI taxonomy): Eukaryota > Metazoa > Chordata > Mammalia > Artiodactyla > Bovidae > Tragelaphus > Tragelaphus eurycerus. The sequence continues at coordinate 590,437 of CAKXYN010000272.1, forward strand.
TGTTCTCACTGGATAGCCATGGGTTCAATGTGATCATTGTAGGAATTATAATTTTGATTCCAAAGTTAATTTTCATAAGCCATTGTTTATGGACATAGTAAATGCAATTAGTTCAGTCAATGGAATTCGAAAAGGACACACTCTCTTGCCTCCCTCCTTTAAACAAGTTCACACCCTACTGTAGCACAAAATTTGTCAGTAGGATCCACTGAATTCTTTTTTTCTAATATCAATGAGGTGTTTGGTTTTTTTTTTTTAAGCACTAATGTGAGTGACTCAGATGGTAAAGAATCCGCCTGCAATGTGGGAGACGTGCATTCAATTCCTGGGTTAGGAAGATCCCCTGGAGAAGGGAACGGCTACCCACTCCAGTGTTCTGGCATGGAGAATTCCATGGACTGCATAGTGCATGGGGTCACAAAGAGTCAGACGCGACTGAGTGACTTTCGCTTTCACTAATGTGAGTTAGCATTCTGTTCATTTGGCACATATTTATGAAATAATTTCCTATTCATTAACAACTTTTACAATTTCATCATTACCTTGGCAGTTGCTACAAATATATATCAATGATCTCCTCCAGACAAAGGAACATGCTAGGGTTAGCTCATTATTCCATCCCTACTCACAATAAATTGGCCGGTTTCATTCTCCCACATTTATGTCACCACCCACCTATCAGAAACAACTAGAATGTTGACAGGGGAGATTGGTCCTTTATAATTCTAGACTTATGGATATGCTCATAAATCATAGATCCCTTAACAATAACAATTACCATTTCTTGAGCATTGTGATGGTCAATCCACTCATCTTCTCTGCCTCTCTGGGCTCTGCAAGGCTGACCTCGGTGGACTGCTTGATCCAGGTTTGGAGCCCTCAGTTTCAAGCTCGGTTTCACCCATGGAAGCCATACACATGAGATCAGAAGACAGGAAAACAGAGGTAGGGGATTCTTCTCTGTTAATTCTCTGCTTCAGTCCAAGACTCTGGCAGTAGCTGCCTTCTCCCAAGGCCACAGCTGTCCCCCACAGTCCCAAACTCTCACCAGGCTCTGATAACAATATCCTGCTGTTGCTGTTCTCAGGCGGCTTCATCATTCCTACTGTAATTCCTTAATCCTGCTCACTTCTGTGTAGTCTATCAACATCTATGCAATTTGAACCATTTGTGGAAGACAAAAGTCTAAAGTGGTACCAAAAATTCTTGCAGCCCCATACACACACCTTATATAATCCCCTCCTCTTGAGTGTTGGTGGACCTTCCCTGGTAGCTCAGGTGGTAAAGAATATGCCTATCATGCAGGAAACCCTGGTTCAACTCCTAGATCAGGAAGATCCCCTGGAGAAGATACAGGCTACCCACTCCAGTATTCTTGGGCTTCCCTGGTGGCTTAGCTGGTGAAGAATCCCCCTGAAATATAGGATACCTGGGTTTGATCCCTGGGTTGGGAAGATCCCCTGGAGAAGAGAACAGCTACCCACTGGAGAATTCAATGGACTGTGTACAGTCCATGGGGTTGCAAAGAGTCAGAAATGACTAAGCAGCTTTCACTGAGTGTGGGTGAGTCTAGTCTAGCCTAATCAAATGAGACCCCTTTAAAAGAGGGTCTAGGGCATGGAGATAAAAGGAATCCAAGAGATTCAAAGCTGGAGCAGATTCTTTTCTGAAGGCCTTGGAGGAACATACTGCCATATTATGGAAATGGCCACATGGCCAGGAATGGCAAGTAAACTTGAGGAGCTGAGAGTCACCCCAGCAGACAGCCAGCAACAAAGCAGGATCTCAGTCCTATAACCACAACCAGGAGATGCTTGGACAAGGACCCCAAGCTCCAGATAAGATCACAACTCTGGCCAACACCTTCATGTCAATTCTGTGAGTCCCTGAGCAGTAAACCTAGCTAACTCATACCCAACTTCTGTCTCACAAAAACTGTGAGATAACAAATGCACAATTACTACCATTGCTACACAACTACATCACACGGTTTATTAAGTAGAAATGCTACTGGTTTGCTTTAATAATTTCATGAACTTAATAGAAAAATGATATATTTCTTTTAACATTTCATACCCTTTCTCATTTCAAGAAGGACTTTAAGTAAGGTTTCCATATTATTCTACAGGTCAAACTTTTTTTTTTTTTAATCCACTCGAAGTTTGTCTACATTAGTGACTTTGTATTGTCTTGAAAACTGATTTCTTAACATCATTTGAATGAATTATGACTCTAAATATTAAAAAATATTTATCCTCCTTAGGCATCTCTATAACTAGCAAGTTGTACAGTTCTGGTTCAATATCTCTTCTTTCCTCCTATTCCTGTAACTGTTTCAAAATTAGGTGAATGGCTGGCTAACTCCTTTCATAAATCAAATAACATTCTTCCTGTGATTTCAATGGAGTAAGTCAAGCTTCAGAAACTAGCACAGATACTTACAGTCACAATGTTCCAGGAACCCCAAGGAATGAAAGGCTCTATGAAAAAGGTCTATATAAGTCACATTCCCACCCAGCATAATCACAGGGTCTGCTGCTGCAAAACAATGTCTGAATTCTAAATCAGTCCTTCAATTATCAGAGCTGTCACTCTTTTCCTTGATGTATTTCCTGCCCCAGCAAAGCTCCTAATCTTACTGCTGTTGCTTCAAAGTTCTCAATTCTTACCCTCGGAATTTTTCCAGAGAACGGAAAATTTTCATGAAACAATGACTACTGGTGGATGCTGAGGTAAGGAGAGGACTCTTCCTCTAGTATATTCAATTACTTCCCCTCTCTTGGGACTTGCTCCAAGAAAATTTAAACATCCTCAAGTGGTTCAATATTTTTAATATTTTTTAAAAAAAAATTTTTTTAACTCTTTCATGCCCATATAGACCTTTATCTCATATCCATTTCTCAGCCAAATCTGGAATTATCCATACTTACGTTATCCATTTCCTCTTGAGCCACTAATTTCAGCTTCTGCCTCCATTGCTCTACTAAAACAATATTTACCATGGTTACCAATGATCTCCACATTGTTAAGTTCAAAGAATATTTCTTACTCTTTATTGTATTTGCTATTTCAGAAACATTCTTCTTGAAATTTATCTTCCTTTCATCTCTGGGACACACTCCCCTGGCTTTCTTCCTTTCCCCTCTAGTTCATATTTATTTGGTCATCATTATTTGTAGGCCTTCTGATCTGTCCTGTACTGTGCTTAATCGCTCAGTCATGTCTGACTCTTTGCGACTCCATGGAACGTAGCCCGCCAGGTTCCTCTGTCCATGGGATTCTTCAGGCCAAAATCCTGGAGTGGGTTGCCATGCCCTCCTCCGGGGGATCTTCCTAACCCAAGGATCAAACCCAGGTCTCCAGCATTGTAGGCGGATTCTTTACCATCTGAGCCACCAGGGAAGCCCAAGAATACAGGAATGGGTAGCCTATCCCTTCACAGGTGAACTTCCCTACCCAGGAATCGAAGGGTCTACGGCATTGCAGGCAGATTCTTGACCAGCTGAGCCATCAGGGAAATCCTCCTTCTGGTCTACCAGCCACTATAAATGTTTACAAAGAGAAATCCTAGGGTTGATCCTTGAGAATCACCTTTGGAATCTCCCTCTTCAAGTCTGGTTAATTTTACCTCTTAAATAGTTTTCAAATCCATATACTTCTCCCCTTGTCCATTATCATCACCCCTCATCCAAGCTATAATTATCTTTTCCTTACTACTACCAACAGCCTCTTAGTTGACCTCCTCAAATGACCCATCTCCCCTCTAAGATGTTTTCCTCAATGAGGCCAGAGGAAGATTTTAAATATACAGTCTGAGCACACTATCCTATCCCCTTTAAATAAGTATTTCCATGGCTTACTATTGCTTTTAGGGTAAAAACCTTTAAAGGACTTCCATGTTCCTTAAATCATCTGCACTTTCAGCTTGCTGTCTAACTACTGTCACTCTGCATCATTTTCTCTCCATTTTGCATTCCTGTGATTCCTTGAATAGTCAGTATTCCTCCATAGTCTTAGCAACAGCTGTGTCCCCTGTAAAAAAAAATTCTCACCTCTCACTTTACTCAATAACAGCCACTCCTTCAGGAAAGCCTTCTCTGACCTCTCAGCAGCATCATATCCTTTAGTTGTGTCTCTGGTAATTATCTGAAATGCCATTAATTTCATTAATTACCATGATCTTTCAAATGTTTACCTAAAGTCTGCCTCTCAATTGAACTATAGGTTCCTTGAGAAAAGGAGCTGTGTACATTTGTTTATAGTTGCAATATTTACTCAGTACAGTGCCCTGAAGATGCTTTAAGAGAAAAGCATTCAATAAATTCCTGAATAAGTGAAAGAATAATATTAAAGCCATGCAAGGGAGATTGGCAGGGCCTAACCCTGCCTCTCTGCCCCTCACATCATAAGAAATGATGTGAGAAGTTCAGAAAAAAAAATATTTTGTTAAAGTTTTGTTTTTCACAAAGATGCACCAAGTGTTTTGTAAATGTCTATTAAAAGAACAAAATGGTGGATCAGATCAGATCAGATCAGTCGCTCAGTCGTGTCCGACTCTTTGTGACCCCATGAATCGCAGCACGCCAGGCCTCCCTGTCCATCACCAACACCCAGAGGTCACTGAGACTCACATCCATCAAGTCAGTGATGCCATCCAGCCATCTCATCCTCTGTCGTCCCCTTCTCCTCCTGCCCCCAATCCCTCCCAGCATCAGAGTCTTCTCCAATGAGTCAACCCTTTGCATGAGGTGAACAAAGTACTGGAGTTTCAGCTTTAGCATCATTCCTTCCAAAGAAATCCCAGGGCTGATCTCCTTCACAATGGACCGGTTGGATCTCCTTGCAGGCCAAGGGACTCTCAAGAGTCTTCTCCAACACCACAGTTCAAAAGCATCAATTCTTCAGCGCTCAGTCTTCTTCACAGTCCAGCTCTCACATCCATACATGACCACAGGAAAGACCATAGCCTTGACTAGGCGAACCTTTGTTGGCAAAGTAATGTCTCTGCTTTTCAATATGCTATCTAGGTTGGTCATAACTTTCCTTCCAAGGAGTAAGCGTCTTTTAATTTCATGGCTGCAGTCACCATCTGCAGTGATTTTGGAGCCCAGAAAAACAAAGTCTGACACTGTTTCCACTGTTTCTCCATCTATTTCCCATGCAGTGATGGGACCAGATGCCATGATCTTCGTTTTCTGAATGTTGAGCTTTAAGCCAACTGTTGCACTCTCCTCTTTCACTTTCATCAAGAGGCTTTTTAGCCCCTCTTCACTTTCTGCCGTAAGAGTGGTGTCATCTGCATATCTGAGGTTATTGATGTTTCTCCCAGCAATCTTGATTTCAACTTGTGTTTCTTCCAGTCCAGTGTTTCTCATGATGTACTCTGCATATAAGTTAAATAAACAGGGTGACAATATACAGCCTTGACGTACTCCTTTTCCTATTTGGAACCAGTCTGTTGTTACTAGGAGCTTTTAAAAACTAGCATTCAGGGGCTTTTATTAGGGTCTCTCTTGTATGGCCCTCTACCAGCCAAGCCTCTCCGCAAGAATGAGAAAGGCCTGGGGTCAAGGGGATGAGTCACCTGGAGCTATGTTCCACCCTCTAAATATCACTCTATGTGCCCAAATATCCCTGAGCTGGAACCTGCGTATGCTTCTTCCTGGGTCCTGTTCTCCAAAGGGCAGATAGCACCATGGGTGACATGTCCCCAGGTCCAACACAGGGCCATGGGATGACTGTCATAGGGTACAGTGGAGGTGGCAGACAGAGCCTGGACTCAAATGCTGGTGTGTCTAAAACCATCTACCAAAAAAGTCCCTCCCAGACAGCACCGAGACAGGGCGGGAAGACTATGGGGCCAGACAGCCGGCCAGGGGGTTGCATTTCTACTAAGTGAAAGAGAAAACAGAATTAAAGCTATTTAAATACTGGGGAAGGCCCACTAATTGGGTATCTATTCTAATAATAAAACTGACTTCCATCTCTCCCCTTCTGTTCCAATCATTAGGCCAGAACATTCTTCATGGCCTTCTCTCCTTCAGTAATTTACAAGGCAATTTTTTTTGCCTACCTTGCTGAATACAATCTTCTCTTATAAGCCCTCAAAGCTTTCTACCATAGAATGTCAACTTGCATCTCTGCAGTCGCTGGAAACTGTCTCTTCCTATCATGTTCATTTACACACACACACACACACACACACGCATAATTCACATTCCCAGCTCTATGCTTTTACCTCTGCTACTCTTGCCCCCAGTATGTCTACCCTGCTCAGTCTTTCCAAAACCATACCCACATTTCAGAACTTTGCTGACAATCTATCTCAGCACACCTCTGTGATTGCCCAAAGCACACACTGAATATTCCTGTCCCTGAACTTCCATAGTCAAGATATCATACTTACCATTATGGGTAACATCATCAGAAATCCAGCTGTTTAAGCTCCATTAATTTTTGTAACAATGTCAAGGAACTTATTAACTAATCAGAAATAGGGATTGAAAAAGCAGTCGCCAATAGAGTGAATTTTGTTTAGATATAAAGTGCCAATTGAGGCTCAGCATTCATCGTTAATTGCTTTTTTACCAAGTGAGTGAGAACTCTGGCATTTAATAAGCTGAGTTAGCTTTAAAAGAATTAGGGCATTTTCAGCCAGGATATATCTCAATTCTAACTCCAGATCCTCCTCATCAGGAGGAGGAAGATGCTTCTTGGTGTCTCTCTGAACAGATTCACAAAAGAAAACATACTTTCATGGAGCTTCTCTGAGACAAACAAAAGCATAGTTCAGGGACTTGCCACCTAGCAAGGATTTTCAGGAGAGTTTTGATACTGATTTCCACCTACAGAATTCCAAGAATATTTTTGGATGTGCAGTTTATTTTCAATTCATTCAGTTCTTTCTGAAACTCACCTTCCTCCTCCACATGCAAAAGACTTTACTAAGCCAGGCATCCAATAAAAGCTCAGTGAATTCCTGCTGCTTACCAGGTATTTATGAAATTATAGTATTTCAACGCCACCCTTAATTGCAATCACCTACCAAGTTGTGGGCAGCTGAAATATTTAGCTCTTAATAGACTTGCAAACAAAGGCAAACCATGAAAATATCTTTGGATTCTTTTCTTCTTTAAAAAACAGCACTAATAGATTATAGATGCTCCTTCAATAAATGTTTCCCAACATACTATACTATTTGCTATATTTTTCAGTGATAAGTATACATAATAAGTCACCTCCTGACAAGTGCATCTAACAATTTACTATATATAATCTAATAAGGAAATCCAATAACTCACAAAACTATCAGGGGAAAAGAAAAACACAATTAACTCTATTGTAGAGGAAAATCTTTTTTTTTTTTTTTTTTTTTGGTTCATCCATCACTACTAGTCTGGCATATTATGCACATCATCACTTTCTGAACTAGCATTTTTATGTTTTTGATTTTTATGTTTTTGATCACAGTTAAAAGAGGAAAAAGGAAGTAAATATTCACTAAAGAAATCTGGACAAAAATTATTCTTATATTTTTCTCTTATTAGAAATCAAAGAGGACACTAATAGATGGAGAAATATACTGTGTTCACGGATCAGAAGAATCAATATAGTGAAAATGAGTATACTATCCAAAGCAATCTATAGATTCAATGCAATCCCTATCAAGCTACTAACAGTATATTTCACAGAGCTAGAACAAATAATTTCACAATTTGTATGGAAATACAAAAAACCTCAAATAGCCAAAGCAATCTTGAGAAAGAAGAACGGAACTGGAGGAATCAACCTGCCTGACTTCAGGCTCTACTACAAAGTCACAGTCATCAAGACAGTATGGTACTGGCACAAAGACAGAAATATAGATCAATGGAACAAAATAGAAAACCCAGAGATAAATTCACGCACCTATGGACACCTTATCTTTGACAAAGGAGGCAAGAATATACAATGGAGAAAAGACAATCTCTTTAACAAGTGGTGCTGGGAAAACTGGTCAACCACTTGTAAAAGAATGAAACTAGAACACTCTCTAACACCATACACAAAAATAAACTCAAAATGGATTAAAGATCTAAACATAAGACCAGAAACTATAAAACTCCTAGAGGAGAACATAGGCAAAACACTCTCCGACATACATCGCAGCAGGTTCCTCTATGACCCACCTCCCAGAATATTGGAAATAAAAGCAAAAATAAACAAATGGTACCTAATTAAAATTAAAAGCTTCTGCACAACAAAGGAAACTATAACCAAGGTGAAAAGACAGCCTTCAGAATGGGAGAAAATAATGGCAAATGAAGCAACTGACAAAGAATTAATCTCAAAAATATACAAGCAGCTCCTATAGCTCAATTCCAGAAAAATAAATGACCCAATCAAAAAATAGGCCAAAGAACTAAATAGACATTTCTCCAAAGGAGACATACAGATGGCTAACAAACACATGAAAAGATGCTCAACATCACTCATTATCAGAGAAATGCAAATCAAAACCACTATGAGGTACCATTTCACGCCGGTCAGAATGGCTGCTATCCAAAAGTCTACAAGCAATAAATCCTGGAGAGGGTGTGGAGAAAAGGGAACCCTCTTACACTGTTGGTGGGAATGCAAACTAGTACAGCCACTATGGAGAACAGTGTGGAGATTCCTTAAAAAATTGGAAATAGAACTGCCATACAACCCAGCAATCCCACTGCTGGTCATACACACCAAGGAAACTAGAATGGAAAGAGACATGTGTACCCCAATGTTCATCGCAGCACTGTTTATAATAGCCAGGACATGGAAGCAACCTAGATGTCCATCAGCAGACGAATGGATAAGAAAGCTGTGGTACATATACACAATGGAGTATTACTCAGCCATTAAAAAGAATACATTTGAATCAGTTCTAATGAGGTGGATGAAACTGGAGTCTATTATACAGAGTGAAGTAAGCCAGAAAGAAAAACACCAATACAGTATACTAGCGTATATATATGGAATATAGAAAGATGGTAATGATAACCCTGTATGTGAGACAGCAAAAGAGACACAGATGTATAAAACATTCTTTTGGACTCTGTGGGAGAGGGAGAGGGTGGGATGATTTGGGAGAATGGCATTGAAACATGTATATTATCATATGTGAAACGAATCGCCAGTCCAGGTTCGATGCATGATACAGGATGCTTGGAGCTGGTGCACTGGGATGACCCAGAAGGATGGGATGAGGAGGGAGATGGGAGGGGGGTTCAGGATGGGAAACACATATACACCCGTGGCAGATTCATGTCAATGTATGGAAAAACCAATACAATATTATAAAGTAATTAGCCTCCAATTAAAATAAATTTATATTTAAAAAAAAAAAGAAATAAGCAAATTGAAATTTTGAGAATCTGTTTTTTATACCTTATTTTGATTTTAAAAGAGATGCCTGTGTTCTTTACTATAATGCACCTATTTATCAACAGGTAAAGAAAATAGACAATCTTGCTCTTTTTCTACTCTGACAAGATATTACATTATATGCAGTAGCCTCATTGAGTTTCAATGCTTTAATGTTTTATTTAT